>JAMXBD010000786.1:0-645769 GCA_024138025.1 Combretum micranthum
CCTTAGTATGTAAAAATACATGAGGATGGTGCCTTTTTAATAGGCTTCAAGATGGTTGAGGACTTTTAGAACAAAACATGTCGTAGGTAAAATGTTTGAATATTTCTACGTCCTTCTAAACTAACGGGAGGTAGATAAAATCTTTTAGAATGAACCGTTTGAAAAGTGTATCAATATCTTAAACTTTTCACCCATGTATTCTAATAGTCTATTAGTAGAACTTACTATTGCAATATACTCAACTTCATGGAGATTGTGCAATTGTTTCTTGTTTTTTTGGTGGCACAAAAATACTTCAAATTTAAGATTAGATGAGTAGCCTGATACACTTCAAATTATCTGTTACTTTAACTTCTATTTAATAAAAAGAGAAAAGGAAAAAACCCTCTGGATATTCTCAATTTATACCTTCTCTGCTCAAGCAGGAGAAATTTGAAGATCAGAAGGAAAGGAAACGATAGTACTTATTATGTGTTTATTTTAACATAAATGTGCCTTGCTACATTATTGAATATTTATGCTCTTTATTTTAGGCATTTTCTTCAAGGAATTAACCTTTTTGTGCATATATATATATAGGTCACAAGACTGCTCAACTATATCCTCTTCTAGAAAAGCTCCCTTGGTATATTGAGCCCTTCGTTGGGTTGGCTATAGGTAATTTGTCTTTAATAATTTGTCGTTTACTGTTCATAAATATGATGAAAAAAATACGAAAAATATTTCCATATGTTCACTAAAATTTAGGTAAATCTTTTATTTTGATCGAGTGTGCTAAATCTTTGTAATTTAGTGTAATTACTATTTTTTTTTCAATTACCCTTTATTGATAATTGCTTCTCCAAAAGCTCTCATTTGAGTGACACTTTCATAATTTCAGCATGTTGAGTTTAAAAAAATATGATAGAATTATGCCTAAAAAATGATTGAACGTAGCTCTATTACTACTGTTACTAAAGAATGAATTAGATAGAATTTGTTGGATTTTGTCTTCCTAAGTGGATGGCTTAAATAAGGATAGAATATAGAGAGCTAGTTTTAGTGAGTGATGATAATTAGAATGAGGAGTTTCTAGTTAAGAAGTTAACGACTATTAACTATTCCTTAATATCTGTGTTATATAGCATCTTGACTTATACAAACACATGTGCATGATGTTGGTTCAAAAAACTTCATGATTAATAGTTGATGACTTTTGACAATAAACTGTGGTATGTATTAAGATATTTTACTTCATTCTCAACTACTTTGTGGAAGCTATAATCTTCTAAAATGAATCCTATACAAAGTGCAACAATGTGTAACAGTATTTATGAATAGAAAAGGGACTTTTATGGCATGATTAAGTTAACTCAGAAAAATTAAATGAATCACTTAAAATATAGAAAGCTTTATTGAAGTTTGATAAAACATGGTGAGCTTATGATTCAATTAAAATGTTAAGGACTTACTTGACTTTGATGTAAATATAGTATACTTTCAATGTACTAGTCCCAAGACATATATCTTCCTTTATAATTAAGACATGTTATTATTCTTCTTTTAGGTGTTCCTCAAATATGGTTTTTAATAACAAGAACAATTGGGGTACCTTGTGTGTTGATATTACTAGTATGTAAGTATAGAAGAAGACATAGAGCAGCAGACGAAAACATTGAAGAGTTCCTGCAAAATCAAAAGAAATTTTTTCCTATTAGGTACTCCTATTCTCATATCAAGAAAATTACAAGAAATTTTAAGGACAGATTAGGAGAAGGAGGGTATGGTTCTGTTTATAAAGGAAAGCTCAGAAGCGGTCAAGATGTGGCAATAAAAATTCTTAAAAATACTAAAGCTAATGGACAGGATTTCATTAATGAAGTTGCCTCCTTAGGAAGGATACATCATGTAAATGTTGTCCAACTTGTTGGTTTTTGTGTTGAAGGCTCCAAGCGTGCTCTTATATATGACTTCATGCCTAATGGATCTTTGGACAAGCATATTTTTTATGGAGATAATAGTACATCTATTAGACCCAAAGAAATATATGATATCTCTTTAGGAGTGGCAAGAGGAATTGAATATTTACATGGAGGATGTGGCATGCAAATTTTGCATTTTGACATTAAGCCTCACAACATTCTTCTTGATAAAAATTTCATTCCAAAGATTTCTGATTTCGGGCTAGCAAAGCTCTATCCAACAAGTTACAACACTGTGTCCTTAACAGCGGTGAGAGGGACCTTGGGGTATATGGCTCCTGAGCTCGTCTATAAAACTATTGGTAGTGTATCATATAAGGCTGATGTGTACAGTTTTGGAAAGATGTTAATGGAGATGGCATGTAGAAGAAAGAATGTTGATGCAACTATAGACCGCTCGAGCCAAATATATTTTCCTTCTTGGGTTTATAACCAATTCATTGAAGGGAATAACATTGAAATAGTTGAGGTAATGGAAGAGGAAGAAAGAGAGAGAATAAAAAAGATGATGATAGTTGCATTGTGGTGTATTCAGATGAATCCTGATGATCGGCCCTCAATGAATGAAGTCCTTAGAATGCTTGAAGGACGTAGGAACCTACCTATGCCAAGGAAACCACTTTTATACCCACCGGAAGTACATGTTGAAATTTCCGAAATGGATACCAATGTTGAATTATCAGAGTCATGCTCAGTCAGTCATTCACTTTTTAAATAGAGGTGATTGTATTGTTACCGAAGTTTTTTTATTGAAATAATGTTAACAAACAGGGATAGTGTGGGATTGTTAGTGTAAGCTAGGTATCTTGTCTTAAGATTACAATGTTCTTCAATGTTTTTTTTTTTTTCTCTCTATTTATAGATCTTTTGCATTAACTTTATATATGTATATATGTATATATAATACAAAAAAAGCTATCCTATTGTTATTCTCTTTCTGTTTTTAAACTAAATTTGTGTCTCTTTAAAAATTCATTTCGAAAAAATGGTAGTTTGAAAACTTACTATGAGAATAGCCATCAAAGTTGCATTTAGTGCGGGATTTTAGGTAGGTGAACAATATATAAGGAAGGTGTGTTTACAATATACATCTGCTTTAGAAAATTATAAAGGTGCATTCTGCTGCACTACTTTGTTAATTTAATTTGAAAGTGCACCTGCTACATGAGCCTTCAACGTAAAAAGTTAAAAAGGTAAAATTCTGCTTTTAACTCTTAGTGTTTTAGTGTTTTTCTATATAAATCTTAAATCTTTATTTTTCCTATTTCTGTCTATAATGGTTACAAAAATCTACAAATGAGGACCTTTATTAATATCCTTAGGTTCTCCATTAAAATTTTGATACATAAGGTATTTTAGTTAGCCTAAAATTAATAATTTAAATAAATGAAGATAAATTATAAAATCAAATAAAAATTTGACAATTAAGAATATGGAGAAAATTAAAGAAGTGAAAAAAAAAGAGGAATAAAACAAAAAGCTACTAAAAAATTAACAAACCATCATGCAATACTGTCACAAAATCTAACAAAGCACTTACTAAGAACGTTTTCCTAACGCTTGTAACACATGAAACAAAATAAAATATTATTATTATTATTATTATTATTATTATTATTTATCTTTATTTATATTTTTCATTGAAATTATTATTTTTGGACAAATTAAAATGTGTAACGTGGCAAATTTTAATAAGTGTTAAGGAATTAAATAAAAAAAATAAATGTTTAGGGCTCAAATATAAAAATGTTGAAATGGTAAGGATTGAAAGTCAACTTTTATCAAATTAAAACTAATAAAAACACAGACACTATGTGGGCCTTCAATATAAAAGTTGAAAACTAAAGGCCCATGTCATGTACTATATGCCCTTCCTATGTGAAAATTTCATTGAACTGAAGGTGCATGTTGAAGTATGCGGTGTGCCTTTCTTTTCAAAATCAGGAACTCTCAAAGACATATGTAGTAAATTGGCCTTTGATTGCTATTCTTAGAATAACTTTTCACACAACCCCTTTTTAGGAATAATTTAAAAAAAAACTAATTTAGTTAAAAATTATCACTTTCTCGTCAACATTTACACTTAATCCACCTTTTCTGCCCAACTCAAGAGAAAATTGAAGATCCAAAAGAGAGGAAACAATGTAGTTATTACGTGTTTAATCTAATATAAATGTGCCTTGCTATGTCATACTATACTTATGCTCTCAATGATCAGGGACGGATCCTAGTAGGGCAGAAGAGGCCCGTCCCCTCGATTAGAAAAAAACTTGATTATCATAATATATTTAAATAAAAAAATGTGTTTTGCTGATATTTGTAATAAAGTAAATTTGACTTCAATCATGTGATTCTGCGTTCATTCTTGTCTAACATGGACATTAGTTTGCGAGGAAATAACTTTTACGGGGCACACACACACTTATATATATATATATATATATAATTAACACAATTCACAATGGAGACCGCTTAATCATTGTAGTAGAAATTACGATTGTTCTATACGATTGCATATTTTTGGAAATTTAAGATCTTCACGAAAATATATTAAGAAAGGAAATAAATTTACAAGTTATATGGAGAAAATTTTTAGTTTTGCGGAAAAAATATGAATAGATAGGATTATAACAAATAACATGCAAATTAGGATCGGACGAGTAAGGTATCACAGATTTATGGGGATCATTTAATCGATAAGAATAATATCCTTATTCCGGTAGCTAAGTGCGAAAGTCAAGCTTCAAGTAGAAAATGTGCGACGTCCATAATGACAGAGTGGATTAATTGAGTATCCGATGGGCGGAACCGAATCACGCAATACAAATGTTACGAACGAGAACGAGAACGAGAACGAGATCATAGCTGCAGCTCGTTACCGTTAGGATTCGCCGTATTTCATGGCTCTTGACGTTGGACACTTTTTCTTTCTTATATGATTAATTGCTCTGCAAGTAGCTAGATAGGAAAATGTGATAACAATTCACAGCCGAGTCTTATCATAACGGATCAAAGCCCAATTAACATGGCCATTCACAATGCTGTTGGCCCAAATTCTCAGATGTATAGAGCGATCGCTTTCGTAAAGGTAAAGTCAGGCATGCTATTCATCAATGATAAGGGAAAGGTCCTTGATGCATCTAACCAGAGTATAAAGTTTTAGTTTTTTTTTTTTTTTTTTCATTTCTATCTTTACCTTACAGCTAGGCATGGTAAATGGGTCGTGCCGTATCGTCCGTATGTCAAAGTTTACGTGCTTTGCCTACTGCGTGGTTTTATGTGCCTGGGCCATTCGTTCTCACGTGCCATGCTTCGCGCGCTTTTTTTTTTTTTTGGCATACTGTGTTGTGTCGGCCTATTTATTTTCGTGTCATGTTGCGTGCCTCGCGTGTCTTCAATCAGGTCCAGTTTCACATGGTTTTTTGGTTTTTTATTATTTTCGACCCGCGGTTTTTTTTCCCCAATGGTTTTGGAATATTAATTAAACTAATTATTCAAATTAGTTACAAATAAATTATTGATTGTAACATTTAACATAAATAAAATTTAGACTATTACTAAAGTAATATTTTTAACTCTATTAATAATATGCATTACATTATTATTACATTAATAGTTAAAAAAGTAATTAATTTAATTTTTAAAAAATGATGCAAATGTGATGATTGTTCACCTTATTGTCCACCTTATCATCAACATCGCTCGGGGACTGATAGTGATGATAGTTATGGCCCTTGTGAGGGTGGTGGTGGAGGATACACCGCTCGATAACTTGCCTTTGTAGGTAGAGTTATAAATGAGTTGAGTCGGGTCCATACAGTACCAAGCTCGAACTCAACTCGAAGCTCGAACTTGAACTCGATCGAGTTTTGATTTTTAAGCTCGAACTCGACTCGATTAAGCTCAATTATTCTTTTAAATTTATTTAAATATAAGGAGTATTTAATACTCAATAAACTCGAACTTGACTCATGAAATGACCTAGATTTCAATTCTATTTAAATCTCATGAGTTTATTTAATTATTTTAAATTGTTGAATTGAATGAGCATGGTTGTGTTGCTAGTACTCTAAGATATATTATTTTGCATGTATACATTGAAATTAATATCTTTTTTTTAATAATGTGTGTGTGTAATAAAATTATTAGTTATGTCTTTTGTACATTAAGGTGATAGTTAAGTTAGCATTCATGCTTATTTAAGGCCCAAATGAGGTTCAAATTCATGACAAATGCATCCTAAATTTATATACTTTAAGGGGCAATTTTGGAATATGTTTAATGCCTAATTATGCTTAATTGAACTACTTTTTGGGGGCAGCTCACTTTTATACGAATTTTTGCTTCTTCTTTCTTTCTTTTCTTCTTCCTCTTTCAATTCCATTCCAAGCTCAAGTCAAGGTCAATATCAAGTTTAAAAATCAAAGTTTTTCTCAAGACAAGGTATATATATTATTATTTGATTGATTTAGTTATGATTGTTGTTTTGTTTTGTTTTTCTTTCTTGAAGTGATTGCATGAATTCTTCATTGAAATGAGATTAGTGTTGATCAAATTGTTTGCTCATGCTTGGGATGAGTTATGAATGTGTTATATGAGTGTGTGAGTTTGTGCATGCATGGTTGAAGTAATATGAAGTGTTGGGAGGATGTGAAGAGGAATTGTGTAGGGAAATTTAGAATGGATTGAAGTGGAGTTTGAAGTGTTTAATTTGTTGATTTCATGATTTGAGTTGCTAGGATTGAGTAGTATAGATAGGAGTGAGTATATGAAGTTGGAAGTGTGATTGAGGAAGGTTTAAAGTGTATTAGGATAGAAATTTTTCAAAGTGAAAAACAGGGGATTTGAGATTTTTCGTTTAAGCCTGTTTTTAGAACGTACGCTGGCACCTGGGAATTAACGCCGCCAGCTTAGAGGCAGCGTTGGATTCAGATTTCTTAAGGCTGGTTGAAGGCCGCCGGCTTTCGCTAGGAAAGTCAACCGGTGTTCTTTCCTTTGTATTGTACACGGCCGCTGGGAATCAAGGCGCAGGCGTATGTGTCAAAGCTGCCCGCGTATCTAGGTAAGCGGTCGGCTTAGACCTCTCTGGACGTTTTTGAAAATTTTGGTTTTGGATTCTACGCCGGCTCAAGGCCACCAGCGTAGGATGCAAAGGCTGACGGCGTACCCTTAAACACTGCCAGCGTTGGCAGTGTTGATTTTCAGAGAATCGAGCACCGGCTCAAAGCCGCCGGCTTTGGCTGCCGGCCTATCCCCTGTGCTCTTGAAATTTAAAAACTTTTTCTAAAATTTTCCGAAGTTTGTTATTCAAGCAATTAAGTATTTATTAAGCGATTTGCGATATAATAGGACCTTTAAATGCTTATTTATGACTTTGTATTCAATTATTTGGATTTCTTTGATTAATTATGATTATAGAGATAATATGTATATAATTGTGAGAATGAGATCTAAACTTGTTGATTTATTGATTATTGTGATATTTCTATTTTAGTTAAGGATTCTTCGGTTAGTTCATCACCGAGACATCCTAGTTATATACTAACAGGTTCAGGTACGCAATAGCTTGTTTGATGGTTGCTAGGACTTGGCATTCTTAATCTGATTTAAATCAATTTGACTTAACATTTGAATGAATTGGATGTCTATTACGCTGTTTAATCTGGTCCGAGGAGCAGCAAACCTGTCATGATGCAATGACATGTTAGTTAGGCGCTTAACCAAGTCATGATGCAATGACTTTACCATGATGCAATGGTACGCTATGATGCAATAGCGATTCTTTTTGGTTAAGTGGGTAGCCGATAGGGGGGAACAGTATCTGAGTAACGTTTGCTTAAACTTAGGGGAAATACCATGATTTAGTTCAAAGTTTATGGGAACTTGTGAACTAGACTCATGTTATGGACTGAGTTTAAGTAGAGTCGGGCAACGGCTTTTAAATCCTAAATGAAGCTATTATCTTCATGAAATAGATATAGGAGATATAAGTATTCGGACCGCTTATATCAACCCCTGAGCAGCTACTGTTACTCAGGATCCCTGAATTCCTAAAGTGTGACCGGAGTTTGAATACCCTCTTGTTGATTGGTGAAAGAAAATGTAATAAAGATAACCACTTGTTCTATGATGCATTACATCAATTTGATGACTTGTTTTTGCATTGGTCATTGTGTACTGGGCCTCTGGCTCACTTTTGCTGCTTTGCAGGTATTGGAGACGAGTATTACGATGACTTGGGCTATGGGTCCGATTTCGAGAGATTTCTGGATGAGTGGGACAAATAGGATCCGATCACCCTGGACCTTTGGAAGGAACTTTTTGCTAAGGAAAAGTTATGTATAGGAGACTTGTTAGTTAAGCCAATTTTTGTAATGACCTTAAGATCCTTTAGGATTCTTATGTTTTAAGAAAACATGTAAATTTTGTAGTGTCTTGTATTGGCACTAAACGATATTTACGTGATGTAAATATATGTATAGATTGCTTTGGTTAGCAATCTTGTTTTGTTTAAAAGTTCTTTACAAAGTATAGTGGTTTTGATCAAACAATTTTCATAAACTGTTAGTTTTAGGACAACCTTACATATAATGTGAAAACATTATATGTGGTTGGGGATTCGGTACTCTAAGTCTCGGGATTTAGAGGATCGGGTCTTTACAACTCAACTCGATTTAATACTCAATTAAGCTAGATTAAGCTCATGAGTTCACCGAGCTGAGTAATTAAAAGCTCGAGCTCGAGCTTGAACTCGAACTCGATAGCTACTTGAGTAGCTCAAACTCAAACTCGACTCGATTATAAGAGAGTCGAATTTGAGTTTTCGCGAGTAGAATTTAAGTAGCTCGCAAGCTGTCTCTACTCACTTATAGTCCCACTTGTGGGGGATATAGCTCTTGTCTGCATTGAAATTAATATGTTAATAGCAACACAATTAGTATCATTTTAAAAAGATAAAATATACAAAAATATACTATATTTTTTAAGAAGAAAAATATATTTAATTAAATAATAAAAAAATTATTTAAATACAATTTAAAGTAAATTAAAAAATAAATCACTATTTTTTATTATTATTAAAAAGGCATATAAATTAATTACTATTACAATATTATATGATAATTTCATTTTCTTTTATTTTCTAAAAAATATTGAAGTTAATATATTAATAGTAGTATAATTGAAACCATTTTAGACAAATAAAATATACTAAATATATTACATTTTTTAAGAAAAAAATACATTTAATTAAAATAATAAAAATAATTTATTTAAATATAATTTAAAGTAAATTAAAAAATAAATCACTATTTTTATTATTATTAAAAAAGGTATATAAATCAATTACTAGTACAATATTATTTTATAATTTCATTTTCTTTTATTTCCTAAACAAGTAAACAATATTGAAGTTAATATATTAATAGTAATATAATTGAAATCATTTTGAACAAATAAATATACTAAATATACTTATTTTTTAAAAAGACAAATGTATTTAATTAAAATAATAAAAATAATTTATTTAGATACAATTTAAGTAAATTAAAGAAAAAAAATCACTATTTTTATATTATATTTTTTAAAAAAGGCATATAAATCAATTACTATTACAATTTATTTTATAATTTTTTTCTTTTGTTTCCTAAACAAGTAAATAATATTAAATTAATTTGTTAATAGTAATATAATTGAAATCATTTTAAACAAATAAAATTCACTAAATATATTAATTTTTAAGAAACAAATACATTTTATTAAATTAATAGAAATAATTTATTTAAATACAATTTAAAGTAAATTAAAAAAATAAATAACAATTTTTATACTACTATTTAAAAAAAAAAGCACGTGCTGGTTCGCGTACCTTATGTGCCGTGCCATGCCGTGCCGACCCACTTATTTCAAGTGCCTCACGTGCCGTATGCCTAGCGTGCTGTGTGCCAACCCACAAGTGCGTGTGCTTTTATCTTTTCCCTTCGCGTGTTGTGTGTGCTGTGCCAAGCCCACAGCCCGTGTGCTTGCCCATGCATGTCGCGGCCCATTTATCATGCCTACTCACTGCACTTATATTTAATTTGTCGGGGAGTCAAGATCAAATGATGCGCTACCTTTTCAACTTTAATTCAATATCTTTTATTTTTCTTCCTCTCTCCTCTAAATTAACGTGCAATGGCAGGACATTTACTCTATGTTATCCTTATACTACCATGGCTACATTTCACTACAAGCTTGTTAATAACACCATCAATCCTCAAGCCCATAAAAGTTCAACAAGGATCACATAAGAAGGATTTTAGGGGTTCTAGAATTTTTTCTAACAAAAATAGTTGGAAAATCAAGTACTTGCTGTTCATGTAAAGCTGCGGTATCACAACTTTATATATAAAATATAGTAAAATATACGGTAGATACTTCTCCAACAAATACACCGTCTTCCACTATATGAAAACATTTAAAAATAAGAGTATGTTCGGATCGTCATTTTTTTTTTTTTGTTATTTTGGCATTGTTTTGGTGTCGAACAGATAATTCGCACAATTTTAATCAAACCAAATGCAAGGAAAGTCCGAGTTTGTGATCTGTATTCTCAACACCGCCACACAAAAGAATCCAACCAAATGAGAACCCAAACAACATATCATTGTAGAAAATAGAAAGTAAAAAACAAAAGCTCCATTGTTGTAACAATTCAATCATTAAAATTAAACAGAACTTACAAAATAAACCCTAGAATTTAATTAAAATTAGAAATAGTAAAAAAAAAAAAAACCAAATGAATAGAGGAGTCTTATAAAAAAAGGAATTTGATGATTAAAAAACACACCTTAGAGAAAAAATCAACCATCGATGTAGAACTTCCAGACTAAATTCATGATTCTTTTTTGTGTTTTATTCACAGTTTATGTGATTTAATTGATCTTAGAAAAGACGAATGGTAATGAAAAGGAGAACCTTTAAGAGGGAATGAGTAGTTATGTAAAGATTGTTAAATACTAAGTCCAAAGAGAGAGTCAAACCCAAAAGACTAGGTTAGAGGGTTATTAGGTAGGAAAACCCTCTAGGCTTAAGTACCATTTCACAATTTCTCATGGAACTGATGTGAGATCATAACATGGCCTACCCCTTGAGAAGCCAACGCCCTTGGCCGCCCACTCTAGTTAGCCTATTCTGGATGGCTATCACTCTGTGTGGTTGCACTCTTTACCTTTTTTAGGTAACCCTTTTCCGAGTAGCCATTTCTAGGTCACTCTTTTCATTAGCATCAGTCTCTCAATGAAAGCACCAATTAATAAGCCTTGAAGAAGGCCCAGCCAAAGATCAAACTCTACTTTCCCAAATAAAAAAAAAAAAAAGAAAAAGACTAACTATTCTACCCTTTACTCGACACAGAACAGGTATGCCTCTGATTCTTCTTGACTTTCTTTTTCTTTTCTTTATCTAAGTTACAAAATTAAGGTTTCTTTAACTTTTGTTCAATTAACTCAACTGTTGCAAATGCCCTCACTATTTGGAAAGATTAATAGTTGTTCTCTCCTATACCATTAATATCTCTGTTTATCTTGAGTTATTCAATACTAACTCTAAGGTTTATTCGTGTTTGAATTTCTTATTGATAGGAACAAAGTAACAAAAAGATAAAAGGTTTTGCTGGATTCGAGTTCCAAAGGACTTCTAAAGGCTCACTACTTTTTTCTGTGGTAAAAGCTCCCTTTTCTTTCGTTCCTTTTCTTTCGTCTTTCTTGTATTTATATGTTTGTAATGGTTAGTTACAAGACGGTTATATTCTAGCTATTTCCAGATCATGGTACTCTGTGCTATCTATGTGCCATAAAGCTACATGTAACACTATACTGCTTGTAACAAGATTGCATGTACAAATACTCTTCAGTGCTCTTTTTTTTTATGTGAATGTCTAGGTAACGTGGTCTTCTTGTTTGTCTACATGTTGTAGTCATAACAGCAAATTAGGTTTACCACAAACCATTGATTCATAAACCGTTGATTCACGAAAGAATGTTGCAGTATGATCTTCCAGTACTTATTGATCCTAAGAATTCCTAGGTAATAGGCATCAAAATTCAAAATCACACAGGAAATTCAATTTTTGGGATTAAAGAGCAAACACGCTTTGAAAATATTTTATTCCGATGATTGAACTCTTCATCCTTTCCCTATGGCATATAATATATGTGTAAACCATGTTTTTGCCCAAAAAAAAGGGAAATATTCCTAATAAATGCATAGAAATAAATTGAATAAAGAAAAAAAACCAATGCCATAGACGGTTTATGGACTCTCTTATAAAACGTTATGACATAAGCAAAAATTTCCATAAATAGCTAAAATGCAGTTTTAAGAGTCTAAATGATTGAATTTACCCGAAAACTGACGTACATCACAAGCAAATTTCATGTGTTTATTCGTTGGCTCATTTTCCATTGAAATAGGGTCTGCAATGCAAAACTCCATAACTACACAAAACTACAAAAATTATGAAATTACCACTCATGAATAAATTCTATGAAATTTTTTCAAGTATTCATACGCTATTTCCTCCACTACATTAGGGCCGCAGCCTATGTTGAGTGTGTAAACGAGATTGATTCTCCATTTAAACCAAGACTTCCCCCTATGTTGAATTGCAAAATTCATCTTGGGCTATTTCACATATCAACGAGCATAACACTTCCTGCTTGTAGGGCTCTTATACCATACGATTTGTGAGTAGGACATATTGGCCTGGAAAGACGAGTTATGTGCAATTGTCCTACAAGGACATCCATGAAAAGTTACTTTATAGGTTTTAGGACTCGTAGCTTCGATTCTTCCATAAAAGATACCATAATATCCATCAATTGTGCGATGTTGTTCAAGAAAATCACGAATACAAGTTGCATTGATATGCTGTTGAGTTTACCCCAGTGGGTTTGTGTAATTTAGCTGATGAAATAATATGCTACATTGAAGGAAGGTTTATAGGGTTAAATTTAATGTAAGAAGGTATCCTAGAAAACTAACATGGTATCCTAGAAAACTAACATTCACTAGTGTAATAGAGCTTTAAAAATATAAATCTAAATATTGTTTATTTATTTAGTCTTAAGTATGAATGTGTAGTAAGGCGGACATGGACTATGTGTATCAGCTACGAGAAAGCGCGTGTCGTGTTTCATATTATGCTTCTCTGAGTTTTACTTTATAATGAAAATTCCAAGCGTTGATTCCCACTTTGGACGTATTACCCGATTATAAAATTCCCAATCATTTCTCTGTAATTTCAAATCATCTTGACCCATATCGACTATTCTCATTCTAAGTAGGACCCATTATCCAGTTATTAAATCCCAATCATTTTCTGCTTAATTTTCCATCATCTTGACTCATATCGACTATCTCATTCAAAGTAGGACTTATTACCCGATTATAAAAATCCCTATCATTTTGAATGTCATTTCCAGTCTTGACTGGTACAGTTTCTTCATTGACTTTACTCATTCTAGTGAAAGCCATATATCAGCTACAATTAGAGGTCATCATGAGTCAGTTTCAATCCAAACTAGAGCTAGACCACCAATTCCCAATTCAAGAATAAGAGAGTTAGAACTGAACCTGTAGGAGTCGATTTAGTTACCAATTCTTAGGAACCACTGATTTCTAGTGTTTAGTTCCTGTTCTAGAGGAACCAGGAACTATGAAATTAAAAAAAAAAAAATGAATTAAACAATCTACTTAATTTAACTAAGAAAATAATTGTAGAATAAACTTTTTACTTGTAATAACATTAAACTTAATAATAATTGCTTATAGTTCATTAGTTAAAAGAAATTCTACAATTATGAATTTATTTATACATAATCACTTGCAATTTTTAGTTGTCATACTAGTAAGATGTCACTATAAAATACTAAATACACAAATAAGTTCCTACAACACAAAAAACAAATCATTTATTATGAAGAAAGAAAAGTTCATTTTGATTAGAAGTCTACATAAACTTATCAATATATGATTTCAAATATATTTACTACTTGTATTATTAATAACATACATTAAATGTCGTAAATAGCAAATAAATTTTTTACTATCATGTGAAAATAGTTTTAAATATTTTTTTAATCACAATTTTTTTTTTATAATTTTCTTTTTTTTTCATTTCCTTTATTTTTTTTTATGTTTTATTTTGGTGTATACAGCCACAAGAACTGGCAATTCTATCAATTCTCTAGCCGGTTCTTGAACTGATGGTTCTAAACTGCCATATCATGCGGTTTTGGGGGTGGAACCGGCAAATAACCACCGAAACCTGCCATCCCTAGGCTGGTTCCCAGTTCACGAACCTTCAGTGACCGGGAACCGAAAAGTACATAAACATAAAAATTGAAATTAGTTAGGGATAGACACATGTGCTGGATTAACCTCAAGTGGCGTCATAATCCCATAATAGTTGGTCCCATAGTTCCTTGTAGTTTACAACTGGAGAACTGCAATAGCCCATTCATTTTGCTGTAATTACAATTTCATTATTGCCTCATTCCTCTTGTTGTAATAACGATTCTATGAGGAATCTTTGAATGACAATCTGATGCTCGAGTGGTATTTTTTCCAAAATTCTACATGGTAAAAATAAAATTCCTATTATGGTTATATTACATTAGTAATAGTAATTCAATTACAGCTTTATTCAATTAATGAAATGAAAAGGCATCAAGTGTCTTGAATTCTATCTTTGATTACAAAGTACATAACAAATAAAAAATTAAAAATTAAAAATAGGAAAGAAACAGAAGGTTAAGAGATATTTCTATTGTTGATATTCAAATATATGTTCTCTAATATTCCTTTGTCCTTCTTATTTTTTAAATTTTCTTCCTCTTGATGATTCTGCTTAATATATCGAATCTCTTTTTGAAACTTCATTAACGATGCATGGATAAGTAAGAGATTTCCTAAACGAAAATGTTCTGCTTCACTGTCGTGATGTTTTCCAGCTTTAATTTCCATGTGCTGGCCTACAACAAAACTTGGTTCACGGCTGAAGCGAGTGGGGTATGATTGTTTTGTGAGGCGGGCAACGACTATGCGTGTCAACTACGAGACATTGGACGTCCTGTTTTATGTTTTATGTTTTTCTTCCCCGAGTTACACCATTCTAAAAATTCCAAGCGTATACTTCTATGTAATTCCCAATATCATCTTCTTGACGTGTACCATTTTTTCATCATTGACTTCTCTTATTTTAAGGAGTGCCAAATCTCAATCTCGGCCACACCTACTCAGTCCTATATCTTTCATTATTTTCCTAAACACCTCACTGAATAAATTTCAGCTCAACCCTCTAGAGTAGTAAGCATACTTGGAAAATCACTAATTTTTCGTGTTCTACTACTTGGGACATGCACATCCATTGCTATGAATAATCATCATTGTAAACCTTCCTTTTGTGGAAGTAATACCATCAAACACAACAGAGAGTTAGATGAGGTTATAGATGTGCTTTGACTTAGTGGCTGCGAATCTAAGTATTGAGGAAACAACGGCAACCTATTTTATATTATTATCCAACACATTTTATTAGAAAATATGTTTCATTTATTTTTATTCAATCTGCACTTTCTCTGCCATCTACCTTGAACATTTTTGCTGTGGTAAATGGAAAGGGGGGAAAAAACAGAAGAAGTACAGCTCAAATCGAAATAAAACCAAACTGCTTTTAATTATATATATATATATATATATATATAAGAATTACAAGTGTCCCGAATTCCACCTTTGTTTACAAAGTGTATTAATATATAAATATATATTATATATATATGAAGGTGATGCAGGACATGAAGAACATATCCTTATTTTAGGGGGACAACGACTTCTTTTTCTAAACTTAATAGAATTAATTTTAATTTAATAGGAGCATAATATTTTTTAATAAGATTAATGTCATTTTATTTATATCAAGTCATTTAATTGGATCTTATTTCAATCTTATAAATAGAATATACTTGTAAACATTCAAATAGAGATTTGTTATAGAATAAAATATTATTTTGTTGCTCCTAAATCTTCTAGTATTCTGTGGAATCAATAGGTTAATAGAAGACTGCTTTTTGGTATTTATGCGCAAATCAATAGATTGCATTGTTTAACTCTTTCCCAAAATTTGCACTCTTATGGAGTTTTTAAATTTTGTTGCCTATTGGTCTGGGTATTCTTAGAATCAATAGACATATAGAAGATTATCTTCTGGCAATCGCGCACGATTCAATGAATTTCGATTTTATCACTCATCACTTTTCAAGTATTCTGATAATTAACAAATCGTGGTATTTATCTCTCTTTTTCTTTTGCCGCGTCAGTTGGTATCAGAGTCAATGTTCGTCTTGGGATATCATCATACCATGAAGGTAAGCCAATGATGGAAATTTGAGGGTGAATTCTATCCACCTTGTAGAGCATGATGCAAGACATGAAGAACATATCATTATTTTAGGAAGATTACAATTTCTTTTTCTAGACTTAACAGGATTAATGTTAATTTAATAGGAGAATAATCTTTTCTAATAGAATTAATGTCATTCTATTTATATCAAGTTATTTAATCGATTCAATTTAAATTCTATAAATAGACTAGACTTGTCAACATTGAAACAGAGATTTGTTTTATATCTCCTGGTATTCTATGGAGTCAATAGGCTGATAGAAGATTATTTTCTAGTATTTGTGCGCGAATCAATAGATTGCAATATTTATCTCTTTCTCAAAATTCACACTCTTGTGGAGTTTTTAAATTTTGATGCTTATTTGTCTAGGTATTCTCAAAATCAACGGATATATAAAAAATCATCTTTCCACAATCGTACATGATTTAACAAGTTTTGATTTTATCATTCGTCACTTTTTGAGTGTTCCGAGAATCAACGGATTGTGATATTTATCTTTTTTTGCTTCTGCTGCGTCATAAGGTAAAGAGATATTTCTATAATTGATATCCTAATATATATATTCTATAATGTTCCCTCTTTTTTTTCGAATTTTTTTACGACAGATAGTTCTGATTATATATCTTGAATCCTCCTTTAAAACTTCATCAACAATTCATGGATAATAAGCAAGAGATTTCCTAAACAAAACTGTACGTTCGGGTTCACTTGTCGTGAGTTCTCCAGAGCTTGAATTTCCATGTGCTGGCCTACAAGGAGACTTGGTGCACGGCTGAAATGACCGAAGCACGGTATGATTTTTTTCGTAAAGCAGTCACGGACTTCTCCTATCGACTGTTCAACTTTACGCGTACCATTTATTTCCATCATTGACTTATCTCATGCCAAGCATATACTTTTATATAAATCGCAGTAATCTTGCTATGTACCAATTTGGCGGGAAAAAACCCAAGGTATTTACGTTTTTCTTCCCCAGTTTTACTCCATTATGTAATTTCCAATCATCTTTACGCGTACCATTTATTTTCGTAAACACCTTACTGAATAATAAGAGTGCCAAATCTCAACCACACCTCCTCATCGGTCCTAGCTCTTCCATTATTTTCGTAGACACCTTACTGAATAATTTCAGCTTAACCCTCTAGAGCTGTAAGAGTTTATGATAAAGAATTTATGAAATTTTTAAGTAACTTTTATAATTTAATGGTATTAAATTGGCACACGCAATAAGAGCATAACAGCTTCTAGTAATATAATAATAGAAGACAGAAAGAGAGATAGTGGGGAGAGAATAATTATGGAATTATTTCTATAAGTGTTATCCATATATATATTATATATACTCTATAGCGTTCCATTCCCGCCCCCCCCCAAATTTTCTTCCTTTAGATAAAAATCTGTCTATATATTTTTGTTTTTCTTTTAAAAATTGCATTAACAATTCATCATGAATAAGTAAGAGATGTCCACGTGCTGGCCTACGAGAAGACTTGGTGCATGGCTGAAGTATGAATGTTTAGTAAGGCGGACATGGACTATGCGTATCAGCTTTCATATGAAATTGGGTGCTTCAAACAGATAAGACCATGACGGACACACAAGTGAACCTCAGATTTTCAAAACTTCTTCTTACGACATAAAAAAAAATTGGGTGCTTCAAAGCGGTGGACCAAATTTCTTTGAATGCAAAACCAATGAAGTCACATTGTTGTTAAATGCTATGGACAATGGAGATCCAATAAATGATATTATTATTTTAACTATAATAATATCTTAAATATTCCAAGCGTTGATTCCCACTTTGGACGTATTACCCGATTATGAAATTCCCAATCATTTCTCTGTAATTTCAAATCATCTTGAACCATATCGACTATTGTCATTCTAAGTAGGACCCATCACTCAATTATTAAATCCCAATCATTTTCTGCGTAATTTTCCATCATCTTGACTCATATCGACTATTCTAATTCAAAGTAGGACCTATTACCGATTATAAAATTCCCTATCATTTTGAATGTCATTTCCAGTCTTGACTGGTACAGTTTCTTCATTGACTTTACTCATTCTAGTGAGAGCCATATATCAACCACAATTAGAGATCATCACGGGTCAATTTCAATCCGGAACCAGAGTTAGACCACCAGATCCCAATTCCAAGAATAGGAGAACTGGAACCGAACCTCTAGGAGTCAGTCTAGTTCCAGGTTCTTAGGAACCACTGGTTCCCAGTGTTCGATTCCTGTTCTAGGGGAATCGAGAATTGTGAAATAAAAAAAATGAATTAAACAATCTACTTAATTTAACTAAGAAAATAATTGTAGAATAAACTTTTAATTTAAAATAACATTAAACCTAATAATAATTGCTTATAGTCATTAGTTAAAAAAAATTCTATAGTTATGTATTTATTTATATACAATCATTTGCAATTTTTAGTTGTCATACTAGTAAGATGTCACTATAAAATATTGAATACACAAATAAGTCCCTACAATGCAAAAATAAGTCACATCATGAAAAAAGAAAAGTCCATTTTGATTAGAAGTCAACATAAACTTAACAATATATGATTTCAAATATATTTATTATTTATGTTATTAATAAAACACATCGTGAATAGGAAATAAATTTTTTACTATTCATGCGAAAATAGTTTTAAATATTTTAATTACATTTTTTTATAATTTTCTTTTCTTTTTTTTCCTTTCCTTTTATTTTATTTTTATTTTTGTGGCATACAACCATAAGAATCACCAATTTTGTCAGTTCTCTGGCCGGTTCTTGAACTGGTGGCTCTAAAACCACCAGGTTATACTGTTTTCGGGAGTGGAACAATAAAGACCTGCTAGAACCGTTGGGTCATTTGTCGGTTCAAACCTACCATCCCTAGGCCGGTTCCCGTTCAGGAACCTTCAATAAGCGGGAACCGAGAAGTACATTAACATAAAAATTAAATTCATTAGAGATAGACATGAGCTGGATTAACCTCATGTGGCATCATAATCCCTATAGTAGTTGGTCCCATAATTCCTTGTAGTTTATAATTAAAGAACTGCAATAACCCATTCATTTTGTTGGAATTACAATTTCATTATAGCCTTATTACTTCTGTTGTAATAACGATTCAATAAGGAATCTTTGAATCACAACTCGATGCTCAAGTTGCATTTTTTTCCAAAATTATGCTATTTAAATAAAAATTTAAAAATAAAATTCCTATTATGGTTATATTCCATTCAAAAGTAATAGTAATTCAATTAAAGCTTTATTCAATTAATGAAATGAAAGGGCATCAAGTGTCTTGAATTCTATCTTTGATTACAAAGTACATAACAAATAAAAAATAAGAAAGAAAGAGAAGGTAAGGAGATATTTCTATAGTCGATATTCAAATATATGTTCTATAATATTCCTTCGTCCTTCTTATTTTTTAAATTTTCTTCCTCTTGATGATTCTGCTTATATACATCGAATCTCTTTTTGAAACTTCATTAACAATGCATGGATAAGTTAGAGATTTCCTAAACGAAAAATGTTCTGCTTCACTGTCGTGATGTTCTCCAGCTTTAATTTCCATGTGCTGGCCTGCGAGAAAACTTGGCTCACGGCTGAAGCGAGTGGGGTATGATTGTTTTGTGAGGCAGACAACGACCATGCGTGTCAGCTACGAGACATTGTATGTCCTGTTTTATGTTTCTCTTCCCCGAGTTACACCATTATAAAAATTCCAAGCGTATACTTCTATGTAATTCCCAATATCATCTTCTTGACGTCTACCATTTTTTCATCATTGACTTCTCTTATTTTAAGGAGTGCCAAATCTCAATCTCGGCCACACCTCCTCAGACCTCAGTCCTATATCTTTCATATTTTCCTAAACACCTCACTGAATAAATTTCAGCTCAACCCTCTAGAGTAGTAAGCATACTTGCAAAATCATTAATTTTTCTTGTTCTACAAACAAACAGAAGAAGTACAGCTCAAATCGAAATAAAACCAAACTGATTTTAAATAAATATATATATATATATATATTATATAAGAATTTCAAGTGTGCCGAATTCCATCTTTGTTTACAAAGTTTATATAATATGTAAATATATATATATATATATATATATATAAGAAGGTGGTGCAGGACATAAACAATGTATCATTCTTTTAGAAAGTTTACAATTTCTTTTTCTAGACTTAATAGGATTAATGTTAATTTAATAGGAGTATAATCTTTTTTAATAGGATTAATGTCATCCTATTTATATAAAGTCATTTAATTAGATTCAATTTCAATCCTAAAAATATACTAGAACTATAAATATTGAAATAGAAATTTGTTATTGAATAAAATATTATTTTATCTCTTCTATCTCTCTTGGTATTCTATGAAATCAACAGGTTGATAGAAGATTACTTTTTGGTATTTGAGCGCGAATCAACAGATTGCAATGTTTATCTCTTTCTCAAAATTCACAATCTTAAGATGTTTTTGAATTTTGATGTCTATTTATCTAGATATTCTCAGAATCAATAGATCTACAAAAGATCGTCTTTTGGTAATTATGCATGATTCAATAGGTTTTGATTTTATTAGATGTCACTTTCAAGTATTTTGAGAATCAACAGATTGTGATATTTATCTCTCTTTTCTTTTGAAAGAGATATTTCTATAATTGATATCTTAATATATATATTCTATAATGTTCTCTCTTTTCCTTTTTTTTTTCGAATTTTTTTACGTTTGATAATTCTGATTATATATCTTGAATGCTTCTTTTAAACTTCATCAACAATTCATGGATAATAAGTAAAAGATTTCCTAAACGAAAATGGACGTTTGGGTTCGCCCGTCGTGTTTTATGTTTTTCTTTCCCGAGTTTTTCTCGATAATAACAAAAATTTCCAATCATTTTCATCATTGCCTTACCTCATGCCAAGGAGGACCTATTTACTCGATGATGATTTCCAAGCATATAATTCTATATATAAATCCCAGTCATCTTGCTATGTACCAATTTGGGAAAAAATAAAAAATAAAAAATCCTATGAATTAGTAAGGTATATGTGTTTTTCTTCCCCTATGGGGTGGGTTATGCGGGCCAACCCATTTAACCCACAAAAATATGGAGGTTGGGCTAAAATTTTCAACCCGCTTTACTATGCAGGCCATTTGACTTCTTAGGCATAACCTGCTGGTTAAAGCGGGTCAACCCGCCTATGAGTCTAGTTGGCCCACAAACCCGCATTTGTTTATATGTATATATATGTATATAAGCAAACTCATGAAAGTTAAAAAGAAAAAAAATCTAATCATAGTAAACAACTATATCCATATCAAAAGAGTGAAAAAAAAATAAAACGTTAATGTTAAATAATAATTTTTTATCATAATCTTATGTTTATCTTATAATATTTATCGATTTTTTATCTCATACATAAATATTTTTTCAATTTTAATTTAAATAATATTTATATTTAATGTAATAACATTGCAATATCAAAAATACAAAAAAAAAAAAAGAAAAAAATTAATAGGTTGGTAGATTGGCCAGTATAACCGCCATTCCATGTGGGACAGGCCAAAATAATCTGACCAAGCGAGTCGACCTGCATACCAATTATGTAATTTCCAATCATCTTTGCGTACCATTTATTTCCATCATTGACTTTTCCTATTATAAAATATAAGTGCCAAATCTAAATCACACCTCCTCATCGGTCCTTTCATTTTTCTTCCATTATTTTAGTAAACACCTTACTGAATAATTTCAGCTTAGCCCTCTAGAGCAGTAAGAGTTTATGATAAAGAATTTATGAAGTTTTTAATTAAATTTTATAATTTAGGTATTAGATTTGCACGTGCAATAAGAGTATAACACCTCTCAGTGATATGATAATAGAAAAGAGAAAGAGAGATGGTGGGAAGAGAATAGTAGAGATAGAAAAAATAAGAGAGAGAAAACTATAAATTTATTTTGCCTTATATTTAAATTTGGAGTCAAATAACTTTGTATTCACTTAATATTAATAGAGATTTCGTATATTAGATTTAAGCTACCAAAAATAAAATCATTTCATTAATTTTTCAAGTATAAAAGGGTTGTTATTCTATTCTCTTTGTTGCCTCCAAGCAAAGAAGGCATTAAATTGTAATAATTTTTTACAAAATTAGAAAGAATCTCTATATATTTATAAGTGTGTTTGGACATGTCGTCAAACTTAATTAGAAAAAATATATAAAAAATACTTAAAATAAAAATATCAAGTCTTCTGCAATCTGCTTTATTTTTATTTTAATGTCTATTTTCAAATTACTAAAAACAGAAATTCAAAACAATTATAAATATTAGGATACATGTATACGCATAATCATTAGTATTTAATACATCAAATCGAATAAATAATCCCACATATAAATGAAATTTTGTAATAATTAAAGGAAATTTCATCTAAATAAAAGCTAGAAAAGTTAGACAAAAAGTTGGATGCAAGATAGAATATAATTTTAGTTGTCCATGAATATATTAAACAGCGTGTGGGCCATCAATTGATGTCTCTTTCTTCAAGGAAATTTCAAGCAAAATGTTACCATGACCCGGTAGACGTATCCTGGCCCAAATTATATTAAATAATAATGATAAAAATTAAAATAATAAAAGAAGAGGTCAAAAAACATAAACAAAAAGATATTTGCCCATGGGCCATAGGTGATGTGTACTTACGAATCTAAAATAGTCAAAGGGTAGACATAAGCCCCATCCCCATGGTGGTTGGTCCCTGGTTTCCAGTCGGTCGTAAAGAGGGAATAGAAATAACAAAATAATTGATATTTTACAATGTTCCCTTTTTTTTCTTTTTTATTTTTTAAATTTTCTTCTATTTGTTAAATCTTTTTATATACTTCAGTTGATTACAAAAACATGACTCATATTTTAGTATTTTTACAAATAGGTTATCTAAGTTTGATTTTTAACAAATACATAACCTGTGTGTTTTGATATTTTGACAACTAAGTGATCTAAATTATATTTTTAATAAATAAATGACTTGTGTTTGCTGTTTATGTAAATAAGTGAACTGAATTTTATTTTTTACAAATAATTTACCTGTATTTTTTTACATAATCCTTATCGATTATTAATATAAAGTAAAGAAACGAAGGTAATGTATATGTCAGAAAATAAAACTTTAGTCACTTTTTTTATAAAAAGTACAAGACTTAAGTCATATATTTATAAAAAATATAAGTAATGTCACTTATTTGTCAAAATGTCAAACTTGAGATCATATATTTATGAAAAATAAAAACACAAATCACTACTAAAACACATGTCATGTAACCCTATATAATTTGAACTCTCATTTTGAACTTCATTAGATTATTTTGTTCTCCTTTTTTCTGTGAGCTCGTGTTACTCTGCACCTTTTCTGCCCTCAATCTTGAATATTTTCTTCTCAATTGATTTATTGCTCTGCAACAAGATAGGAAACTGACAAATAACAAGAAAATTACAAATAGCGTGGTAATCAACGATTATATGAGGAATATTACGAGAAACAAGTAAAAGCAGCTCACCAAAAATTCAATATGATTAAGAATCATCAGGTTTTTCTTATGTTGAATGAAAAAAGGAAGAAAAAAAAAAGAAAATTGAATTAATGCAGCTCAATTAAAAATGAAAGCAAACTGATTTCAATTGGATCCTCCAAACAAATCGGTACTTCATTTAACCACACTATAAGCATTTTGTTTCCAATACTGCCCAGATGATTTTTAAATTGTTAGAACCAATAACTTTCAGAAATATTATCAACTTTTCTTGTCGTTACTCTCCAAAAAAATATAACTAAAATTACTAAGTCATACTTTCTGAGAAATTGGACATTTTTGTACCATATTTGTATGTATCCTCTCGCAGTGGCACGTTGTCCTTGTTCTTGTTGTTGATACTTGATGAAGACAAGACTAACATCAAGAAAATAATTTAGAAGATGAATATGGAAGATTTTTATTTTATTCAGATAGATTTGATTTAGTTAATATATCTTATTTTATTAGGTTTGATTTTATTAGAATTTTGTAACATTAATATCTTACCAGATGTAGTTAAAATAGTATCTAGATATTTGTTAAAATAATATGTAGATAATTATTTTCTTTAGATATTTCTTAAAGATATTTTTAGGATATTGTATTTATTATTTACCTTTTTAGGATTTTTAGGTAATAGCATAAATAGTCTTTTAGGGCTTTTGGAAAGAAGATATGATATATGACTTTTGATATTATTGAATTAAAAACTCTTTTAGAGAGTATCATCTGTGTTATCCTTAAATTTATGGATTTAACCTTGTTGCTATTTTGAAGATCTAACTTGATGAGATAGATCTTGTTTTTCTTCATGCTTCTCATGTTGCGTTAGAGTGGTATCAGAGCGGCTTGAATCGTGTGAAGATGGTGGTCGTATTTCTAATGGTGTTCCGGTATGAAAGGCCTATGTTACAAGCGACAAATACGAGGGTGGTAAAGGAAACCATGGGTCAGAAAATCCAATGAAAGGAACATCATTTTGAAGCCCAGATCTATCGATCCAATACCAACAGTAGCAGGCAAGATTATTGGAGACGATTGGAAGACAATCCAAGGATCAATTTTGTTACTTATGATACCGATGTTGAAAATGAATTTTTTTGAAAATCTAGCCTGAAGAAGAGGTCATGTGGTAGAAGACTATGCAATAGGAGTAATTATAGGTATAAGGATAACATCTTTTCTCAATTTAAATATGATGTTTATGAGTTTGATGGAAATCTAGATGAGTTTTGGGTTTAGGTTGAGAAAGTTGAGAGGTTCTTGACCATATGAGGGTTTTTGAGAGTATGATGATATAGTTAGTGAAAAGTCGTTTGCGGGGTGATGCATAGTATTGGTAAGAAAAACTTCTGCCAGTGAGCGCCTTAAGGGTAATAAGTCTATGAAGACTTGGTTTATGATGAAATACCTGATGGAGCAGGAGTTTTTTCCCTTAGCCTACAAGCAAATCCTTCCTTAAAAAATGCTATAGATGCCTGAACTAATGAACCTAATTCCAGAAGTTCCTAAGGAGGAATTGGTGGAACAAGATAAAAACTCAACCTTGAAGATTAAAGTGCTCAGATTAGTGATGGTGAGGACAGTAGGGCAGAAGCTGACACCTACAAAGATTGTGTTGGTAAGGAAGTCATTGTGGAGAAGGCTCTGTTAATTAACGAATAGGTGTTGATAGTTATCGAAGAGGTAGAGGCTGAAGAAACTCCTAGCAAATTCATTGCACGAGTGAATGAGATTAAAGATGTGGGACTCAACGATTTGCCTAAAAACTTACATCCCAGCCCAAAGGTAATACCAGAATTAGTGAGTGCATTTGTCCTATTGCTTCATATCAACATGGAAAACGTTTGTCCAGTTATCACTCCAATCCATCTAGATTGTGTACAAACAAATTCAAGATGAAACTCAAGGATGAGTTTTAATCTGGTGGGGTGAATGATGTGGTGCGAATCATGATCAAACGACGAGATAAATTGGATAAAATTAAGATGATCCAAAGAGAGAAAAACAAGTGGACATATGAGAACTCAAGATCGAGCTCTTTGCAAAAGGAGAGAATGATGAAGACAGGATTAACATCAAGAAAATAATTTAGAAGATGAAGATATGGAAGATTTTTACTTTATTAAGACAGATTTGATTTAGTTAATATTTCTTATTTTATTAGGTTTGATTTTATTAGAATTTTATAAGATTAATATTTTACTAGATATAGTTAAAATAGCATCTAGATATTTGTTAAAATAATATATAGATAATTATTTTCTTTAGATATTCCTTATTAAGATATTTTTAGGATATTATATTTATTATTTTTTTTAGGATTTTTAGGTAATAGTATAAATAGTCTTTTAGGGCTTTTGTAAGAAATATGATATATCACTTTTGATATTATTGAATTAAAAATCCTTTTAGAGGAGTATCCTCTGTATTATCCTTAAGTGTATGGATTTAACCTTATTGCTATTTTGAAGATCTAACTTGATGAAGTACATCTCGTTTTTCTTCATGTTTTCTGTGCTAGCTGCATTAATACTTTTGATGATGGTCCAGGATAGGAACAGGGTAATCAAAGGGCATAGACGTTACTTCGGAGGAATCCAGTAAACCCAGGTGCACGTAACCATTCGAGCGCAATGCTTGATTATACGTAAAATTTAGGGCCCTAATCATCCCATCCCGACATGACTCACCCAAGTGGGAAAAAAAAATCAATCAACATATTCAGTGAGGGGGATATATTATATTATATGAATTTGGTTGAGTAGTTGGTAAGTATCAATATAATTTAAATTAGTGATCAAAATATTTATAGAATTTACAAAACTATACACATAAAAAAATTACATCTATTTATATTTTTATGCCATTAACCATTTCACACAGCCAATGGGCTAATTAAAAGTACATAAAATTGTTGTCTCTACAGCACGGTTCCCATCCTGTGAAGGGTGTGATAAAGGGTATCCTTACCTTCCACTTCCGTCCATCTTCCATTTGCCGTTCCCTCACCGCAACGCAATACTCACGTACTTAATTAATCCCCGGGTTCCTTGTATTTAACGAAGGACTAGAAATAGCAGAAGAATTGCAAGTGTCCAAGATTCCATTACAAAGGAGTAAAAAATAAATAAATAAATAAATAAAGGATAAGCAAATATATTAATTGATATCCTAATATATAATCTATAAGGTTCTTTTTTTTTTTTTTTCTTTTTCCCAAAACTTTCTTGCTTTTGATAAATCTGCTTACATATATATTTTTAATTCTCTATTTAAACTTCATTAGCAATTCATAAATAAGTAATGTGGGCCCAAAAAAAAAATCATGAATATGTAGTGGATTTCCTAAACGATAATGTTTCGCTTCACTACATTGTCACCATTCTCCAGCTTTAGTTTCTATGTGCTGGTCTACAAGAAGATTTTGGTTCACGGCTGAAGTGAGCCGGGTATGAATGTTATGTGAAGTGGACATTGACTATGTTGAAAAATATAATTTGCAATTTTGAAAATTTTGGGGAAAATCTATGGTCTTATGACAGGAGAATCTATGGTCCTGTGACAAAACCATTCAGTCAACCATCAAATCGTTAATATAAATTAATAATCGAAATATTAACTATTTTAGTAATTCGATCACGATTGGATATGGTATAAACTGCTGGATTATGATAGGATTGATCTCATCAAAATTAATTATAGGACATAGAATTTATCTGGCCGTAACTTTTTACTTTACTATTGTTATAGGAAAAGGTGTTGTAGATAATATTGTATTCCTTACTGTTATATTTACTAAGCAATGTAATTAATATAATGGTAGGTGTAATATACCAATAGTCACGTAAATAGTGTATATATATATCTCTATGTATGTACGAATGAATATTGATGATGTTTTACCGATCGTATTAATTTCTAAAATTTATAAACCCGATTAAATCTACGATCAAAGCTAGGCAAGTGCACCTATTCGATGTAGCATAGATTTTAGGGTGTCGTCCTCAGGGATTTTGAAGATCAAGTACTAGTATTACCGGTTCTCTACTATTTAGCCTAAATTTTGGAGAGAAATCTACAATTAACTACTAAGCAAAAGATTAAGCAAGCTCTAAAATCAACTAATGTTTGCTGTCAAAGATGAATTCAAACTCAAAACATACTCTCCACCTTGATCCACCCTAAACCTAAAGTTCTTATGATAAAAGATTGATTAATGAATCATTCATGCTTTGCACTACGAGATCTCAACAAGTAAATCAATTCCTCCCTCGAGTTAATCAATTCCTAACCCTAAATGAGGTAGTAGAGACCTCTCCCTTACTAACATCATATAGAATTGCATTAAAGATCATGATCCTTGAACAAGAATTAAATTCCTTATAGCAGAAAATCGTAATTTCCCTACCTCTAGGTGAAATTAGCAATTCCTCTATTCATGAAGATCTATCTAATTGAATGAAACCTCTTTCAATCCAATAAGAATCAAACATGCAATTAATTTGTGCACAAATCAATCACAAGACTATTGAATCACATGAATAGATACAAAGACATGAACATTCATTAATCAAAAGACATTTCAATTCGTATGGTTAGGGTTTCACAAGATGAAGAGTATAAGAATCTACTCCTCCATGAGATTCACAATAAGAACAAAATATCTAGAGGAAATAGAAAGAATCATGATAGAAAGAATAAACCCTAATTGATGTCTTGAGATCTTCAATGGATGCCCTAGCAAAGCTTCTCGTAATTTCCTTCGTAATTTCTGTTTTAGAGCCTAAGAAAATGATCTAAAAATTATAAAACAAGAAAACAGAGCTCTATTTATACTTTTGGAAAAATCCAGTTCATCCTCAGGTGTCATCCTGGCCAGGATTGGGGCAGGGATGAAGACAAAAATAACTAAAACTTGTTTTAAAAGCATTCTGATGTCTTCCTCGACTGTCAGCCCTGGGTGAGGATGAATAAAAGGCTGAAATCTTTTCTTCATGTGTAGCTGCTGTTCGCATCCTTCGCGTCCTTCCTGGCCAAGGATGAAGGTAAGGATGAAGATTAAAATTCTCTTTTGCATTCTGACCTCTTCCTCCCAGTTCTTCCCTGCCAAGGATGAACAAAAGGATGAAAACATAAACTTCCTTCTTGAACAAAATTGATTCAAACTTGTTTAATTTGCTTTAATTTCCTTTGAACCATCATAAAAACTTCCAAATATGATCTTTAAGCCAAGAAATGAATTTTTCACAAAATTAATGTCCTTTTCTCCATGAAATCTCAAAAATTACATACTAAGAATGTTCAAATAGCATAAAAATTAAGGGTCTAATGACACTTATCAAATATAGAAAAAAGAAATGTTTTATAATTATCTTCTCTCAACATGGTATTAGAGTCACTAGTAATCAACTTTTACTTTTTTCGCTAAAGTTGCCCTAGTGAGCGACATACTATTCTCGAAAGTGCGTGAGTGTAAGAAGTTTCTTTTGTCACTGCTAGCCTAGGAAGGAGGACTACCTGCCGATCGGTCCCCACGAAGTCCGGCGTCCAAATGACGAGTGTGTAGGTCTCACGCGCCACTCAAAGCTCTTAGCATTCTAGTCCTATTTCGGCGCACGGAGTACTTGTCCGCATCTGGAAGCTTCGAAACATCCTTGGTAAGGTTGTTCCTACCTCTTATTGATATTGGGTTAATCTTATTGACTCTTATTAAAAGTTGTTTGGTGGAAATTTTCTCAAGTTGTTGTCATGTCAATGCTAGGTTTGCTGTAGATTTCATTTGGACGCCATTGGTATTATTTTCTAGATATTCTCGTTCTTTGGTTGCGATTCTTCGCTCATTTCATCTTCTACATTTTGTGGTTGTGAATTTTAAGAGGGTCAGCATTGGTTTTTGACAATTGTGGAATTTCCATTGAGTATTATATATATTTATATTTATATGTTTAAAATGGATAATGTGGACAATAAGCCTGTAATTGATGTGATTTCAGTATCTACAAAGATTACAGAACATAAGCTGAATAGAAATAATTTTATTGCATGGAGTAAAATTGTGTGGGTATACTTGCACGGTATTGAGAAAGAAGATTACACTTATTTAAACCACAACACAATATATTAATAGCAATTTCATTTAATTGCACTTTTTCTCTTTCCACCTTTGTATAATTACTTTCACCTTTACCCTTTATTTTTATTGGACAATTTTCAATAGCATTCCATAGATATGCATTTTGTGCCTTAATAAAGATTCTCATCCTACAATTTTAACATGCATAATTAGTGCTAGTTAGGATAGGTGGCCTATTGATTACGGTTCATCTAAGAAACCTAGTGTGTTACTAGCCATTTTACAGACTTTAGATGTAGTTAAGCACTTTAAACTAGAGTCGTAGCTCTTATACCAATTATAGAAACCTTGTAGCAACTAAGAAATGTGGATAATGTACTAATTTTGATCTTCAAGAACTTAATGCCTAATTGATGCAATTTAACAAATAAACAACAATAATATAAAATGCAATAATAAAAGAGTGAGGGGCAGAAGAGGTAACATTGAGTTTAACATGGAGTTTGGTCCACTCTCTAGTCTCCATGATCTACAACAATGTCTCACTCAAGGAGGACTTCACACTTCATTCGATATAACAATAAAAATGAGTTCCTCAAGGAGATATAATAACATAGACCACAAACACTTGAGTTAAGCCTTTGCAGGAAGTTCTCAAGCAGACAAGGCTTAACTTAATATTCTACTAAATTACTCACAACAAACTATAGTATAATACTTTATAGAGATAGCAAATACAAAGTTAATAGCACTACACTATGTCTCTCACTTACCAAATAACATTAATTACAATACAAGCTTTGAGAGGGTATTTATATGGATTTGATAGCAATTAATAAGTTTAACGTACTATTTTCAAGTCCCTAAAACACTTACATTTGTAGAGTCTTCAAGTTTTACAGTTGTTACCAACATTTGCACCAATTTTGATCGAGTATTTAATTCTCCAAACAGCTACTTTTCTAATGCTAGTGTCTAAAAGTCTCCTAATATGGTGTTCGGACGCTTCTAGAAGCTGTACACTTTTCATCTAGAATCCAGGCATCTCCCAAGTTAGCGTCCACATGCTAGTCCATTAACAGCTTGACATTGTTCGTGTTTTAGTCATATCTCTATCATTCTGACTCTGATTGAGGTAATTTAGGATGTTACAAAAAGCTTAAAAGAATTCTACAAGTTTCATGTTTTGAGATTTACAAAATTATAAATAAAATAGGGAATAAAATATATTTGATCAAAGTGTAATAATAAGCATAAACAAAATTAAAGCAAAACAAGTTTAAACATATTAAAATCAAATTGAGCACTTATTTTTCAAATTAAGTGTAACTTAAATATGATTAAGTGGTTAATTGTGCATTCTGTTTCCTCATCAAAACGCACATAAGTTCAATAGTTTATGCGCCAAACTCATGAGATCTAAAGAGAAGCATTTAAAACCTTATTTTTGTGTAATTGAAGCTCAATTCATGGATAGAAATTACTAAAACTAATAAGGTTGCAAAGAGAGGCATATCAACGTAATCACAACAATCAAAGGTATAAATACAAAACCTTAGTGAATTAAAGATAATGCCTTATCGATGCCTTTGAAATGCCTTAAGATACCTATAAAACAAGTTTCATCTCTTTGGTACCCATTTTTACTTGGGTTCTTTAATGTTAGTTACTTCAAGGATTGGTCTCTTTAGGAACCAAACATACTTGCATTTGTGAAACAAATGCATATTTTTCCTTATTGTACAATTGTGTGCAATGTGACCACACTTTTCATAGTAATTTCAAGTGTCATGAGTAGCTATCATAGATTTAGTCTATGAGAGTTACAATCATTATTCCTATCATAGCCAATTCCATATTTGTCTAATTCACTCTATTGTTTTCTATGAAATGTATTCACATTCTTTTCACCCTCAGTGAACAAGGTTATAATTGCATTTGATTCATTTATGTTAGTTTTCAACATAGCATTTTCATTTTTAAGTTTCTTGAGCTTTTTTACAATTTCTTCATCACAACGATATTAAAATCATTTCCTTTCAAAGTTTTATTCTTACTATCAAGATAATCTAGCTCAATTCTTAGTTTCTCATTTCGTTTACCTAATTCATTATTTTTACTATTCAACTTACTATTCTTCAATTTCAAAAATTGAACTTCTTTACATAGTTTTTCATTTTCATCTTTTAGCTAATATTACTCATTTTTAAGATCATCAAGGTCATCTCCTACTTTTTTCATTAAGGATTTCAATATACTATTCCTTTTCTCCATTTTTAATCATTTCATTGCAAAGCTTGTCATACATATCACTCAACTTATGAAGTAAAATGTTAGATGAAGTAAAACATACCTCATGATGAATGGCCATGAGGCACAAATACTCATCTGAGTTAGGTGAGTCATCATCGCTCCACGTAGCCACGATGCTTCTCTTCTTGCTTCTTCGCTAGCCTTTCTGGTGTTTAGGCAATATTGTTGGAAGTGACTTGGTTCGTTACATTTGAAATGTGTGATCACTTTCTTCTTTGATCTTGATGTGCCAGTTTCTTCCTTCTTCTTCATCTTCTTATTAAGCTTCAAGAACTTTGTAAATTTTTGTTTTTTTCTTTCATCATTAAATTTCTTTGTTAGCTTGCTAAACTCTTCATCATCATTCTCTTTACTTTCCTTATCTTCACTTGAGTTGGAGCTTTTTTTTCTTATTTTACTCAAGTCATGCTCTTGGCCTACCAATCATTTGGTAGTGGCTTAAAAAGTTTGGCATTGATTTCTAAATTAGTGAGACTCTTACGAATTAGGATACTTAAAGGATTTATAATATTGTTGAACCTATATGCGTGTCATCTATGGACTCATTTGGTTCCATTTTAAAATTATCCACAAAGTAAACTTATTTTTATAGCTCTAACTCTACTTGTTACTTCATATGTTCTTTCTAAATAATCAGCATTGGCTTGATGAATTAACATATGCAAATTCTACTAGAGTCATTTTCATTCAAACCATAACACAAAATATTCATAGCAGTTTCATTTAGTATTGTTAAATTCTCTTAATCAATTTGATGATAACAGAAAGGTTAAAGTGTTATCTAACAATTATGTTAAATGTGTAGGATTAAAAAGTTAAACAAAAATATGTATAATGTTTTTAAATGAATTATAAGTTAGATAAAAATATTTTATGAAAACCCAGCTTCACTCATTGGATGTATTAGAGTAATACATCTAATGCATTCCAGTAAAGTTGATAAATATTCAATGGGGATTTTCTTGTTAAGTTTTATATGGTTTCAAGATTTTTCATATTTTATCATGTGAGAATTTAACAAGATTAGTTCAAAATGTTTTACAATTCAAACTTGGATATTATGTTGATTTCTTCCTTAAGTAATTTTTTTGGAAACAAGATAAGTAAAAAAGATAATTTAACTTTGTACAGAATATCCACGAAGATGAAGAAAGATTTAGGTAAGGCTGGATATTGTGCTAAAGATATTCTTTTTAGTTTTCAAATCTTATGAGACAAAGCATAGCTTATTCCTTTAGATATTCTACACACATATGTTTATCTTTAATGGATATTAGGAAGCAGATATTAATCTAAAATATTAAGTCAATTGAAGATTATTCAGGATTCAAATGGGCTAAATATCAAGAAGTTGTTCCACGAATAAAGCTAATCATGAGATCTATGCGGATAAGTCCAAAAGATTAAGATTCAAATCCCATGAAAGGAGGAGATATTTTCTAAAAATTATGCAAAGCTTATCTTAAATGGCTATATTGGTTATTCAAGGAGAAAATCTCTCTCAATTAACTTTTCAATGCAAAGGCATTTTTTTGAAGCTAAAAGAGCTTTGACTTCAAAAATTCATGAAAAAAAAAGCTCAAGAATTCAAAACTAAATTCGATATACTACAACTGTTAGAACAATCGTCAAATGCTCTATCAGAAGTTTCTTGAACTTCAACATTTCTTTTTATATTCTTTCTATACTCAAGCTTAAACTTGAGAGTTTCCATTGGAACTCACTTTTAAAAATTTTATGCTCTATTTGTGAGTTAGATTGAGTGGGAGTGAGAGGATTACACACTGTATCTTATAGGTCCATGTTAGCCGAGCATATGAGGCTAGTAAGATAGAGCAAGATTGATTGATGGTTGTAACTCTTATTTTTATTGGACTAGTGGAACGAACTAGTGAGGAATAATGGGTCTTAGTAGTGGAGTTAAAAGAGAAGACTGACTCACAAGGAGGAACTTCCATAAATCTCGCACCTTATTTAACTTTTTGCAATTTATTTTTATCTGTTATTTGATTTGTTGAGCAGTGTTATCATATCATTAATCTAAGTAAACCTAAAAGGAATCTTTAGTAAAAATATTTAAGTTTGAAAATTTTAAATTAGTAATTAATTCACACCAGTCTTGATTGCTCAGTTGGGACCAACAAATATAATTGTTGCAAGTAATAGTTGGACTTTGGCAAAATATGCAACTAAATATCTAAACTTTGAATTGATCAATTTAGCTCATGAACTTTGAAATTAATTAATTTAATACCTAAAAGAACTTTTTGTACACGCCAATGGTACATCTATAATTGTTGTTAGCATACTTGAAAAGTTTTTTTAGGTACCGAGTTAACCAATTTAAATGTTCGGATACTGAATTGATTAATTTTAAAGTCAGGTACCTAATTGCATATTTTGCCATAGTTTAAGTACCATTCGCGATATTAATCTTGTCATTTAGTTGAGCTTTTTCCTTGTTAGCCTTAGTATAATTACTTTCATCTTTTCCTTCTATTATGATGGGACCATTTTCTACCACACTCTACTTTGTGCTTTTAGGAAAATTTTCATTATATATTTCCAATATGCATAATTACTACGATTAAGATTGGTGGCCTATTTAAAGCGTGGCCTTCAAAAAATCTTAAGGTGTTACTAGCCATGGTATTCACTCTATTATATGATTAAGCATTACAAACATATAGATTAGCTCTAATCCCATTTGTTAAACCTATGTGACACTTATGATAACTCAAGCAAAGAGAAAGAAAAAGGGTAAGGGGGTTAAATTGAGTTTTATGACTACTTTATCCCCTTTTACAAATTTTAATTTAAGACAATTTAACTTAACGATAATGGACAATAATAACTAAATTGCAACAACTAAAAGAGAAGGGATAGAAAAGATAACATTGGGTTCTATTCTCCACTGTCTACACAAATGCCACTCTCAATGAAGAACTTCACATACAAAACAATGCTCCAAAAGAGCTACAACAAAGTCACACAAGAGTTCTGTCTTTACAAATATTATACTCATATAAGATATAACCCATATCACTCATAAATAATCACTCAACACAATCTAGTGTAGTGCCTTACAAAAATTGCAAAAATAACTCTTAAATGAAACTGCTCACTTTTTTTCACATAAACAAGAAAATAATACACAAAGAGAATTGAGAGATTTGATACAAGTGTTTGTAAGTAACAAACAGGCACTTCTAAGAGTATTAGACTTACCAAACAACTCCTATTTTATAAGCTTAAAAAAAATTACTCCATTTTCTCTCTCTTTTCATGCTTGCAATAAATATTCAAAACGGCTAGTTTCTATCAACTAGTGTCTGGAGCTTACAAAATTAGGCACATATGCCTATGGACATTACTATCTAAGCGCGACACCATGGTATCCAAATGCTAGCCCACTACACCATAATCAGAAACATTCTTGTTATGAGAAACATGCATTGCATCATAATGCTATCCTTTAGCATCTACATGCTATCCCCTAAAGTGTTTGTATGCTAGCTAGTTGCAGTGTAGTTAGATTCCTACAACTTTTGAAACATACTCAATTTCAACACATCACGTTGAATGCAAAAATACATTCTTATCAAGTTGCATACATTTTTTGCTAATTAAGTGTAAGTGTACATTAATCAATAAGTGTGCAATACATTTCCTAATCAAAATTCATTGTAAACCCACTGGTTCAACATTAATAAAACTAATGTTCAAGAAATCAAAATCACATTGTTAAAGTTTCTTTTAGTTCTTCTTTCTTCTAACTTCAAAAATCATTGTCCTTAAGATTCCATGAGAAATTTCTATAAAGTATGTTGTTTCTCTATAAAGTGTCATTGTTCACACCAAACATCAAGATTTTACCATTCTATAACTAATATTGTCGAAAATGATAAGACAAACAAGAAGCATATCACATATCTTTGAGTTACGTTTGGAAAATCTTTGGAAATTTGTAAAAAATGGTTATAGGAAAGGGGGTGAAACTGTTATACGTAGAAGAAAAGAAGAGTAGTAGTTGTTTCTAGCGTTTAAATAGGTTTTAACGAAGTTATTTTTTCAATATTATGTTTGGACAATATTGGCCTTGTGCCAAACATAGTTATTACCCATTCTATCCCTCTTTGAGATTTATTTATCTTAAGGTATTTCAAGATGATATTGAGAGTAAAGTAATCATATTCCTATATTTTATAAATTAAATTTACAATTTTGACGCTATAAAGTACAAAGAGCAAAAACATTAATTAAATGTTAATAGAAATTCTTTTCATACTTTATAGATTGAATGTAAGAATTAAGCATAGTAACAATAAATGGAAAATTATGACGACAAAGATTTGTTAAATACATACATACATACATATATATATATATATATATATATCTCGACTTTCCGTTGAAGTTTATTGCATAGATGTGGATTTTTTTTTTTTTTTTGTGGAATTTATTTGCTTGCAAAAGGATGGAAAAGATTTAGGTTTAATTATTAATAACATCAATATAATGACCCAAACATACAAACTAGTGAGAAGATTGTAGTTTGTACATATAAATGTTTCATACTCAAAAACTTAAACCATCACTCATTTATTTAATTCGTCATAGAATTACATTGCTTAGTTATGGAATCGTTTACCTGAAAAAGATGGGGAAAAAAAAAACTTTAGTTCCAATGATTAGTGATAAGATAATAGATACACAAAAACTGGCTTAAAAAAAAAAAAAATTAGAGGCACAAACCCACAGACGAGAAGTTTATATGCATATATAGACGTTTCATATAGGGAATTTACACTTCATTTTCTATGCTATGTAGACCTTTTTTTTTTTTTTTAGCAGCACAACCGATTAATTAATGTGGCTCAATTTCTATTAACTAAAATGAATTTAAAATGAAAAACGGTATAAGTGTTTCTAAAATGAACAACATAAAAATAGTTTTATTTGATGAGGGCATGATATTGTGCAGTAAGGAAGTGATTTGTTTGCTATTTTAGTATATATATATATATATATATATATAACCCTCCATAACATAAGTAATTGAAAAACAAATTGTTAGTCAAACAAAATAAAAAGCTTTGATGTATAAGATAGAGATTGAAAGTGGCCATTATGAATTTTTTGCAATTTAATAACTGGAATACCACTTAAAACTAGGATAAGTCTATTAGGAAAAATTCTATAGTCCACTATTAATTTTGATGGACCGATCCTACATACTTAATTGTGATCGAATCACTCAAATAGTTAATATTTCATTTATTATATTTATTTTAATGGTTAGATTAATGGCACTACGGTCCCACCGATGGAGCCATAGAAGCTCCCGCCTATTAGATGATAATAGTATATTGATATTACAAGGCAAAATGAAATCGTGATTCTTCCTTTTCAAGATTGAATCAAAGTTATTTTGTGATTCCAACTTATGAAAACACTCTTAAACATATCAATGGGAATGAAATCCAGAATTACGATTTCATTCCACTCAAATGTGACATTAGAATTTTCTTTTCTGACTTAGATTAAATGATATATGTACATTACTTTTGTATGGGCAAACAATCCATCAAAAACATTTACATAAGGTAAACCACATATGCACCAAGAACTCCAAAGAGAAATTTGAGAATTTAATAAGAATGATATATCATATTTTTAAATTAACAAAAAGAAAATATAAACATGCAAATTTTATAAATGATTTAATATATAACGCTAAAAAGTAAAATGTCAAAATTTATTATGGAAAATTGGCAGATGGAATTATTGATATAAAAGCTGAATTGTTGTTGATGTGACTTTCATTTTGTTTGGTTCGAAATATACATCACTTACATTTATTTCTCTTGTTGAGATTAAATTATACATGTACATTATGCTTTTTGTAGAAACAAATAATCCTATAAAAATCATGGGCGATTATACATGCAGTGAGAATTTTAAAAGGAAATATAATTGGATAATTTGATAAGAAATATCTATCATGTTTTTAATGCTAATAAGGAAAACGTTGAAATTTAATATGAAAAATTAGTGGACGGAACTACTGGTTTAAAAGTTGAATTATTAATAATGATTAAAACTTAATGAGAAATGGGTAATTATCATTTTCAATGTGAAGGATGAAATAAGTTAATTAACATTTATGGAAAAATAAAATAGGTTATAATAGTGTAGATAAATCAAAAAACATCTAACTTATTTTTAGAGTCCAAAATACTCAAATTTTAGCTTAACAATATTGTTTAATAAATAGTATACGGAAACTATTACTATAATTTCCACCTTCTCTCTTTTCTTTCTTTTTTTTTTAACACCACGTTTCAATTTTTAGTTTAAAGAGATATAATACCCATTTTTAGTCCCACATTGATAATACAATGTTGACAGGCTGAAGTGGGGTCAATAAAAAGATGAAATTATAAGTCATATTTAATTATAAATAACAAATAAATATGATATTTCACAATTAAATTCTATATATCTATTACTCATCAAATCAATATGAAACATAAGGAAAATATATATAATAATTAGCTTTTGGAAGAAAATAATATTACATAATCAACTACTTCCTCTAATGTATACTTATTTCTTTATTTATTTTCTAAAATACAATTTTACTCATCTATAAATTTAGAATACCGTTTCTTTTTCAACTCCGCCCCAATATTGTCACCATATGAACCTATAAAAGCTTAATTATTATTATCCACCTATATTACAAAAATTATTATCTTATGAAACAAACCATCCCATTTATATTATAATAATTCATTCCATATAACCACATGCTAATTTATCAAAATTGGATTATTATAAATTATTATAAAACTTCTTTAAATGATATATAGGCTAGGACAATGCCTTTAACATTGAAAAGAATGAACCATTTATGGACCAAACGTGTTTTCTTATACTAAAAAAGAAGAAGGCGCGCTCCTGCAAGCAGAAAAAGGAGATAAAGTGCTAGAAGTGCTCCTACATCAGTAAAATGTTGTTTTCTCTAGGTGCTGGGTCCTTATAAATAGGATTTCAGCTGGTTTGAATCGTTTGTACGTATCTATTTGAAAATTGCGGTTCAATGTCAAAGCGGGCTTTGTACAAAGAGTGGACTGTTTTTTGGACCGGTTTACGGTTGAACTGATTCAATTTGTCGGGCCAGTCTAGTTTTAATAACATTGAATAATACCTCTTCACTCTTACATATGAAATTCAAAGTTCTTAATGTCATGAGCAATAATAGATAATTAGAATATTAACTATTTTAGTAATTCAATTAAAGTTAAATATAATGTTAGCTATTAAATAGTGATGGGATTGGTCCCGTCAAAATTAATGAGAGACCATAGAATTTCTCCATTCTTACATATCAAATTTACTATCTTTTCTCATCATTTATTACTTGAACCCTTTAATTAATAAGGGTTTACAACAACATCATTCTAATAATGAATGAAGGCAGTGAATTCAATCACACTCTTATATATCATATCAAATTTACTATCTTGACTCATCATTTATTACTTGAACCCTTTAATTAATATGGGTTTACAACAGGATCATGCTAATAATGACAAAGGCAGTAAATCCAATTAGATGAGTTTTAGGTGCTTCTTCAATCTTAGATATGAATTTTAAAATTTTTTAAATGTCGTGCACAATCAATCTCTTACATCCCCAATTTACTATCTTGTCTCTCATCCTGTATTACTTAAAACTCTTTAATTAATAAGGGTTTACAGCAGCATCCTTCTAACGAGTAAAATATATCATTAAATATCATAATTAGCAATTCTAAACATCAACTTACATGGACAAATTTATAGCAAATGGAATAGGGCCTGGACATCCATCAGGCATATATTCTTTTTTTATGTTAAGGCTATCACGTCATATCACGTTTCACCGCATATATTGGAGATTCTTCCTTCGATTTATGGAACTTCATGGATTTATGGAGCTGATTCTAATTAATTGATGCACGCAAAATTGTAATTTATGTCACATAGAAGATGCAATAATCGTGAATTTAGATCCAGTACAACTGCAGATTCGGATTGCACGATAGATGTGGTTCGACATATGTGTATGCTTTTCGATGAGCATGGTTGCATTTGCGTGTGCATGTGCATTAGTCAAAATCAAGAATTCAGGTATGCAAAATAAAATTGGTCACCTTTATTTTTGTAAAGTAATCAAAGTAAGAAAGGGATGCAAATTGACAATAACATTGTAGTCTTGTGGCATCAATCCAAAATTTTCAAGTGGAATGTACTAGTTCAAATCCCTCCTTTTCATTATAATCACTTAACAAAAAAAGAAAGTTAACTTAAAAAAAAGAAGAAAGAGAGGGATGCAAATCCATTTGCAAACTTTGCAATCGGATAAGAAGAGCTACAAAGGTTTGATTGCAATGAAATGGCCAGCAATAATAGTTAGTGAACTCCATCTTTGAGACAGCTACCATAAACTATGCTATTGGAGATCAAACCGAAGGGTTTCCATTAGATGATGGGATAGAGATAGTGGTGAATAGATACCTAGAGAAGTGGGATAGAAACTAAATTGTATTGTTAGGTGGTCTAAAGATCCTATCTCGAAGAAAATGAGCTTACGTTTTTAGAGACTGCTTGTTTAATTATTTCTGTATCATTTTAGTATAATTTTTCTCTAATTTTTAAATAGATGTATGTCAAGATACTAATACTAAGTTTTACTTATAAATTAACTAGAGAGAACCGATATAAATATGATATAAATAAGTTATAAATGCAGATCTGATACAGATACGATACAAATTAAAATCTGACAATCTAGATAGACCCTTAGTATTTTTGGAAAGATTTGTTTTACTTGTAACTCTTTACAGACATGTCGGTTTTTTACTCCATTTGCAGTGTTTTACTTGTCCTTATGTGTATTTTGTTAGGGATCTGAAGTATGCCTTCAATGGGGAGAAATCCAATAGGTTTTGTAAAGGATTACACAAATGGGCTTTAGACACCATTTATAACCCAAAACTTTAAGGCAATGGGTTAATGAGTCTTCTCTCTTACAAACTCTTTACACAAGTCTCATATTTCCAATGTGGGATTCTCACACTTATATCCTAACAATCTCCCTGTCAAGTGTGAGTCTCCATAATGGGGTAGGCCATACTCCCCTCAACAAGAGCTTATCAAACTGATTCCACTAAACTCGCTTTGTGAGTGGTCTCACCTGCTCACCATGGGTTTCACAGACAAGTCATACAACAAAGCTCTTCTTTCCACATGATGGGCTAACCATGGGAGGTTCCCAACCGAACCATCGGCTCTGATACTAATTGTCAGGACCTGGAGTATGCCTTCAATGGGGAGAAATTCAATAGGTTTTGTGAAGGATTACATAAATGGGCTTTAGACACCATCTATAATTCAAAACCTTAAGGCAATGGGTTTTCCATCTTATAAACTCTTCACACAAGTCTCATATTTCCCATGTGGGATTCTCATACTTGTATCCTAACATATTTCGTTTTAAGACCTTTTTCATTTTTAGCAACTTCAGCTCCATTTTTGGTAGCTTTTAAGCGAGGTTGTAATCGTATGCCATAGGGCACAAAACACTTGAGTGATCATTTTTCAATAAAGTTTTTCAAAGCCATCATTACTCTTATTTTTCCATATTTCAAAATTATAAAATATTTCAACTTTTGATGCCATTAGCAATGTATTTTTAGAATCAATAGACTATTAAGCATTGCTTTTACAATATTCTGTGGAATCAAGAAATTGTGATATTTTTTACATTGTGCATTGCGTTATTAGATCACATGACTACATGCATTGTGATCTTTAGGGTTTCGTTTAAGTTAATACTTTGTAGATTATAGTTGTGTATTAGGATGCCAATTAGCTGTTAATAGAGCAACTCCAACCGAATAGCAACTATAAACCAGCTCTTTTTTGTTTCTGGAAAATATTCTCCCGATTCACAAAATTCAATACAAGTATTGATCCATTAGAAAATATTGTCAATTAAAATTGAAGAATATGGCCGTTTAAAAAATTATGAGGAAGATGGTCTCCTTTTTCGGAAAAACAAAGCAACTTCCCCCGTTTTCTTAACACCATCAACTACTACCATCTGTAACCAATCACCGTTGCTGTCTCCAACGACCTTAATGTTCTAGAAGCTCATAACACCACCACTTTCAACTACTAGTTGTTACTCATGCACTTGGTTGTACCAAAATAGTGGAACAATCAAACTAAAAGATCCTTGAGTAAACGTTGTCCCAGAGAAAGGGGGATTCTAAGTTAGACAGAAATCAAACTTTGTGCAAAGCTCACTTCTCATTCTGTAGAAAGGCGGTCTGTCTATTAACTATATGTGGGCGACTAACCTAGAATAAACAAAATGAACCCAATAATGTAACAGTATAATAGCAATGTATTGGAAATGAGAAGCAGCAGAGTTGAAGAAACCAACATATATCAAGTGGAACACTGTAAACTGTACCATGTGACATGTCCAATCCAGTTATAATTCAGTAAACACTTATGTTTACATGAGCTACCCCAATACAATGAACACTCAACTGAAGAAGAACAACTTCACATTGAAAAAAAAAAACATTACTATTATAGAATAAATATAATAGCCTACACCATATCTATAAATTTAGGTTTTTAAATTAGATTGCTATAGTGTTAACATTAACATAGTATCGGAGTAGAATGTCAAAAGTTCTAATGCTTGCGCACTCATTACAACCCTATTAAAAATTAACTTGTTCATTTGATTGGCCTTTATCAAAATTAAAGTCTCATCCTATAAGTGAGTAAAATATTGTAAAATAAATATAATAGTCAATATCATATTTTGAACTTTTAGAACAGGTGGTTGTAATACTAACCTTAAGGATTAAAATAAAAATATTTTAATGAAAGAGTCATTAAACCAAGTTGGGATTTTACACTCACTGCGGACCGTCAAAAAAAAAAATCACCCGAGCAATAAATGTTCAAGTGGGAGGGACTGCATGCATGAGAGAACAAGGCCAAAAAGGGACCACAAACCACTAATGGCCCGGTGCTAAATCAGAATTATACGCAGTAATTTAAGTTTTGAAGTAGACTATGTTGCTTATCAACTAAGAATTCATTGAATTCTTGACTCAGAACTCATAAAATTCTTAACTTACATCTTAACTTATTTATGACATTAATTAATTAATTAATTAATTTGAGCTTATTGTTTCCAACACATAAATCGAGTTTCATATATCAAACTTAGAATAATATAGATTCATTAAATTTATTACAAAATTCAAATTAGAATATGTAGAGGGCTTCCATTTTGTTATCCACCGGTATTAAGTGCAATGAGATTGAGAGACGCAAGCAGGATTATTCATTGGACCAAAATATTGGATCACTTAGTACAAATTATAACTTTAAATGAATTAAATCTAGATCATGTTGGCATGATTATCTTGAAGATTCGACAGAGGAATACAAGTCTGACTAGAAGATAGAATTGGAGCGAGAATAGAGATGAAACCTTCGGTAGGCAATCAGCCAATAGAATACTAAAAGCTTTGAAAATTCGAGCAATTCTTAGTGTTGGGTTATGGATCCAAGTAATATGAGTATATAACCAAGGAAATCATAAATATATTACATTTATTTAGAAGAAGATTTGAAAAAATGAAGATTGATCCTATACGTCGCCCACAGAAGGATCAAGGCTACCAGCCTTTAATGTCGCAACGTCGGCCTTGAATTGGAGAAATTTTTGCCAAGAGTGATGGTTTAGCAAGACCAGCATCAAAACCATCGGCCTATATGACAATGCCGCTGACGTATATGGCTGAAGGCTGGCAGGCTTTGCCAATGTTAAAAATGCCGATGGATTTTTAAATAGTCGGCCTTTTGTGCAGGCTTAATAGGGTTGAAGTGTGTGTGATATCAGTATATCATTGGTGGCTATTCCTAAAACCTAGAGAGAGAATTCTAGAGAGAGAGAGAGGCATGTTGTTGATTGTAATCCATTATTGTGGTGAGAATTCGTGTGATCCACTAGTATCACTAATGAAGAAAAGTATCTTGTAATCCCATTATTATTTATACTAGAAGAATTTGTGCAGCAGTCCCATGGTTTTTCCCCAATTGAAATTTATCACGTAAAATCTTGGTGTTCATTTTTGTTTCTTTGATTGTTTCATCATTTTGTTATCGCATAGGCAAGAGAAAATTTTTTTTGTGATTGATAGGTTCTCCGATTTTTCCTAACGCTTAGTTGAGATTTTATTAACACCAAAAAGGTAAAATATAAGAGAGCTTTTCAACAAGAGCAATACAAATCCAATGGCTATTGTCCATGATACTTGCTCATCTAATGCTCAGTAGATCTCATTAACCAGAACGAATTCATTATGTGAAGGACCTGCACTATGTCGACACATAAAGCCCAGGATAAGTATAACTAAAATCTATTTAGGGATAGAATTATGGAAATATTTCTATAAGTGATATCGATGTATATATTTTAGATAAAATCTTTCTATAAAATTTTATTTTTCTTTTAAAAATTGCATTAACAATTCATCATGAATAAGTAAGAGATTTCCACGTGCTGGCCTACGAGAAGACTTGGTGGACCGTGTATCACCTGCGAGAGAATGCATGCCGTGTTTCATATTTTTCTTCTCTGAGTTTTACTTTATAATGAAAATTCCAAGCGTTGATTTCTGATTTGGACGTATTACCCGATTATAAAATTCCCAATCATTTCTGTGCGAACCGAATCATAGCTTCATTTGACGCGAGATTTATTTTAAAATTTGTAAAATAAACATAGAAATCTAGTCAAAGGGTAGACATGGGCTGGATTAACTTCTAGTGGCATCATAAGGCCATTTATTTCCATCTTTGACCTTTCCCATTTTTAAAATAAAAAAAAAAATTATGAATAAGTAAGGTATTTATGTTTTTCTTCCCCGAGTTTTACTCCATTGTGAAAATTCCATCTTTGACCTTTCCCATTATAATAATAGGAGCGCCGAATCTCAACCACACCTCCTCATCAGTCCTATCCCTTCCATTATTATCCACAACTCCTTATTAATTTAATATCCTCAGAGGAATTCTCCGTACTGAACAATTTCAGCTCAACCCTTTAGTGTTGTAAGCATGCTCGGAAAATCACTGTTTTTTCTTGTTGTACTACTTGGGACATGCACTGGCAGTAAAGTGGATAATTTTCAGTGTGACCCTTCTTTTTGTGGCAACCATACCATAAGAAATCCCTTTCGATTAAACACTGATCCTTTGAGTTGTGGCTATCCTAAGTATGAATTAAGCTGTGAAAATAATCGCTATGATATTGGTATGTCTAATTAAGCTGGTCATGATAATTCCACTTTGAACGAAACCTTCTTTTGGCCTTTTTCTCGTTCCATATGGCTCAGTTTAAAGAATTAAGGTATCTAATTTTTCATACACATATCATGAGTGCATTTACACTAATTTTAACTAATGGCAAAGGTAGCGGGGAGAAAAAAAGGGAAGGAAAAAAAAAGTAAAATAAAACTAAAGGCAAAGGTATGTTTGCTTCATTGAAAACATATTCCTACGCTTAATTATATTTGTTGTAGTTTATTCCCTACATATCATGGCGATAATTTTGACTTTGCACAATTTAGTTGAAAATGCAAGTGAAAATTGATGGAAATGATTTCTTATTTTCAAAAATAAAAATTCCAAGTATCAATTTTCATTGACATTGTTCACAATGGTTTACTAGGACCATAGATTGTTATTACTTCGCCTTTTGCCGTATCGATAGTATTACTATAAATATATATTCAATATTTGTAAATCTTTCTTTAATTTGTGAAGAAAATAATAATAATTGGAAAACTTTGACATCAACCTCTTTTCTTGGATATTGATAGTTGAATTTTATGACATGGTGACATTTATTGTGTTCAAATATCTCTTCTTGCAGATAACAAGCCCTGGTACATCAACTTCTTGACATCGTTCATTAACTTCTTCATATGGTTCGCCGCTAGTAAGATTTTCTTTAACGATTCTATTTTTTAATAGCCATAAATATGGTGAAAAAGAATATAAGATTTCCGTATTTATACCAAAATTTAGTTAAATCTTTTCTATTTTAATTGTGTGTTTTAAGTCGTCAACTTGTAGAGTTTGTCTTTATTAGTGGAAAACCTAAAATGGATTAAATAGCATTGATTGGTGTGTGATGATAATTTGAAAGAAAGGATCGGTAGAAACAAGAAGTGAATAACTCTTTAACTATTTCTTACGATTTACATTTTACAATTTCTTGAAGTGTAAAAAAGCCTAAGCATGGTGCCTTTTTAATAGGTTTAAGAGGTTGGTAGCTTCGCCTTCTAAAACAAAACATGTGGTACATAAAATCCTCTAAGATTTCTACTTCATTTACAACTAACTAAAAGGTAGGTACAATCTTTTAGAAAGTACCATTAAGAAAGTGCTTCCATGTTTAACACTCCTAAATGCGCTTTCGAGCCTCCCTGAGCATAACTCATAATATCTTGACGTTCTATCATGGTAGTGTCTTGATGAAAATATCTTCTACTTGATCTTCAAATATTCATCTTTTAACACATATAGTAAACATATGCTCTTCTAGGAAGATAGTCCTCACATCTATCAAATGATGGTGTTCACATGAGTTCTCACATAGTCATATGTATGAGCACCAATGGTGCATTGGGCCCCTTATTGACCAAGAGGAGATGATTTTCTATGTATGTTGCTTTTGTAGCATGCAACTTTGCAAACATCTACAATCTGCTTCATATATGATAGACTTTACATTATATCCTTTCATTGAAGTATTTTAACTTATGGGAGTTTAGATGGCTAACTCTTTTATGCTAGTGCAATAACTTTCATTTTTTTTTTTTCATTTTCATAGTCGTTTTTATAGTATATAGCTGCCCGATAGAAAAATTTCTCCCTTAGTACATCTTCACTTTTAACTGTCTCTTCCCTTTTGTTATAGATGATATAAGATTCTCCTTCAAATAATAAGGGATATCATGTTTCCATCATTTGTCCAACACTAAGCAAGTTTGTCTTGAGATTTAGTACTATTAGGTTGTCTTTGATGATTCATGTAGCATTACATATCCTGATGGTTAGTTTGCCCTTACCTTCAACAACAACCAATCCTCCATTACCTTGCTCTACTTATGAACTAACATATATGTTTATGTCTTGAATATTTTCATTACAAGTAATGCGATTATTACAACGACTATCCAAATATGTTATATCTCCTTTAATTTTAGATGCAGCATGTTAAGCATAGATTAGATAGTCTCTATTCTCCTTTACTTAAAAAAAAAAAAAAATTGGCTTGATGTTTTCCTTGATATTGACAAAGATTTTCAATGATGGCCAAGCATTTTAAAGTTTTGGTATTGTCGATGGTAGATACTTTCTATTTTTATCTTTCATTTCCTTCATTTCTATATTTCCTATCTTCGTTTCTACTATCACCATTTCTACTATCTTCATTTCTACTGTCACCATTTTTAAGTTACCCCCTTATCAATAAAAGGTGTAGTTACTATTTTTTAAGTTACCCCCTTATCAATAATCATTTCTTCATAGGCTCACATTTGAGTACCAATTTAATTAATTCTTATATAACAATCCTTTATAGTCTCGATTTCCTCGTAAAAAATATTGAGAGTGAAATTTGGTTATTACAATTGGTGGGCATGATTAAATTTCAATAGGGTGAGTTTATAAAAAAGTATGATAAAATTATACCTAATAGATAACCAAATGTGGCTTTATCACTACTCTTAGTAACATAACTAATTAGATAGATATTGTTAAATTAACTAAAAAAAGTTTAATGAAACACTTAAAAAAGATAATTTTTTTGTCAAATTTCAATAAATTCAAAGGGTTATTAAATAATTTACTTGAAACATTAAGACCTTATTTGACTTTGCTATAAATATAGTGTTATTCTAATAAACTAATTAAAAAGCATATATCTTGTTATATAATTAAGATATGTTATTGTTATTCCTTCAGGCGTTTTGAAAATGTACTTTATTATAACAAGATCAGTGGGGCCGCCATGTGTGGCAATATTCTTGATATACAAGTGGAGAAGAAGACACAGAGCATTAGATGAAAACATTGAAGAGTTCTTGCAAAATCAGAAGAAATTATTTAATTAGATATTCCTATTACAACATCAGAATGATTACTAGAAATTTCAAGGACAAATTAGGAGAAGGAGGATATGGTTCTGTTTATAAAGGAAAACTCAGAAGTGGTCAAGATGTGGCAATAAAAATTCTCAAATATACAAAAGCTAGTGGACAAGATTTCATTAATGAAGTTGCCACCATAGGAAGGATACATCATGCGAATGTTGTCAAACTTATTGGCTTTTGTGTTGAGGGCTCAAAGTGTGCTCTTATATATGACTTCATGCCTAATGGATCTTTGGATAAGCATATTTTCTATAAAGAAAATGATACATTACTTGGATGCAAAGAAATATACAAGATCTCTTTAGGAGTAGCAAGAGGAATTGAATATCTACATGGAGGATGTGGAATGCAAATTTTGCATTTTGACATTAAGCCTCACAATATCCTTCTTGATAAAAACTTCATTCCTAAGATTTCTGATTTTGGACTTGCAAAACTCAATCCAACAAGTCACAATACCGTGTCCTTAACAGCAGCGAGAGGAACCTTTGGATATATGGCTCCTGAGCTTGTTTATAAAACCATTGGTCGTGTCTCCCATAAGGCTGATGTTTATAGTTTTGGAAAGTTGTTGATGGAAATGGCAGCAAGAAGGAAGAATGTTGATACAACCACAGACTACTCAAGCAAAATTTATTTTCCTTCTTGGGTTTATGACCAATTAACCAAAACAAACAACATTGAAGGAATTGATTTTGTGGAAGAGGAAGAAAGAGAGATAACGATAAAAATTATGATAGTTGCATTATGGTGTATACAAATGAACCCTAATGATTGTCCTACAATGCTTGAGGGACCAGGATACCCGGCTATGCCTCGAAAACCATTTTTATACCCACCAGAAGTGTTTGGTCAAATTTCCAGTACCAATACCGACTTTGAATTGGTGGAGTCCACTTTTGTTAATAGTTCACTTAATCCCAACAATTTTCCTAATAAAGGTGGTGTGATATTGAAGAAATATCTCTTGTGTAATATTGTTGATGGTAGCAATTGTGGCTTAGAACTTATTTCGACAATGGAATAGTCAGTGTAATGCAAATATTTATCTTAAGCTTAGAATGTGTTATGAATATTTGTTTCGTTTGTTGATCTTATCATATACATTATAAACTTACCCTAAGTTGATATTAAGTGCATGGATGCAAAATTAATGCCATGGGTTTATATCCTAAACATACAACAATTCTTTAAGATACATCCTTATTTTGGTTTGAAATGGAAACAAGTAAGCAGAGTAAACCTACAATTACTTTTTTCTCTGTGTGTATCAATGCTTTGCTAAGATGATTAACTTTTAACAGAGATATCTTCATATTTAAATTCATAGGTTGATCAATCATGAGCTGCTAAATTATAAATATATAAGTTTATACATCTTTTGAATTTGTATCTTTCATCTGCCTTGTGCAAGTTATGTTACTTTTATTTGTATTAAAAAAATTACTAAATCTTCTTCTCTACAACCATAGAATAGACATCCATTCGTTGTTCACTCCGCTTTAGAAACAGGTAATTGGTGGTACTAAGTAAGAGAAAGCTAAAGATTTAACACCATTTTTTAATTTGATAAAATATAGGCTACATAAAATTTAGTCTAATAAAGACTAGAATTTGTAACCCTAGTAGAAAGGAGAAGGGAATATTTTGTCAATATGCTATACAAGATACTATAATAATACATCAATAAAGACAAGAAGAAAAAAGAATGGTCAATTATTGTGCATTTCTCTTCTTACTCCTCTCATTTTAATAACTATTAATATGTCTACCAGTACCAAAAAGCTCTATATCAATACTATCTTACAAAACCAAAGGGGAAAAAAAAAGAAAAAGAAAAATTAAAATTGCATAATCTTGACAATTAAATCTAAGTTGGCAATATGTGAAATATAAATTCTATAGGACAGTATCATATAGTCAATTTTGACACGCCATTGCATGACAATCAAGTTGAAACAAACTTTATTTATTTTTTCCTCCTTTTCCTTATAAGAGTATATAGATGAATCTTGTTGATCGTCCCATAATTTAGGACTTGAGAATCTACCTATGCCCTGCCAACCACTTTTATACCAACTAAGTGTCTATTACGATTATCTGATTTTTATCGATATCAGATTTACATCTGTAACTTATCTGTATTATATATATTGTATTTATTTGGTATGTTTATAAGTAAAACTATTTTTTTATTATTATCTATTTATTGACAAATATCCATTTGAAAATGATAAAAATGTGATGCCAAAATGACATGAAACAAACACACCTTTAAGGACTTTATAAATTACGGTCTTTTAGCAAGTGTAGACTTCCACTACTTGCATGATTTCCTAGAAAGTTTTTTTTTTTTAATACCAATTGGAATTTCATGTGTTCTAAATAATAAAGATATGTTGAATGATGTATTGAAATTAACAATCTCAAATTTTAGGTAACCTAAAGAAGCCAAAGGTGAAGAAAGGAATAGAGTTTAATAGCTATTCAATTGTAATTTATTACTTGTGAAGGCTATTATTAGGCTCACTTATATCTTAAATCCGCAATAACCATTAGTAATTGCTATTACCAAAATATTAAATTACCATTCATTAATTGCACCTGTAAATTAAATTGCAATTCAGGGAACATGTTATTTATTACCTAAAGTAAATTAACAAATAACACTTAAATGCCTTTTTATAATAAAATACATTTGATTATTTTAACCCTAGCCAGCATCTAAAATCTAATGCGCTTACTAGAGGAGTTAAAGGTAATGTTGGCATTCACGGAAACTATTACTCCAAACATGTTGCTGGTTCGTATTGTAGGTATGATTTTACAATTGCATTTCAAGAAGATCAACTAATTTTCTTTATCCCTATAAATATATATATATATATATAGGAGAGAGAGAGAGAGGAATTCATGCATATCACCAACTACAATAACTTGTGAAGAACCCATATAGTGTATTATTGTAGACCTGAGTAAATTTGATTTTGATTTAAGGCTATGGTTTAGACCTGAACAAAAGGTGTGGTATTGTTATCCTAGACATTGGAATACCTTTTTATATATTCTCACATGTAATTAAGATAGGGATATTTTGGTCATTTTATTTTCTTTTCAAGTTTTATTTATTATTTAATGATAGGGATAATATAACAAATGATACTTGAACTTTGGCAAAATATGTAATTAGATCCATAAACTTTAAAAATGATCAATTTAATATATGAACTTTAAAATCAATAATTTTGGTATATGAAAACTTCGAAATTGATCAATTTGATACCTAAAACAATTTGATAGTGGTACTGTTTGTATACATAAAATGCTTTTTTCAGGTACTAAATTTGTCAATTTCAAAGTTTAGGTACAAAATTGATCAATTTCAAACTTTAGGTATCTAATTGTATAGTTTGTCAAAGTTCGAGTATCATTTGTAATATTAACCCTTAATTATATCAACGTAAATAAAGTAATAACATTCAATTATAATAAAGCGAACAACTTAATACATAGTCAAACATTATTATAATTTTATTCTATTCCTCTGTAACAACAATTCAACAAGGTGAATTGACCATGAGTGTGAAAATTAGTAGAAGCCATGTAAGAACACGAACCGTGAAGGAGAAAGGGGGAAGAAAAAAGAAAACAAGATCAGAACTTTTAAGATTAGAAAAAGCTGAAATTGGCCGAAAGAAAAAGAACAAACGACAGTCAAAACAATCTAATCAAAGAAAGATGAAGCATTGCATAGAATAAACATATAAGCAAATGCAAATTGAAATATGGTGATCTCACGTTTAATACCTGAACTTTGCTAATGTATACAATTAAGTACTTAAATTTTAAAAATGTTAATTTACAACCTGAATTTTGCCAAATATTATAATTAACTACTTGAATTTCGCTAAATTTGTAATTAACAACTTAAATTTTATTTATTTTTGTAAGTAATTACCTCAGGTAGGTACTATCAATGAACTTGAAAAAATTATAGGTAGTAAATCAATATTTTTAAATTTAAAATAGATTAATTGTATAAATTACTAAAGTTCAAGGACCAAATCTCACATTTACCCATTGAAATATATATGTATATATATCCTTGCAGACCTAATTGGAAAAAAAAAATTGAAAAGGGGAAGAGCTTAAAACGAAGGGATATAGTAAAAAAAAAAAAAGGCTTCATAATGACCATAAAAGTCTCCTTTTAAAGACGAAAGTTAAAAACATGCTTATTTTTAAAAGAGCAAAAGAGGGAAGCACGAAGCAGGTACCCACTCAAGATTTTTCCCACATCTAGATACGCTTGAAGCATGAGAAGTTCGAACTTTGTCTTCAGAAGTACCAGAAATTTTTTTCTTCTGAGAAAATCACGGTTAAAGGATCAAAATCACCACTTTGGAATGAAATTGGCAATGATTTGCTTTCTATTAGGGGGTAAAATATTAAAATGATTGGAAATGGCGGCAAAGTTACTAATTTTTGGTGCGGTACTTGGAGAGCACCCAACACAATCCGAAGGCTTAGTAGTTGGGCCTATCCATTCCTCTGCTCTCAACTAATCGGTAGCGGATTGTTATGTTAACGAACTTTCATGAGTGAGGACTCATTAGGCTTTGAGATTTTGATATTCTTTTGGCTAAGTTTGGGCCATTCAAGTTACAAGACAATAGCACGGACCAATTTTTGTTCTCTCAAAGAACATGAGTTTCTCCGAGTCTTCCGGAATTCTATAATAGCTTAAATTAACGTGAGGTAAATGACAATAACTCTGCCACTCTTAATTTCAATCGGTTGTGGTCTTCTCACTTGAGTCCCAAGCGCAAAACTTTTTTTTGGAGATTACTCAATCAAGGTCTGCCCCTAGGTTGCCGCTGGCTTGTTTGGGTAAATTAGTTTGGTATAATTCTGATATATTTCAAACTAAATCGAAACTAAACCGATAATGAATTGCTAGATATGATACTTTAAAGACCCACCACTTAATACTAATATTAAGTAAAAGTCCCCAATATATATTTTCATATTGTATGTAAGGTTGTCCTAAATCTAACCATTTATGTAAATTGTTTGTTTAAAACCATTAAAAATTCATATAATGACTTTTCACAAAAGGATTACTCACATGAGTAATCTATACACATATAAAACATTTATAAGAAAATATTTACAAACTTTGTGTCAAATAGATGACACAATAAAACTTACATATTGTCTCAAACTAAGAAAATTAAACTTGAAATCTCTTTTTATATCGTAAGGCTTAACTAACAAGCCTTCAAACAAAATAAAATACATTTCCTTTAACAAAACATCTTAAACAAAAACTTTCTTGAAAAGCCATAAGCAAAACCCGAGCTCCTATCGTCCCATTCATCTAGGAATTTCTCCTAGTCACTCCCATAACCCAAATCACCATCACTTGAAAAGTAGCAAAAGTGAGCCAAAGGCCCAGTACACAGCAAAAAAACCAAAAGCGATATGGCAAGCAAACTTAATCTAGTGCAATGCAAACTCAATGTCATTATCTTTAGTTAGAATTCATTAAACAAAACAAACTTGAGTATTTAAACTCCGAGATAAACAAGGATATTAGGGGTTGAGTAATATCAGTTGCCTAGGGGTTGGTATAAGTAGCCCGAATACTTATATCTCCTACAAAACTTTCTAAAAGAAAAAAGTAATCTCATTAGGGCTCTTAATCGTTACTCAACTCCACTTAATTAATCCATAACATCATCTAACTCAACTGTTTCCATAAACATTTGAACTAAATCATATTATTTCCTTTTAAGAATAAGCGAATGTTATACTGTTACTAAATATCCTATTGATTATCCACTGAGCCACTAATGAAAGTCATTGCATCATGACAAGTGGCCTAAGCGTCTATACTAACATATCATTACATCATGACATTAAAAGATAATGTCGCTCCTCGGACTGGATTCAACGGCAAAAATCACAACAAAAAACAAACATAACTTATCTTGAATTTAGTCAAGTTGGAATATGCCTAACCTAGCAAACAATCAAGCAAGTCACTATATACCTGTGATATGCAAAGAATCAACAGAGGCACTCAAAGAAAGATCAGAAGAAGCACTTAAAGGAGTACAAGTTTCTATCACTGTAACAAAGAAAATCAACTTAAATCAATATGTATACTTAATATAATATATAAAACTTGATTAATTCTAAGCTTAACAATCATATAAGCTTTTTAATTAATCATAAAACTAGACAATAATAAGGAACAAATATAAAAAGAAAAATTATAACAAATAAAATTAATAAAGAATTTTTTTTTTCAAAACAGTAAGTGATACACCCTTGAGTACGGCTGTATCAAATGAAACACCCTATATATGGGCTATTTTGAAGGCTGTATCAACTACGTAAAAACACACTATGAATCAGAAAATGAAACACTTTTGGATATGGCCTACATCTTAGGCTGTTTTAACTTAGCGAAAAACACATTTTGACTTCCAAAAGTGAAACGCCCTTAGATATGGCTCGTATCGAAGGCTGTTTCAACCCAGGGGAAATAAAATTCAAGATCAAAAAGTGATACACCCTTCTGAACAAGCTGTATAGCAGGGTTTATCAAAAATTTTTACACTCTCCTGTTTCAAACTCGATTTTTGTCCACTTTTCTCACATCCTATCATACCCTAAGCCTAAAATAAATATCTTTCATGATGCCTCATGCAATTATGAACACAAAACAAGTATAAACTTCACTTTTACAACATCAAACAACTCTCCACATCACTCAACATAAATCAACTCCTTCATCACCAACTTTCACTAACTCAACATACACAAAACAACTTCAACACTCATCATAGGCTCATTAAACTCCAACACTTCAACTCAAAATGGCATTAGAGCTTACAACAACCTATCTACTATTACTTCAAACATCCAAAAGCATTCTTAAACAACTCAACAATAACTCAACATAACAAGATTACTTATAATTTACCATGAACTAATTTTGACAGAAAATTCATGAAACAAAAAGGCTATAAATCATTACAAAAGACATGTAGACTTATCTTAAACTTGTATATGATAAGTGGGAGTGAATTCTTGGTGAATTGAGCAAGGAAACTTGTTCAAATAGGTTAGGAAAATGGGCATGGAATTTCCCATGAATTTTACATCTATCTTTGGGTTTGTTCTTGTCTGTTTTGGATGTCTATTTTTTTTTTTTTTTTGTCCAAATAAAAGTTGGTATTTATCCCTTATTAGTTGAATTTTAAGGCAGATTTTGAAAAAGAATAAGAGGGGCTTTGGGCTTTAAATTTGGCTTGGCCTTGTGCGTTGTTTAAACCAAATTTTGCTATGCTTAGCTTTGGTTTTGGGTTGAGTTTGATTTTGAAAACTCAAGTTTAACATGAATTGAAATAACAATATGCGCTAATATCAATCACACTAACACACTATACTTATTTTTACTACATATAACTTATTAACCATATATATATATATATATATATAAGTAATTTTTTAACAATATCAATCATACAAATCACATTCATACATAAATCATAGAATACACTAATCATGCAATTTATCTATATTACTAATTCATACTAACATATCAATTTTCATTTAACTCAACACTTAACAAAATTCTATAATTTACTCAAATCAACATATATATAATATATATATATATATGTCTAATTGTGCATGAAAATTAGGTTATTTCAAATGCAGACCAAAAACTAAAAATTTTACTTATAAGCTAACCAAACCGAACCAATACTTATTCAATACCGTTAAGTTACTGATATAGATAAAAATTCAATAGTTCAAACTTTAAAAGAAAAAATCCGACAATCGGATGCTAATTCTGATTATTTATGTCTAGGATGTAATCTGCATGAAGAGCATGCATTACTTGCCTTAAGAGATTGTTCAGAAGTAAGAACTGTTAGGGTCTGGAGTAAACCTTCAATGGGGAGAAATCCAATGGGCTTTGTAAAGGATAACACAATTGGGCTTTTGATACCATCTATAACCCAAAACCTTAAGGTAATGGGTTAATGGGTCTTCCATCTTATAAACTCTTCACACCCATATTTCACATGTGGGATTCTCACACTTGCACCCTAACAATCTTCCCCTCAAGTGTGAGTCTCCATAATGGGGTAAGCCATACTCCCCCTCAACAAGAGCTTATCAAATTGACTCTACTAAACCTACTTTATGAGTGGTCTCACCTACTCACCATGGGTAAGGTTTTGGATTATAGATGGTCAAAAGCCCAATTGTGTTATCATTCACAAAACCCATTGGATTTCTTCCCATTGAAGGCATACTCTAAATCCCTAACAATTGGTATCAGAGTCGATGGTTCGGCTAGGAATCTCCCATGGTTGGCCCACCATGTGGAAAGAAGAGCTTTGTAGCATGACTTCATCTATAAAAACTCATGGTGAGTAGGTGGGACCACTCACAAAGCGGGTTTAGTGGAGTTAGTTTGACAAGCTCTTGTTGATGAGGAGTATGGCCTACCGCATTGTGAAGAATCACACTTGAGGGGGAGATTGTTAGGATGCAAGTGTGAGAATCCCACATGGGAAATATGGGACTTGTGTGAAGAGTTTATAAAAGGGAAGACCCATTAACCTATTGCTTTAAGGTTTTGGGTTATGGATGGTGTCTAAAACCCATTTATGTTATCTTTCACAAAGCCCATTGGATTTTTCCCATTGAAGGCATACTCCAGATCCTTAACAATTGGTATCAGTGCCGATGGTTTGGCCGAGAATCTCCCATGATTGGCCTACCATGTAGAAAGAAGAGCTTTGTGGTATGACTCATATGTAAAACCCATGGTGAGTAGGTAGGACCACTCATAAAGCAAGTTTAATGGAGTCAGTTTGGTAAGCTCTTGTTAAGGGGAAGTATGGCTTACCTTATTATGAAGACTCACACTTGAGGGGAAGATTGTTAAAGTATAAGTGTGAGAATCCCACATGGGAAATATAGGTGTGAAGAGTTTATAAAAGGGAAGATTCATTAACTCATTGCCTTAAGGTTTTTGGTTATAGATGGTGTCAAAAGCCTAATTGTGTTATCCTTCATAAAGCCAATTGGATTTCTCCTATTGAAGGCTTACTCCATATCCTAACAAGAGCAACCTGGGAATCTTTACAAACGGAGGATGTGATCATTAATGGATCACACCTTAATCTATTTGATTACATTAAGGAACATGTATCTTTCAAAAGATCTAAAATTGCAAACTTAAATGCTCCTCCATCCATTTTGTTTGGATTTACTATCTGAATGCTTTGGCATGACAGAAATTATATCATTCATGGCAAAAGCAATCTTCTACAACTTCATCATTCCATCAGAAGACTTACTAGTGAATATTGGGTGGTAAACAGGGAAAAGAAAATGATAGCATACAGATTGCATCAAGTCATCAAACCATTGCAACAATTTTCCGAGATGAACTTGGTGCTTGGGTTACAGGGTTTTCATCAGAATTGGAAATACTTCAGCCATGGAAGCCGAATGGGCTATCTTTTTTGCTATGCGAATGGCAACTAAAACATTCATGAAAAAGTGGAAATTTGTTCAGATTCACTTTCTGCTGTGAAAATACTAACAGTCAATGATAAAGAATTAAATTATCTCTTATGAACGACGTTTATTCTTGTAAACAAAAATCCCAGACTTAATCAGCTTGCTTTACAATCCAAAAGAAGCCAATCAAGTTGCTGATAGAATGGGACTAATAGTGTGTACCTGAAGGAAGACGCATTTTGGATAGCTTTTGTCCCTCCAGACTTCCTTTTATCTTTTGTAAATAGGGATATTTTCAATCTAAGTTCTGAGAGGCTCTCTTGGGAGGTTGTTGACTAGATCAGGTTTTTGTTCAAGGCCTCTCCTTATGTTGCAGCTTTTTAAAGCTGTTGCATGTACAGAAGACATTGTTCTTCTTTAACATAAGAATATAATTTTCCACCGAAAAAAAGAAAAAACTTTGCCCTAATCGAAAAATGAAGCGGGGAGAAAAATTTCAGAGTTAGAAGTAAAGAAATTAAATAACTGAACTAAAGAAAATGTATTAGCCTATAAAATTAAAAGAAATGGTTACAAAATTTTTATCATGTATCGATATCATATTAATATTTATAACTATCTGTATCTATTTAGTACAGGTTCTGTTTGGTCAATCTATGAATAAAACTAATCGGTTTTTAATGGTATTAATTTCTTGACAAATATCTGTTCGAAAACAACAAAAAAAATGATATCAAAATGATCACAACACTAGTATTTGTGGCTTAAGGTTTGGGAAGGAGGGGGAGAAAAAAGAAGAAGAAGAAATACAAGAAAATAATATTACTTTTAAATGCACTGTTCGTATGATGTTATATTTTTGCTTAATAGAGTTTTTACTATACTTGTCTGGACATGGTCGACGAGATTTCCATGTCGACATTTTCGCATCAACAAGCAAGAACAAAAAACCTACTAGAAATAAAAATCATTTATTTAATTTTCAAGTAAACAAGGTTGATATTCTATTCTCTTTGTTACCTCCAAGCAAAGGAGGTATTAAAGCGTAATCACATTTTACAAAATTAAGAAGAATTTCTATATAGTTATAAGTGTATTAGGACAACTTGTTAAAATTTATCAGAAAAAATATAAAAAGAATACTTAAAATGAAAAGATGAAGTCTTTTGCACTATTTCCATTTTATCAACTATTTTCAAATTAGTAAAACATAAATTTAAAAGAGCTATAAATATTAGAATGTTTGTACGCATAATCACCAGTATTAAATACATCAAATCGAATATATGGATAAGATATGGCTACGTATATCTCATTTATGAGAAATCACAGTCATTGGACATGTTCAAAAGTTATAAAGCTGAAGTTGAAAACCGACTTGGCAAAAGGGTTTAAAGCATTAGATTTGATGTGGTGATGAATAGTATGGTAGATATGATGGATCAGGTGAACAACGTTCTGGATCATTTGCTAAATTTCTAGAGAAATGCAGTATCATCCCACAATATACCATGCTAGGTTCACCTAGCAAGAATGGTGTTGTGAAAAGATAAAATAGGACACTTAAGGACATGGTGAGGAGCATGATTAGTCATTCTACCTTTGCCAAAATCACTCTAGGGAGAAGCTTTAAAGACCGCAACATACTTACTCAATAGAGTTCCAACTAAAGCAACTAATAAGACCTTTTATGAGCTTTAGACATGCAAGAAACCTAGTTTGAAGCACTTATATTTGGGATGTCCAGCTTAGGCAAGGCCTTATAGGCCTAATGAAAAGAAACTGGATTCAAGGACTATTAGTTGCTATTTTATTGGACACTCTGAAAGGTCCACGGTAGTTTTATGATCCCACAACTAAGCTAATTTTTCAGACAATAAATTCTCGATTCTTTGAGAAAATTGAGTTTACCAGGGGAGAAAGAGTTAAGGAATTTCTCTTTGAAGAGGAATATGTTGATATTCCTTAGTTGCCATTGACAATGATCAAGATTAGGCCACTATACTTGGCATTGTTCAAGAAGTAACTCCAGATCTGGACATTGTCATTGAACCTTCTATTCCAGTTCTAGAAATTATTTTAGAAAAACAAACTCTGTAACCCCGAGAACTAATGCCATTAACACTACAAAAGAACTAGCCCTCAGAGACAGAAAATTCGCGATGGAAGATTTCTGTCTCTAAAAAAATGAATTAGCGACATATTTGAGATTGATTTGTGATGACATAAATTATGAATAATCTTATAATTTTTATATGCTTCTATGACGGATTACAAATTGATTTGCGATGGAACTTTTTCCGTTGCAAATTTGTCTCTAATTTTAGTGGGAAATGAATTATTTTAGCGTCGGTTTCTATTTTTTTAAATTCCGCTTTATCAAATATAATATATATATGTGTAATATATAATATGGACTTATTAATTTTATTATATAATATGTATAATCATATGTCATTTAAAACTAATACTATATATTTTATTTATGATACATTTATTAAAATATTACATATTTATATATTATAAAGTATAAATAATAAATAGTACTTAAAATATGTTTATTATAAACATTTAATAAGTTGTTACTTACATCTGTTTTATATTCTTTTACATAATAACTTTATATCTAAAAAAATTAAAATATACAGCTTGATCAAATAGTGCATCACGACAATAAAATATGTTAGATATAAGTAATATCATAAAATACTACTTAAAAATGAACTAAATAATAATACTAATAATAATAATAATAATAATAATAATAATATGTAAAATAAAATAAATACTATAAAATGTAAAGTTAGTATATATAAATGTATAAATATATATTACATTTTAATAATATATTAATAAAAATAATAATAATTTTATTTATAATTTTTTATTATATAATTTATTATAATTATACATATGTTATTGAATATATAAAAAAAATTGTTGTATATATCTTACATAATTTATATTTACACACTATATTTATTTAAATATAATAACATATTTTCCAAAAAAAATAATATACTATGTAAAAAATAGAGTATATTTAAATTATAAAATGTATAATATAAAATAATTACTTAAATCTAAATATATTTAAATTGATAGTACATACTATTTTATTAAGATACTAATAAAAAATTATTTTTATATTGTTTAAAATATATTTATTTTATATATCTAATAAAATTTATATATTTATAATTTTTACATAATTTATTATGTGTAATAAAAATGATATAAAAAATAAACATATTACCTAAAAAATATATAATTTATTAAGTTAATATGAAATATAAAGTAAGTAATGAAAATTTTTAATTATTATATATATCATTAAATATATATATATTTATATATACATACTATATAATACTTTTTAATACTAATATGATATTTGGCAAAAAAACTATAATATATTACTAAAAAATATTATATATTTATAATAAATATTTAATTTAAAATGATTATTATAAAATGTAAACTTAGTAAATATAAATATTATATATTATTATGAAAAAATATTAATGAAAAATTCTTAGTAATTAGGCAAAGTGAAAATGTTTATAGTTTTAATATTGAAAAATCATGATATCTCCTAAATAAATAGTAGTAGAACTTATTTATGATGATATGAATTGGTTCATCAATTTAGTATTTGTGAAAACTTCAATGTTAAGTGTGTTTATTATATAGCTTTTAATGATGAGTGATCTTTTGAGAAGGATAAATAGGAGGCAAATAAGAAATTTTTTTTATTATTTATCTTAGAATTAAAGATTGATTTGTGATAGAATAATTTTATTTATTATTTACTAATTGGGCATTTAATAATAACTAATTCTAAAATAGTGACAGATTTGCAATAGAAATTCCATGGCAAATTTGCGACGTATAATTAATCTGTCTCTAAAAAAATTAGCGTTGATGATTTTTGAGATGGAAATTTGTGATGGAAGATATGTCTATAAAAGTCTTCAAAGATAGATTTTTCACTTTTAAAGACAAAATTTTTTCTCTAATGTCATGCCTCAAAATAAAGGCTAATAGGATTATTGTTAAAGTAATCATACCATATGTACACCCGCAATATGAGAACCGTCATGTAAGTAAGATGTTACAAGACTCTATTTATTTATTAATATATCCCACTTAAATGATACATATACATATACTTATAATAGTATTATTGAAGTTCAACTATGAATATGATTTTTCACATTCCACCAAGATCACAAAGAATCGGTATCCCCTACCAAATAATAAAAATAGGGTTTCAATCCTACAATACACAAAGTCTTAATTGTTTATACAATTTATCTATTTTGCATTCTAAGTTCAATATATCATATATCTCTAACTTTAATAAAGTCTAATGGAGAAGCACCCTCACACATTCTTATCCTGATCCCAACTAGCGTTATTCCTGCACTAAAACTATTAAGGGGTGAGCGAAACCGTAGCTCTATGAGGTCATTCCTCAGTACTACCGACCACATAAGTTATCAAGCATTAATTAAACATTCATGCAAATCTATCTATACGCGATATGAATACATACATGATGAATGCAAGCAACACATCTATGGGATTCTAGAACCATAAATGATGTAGATTTACGTTTTTTACATATTAATTGTCTCCCATACTTATACGCGTGGGACACCTTACCTTACCTTAAACGAGGTTACTTGGTGGTAGCATCCATTCGGACTTAACCAATGCTTACACGCCATTGGTAAAAAGCAATATTCCCCAGTGTATTCATATGATTTATGTTGGTTAATATTGGTTAATATTTAAATTTGACCATCACTAAACAATGGTGAATCGCACTAACCATCACAATTAATGGAGAATCAAACAAGTAGAACATCTACTACTAATACTGACCATCACCCAATAAAGGTGAATCCAGCAAATAGACCCCAAATTAGGCAACATCTACCGCCAATACAAGTCTTAGAAATGTCCCAGGTTTATTTCATAACTCATTTGGAAAAATTTTATTTAAAAGATAATTAGGAAGTAACTTGAGTTTCTCCGAGTTATGTTCTTTGAAAAATGTATTTCAAAAATACTTTCAATTGTAAATTATGAAACATTTCCTATAAGGGGTTTTAAGCACATACGATGAGTATATCTGATTAGTTTAATTGAGTAATTATAGTTATCCATTTATTCTAGTGATCATGCAAATGATGGCATTCACAACAATCAGTCATTCAACAAACAAACAATACAACCAACATAACAACTAGCAGTAGCAAATACAAGCAAATATCATATCATGATAACTCCCTCACCTAAGCATTCTTGTTTACTTGATAAATCCTTGGAAAGTACTTGAGGTTTAAGAACATGGGCTCAATATCTCCTATGAAATGAAATAACAATTGCTCAATACCATATTTATAGTTTTGTAATAAGTCCTAAAATCGGTTATTATTATTTTTAATCATATTTTCCATTTCTAACCTAAATTTGACTTATAAAATATTTTAAGTACTATTTTACTTAATAGTTTTATTATTAAGCTTTCTTTATTATTATTATTTTATTATTATTTATGTAGTCCTTTTAGTATGTCTATCCTAAGGTAGTTGATATTTATTATATACTATTTATTTTCATTTTGCTTGTCTTGATCGTAACTGATATCTATATTTCTATCTAAGGTATTTTCTCTGTCCTTTAATTAAGTTCTACATCCTTTGGTAGTAGATTTTAATTTATTATTTCTTTGTTCGCCAACTTTAACTATCTTTCAAGTTAATATTTTTATTATTTAAGGTCACACTTTGGTATCTAGTCCTTTAAAAATTCCTTTTAACATATTTGTAGGCTAATGGAATTATATACATACATATATATATATCAAATGTATATTGAAATTTATTAAATTTAAATTAAATATTTTTTTAATGTAAAAATATAACCATAATGTGGAATATATCCTAAAAAGTATAATTTGATTTTGCATTGAGTATTAAGGAAGAAGTAGATTTTAAAAGCCAGCACAAGGGGGCTGTGCTGACAGTAGGGCATGTTATATTTTCTGCCCTCCTTCTGTATTGCCAGTGCTCGTGGGAGGGATGGTTCATTTTGGTCTCTATCTCTGCTTCCGCACGGCCTGCTCTAAAGGGAGGGATGAATTGTCTTGGTTCTTTGCTTAATTTTAAGAGATGATTCATGCTATAATTGTAATATTGGACTCCTTATTAAGTCTCTGAAGTCTTTTTTGTTAAGTTTCTTCTTCTATATCAAGTCTGAGATGCATTTAACAAAGTTTAAGTTAGTTTTGTTATAGTCTAAACATGATTTTGTTCCTCTCTCTTTAGATAAGAATTTTCTTAAGCTCTAGAGTTCTAAATTTTTAAGTTAGTGTTTTCATGTTTCTAAACAGCCAAGAATAATCATCATATTGATAGCTTATCTTGTTGAATTCATCAAATGAGTATCTACTCTTCCAAACACATAAGCTCTTCCAATAACAACTCAATCTATCCTAATGTCTGTGCATGAATGTATTAAGACATCAAAGTTAGGATAGAAATCACCTTGATTGGATATGGAAGAGGATACTAAGCACTACTCCTTGACAAGAATCAATCCTATCATTTAGCAGATAGTATAATGAGTAGTGATAAATTTTGAAATAAATTAGCTAAGCTAACATCATCCTTACCTCTAGTTCTTGTTTCCTATAACTTTGATGATTCACGGTGGGCTAAGGAAAATCTAAGGCTATTATACTTTGATTTCTTATTGATGTTTGTAGGGAGAAAGATGGTTTAATTATTGTGTTTTATGTTGTTAAGGAGTGGAGCTTACATCATGGATCAAGATGGCAAGAACAGAGGCGGTTTGATGCTCTATTTTTTGTGTTCTATTTTGGTCTATCATGGTGAGTTTTTATAGACGAAAATGGAGCTTTTCGAGTTAGGTTTTGGGTCTAATTTTTGGATCAATTGATGGAGAATAATTTTTTTTTATTAGCTAATTATTACCTATTTATATACATCAAACAAGGATTGCAAGTGGGCTGTTTTTTGATGCAAAATGGTGGTTGTTTGTGCGTGAGATGTAGGCTATTTTCATCCAATTTTTCTACCACTTCAAAGCCAGTTATTTGAATCCATGATATGCAGATTTTATGAGTCAATCTTCAACTATCCATGTATCCATTTGGTGAGATTTTATTAGAGCTCATTTGGTCAAGTTTTCAACCATTGTGAGCTTACAAATCCTATGCTACTTAGCTAAGTTCGGTAGAGATTGGGGCTGCGAAATTTGGAGTGTGGCAACTTGGCTTTTGTTCCCTTTTAGTTGAAACATTATAACTTAATTGACTTTGATGTAAATATAGTGACTTTTAATGCACTGATCACATAACATATATCTTGTTATATAATTATGATATGTAATTATTCTTTCTTCAAAACCTTCAAAAATGTTCTTTATTGTTATAAGATCAATGGAAGCATTATGTGTTCATTACTTCTAATATACAAGTGGAGAAGAAGACATAAAGTGGTAGATGAAAACATTGAAGAGTTCTTGCAAAATCATAAGAAATTGTTTCCAATTAGGTATTCCTATTACAATATCAGAATGATTACAAGTAATTTCAAGGATAATTTATGTGAAGGAGGATGTGATTCTGTTTGTAATGGAAAGCTCAGAAGTGGTCAAGATGTAGCAATAAAAATTCCTAAATATACTAAAGCCAATAGACAAGATTTCATTAATGAAGTTGCCACTATAGGAGGATACATCATGCAAATGTCGTCAAACTTATTGGTTTTTGTGTTGAGGGCTCAAAGTGTGCTCTTATATATGACTTTTATGCCTAATGGATCTTTGGATAAGCACATTTTTTTATAGAGAAAACAATACATCACTCAGATGCAAAGAAATATATGAAATCTTCTTAAGAGTAGCAAGAGGAATTGGATATATGGAGGATGTGGGATGCGAATTTTGCATTTTGACAGTAAGCCTCACACTATCCATCTAGATAAAAAACTTTGTTCCAAAGATTTCTTTTTTTGGCTAGCAAAACTTTAACTAACCAGTCACAACACTGTGTCCCTAACACTAGTGAGAGGAACCTTTAGGTTTATGACTCCTAAGCTCATTTATAAAACCATTGGTCATGTCTCTTATAAAGCTAATGTTTATAGTTTTGGAAAGTTGATGGAAATGGTAGTATAAAGGAACAATGTTGATGCAACTGTGCAACAGTGAAGAGAAATTTATTTTCCTTCTTAGGTTTATGACCAATTAACCAAAGCAAACAACATTGAAACAATTGATTTTGTGGAAGAGGAAGAAAGAGAGATAACAACAAAAATGATGATAGTTGCATTATGGTGTATATGGATAAATCCTAATGATTATCCTACAATGTATGAAGTTCTTAAAATGCTTGAGGGACCTGGATACTTGCCCATGCTTCATAAGCCATTTTTATATGCACGACAAGTGCTTGAACAAATCTCCCATACGATAGTTGCATTATAGTGTATACAAATATGTCCTAATGATTATCCTACAATGCTTAAAGTCCTTAAAATGCTTGAGGGTGGACTTGGATACCTACCATGCCTAAAGCCATTTTCATATGCACCACAAGTGCTTGATCAAATCTCCAATACCAATACCAACTTTGAAATGATGGAGCCAAGTTTTGTTAGCAGTTCACTTAGTCCCAATAGTTTTCCTAATAGAGGTAGTGGTATTGAAGAATTACCTCTTGCATAATGTCGTTAGTGCTAGCAAATATGGGTTTAGATCTCATTGAAACAGTTGGAGAGTTAGTTGTAATGGAAGTATTTTATCTTAAGCTACAATGTGTAATGAATGTTCATTTCATTATCGAGATCTAACTATATTGCATTAAAAAATATACTCTAAACTGATGCAAAGTGCATGGATGCAAAATTAATTTCATGAGTTTATATCCAAAATATTACAAAAGTTTTAATGATACTTCCAGATTTCAATGGAAGTGTAATGATTATGATTACTTCTTTGTGTATACACTACTTTACTAATATGATTAATCTTAACACGTGCACTCACATATATAAATTCATATTTAAAGTCATAGGTAGATCAATATGAGTTGCTAAATTGTAGATGTATAAATAACTTTATCCATCTTTTGCATTTGCATCTTTCATCTATCTTGTTCAAGCTTGTGTTACTTTTATTTGTGTTAAGGAAGTTACTAAATCTTCTTATCTTCACCCATGGTCATCTACCTTCTTCACTCCACCTTTGAAACATGCAATTTGGTGGTACAAAGTGAGAGATAAAGGTTTAATGGAAATGAGAGGAGACTATTTTGGCTACCATAGAAAATACTACAATAATACATCAATAAAGGCAAGGAGAGAAAAGGATGGTCATTTTGTTTTGGATTTATCTTCAACATAATTGCTATGCAAGGAAGTAGCTTTATCTCCCTAATCAATTATTGTGTGTTTTTCTTCTTATTCCTCTTGTTTTAATAACTATTAATATGTATATTTAGTAATTTAGTGTCTCATCTTTAGATGTTGGCAAATTAGTGTCCGTACTTTTAAAGTATGTATGGTTTAGTGCCTATGTTATATAATATTTATTAGACGTTCATTTTGACAATAGAATAACGACAAATATTTAGCAAAAAATTACTAAAATCTAGACATGAGTACTAAATTACCAAAAAACTATCAAAAAATAGAAGTATATGCACTTCATCTGTCATTATTTTATCATCAAAATGAACATTCGTCAAATAATTAATCTATGTATGGTAAATGGGTCACGACACACGTGGGCTGGCACATAGCTATGTTAAGAAGTTAAGTATGGATTTTTCCAATAATTGAAGAAATAAATCCTACTAATATGTTCGTCGTTCGATTTGTCGTGATTTTTAGACGAAATTGTATATTAATCCATGTCATCTCGTGGAGTAAGATCCTTAAATCATCTAAAATATAATTCCGTTTCTTATATACATCTAAAAATGCATGCACTCCGTAATTATAGAGAACGAGTGCTTGCAATAATTCTCTTGTTTTAGTCGATTAGTTTCAAAATTTTAGCTGAATTCATTAAATTAAAGAACCGGGAGAATAAGAAAATAATTCAACGGTTCTGAAACGACGGCCATGAAAAAATTAAAAGGAGGAAAAAAAAATTGAAGAAGAAAAATAGAAGGTTGGTCTTGATTTTCTAGAGCCCAAAGTGAAAAATTTGTAGAAAGTTGGGCAACGAAAAATCTCAATTGGAAGGTTTGACTGAATCTAAATTTATTTCTGATATACATAAAATTGTCGCTTAATTTTTTATGATCACTGATTATAAGTATTAACTATTTTAGATCAATAAGCTCGGGTAAGTTGTTTATCAAAAAATATTTCACAGATCATTTATTTGTAAAAATGGCATCAGCAAGTCAGTTTTTTTTATTTTTTTTTTATTTTTGCATTTTAACACACACACACATATATATATATATATAATTGATCCATATTTTCAAAACAAAGTAACTTTTTTTTTAATTTTTTATTAGAATTTTTCGTGGTTCTCAATCATTGTTATAAATGATAAATTCCTTTAATTTCTGAAATTATAATGTGGTTATTTGACATTTTAAATATTTGGTTATGATAAATGTGAAAAAATTTCTACTATACAGTTACACCCTTACTTCAATGGTCATGCATTTCAATGTGCTTGGTTTATTTGCATAAAGTCTATTTTTCATTATTGCTTATTAGCTCGTCTTTTTATCTGGAGACATGTAACTTAAACTAAAATTGATCAATTTGTTCATAAGTATTCTCTTTTACTTTTACTTAGTTCCTACATTTTAGATTCTCCCAGATGCTTTTTTTTTTTTTTTTACCCTATATTTATCAGTAGAAGTTTAGGGGATAAAAAAATATTAGAGGAAGACAAATTGGGATTTAATGTTTTATAAAATCGAAGATACGCAATCACCCGATCCTTTAATGAAGAGATGATGGATGGTCTCCGGTTCCCGACAGAAGATACAACTATTTTCCACCTTCATGCCTCGTCGAATCGGATTATCCTTAGTGGGGAGGCCGTTCCATACACATCTCCAAAGGAAAAGTTGGATCCTTAGGTATGTGCATGTTTTCCATATCCAATTAGTATTCGCTTCATGGTGAGATGGAGTTTTGTACATGTCTAATTGCTCAGTATGCCGATTTAGTAGAAAAATGCCCGTTGGTTCCAGTTCCCAAATCAGCTAATCTTCCATCCCATTATCAATGAGAATGATATGACCAAGTGGCATACATAAAGTAGCATAAATGCAACTCTTAACATCCATTATTATTATTATCATTATCATCATTATTATTATTATTATTACTACTACTACTACTACGATAAGGGATAATGTCATATTTGTTATCCAATTAACTGTATGTAAGAGCACGAACTGCGGAGAAAGGGGGGGAAAAATCAAGATAAAAACTTTAAGATAAGAGGAAGCTAGAATTGGCCAAAGGGAGATGAAATGGTACAATTATCAATTTAATATTTGAAATTTTCCAAATTGTACAGTTGATAGCCTAAACTTTATCAAATTTTGCAATTAGCTACTCAAGCTATACTTATTTTTATAATTAATTACCTCATCTAGTTATTACTAATGAATGTGAAAATTTCATAGGTAGCAAATTGATATTTTAAAACTTCAGGTAGTTAATTATATAAATTGATAAAATTGAGTTCCACCGTAACATTTACACTTTGAAATATATATATATATTATGTATGTATATATATATCTGTGTGTGTGTGTCTATCTTGCAAACCCATTTGAAAAAGTTTGAGAAAGGGAAGAACTGAAAACAAAGGGGTATAGTAAGAAAAGCCTTGATAATGACCATAAAAGTCTCCTTTTAAAAAGTGCTTATTTTTAAAAGAGCGAAAAAGGGAAAGCAGTAATCCAAGCGTCACACCTAGCTTCTCGCTTGAAGCATGGGAAGTTCCAACAAAACGAAGTTTGGAAGAAAATTAAAAGAACCAAAAATTAAAGAAAAATACTGGTATGATAGTTTCAAAAACTTGTGAAGGATGTGGACGTTATTAATCATATTTTTCCTTAATAGCTGTCGTTAAAATTAATTAGAAAAAATATATAAAAATACTTAAAATAAAAATATCAAGTCTTCTGTCGTCTGGCTTTTTTTTTTATTTTTTTTATCTTCAAATTAGTAAAAACATAAATTTAAAACAAATATAAATATTAGGATACATGTATACCCATAATCACTAGTATTTAATACATCAAATCGAATAAGTAATTCCATATATAATTGAAATTAGGTGATAATTATAGGAAATTTCATGTAAATAAAAACTGGAAATGTTAGATGGAAAGTTGGACGCAAAGTAGAATATAATTCAGGCTGTCAATGAAAATATCAAAGAACGTGTTGGCCATGAATTGATCTCTCTTTCTTCAAGGAAATTTCAAGAGAAGTATTACCATGACCCGTAAATGTAGCCTGTATAATGATAAAAAATTGAAAATATATATATATATATATATAAGAGGTGAAAAACCATAAACTATAAAATATTTACCAATGAGGCCACAGGTGATGTGTCCTTTCAAAAGTGCAACACAGAAAATAGAAAATAAATAAGTAAGAAGAGCAGAGGTTAAACATTTGATAAAATTAAATATAAATTAACATTCATAAAAGTTTAACACAACCTCCTTACTCTTTAATAATATAAATGAATAGTATCATTACTATAATTTCCTTTTTCTATTTTATCGGGTTTCACTCTTTGATTTAAAAATAATATAATACCAAAATCACTAATGAGTTTCACATGCTTCTTTAATTTTACGTATGAATTTTAAAATTACAAAGTGTCATATGCAATTAAACCCTTACTATCAAATTTACTATCTTGTTTCTCATCATTGATTACTTGGAAAAAAAATCCTACTAATAAGGGTTTACAACAATGTCGTTTTAATAATAACAAACATAGTAATTATATTCAATAACTAAATATATGATTAAATATCACAATTAGAAATTCTAAATATAACTAAATATATGATTAAATATCATAATTAGAAATTGTAAGCTTCAATTATTCACTTCATGTATTGGAGATTGCTCCTTCAATTTATAGAACTACTTATGGATTTATGGAGCTCATTCTTGGCTGATGCATGCAAAATTTTGATTATTTCCACATAGAAGACGCAATAATCGTGATAGAAGATTGCACGAGCACGTGTACTATTTATCATTACATATGGCTCCTTTTAGCTTCTTTAAGCAATCTAATATTTCTCTTTTCTGTAAAATCAAAAAAATTATTTCAAAATATAACAAATTTTTATAAGGTACGCAAATCGAACCAGTTGTATAAACTTTATGCGGGCTATCATAATATGTATGTTATGGGGCATGGATGACACCGGTTTAGCAATTCATGATTTATTGCTTTTAAAGATCCTAAATCCATATTTCCTCCCTTAAAAACAATTTTTTTTGTTATCATATCAATCTGTCCTTTTAGGCCTGAAACTTAATTCATGAGAGCAAAATGTCGGGTGCAATATTATATTTGATATTGGAGGTTAATCACATGAACAAATAAATATGATAATGGAAAGGAGCATATCTTATATCTATTTTAACCTACATTACAAATGGTACAAATGTCCTTTTATAGGACTATATAGGCGGTTAAAAACATTAAAAAAAAAGCATATAATTGGAAAAGTAAATTACTTTAAATGGAAGATACAAAAAAGTTCAAGAAGAATTAAAAATGTCGGGTTTTCGTTATGGTAAATGACGAAAAGAAATCGAAAGTAAAGTAAAACCAAAGTTGTTTTCGATTTAATGCTCCAAACAAATCGTACTGCGGTCAGCCACCCTAAAAGAATTTCGCTTCTAATTCAGCTCAAGCGGTTGCAGGATAAGATGTTAAATAGGCAAACTTTTAGAATTTGATATCTTAATATATATTTCACAATGTTCCTTTTTTATTCCCTTTTTCTTTTTGAATTTTCTTTCATTTGATAAATCTTCTTATATATTTAGATTAATTACAAAAACATGACATGTGTTTTATTATATTTACAAATAAGTTATCGGAGTTTTAATATTTAACAAATACATAACTTATGTGTTTTAATATTTTGATAATCAAGTAACTTGAGTTATATTTTTGACAAATGCATTGCTTGTGTCTTGTGCTTTTGTTAATAAGTTACATGAGTTTTAATTTTTGACAAATACATTATCTGTATTTTTTTACGTGTCTCTTATCTATTATCAATATAAAGTGTAAAAATTATAGGTACATTTAGTTTGTTGATTTGATATTAGTTCGACATCTTATGTCTGTTTTAATCAAAATATTTGTGAAAAATAAATATATATGGAGAATAGATATTTTTACTTATAAAGAGAGCACACAAATCAAATACAAACTAAACATAAAATATATATATATATTATATATAAATAAAATATAAATAGCTGGCCTACACCGGTGGAATAAGTGGAGTATGATATGACTGTTTTGTAAAGCAGACGCGGAGTCAATCCTGTCGACTGCCGTGTTGTATGTTTTTATATAATGAAATTTCCAAGCGGGTGCACCAAATTTTCATCATTGACTTTTCCCATGCGATCTATTCCTCGATTATGAATCATCTGGACGTGTACTATTTTTCCATCATTGAATTTTCTCGTTCTAACGAGTGCCAAACCTCTTAGTCTTGTCTCCTTCAGTGTTATCCGCAATTCCATATTAAATTAGGATCCTTGTAAGTCGTAACGTGGAATTAGTAATAACCTTCCTTTTTTCATTTTAATTTTTTTTCCTTTTGATATAACTCTGCTTACATATTTTGAATTCTCTTTTTAAACTTCATTAACAATTTATGGATAAGTAACTTGGGGAAAAAAATCATAAATAATTAGTAATGGATTTCCTAAACGATAAGGTTCGGCTTCACTACTTGTCATGAAGCTCTCCAGGTAAATGGAGTATGACGGTTTAGCAAGGCAGTCAATGACTGTGCGTATCAGGTAATTTCCAATCTTCTTGACACGTACCATTTTTTTTCCTTTGTTGACTTTTCTTATTCTGAGGAGTTCCAAGTCTCAACCACAATTCTTCAGTCCTACCTCTTTCATTATTATCCTCAACTCCTTATTAATTTAATATCCTAAGAGGAATTAACAATTTTAGCTCAGGCCTTTCGAGTTGTAATATCCTAAGAGGAAAATCACAGTTTTTTCAACCGGAGTCACCAGTATGATCCTTTGATGCAGTGAAAGACACATGAAAATATCAAAATATGTTGTTCGTTCACGAATACCGGAATGTGATCGTCAATTAGCCGTTAGATTCTTTGAATACCTAAGTAAATAACATCCCAATCTGAAAATTATATGAAAATTCAAAAATTCTGAAAATAACCTGAGCAAATGCAGCTCAAAGTTGTATTCCTCAGCCTAATTGGGTACATATATAAGCAAGCTCAAAAAGTGCCAAAAATATAACCTAAAAACTATCATAAATAGAAATCCTCTAAAACTTATAGACACAAAGTAATGGAAAGGACAAGTAAAACACCATAGACAACATGCAAAACGGAAAATATCAATAAAAAATTAAAACATATCTAAAAGCTGTCCAAACTAGAAAATTTGTTCTTTTAAGGGCCTAAATAAAGGAATTTTCTTAAAAAACGGAAATGTCTATAAAAGGCTATAACCTATTTTCTTGTTGGCTTGTTTCTTTTTAGATAGAGACCTAAAATCATAGAAGTACCACTGATCAGTCTCTATTTCATTTTGTCATATACCCATTCATCACTGCTTGATGAGGTGGAAGTAGTTGCACAAACAAGTCATTTAAGTTTAATTTTGATCGTTCTCAAACTTTTAAAGCAAATACAAAAAGTGCTTATTGTACCACTTTTAAGTAAATTTTGCTATAAAGATGGAGAAAATGCATGAAAGTGTGCCATTTAAGTGGAGACAAACTCGTCTATATTACCATAGGTGGTGTCTGACGAGGCTGATGTATATAACTTTGGAAAGCTGTTGATGGAGATGGTGATATTCTTTTTTTTATTCAATCTGCACCTTCTCTGCCCTCTATCTTGAACATCTTCTTCTCAATTGATTTATTACTCTGCAACAAGACAGGAAACTGACAATAACAAGAAAATTACAAAGAGCGTGGTAATCAAGGATCATAACAATTATATGAGGAATACTACGTAAAACAAATAAAAGCAGTTCACCAAAATGTTCAAGAATAATTAATAATCATCAGGTTTTTGTTATGTTAATTGAAAAAGGAAAAAAGGAAAAAAAAAAGAAATGAAATTGAATTAATGCAGCTCCATTAAAAATGAAAACAAACTGATTTCAATTGGATCCTCCAAACAAATCGGTACTTCATTTAACCACGCTATAAAAGTTTTGTTTCTAATTTTGCCCCGATGATTTTTAAATTGTTAGAACCAATAACATTTAGAAATATTATTAACTTTTCTTATCGCTACTCTCTATAAAAATATTACTAAAATTACTAAGTCATACTTTCTGAAAAATTGGACATTTTTTTACCATATTTGTACGTATCCTCTCGCGTTGGTACATTGTCCTTGTTCTTGTTGTTGATACTGTTGATGATTGTCCGGGATAGGAACAGGGAAATCAAAGGACAGAGACGTTACTTTGGAGGAATCCAGTAAATCCGGATGCACGACCATTTCTACGCAACACTTGAATATCCACAAAAGTTAGCACCCTAAATTATGATCCTTAAATGTATAATGAATAAATAATAAATGTATAATCAATTATTTATTCATTAAGATTTAATTATGAGAATCGGTTATAGAAATCGGATCACAAACTTTACAATTTATATATTTTAATTCTCTATTTAAACTTCATTAACAATTCATGGATAAGTAATTTGGTCAAAAAACCCAAAAAAAAAAAATCGAAGAATAAGAAGAAGAAAGAAAGAAAGGAAATGATTGTTTTGTAGAGCGGACAGTGACTTTGCGTATCTGCCACGAGAAAATGTATGTCGTGTTATATGTTTTTCTTCCCCCAAGTTTTACTCCATTATTGAAATTCCAAGCACATCTATTTCTACGTAATTTCCAATCATCCTGACTCGTACCATTTCTTCATTGACTTATCTCCTTTTAAGGAGTGCCACGCATCCACCAGTCCTCTCTCTCTCATAATTATCCGCAACTCCCTCTTAAATTTAACATCCTCAGAGATATTCTCCTTATTGAGCAATATCAGCTCAACCCCCTAGGCTTGTAAGCATGCTAGGAAAATCACAGCTTTTCCTTGTTCTACTACTTAGGATTTGCACCGTAGGTGCCAAGGATAATCTCCGGTGTGACCCTTCCTTCTGTGGCAGTAATAACATTAGCTATCCCTTTCGATTAAAGACTGAACCTATGAGTTGTGGCTATCCAGGGTATGAATTAAATTGTGAAAATAATCGCACTGTTTTATACTTCGATGAAGGTAAGTATTTTGTGCAATCAATAGATTATGATAACTACACGATCAGGATAGTTGATGCTGGATTGCAGGAGGGAAACTGTTCCTCCATGCCTTATTCTTCTGTCCGATGCTATAAATATGAAGCAAACAGCACATATTCTTGTATGTATCCTGGGCAACATAGGACTGTCGCCTATGTGGAGTGTGCAAATAAAAATAGAATCGCAATTTACGCCAAGACTTCTCCCTGCGTTAAATCGTATAGTTCATCGGGGGGCTTTCCACATTACAATAGGCATTTGTACATTGTAGATGTCCCCGACGTTTCCTACTTGGAGCGTTCTTGTACCATTCGACTAGTGAGTATGACGTCTTGGCCAAAAAGCAAGAGTTATGATCAATTGTCCTATGAGGTTTGAGCTCTCGTGGTGGAATTGCGAAATTCCTGGAATACGCGCGAACAATTGCTCCTGCACTATGAGCGGTTGCTTCCGCACTACCCTAATTCGTATGTATATAATTCAGATATTTTGAACGAAAATTTCTTTTGATCTTTTTTCTTTCCATATGACATGGTTTAAAGAATTAATGTATGTCAGAATATACCATCCAGTAAATATAAATGACTGGAAATGGCTAATTTTTCATACACACATCATGAACGCATTTGCATTCATTAACATGCTAATTTAAATTAAAGGGAATGGTATGTTTGCTTCATTAAAAACTTATTCCTATGTTTAAAAACACAGGTGAAAGATGACGAAAATGATTTCCTAGTTTCAAAAATAAAAATTGCTTGTATCAATTTTTCATTGACATTCTTCATAACGATTTACTGGTACCATAGATAGTTACTACTTCGTCTTTTGTTGTATCGATACCTACACTAGTTTATATTCAATATATGTAAATCTTTATTTGTAAAAATGAATAAACGAAAAAAGAAAAATATTTATTAAACTTTCTCATCGTCCACTGTTGCTGGATATTGGTAATTGAATTTCATCACTATGATACTTACTATGTTCAAATGTCTCTTCTTGCAGATAAGATCTACATCTTGAATAATATACATGGATATTGGTAAGATTGTCTTTAATGTTTTTTTTTTTTTTAGTGGCCATAAATATGGTGAAGAAATATTAAGGGATATCCATATTCGTACCAAAATTTGTTTGAACATTTTTATTTTGATTCACTGTTTTAAGTCCTCAACTTGTTGGAGTTCTTTATAAGAGGAAGACTAAAAAAGCATTATCTATTTTTTAAAAAACAATTAAATATTTAATATCCTCCGGGGAAGTACCCTTACTGAACAGCTTCAACTCAAACCTCTAAATGTCCTAAGCATCCTAGAAAGATCAATGCTTTTTCTTGTTCTACTATTTATTAGGACTTTTGAAAGATGAAAAAGCTCCACATGGAAGATCAAGCGACAAACTAACTAAAATATAATAATAAGGTAGCTAATCTAGATTGCCTTAAGCCTTTAATATTTTAATAGAAAACTACTGCCAAACTAATATAGCATTATTCTATACCAACTTCCCTACATATAATCTAAGGATCCACTAATACTTCCAACCGTGGTATTAAAGCTTATTGCCTCGCAGCTCTAGATCAAGAAAAAAAACTGGCAACAACTAAAAAAAAAAGAAAAAAAATAGAGAGCCCATGATAAATCACAAATGGGCTAGACCTGACCAAGAGACAAACTAACTAAAATATAATACAATAAGATAGCAAATGTGAATTGTCTCATGCTTTAGGCATATAAATCTAGGGGTCCACCAACACTTCCAACAAGGACAAGCACTGGAAGTTCTGAGGATAATCATCAGTGTGTCCCTTCATTTTGTGGCAATAGTACCATAAGAAACCCTATCGATTGAAAACTAACCCTATGGGTTGTGGCTATTCAAAGCATGAATTAAGACGCTAAAATAATGGCACGGTTTTATATCTACATAAATGTCAGTACTTCGTGCAATCAATAAATCATGAAAACTTCACCATCAGGATAGTTGATGCAAAATTGTAGGAGGGCAATTGTTCCTCTATGCCTTATTTCTTTCTAGTGCTATAGATATGTAAATGATATAGTAAATATTCCTATATATAGCTACTCATAAAAATACGAATGGTAATTATGTAGATTATGAACTATCTAGGAGCGTATACTATGTGGAGTGTGTAAATGAGCTTGATTCACCATTTTACTTCGAGACTTCTTCCAGTTTAAATCTCAAAATTTATCCTAGGCTTTTTCGCGTATTAAAAAGAATCTGTAAATAATGGATTTCCATAACTTTTCCAGCTTAGAGAGTTCTTGTACTATATGATTGGTGAGTAAGACATCAATGCCCAGAAGCAAGAGTTACAATTGGTTGTCCTAGGAGGGCATCAATAAAAAGTTAGTTTACGGTTTTAGCTCTCAGGGCTTGATTTTCTTATTTATCAAAGATGTAATTGTCATTTGTGCGATGTTGTTCAAGAAAATCACACATACAAGTCATAAAAATGATACAGCATTAACCCTACCCTTTCCAATGTTACGCCCCTGAGGGCATCCTAAACATGACATATCACATGAAACTTAATTGAGGCTTATGAGTATCCCTTGACTACTCCATGAGCCTTCAAAGTAGTTCATGCAGATAGCACAGATGAAGTTCCAACAGAAAGTGACCCCCACATACAGGATCAGGTTGTATAGATGAAGAATATAAATGCATACACATATGCGATTATGTCAATAATACTACTTGGTTATTACATTTCCAAATCATAACGACAACATAGTAATTATACAGCACCTTAAAAGAAATAAGACTATATTGATCTTGATTGCAATTAACTCCTTCCCACTCCTTAGATGACCCCCTTTTATTCACTTTGACACCATACTAGGACATGACTTTAGGTTGACACCAGCCACGGGTTAACCTGAAACAAGTAGAGGCTGTTGGTAGGAAGCGAACACAACTTAGTGAGATACCAGACCAATACAGACACAGAGGCAATTTACAAACAAGTTTATTAGTCAAACATATGCAATGCAACAATCAGACATATGAGCAAATACAAGCCTGGATGATCGGAATCCAAACATGATGTAGATTTACGGCCTCCCATCAGGGTTTCAGAGCATGTACACACCAATGACACAAGATAATCTCAAAATATCAATTAAGAATCGTTAAAATTATTTGGCCATATTTATTAAAAGGTCAATTCTCTAACTTGATATTTTAAGATTCTCCTAGAGTATTCTATTTTCACAAGGCTTGATATCACAGACGACACCCCTTGCTTTACCAATTAGTTTATGCGAGACCAAACAGTCTACTAGGAACTCTAGGCTAACCACTTTTCTTTATCAGTTACTTCCAAAATTTCTATAGACTCGAAAAGTAATATGTACCTTTGGTGGTATAATGATGCAATCATGTAATGCATGGTAGGTTAATTCATTATTCTTCCATTATTAAGATTGATTTCAAGGTGACCATCCAATTTTTCAAACAATCATATATTCTATGACAAAATTTCATTCAGCAATTATTGCACTTTTATTTAAGTAGATTGACAATTATTCATCAAACAGACGATACCCATTCCCCATATATAATTTACCATTTTAATATAGTTAGAAAAAATGCACTACTCTACAAACACATGCGATGTGTACAATCAGAGTTTCTCACCTATCCATTATATCATATATGATCGTAGTAATCGTCTGGAAAGTCCAAAAGCGAATCTAATACACCTATAACAAAATAATGACTATATATTAATCGAATGACAATCAAGCTGTGAATTCCTAGTGTCTAAGTGACTTAATTAATACTTATTGATCATCCATACTACCTTGAGAATTAATTTAGTTGCATTATCCTAATTTGATCACTTTAGACTCGGTTTAAATTCTAATTGTATTTATAAGTGGATAATTGAATTTCTACTTAGTCACTACTGGATGTTATTTACTAACATCATCTTACTTTATTTACCTATATAATCAAACTTTAAATTATTCTTAGTTTATTTCTTTATTTTATTTTATTTTATTTTATTTTCTGGTTTTGCTTACGTTTCTTTTTTTTTTTTCTGTTTTATTTTTCTGTTTTCTTTTCCTTCGTTATTTTTCTTTCCGTTTTTCCTTTTCCTTTTAATTTTTCTATTTTCCTTTTTCTTTTATTTTATTTTTCTTTTCGTTTTTCTTCTCTTTTTAATTTTTCTGTTTTCCCTTTTTTTTTCTGTTTTACTTTCTTTTTATTTTTCTGTTTTGCTTTCTCCGTTATTTTTTTTCCATTTTTCCTTTTCCTTTTAATTTTTCTGTTTTCCTTTTTTTTTCCTGTTTTACTTTTTTTTATTTTTCTGTTTTACTTTCTTTTTATTTTCCTGTTTTATTTTTTTTCTTTTTACTTTCTTTTTATTTTCCTGTTTTATTTTTTTTTCTGTTTTATTTTTTTTTTTCTGTTTTGCTTTCTCCGTTATTTTTTTCTTTCCATTTTTCCTTTTAATTTTTCTTTTTTCCTTTTTCTTTTATTTTATTTTTCTTTCGTTTTTCTTCTCTTTTTAATTTTTCTGTTTTACGTTTTCCCTTTAGCATCCTTGGCTTCAGAATATAATATATTTATATAATATATCTATATACGTATACACACCCACACTATACTCAGCTCTTCCACAGCAGTACTTATAATAATAATAACAATAATAATAGTATCACACATACACCCACATATAAATTATGTATACAAATATATAAAAGTTAAGATAAGTATGAGCATTTGAAAAAAAAAAAAATATATATATATATATATATCCTATTCCTCTAAGATTTTCATGGAGATTTACCTGAATAGGGGAGTAGTTTACCCTATTGGTCCTTACGACTGAGTAAACCGACCCTAGAGATGGTGAGGAAAATAAAATGGTTCGTCATATTTTATGGAAAATAAGAGAAAATATATAAGCTGGAGATTTAACATTCCTTACCTTTTTCTAGTAGGGTAGTGTTTATTTTCCTCGTTGAAGCTTCCTTCTCCATGAACGAGAGGAAGAAGAAGAAGGTGGAATTGAGCATATTTTTCTTAAAAAAAAAAAAAGTGTTTGTACCGTTTGGGGAGAGGTTCTTTCGCGATTTTTAGAGAATGAAGTATGTGCAATGGTTGTGTTTGTTAGATGGCAGATTATTTATCTTTAAGGAAATCAACTCTTGGCATTTACACTTCGCACTATTCATGGATTTGTATGGTTTTTCTTCGTCGGTTCCCAAAGCCACAAAAGAAGTCTCCCTAAGCATTTATTTCTTTGACTTCTATATATGCCTTAATGGCTTGCTGCCTTGTGGAAAATGGCATTAGAGGATGTTGGTTGGCATTTAGGACAAGGAAGAAAAGTCCATCACTTAAGTACTTTCACTATTCTTACTACTTTTGCAGGAGGAAATATACCAAATGGGTCTTGCAAAATTTTCCAACGGAAACTTAAGTATAATTTATACTAAGTTGCTATTTTGATTAAACTGTATGGTTTTGTGCTTACGCGATTGAGTATCAAAAAATTTTAATCACTAATTCTAATATCATTTAAGATCATCATTTATATAAATTTAAATTAGATTTTTGCAATATTTTTATATTTTATAAACAACATAGAATTCTATCGGCTTTAATTTATGTTACCCAATTTACCTCTAGGTTACTATTTGCTACCGGTAACCATAACCATGAATTAATTTAATTCGGTGCGAGAGTTAATTTTATTTACTAAAATTTTTAGGTCTTTACACCCTAATTGGTATGTAAACTTCAGGTGGTCATATGATAATTCTACTTTAAACGAAAATTTCTTTTGATCTTTTTTCTTTCCATATGGCTCGTCTAAGGAATTAAGGCATATAAGAATATACTTCCTGTATATTAAAATGATTGGAAATGACTAATTTTAACTAATGGTAAAGATAGCACCCAAAAAAAAAACGAAGAAGAAGAAGAAGGGTAAAAAAAAAAACTAAAGGTATGTTTGCTTCATTGGAAACATATTCATATGTTTAATTATATTTTGTTGTAGTATACTCCCTATGTATCATCCTGATAATTTTGACTTTGCACGGTTTAGTTTTAGTGATAAGTAATGATGGATGTCAGTGGGCAGAGGACTAGTAATCACTGAAAACGTAGGTGAAAGATGATGAAAATGATTTCCTAGTTGCAAAATAAAAATTTGCTTGGTATTATTTATTTTACTTCGCCTTTTTTCCGTATCGATGATATTATACACTAATATATATTCAATATTGTGAATCTTATCTGTAAAAAAAAAAAAAAAATAAAATATTTGGAAAACTTTCGCATCAACCTCTTTTGTTAGAATTGGTAGTTGAATTTCATCACATGATACTTATTGTTCAAATATCTTTTCTTGCAGATCGCTTTTGTCCCATCAGAAGCGCGAGGATCATGGTAGCCACTATTTAGGTAAGATCGTCTTTGACGATTTTGTTTTTTAGTGGCCATAAATATGGTACAAAATAATACTTAAGATTTTTTATTTGTACCAAAAATTAGTTAAATCCTTTTTATCTTGATCGATCGAGTGCTTTAGTCCTTGATCTGTTGGAGCCTGTCATTCCAAGAGGAAGACTAAAAAGGATTAAAGAGCTCTTGTACTTTCCATATGGCTTGGTTTAGAGATTTAAGGTATGTAAGAATATACCATCATGTAATAATTAAAAAAAAAAAAAAGATAGATAGAGAGACTGGAAATGAGTAATTTTTCATACATACATCATGAATGCATTCCCGAATTTTTACTAAAGGCTAAGGTAGTTGGAGAAAAAAAATGGAGAAGAAGAATAGAAAAAGTTAAATTTATGTTTGCTTCATTATAAAACATATTCCTATGTTTAATTATATTTTTTGTAGTTTGCTCTTTGAATATCATCATGATAATTTTGACTTTTCACAAATTTTAGTTTTAGTGATAAGTAATGAATAATGATATGGTAATTAATGGGTAAAAGATAAATAGTTTCTGGAAACCTAGGTGATAAAACGATAAAAATTATTGTCATATTTAAAAAAAAATTCTGAATTAATTTTCATTGATATTCTTCAAAATGGTTTACTAATACATAATACCTATTGATAGTTATAATTCATCTTTTGTTGTATCGATACTACATTAATATACATATATTTAGTACACTAAGAAAACAAAGTTTTAGAGACAAAATTTTTGTCTTAAAATTGAATTTCCATCACAAAAATCCTTATCATTGATTCTATCTATAGAGAAAGAACTTCTCTTATCAATTTTCCATCGCTAGAATTTCCACATTTAAATGTCGATTTTCTTGCAATGATATTGTAAATCTTTATTTGTGAAAAAATAAAAAAGAAAAAAATGAAAATATTTGGAAAACATTCACATCAACCTTTTGTTGGATTTTAATAGTTGAATTTCATGACATGGTGATACTTATTGTGTTCAAATATCTCTTGCAACGGAAAAGATCTTCTCAAAGATCAGGAACTTTCATATCACTCACTATTATTGGTAAGATCATTTTTAACAATTCTCTTTTTTTAATGGCCATAAATATGGTTAAAAAAAACTAATTCAATATTTATAGCAAAACTTAATTAAATCTTTTTATTTTCATTTAGTGTTTGAGTCCTTGATTTGTTGGAGTTTATCTTTATAAGCAGAAGACTTAAAAAAGGAACAAATAGAATGACTTGGTAAGTGATGATGATTTAAAAGAAAGGATTAGAGACAAGAAGTCAATAACTATTAACTATATCTTATGGTTTACATTTTACAAATTCTAGTATGTAAAAATACTGAGGATGTGCCTTTTTATAGGCTTCAAGATGGTTGATGACTTTTAGAACAAAACATGTCGTAGGTAAAATGTTTGAATATTTCTACGTCCTTCTGAACTAACGGAGGTAGATAAAATCTTTTAGAATGAACCGTTTGAAAAGTGTATCAATATCTTAACTTTTCACCCATGTATTCTAATAGTCTATTAGCAGAACCTACTATTGCAATATACTCAACTTCATGGAGATTGTGCAATTGTTTCTTGTTTCTTTGGTGGCACAAAAATACTTCAAATTTAAGATTAGATGCGTAGCCTGATATACACTTCAAATTATCTGTTACTTTAACTTCTATTTATAAAAAGAGAAAAGGAAAAAACCCTCTGGATATTCTCAATTTATACCTTTCTGCTCAAGCAGGAGAAATTTGAAGATCAGGAAGGAAAGGAAACGATAGTACTTATTATGTGTTTATTTTAACATAAATGTGCCTTGCTACATTATTGAATATTTATGCTCTTTATTTTAGGCATTTTCTTCAAGGAATAACCTTTTTGTGCATATATATATATATAGGTCACAAGACTGTTCAACTATCTCCTCTTCTAAAAGCTCCCTTGGTATATTAGGCCCTTCGTTGGGTTGGCTATAGGTAATTTGTCTTTGAATTTTGTCGTTTACTATTCATAAATATGATGAAAAAATACGAAAATATTTCCATATTTTCACCAAAATTTAGTAAATTTTTATTTTGATCGAGTGTGCTAAATCTTTGTAATTTAGTGTAATTACTTTTTTTTTCAATTACCCCTTTATTGATAATTTGCTTCTCCAAAAGCTCTCTTGAGTGAATTCATAATTTCAGCATGTTGAGTTTAAAAAAATATGATAGAATTATGCCTAAAAAATGATTGAACGTAGCTCTATTACTACTGTTACTAAAAGAATGAATTAGATAGAATTTGTTTTTGTCTTCCTAAGTGGATGGCTTAAATAAGGATAGAATATAGAGCTAGTTTTAGTGAGTGATGGTAATTAGAATGAGGAGTTTCTAGTTAAGAAGTTAACGACTATTAACTATTCCTTATTATTTGTGTTATATAGCATCTTGACTTATACAAACACATGTGCATGATGTTTGTTCAAAAAACTTCATGATTAATAGTTGATGGCTTTTGAAAATAAACCGTGGTATGTATTAAGATACTTTACTTCATTCTCAACTAATTTGTGGAAGCTATAATCTTCTAAAATGAATCCTATACAAAGTGCAGCAATGTGTAACAGTATTTATAAATAGAAAAGGGACTTTTATGGCATGATTAAGTTAACTCAGAAAAATTAAATGAATCACTTAAAATATAGAAAGCTTTATTGAAGTTTGATAAAAACATGGTGAGCTTATATGATTCAATTAAAATGTTAAGGACTTACTTGACTTTGATGTAAATATAGTATACTTTCAATGTACTAGTCCCAAGACATATATCTTCCTTTATAATTAAGACATGTTATTATTCTTCTTTTAGGTGTTCCTCAAATATGGTTTTTAACAAGAACAATTGGGGTACCTTGTGCGTTGATATTACTAGTATGTAAGTATAGAAGAAGACATAGAGCAGCAGACGAAAACATTGAAGAGTTCTTGCAAAATCAAAAGAAATTTTTTCCTATTAGGTATTCCTATTCTCATATCAAGAAAATTACAAGAAATTTTAAGGACAGATTAGGAGAAGGAGGGTATGGTTCTGTTTATAAAGGAAAGCTCAAAAGTGGTCAAGATGTGGCAATAAAAATTCTTAAAAATACTAAAGCTAATGGACAGGATTTCATTAATGAAGTTGCCTCCCTAGGAAGGATACATCATGTAAATATTGTCCAACTTGTTGGTTTTTGTGTTGAAGGCTCCAAGCGTGCTCTTATATATGACTTCATGCCTAATGGATCTTTGGACAAGCATATTTTTTATGGAGATAATAGTACATCTATTAGACCCAAAGAAATATATGATATCTCTTTAGGAGTGGCAAGAGGAATTGAATATTTACATGGAGGATGTGGCATGCAAATTTTGCATTTTGACATTAAGCCTCACAACATTCTTCTTGATAAAAATTTCATTCCAAAGATTTCTGATTTCGGGCTAGCAAAGCTCTATCCAACAAGTTACAATACTGTGTCCTTAACAGCGGTGAGAGGGACCTTGGGGTATATGGCTCCTGAGCTCGTCTATAAAACTATTGGTAGTGTATCATATAAGGCTGATGTGTAGTTTTGGAAAGATGTTAATGGAGATGGCATGTAGAAGAAAGAATGTTGATGCAACTATAGACCGCTCAAGCCAAATATATTTTCCTTCTTGGGTTTATAACCAATTAATTGAAGGGAATAACATTGAAATAGTTGAGGTAATGGAAGAGGAAGAAAGAGAGAGAATAAAAAAGATGATGATAGTCGCATTGTGGTGTATTCAGATGAATCCTGATGATCGCCCCTCAATGAATGAAGTCCTTAAAATGCTTGAAGGACGTAGGAACCTACCTATGCCAAGGAAACCACTTTTATACCCACCGGAAGTACATGTTGAAATTTCCGAAATGGATACCAATGTTGAATTATCAGAGTCATGCTCAGTCAGTCATTCACTTTTTAAATAGAGGTGATTGTATTGTTATCGAAGTTTTTTTATTAAAATATTATCAATGTTAACAAACAGGGATAGTGTGGGATTGTTAGTGTAAGATAGATATCTTATCTTAAGATTACAATGTGTCTTCAATGTTTGTTTTTTTTTTTTTCTCTATTTATAGATCTTTTGCATTAACTTTATATATGTATATATATATAATACAAAAAAAGCTATCCTATTGTTGTTCTCCTTCTGGTTTTTAAACTAAATTTGTGTCTCTTTAAAAATTCATTTCGAAAAAATGGTAGTTTGAAAACTTACTATGAGAATAGCCATCAAAGTTGCATTTAGTGCGGGGATTTTAGGTAGGTGAACAATATATAAGGAAGGTGTGTTTACAATATACATCTTCTTTAGAAAATTATAAAGGTGCATTCTGCTGCACTACTTTGTTAATTTAATTTGAAAGTGCACCTGCTACATGAGCCTTCAACGTAAAAAGTTAAAAAGGGAAAATTCTGCTTTTAATTCTTAGTGTTTTAGCGTTTTTCTATATAAATCTTAAATCTTTATTTTTCCTATTTTTCTATAATGGTTACAAAAATCTACAAATGAGGACCTTTATTAATATCCTTAGGTTCTCCATTAAAATTTTGATACATAAGGTATTTTAGTTAGCCTAAAATTAATAATTTAAATAAATGAAGATAAATTATAAAATCAAATAAAAATTTGACAATTAAAATATGGAGAAAATTAAAAATGAAAAAAAAGAGAATAAAAAAAAGCTACTAAAAAATTAACAAACCATCATGCAATACTGTCACAAAATCTAACAAAGCACTCACTAAGAACGTTTTCCTAACGCTTGTAACACATGAAACAAAATAAAATATTATTATTATTTTTAATTATTATTATTATTCATTGAAATTATTATTTTTGGACAAATTAAAATGTGTAACGTGCAAATTTTAATAAGTGTTAAGGAATTAAATAGAAAAAATAAATGTTTAGGGCTCAAATATAAAAATGTTGAAATGGTAAGGATTGAAAATCAACTTTTATCAAATTAAAACTAATAAAAACACAGACACTATGTGGGCCTTCAATATAAAAGTTGAAAACTAAAGGCCCATGTGTTACGTACTATGCCCTTCTTATGTGAAAATTTCATTGAACTGAAGGTGCATGTTGAAGTGTGCGGTGTGCCTTTCTTTTCAAAATTAGGAACTCTCAAAGACATATGTAGTAAATTGGCCTTTGATTGCTATTCTTAGAATAACTTTTCACACAACCCCTTTTTAGGAATAATTTAAAAAAAAAACTAATTTAGTTAAAAATTATCGCTTTCTCGTCATTATACACTTAATCCACCTTTTCTGCCCAACCCAAGAGAAAATTGAAGATCCAAAAGAGAGGAAACAATGATAGTTATTACGTGTTTAATCTAATATAAATGTGCCTTGCTATATCATACTATACTTATGCTCTCAATGATCAGGGACGGACCCTAGTAGGGCAAAGAGGCCCGGTCCCCCTCGATCAGAAAAAAACTTGATTATCATAATATATTTAAATAAAAAATGTTTTTGCTTATATTATAATAAAGTAAATTTGATTCAATCATATGATTTGCGTTCGTTCTTGTCTTAACATGGACATTGGTTTGCGAGGAAATAGCTTTTATCAGCACACACGCACGCACATATATATATTAACACAATTCACAATAGAGACGCTCAATCATTATAGTAGAAATTACGATTGTTCTACACGATTGCATATTTTTGGAAATTTAAGATCTTCACCAAAATATATTAAGAAAGGAAATAAATTTACAAGTTATATGGAGAAAATTTTTAGTTTTGCGGAAAAAATATGAATAGATAGGATTATAACAAATAACATGCAAATTAGGATCGGACGAGTAAGGTATCATTATATTTATCATAATCTATAAGAATAATATCCTTATTCCGGTAGCTAGTGTGAAAGTCAAGCTTCAAGCAGAAAATGTGCGACGTCATAATGATAGAGTGGATTAATTGAGTATCCGATGGGCGGAACCGAATCACGCAATACAAATGTTACGAACGAGAACGAGAACGAACGATCATCGCTGCAGCTCATTACCGTTTGCGGATTCGCCGTATTTCATGGCTCTGATGTTGGACACTTTTTCTTTCTTATATGATTAATTGCTCTGCAAGTAGCAAAATCATATAACATGGCCATTTACAATGCTGTTGGCCCAAATTCTCAAATGGACAGAGCGATCGCTTTCGTAAAGGTAAAGTCAGGCATAGTATTCATCAATGATAAAGGAAAGGTCCCTGATGCATCTAACTAGAGTATAAAGTTTTTTTTTTTTTTCATTTACATCTACACTTCTGCTAGGCATGGTAAATGGGTCATGCCGTATCGTTCGTATGACAAATTTTACGTGCTTTGTCTACTGCTGGTTTTGTGTGCTTGGCCCATTCGTTCTCATGCCTTACGTGCCATGTTTCGCATGCTTTTTTTTTTTTTTTTTTTTTTGCATACGTGTTGTGTCGGCCCATTTATTTCTGTGTCATTTGCGTGCCTTCGCGTGCCTTCAATTGGGTTCAATTTCACATTTTTTTTGGGTTTTTTATTATTTTCAACTCGCTGTTTTTTTTTTCGATGGTTTTCGGAATATTAATTAAGCTAATTATTCAAATTAGTTACAAATAAATTATTGATTGTAACATTTAATATAAATAAAATTTAGACAATTACTAAAGTAATATTTTAACTCTATTAATAATAGTATGCATTACATTATTATTCACATTAATAGTTAAAAAAGTAATTAATTTAATTTAAAAAATGATGCTAGTGTGATGATTGTTTACCTTATTGTCCACCTTGATCATCAAGATCGCTCGGCGACTGATAGTGATACGATAGTTGTGGCCCTTGTGGGGTGATGGTAGAGGATACACCGCTCGATAACTTACACTTATGGGTAGAGTTATAAATGAGTCGAGTAGAGTCGATATAGTATCAAGCTCGAACTTGACTCGAAGCCCAAACTCGACTCGAAGCTCGAACTCGAACTCGATCAAGTTTTGATTTTTAAGCTTGAATCGACTCGATTAAGCTCAATTATTCTTTTAAATATTGATTTAAATATAAGGAGCATTTAATACTCAATAAACTCAAACTTGACTCAACTTAATTTAATGCTCAAATAAGCTAGATTAAGCACGCGAGTTCACCGAACTGAGTAATTAAAAGCTCGAGCTCGAACTCGAACTCGAACTCGAACTCAAACTCAATAGCTACTCGAGTAGCTCGAACTCAAACCCGACTCGATTATAAGAGAGCCGAATTTGAGTTTTCACCAAGTAGAATTTAAGTAGTTCGCGAGCTATCTCGACTCACTTACAGCCCTACTTGTGGGGGATATGGCTCTTGTCTGCATTGAAATTAATATGTTAATAGCAACACAATTGATATCATTTTAAAAAGATAAAATATACAAAATATACTATTTTTTAAGAAGAGAAATATATAATTTATTTAAATACAATTTAAAGTAAAGTAAAAAATAAATCACTATTTTTTATTGTTATTAAAAAAGGCATATAAATTAATTACTATTACAATATTATATTGATAATTTCATTTTCTTTTATTTTCTAAAAAATATTGAAGTTAATATATTAATAGTAGTATAATTGAAATCATTTTAAAAAATAAAATATAAAATATATTATTTTTCAAGAAGAAAAATATATTTAATTAAAATATTAAAAATAATTTATTTAAATATAATATAAAGTAAATTAAAAATATAAATCACTATTTTTATATTAATGTTTGAAAAAAAAAGGCATATAAATCAATTACTATTACAATATTATTTTATAATTTCATTTTTTCTGTTTCCTAAACAAGTAAACAATATTGAAGTTAATATATTAATAGTAATATAATTGAAATCATTTTGAACAAATAAAATACTAAATATTTTATTTTTTAAGAAGACAAATATATTTAATTAAAATAATAAAAATAATTTATTTAAATACAATTTAAAGTAAATTAAAAAAATAAATCACTATTTTATATTATTATTTTTAAAAAAGGCATATAAATCAATTACTATTACAATATTATTTTATAATTTCATTTTCTTTTGTTTCCTAAACAAGCAAATAATATTAAAGTTAATTTGTTAATAGTAATACAATTGAAACCATTTTAAACAAAAAAATTCACTAAATATATTATATTTTTAAGAAGACAAATACATTTTATTAAAATAATAGAAATAATTATTTAAATACAATTTAAAGTAAATTAAAAAAATAAATAACAATTTTTATATTGCTATTTAAAAAAAAGGCCCACGTGCTGGTTCATGTGCCTTATGTGCATGCGTGCTGACCCCTTATTTCACGTGCCTCACGTGCCATGTGCCTAGCGTGTCGTGTGCCGACCTGCATGTGCTCGTGCTTTTATCTTTTTCCTTCGTGCGCCGTGCCAGGCCCACAGCCCGTGTGCCTACCACACATGTCGCGGCCCATTTACCATGCCTACTCACTGCACTTATATTTAATTTGTGGGGGAGTCACAGGAAATGATGTGCCACCTTATTAACCTTAATTCAATATCTTTTATTTTTCTTCCTCTCTCCTCCTAAATTAACGTGAAAGGGTAAGACATCTACTCTATGTTATCCTTATACTACCATGCTTACATTTTACTACAAGCTTGTTAACAACATCATCAATCCTCAAACCCATAAAAGTTAACAAGGATCACATAGGAAGGATTTTAGGGGTTTTGGAAATTTTTCTAACAAAAATACTTGGAAAATCAAGTACTTGTTGTCCATGTAAAGCTGTGGTATCATGCTTTATATATAAAATATAGTAAAATATGGTAGATACTTCTTCACCAAAATACACGTCTTCCACTATATGAAAACATTTAAAAATAAGAGTATGTTCGGATTGTCTTTTTTATGTTATTTTGGCATTGTTTTGGTGTCGAACAGATAATTTGCACAATTTTAATCAAACCAAATGCAAGGAAAGTCCGAATTTGTGATCTGTATTCTCTACACTACCACAAAAGACTCCAACCAAATGAGAACCTGAACAACATATCATTGTAGAAAATAGAAAGAAACACAAAAGCTCCATTGTTGTAACAATTCAATCCTTAGAATTAAAAAACTTACAAAATAAACCCTAGAATTTAATTAAAATTAGAAATAGTAAAAAAAAAAAAAAAACAAATGAATAGAGGAGTCTTAAAAAAAGGAATTTGAAGATTAAAAAACACACCTTAGAGAAAAATCAACCATCGATGTAGAACTTCCAGACTAAATTCATGATTCTTTTTTATGTTTTATTCACAGTTTATGTGATTTAATTGATTAGAAAGACGAATGGTAATGAAAAGGAGAACCTTTAAGAGGGAATGATTAGTTATGTAAAGACTGTTAAGTACTAAGTCCAAAGAGAGAATCAAACCCAAAAGACTAGGTCAGAGGGTTATTAGGTGGGAGAAACCTCTAGGCTTAACTATCATTCACAATTTCTCGTGGAACCAATGTGAGATCATAACATGGCCTACCTCTTGAGAAGCCAACGCCCCGTCGGCCCACTTAAGTAGCCTACTCTGGATGGCTTTCACTATGAGTGGCTGCACTCTTTACCTTTTTTTAGGTGGCCCTTTTCGAGTAGCCATTTTCTAGGTCACCCTTTTCATTAGCATCAGTCTCTCAATGAAAGCACCAATTAATAAGCCTTGAAGAAGGCCCAGCCCAAAGATAAACTCTACTTTCTAAATGTTAAAAAAAAAAAAGACTAACTATTCTACCCTTTACTCGACACAGAACAGCATGCCTCTGATTCTTCTTGACTTTCTTTTCTTTTCTTTATTGAGTTACAAATTAAGGTTTCTTTACTTTTGTTCAATAAACTCAACTTTTGCACATGCCCTCACTATTTAGAAAGATTAATAGTTGTTCTCTCCTATACCATTAATATCTTTGTTTATCTTGAGTTAATCTTCATACTAACTCTAAGGTTTATTGTGTTTGAATTTCTTATTGAGGAACAAAGTAACAAAAGGATCAAAGTTTTGTTGGATTCAAGTTCCAAGGACTTCCAAAGGCTCACACTATGGTAAAAGCTCCCTTTTCTTTCGTTCTTTCTTGTATTTATATGATTGTAATGGTTGGTTAAGATGGTTATTCTCGCTATTTCCAAATCATGGTACTCTGTGCTATCTATGTGCGTAAGGCTATATGTAACACTATACTGCTTGTAACAAGATTGCATGTAAATTACTCTTCAGTGCTTTTTTTTTTCTTTATGTAAATGTCTAGGTAAACGTGGTCTTCTTGTCGCTCATGTTGTAGTCATAACAGCAAATTAGGTTTATCACAAACCATTGATTCATAAACCGTGATTCACGAAAGAATGTTGCGGTATGATCTTCTATTACTTATTGATTCTAAGAATTCCTAGGCAATAAGCATCAAATTCGAAATCACACAGGAAATTCGAATTTTGGGATTATAGAGCAAACACGCTTTGAAAATATTTTATTCCAATGATTGAACTCTTCGTCCTTGCCCTATGGCATACAATATATGTGTAAACGATGTTTTTTCCCAAAAAAAGGGAAATATTCCTAATAAATGCATAGAAATAAATGAATAAAAAGACAAAACCAAAGCTGTAATATACAAAAAAAAATTATAAGTGATAAGTGTTCACAAACTACCGGATACTAATATGCCTTTATGTTGATGTTAAAAATAGGATAAGTTTGATCAATTTCGTGTTAGAACAGAATTGACATCAATTGAATCAAACTTTGTATTTTCTGCATTTGTACGCCGTCTCCTGGGGAATCTACACCGCCGGCGTAGAGACGATGTAGGATGGGAACAGTAGCGTTTTTCTTAACGCTGGGAGGAATGCTGCCGGCGTTCATTAGGGTTATATTTCAACACCGGCATGAAAGCCGCGGCGTAGGGGAAAGATTTGCCAGTGTATGAAGGAAGAATTGAAATTCTAGGATTCAAAGCCCCGACGAACACTGCCGGCATTTGTGTAACTTTGCCAGCGTATGGTGTACGCCGGCAAGATCTGCAAGTACTCCACCGGCATAGGGCCGGCGTATGACCAAATTTCTAAAAATACAAGACGCGGAAAAACATTTTCGACAGATTTTCTTTATATCTTTTTCTCCTTCGTATAAGAGAGTTTTGGAGTGTTCTTGGAGATTTATGTTTGGAGAATCATCGGAGAGTGTTTTTGATCCAAAGTAAGTAATCTTAACCTTCATTTGGATTATATATCAATTTATATAAGTTTCTTAGGGTTTGGTTGAATTTTTACATGAAGATTTTGAAGGAAAACCTAGCTCGTGTTTTGATCAGTATAGGAAGAGAAGAAACAAGTATTATACATTCCATATCAGTAAGTATAGCTTTGAATCCTTTTTATACGAAATTGGACAGCCTTGATGTTACGATATGATCATATGATATTTTTATAGGGTTTTGGTGAAGATTTGATTTGAGGATTTGAAATATCTATTCTTTGATATTATTGGAGGTGCTTGGGGTTGATCAGTATAGGTCGAGTTTGTGAAGTTCTATATCAGGTTAGTGTAGATAGGGTTATGTTAAGTTTGTTTATTATGAATGTTGGTGATTTGATATATGTTGATGTGTTACAGGTTGAGATTGGCGTTGTTGTTTGATATCGGGTTTGGGAGTTTGAGAGTATGGTGGTAATGGTTGGTAGTGTTGTGGATTGGTTTTCTAGTAGTTGTTGACGGTTGTCTTTGAATAGTTCAAGTTATCTCCTGAATATAAAAGGTACGACCAATCCATTGTTTGATGTATGTGCTTGTAGATTAGAATTTTTGTGATTGAATGTAGGAACAGAATTGCATAATTAACTTAATAAATATTCGGCTTAATAATTGTCTATCTGGTTGTGGTTGGCTTTGACCAGTAGAGACCTGGCAAACAGTGATACTGGTGAGGCACCCTAATGATTTTAGTATGAGGTTGTCTCGAGTGGACTCATGCTAAGATATGATTCCGATAGAATTTAGGTGTTCAGGAATTGGGATGTTTGGGGAGTACCCACTCATTCATATATGTATATGATTACTTATTTTCAAATCAGTTGGTTGTTTTTAAAGTAGAGTCTGAGTTACTCTGAGTTCGGGATTCATGTATACTGGATTTTGAACTGTGTTGTTTTGCTGGACTAAAATAGATAATAATCTGATGTATGCATTTAGTTCAGTTGCATTTATTTCTACATGCTGTGTGTGCATAACCTTGCTTGAACTGGATTGGATATTATCGTACTGGGCTTCGCCACTCATTCTGTTATATTTCAGGTGCAGGTGATGATAATGTGATATATGATCTATCGGGTTTTGATATCGTCTATGAGGATGGAGATGGCGTTAGTGGTCCTGACTACCCTATTGATGACTAGTTGTATAATCATAGATGACATAGGATGAATTAAGGAAGACTTTTTATGTTTTGTTGTTATTCAGGGTTAGATTCATGTTTTGTTCATTGAATTTTTCAGTTGTATTTGGAGTTTTATATGTGGTAATAGTTTTAGGGTATGGTTTGACGTTGACCTGCAGTTATGTCAACAATGTCTAGTTTTCTAACTATGGAGATTATATTCTTATCAGATGGTTTACCTTTGAGGACCATATGTTTTCTTTTATACCATGTGAGACATACAGGTGTTTTTTATGTTATTTGTGGATATTAGAGCCTTTGCGTATCCTATTCAAGAGTGGACACGTGGCGGGTTGTAATGCCAACAGGTTAGGGCATTACAGCTTAATTGGTATCAGAGCAATTGGTTTTGAATTTGGTAGACTTAAGTTTTGACTCCTTAGGACGGTGAGATATGATGAGAGGGGTAGATAAATAGAATTGTTGTCTAGTTAAACTATTGATATTTAGATTTAAGTTGTTGTATCAAGTTGGATACCCTTGTTCTAATCTATGAGGTTTTGTTTGTTTTAGAATGCTGCCTAGGAGAAGAAATGCTGAGAAAAATGAGGATGAACATCAGGCTCACAATGAGAATTTACCACCTCCACCGGCAGGATGCACAGTGGATGTAGCACAGCTTATGCAGGCTGTGAATGCCCTGATAGGAGTGGTAGGTCAGCAGCAGCAGGATATGAGGAGGGACATGCAGATAGTCCAAGAAAATGCTGATGTTTGGAGGTAAGAGACACAAAGGCTGCATGGATATGGGGGTAATGGAGCCCGATATCTAGATGTGCTGAGCCTTAACAAGTTTGTGGATTTAATGCATAAGTTTGAGCCAGTGCCGGGAAAACCATTGGAAGCTCAGGCATGGATAGGGGAAGTGGAGAAAACTCTTGCAGCATTGGATATTCCTGAGAACAAGAAGGTGGAGTATGCATCATATTTGCTGTCTGGTAGGGCAAATAACTGGTGGGCGAGTACTAACAGGCACATGCCAGGGATGATTACATAGCATATGTTTCACCAGGCTTTCTTCAGAGAATACTTCCCCGACAGCATTAAGCAAAAGATGTTGCAAGATTATTATACGCTGCAGCAAGGAAAGCTTTCAGTTGAAGAATATGAGGCCAAGTTACATAGATTGATGAGGTTTTTTACTTGATGCACTGAAAGAAAGTGAGGAAGCAAAAGTTAGTCGATTCATTACTGGATTGGAACCGGAGATACAGTACTAGGTAAATTTGATGGATCTGAGCAATTATGCAGCGGTTGTGAACAAGGCTAAGATGATTGAGCAGAATCAGGAGTCGGGAACCATCGAGGAATCAGGTACATTTAGGGAAGAGACCAGCCGTCAATGTTGTTACCTAAGATAAGGGAAAGAGACCATTTGTGTAGCAGTACAGATCTATAGGGCAGATTTCTGATAAGAAATGCCCTAGATGCCTTGGGCCACATGACTTGAGGGACTGCAAGTGGACAGAGAATGCGTGTTTTTCATGTGAAAAGTTGGGACATAAAAGTAATGTTCAGAGAAGACAGTTCCATAGGTTTTTTGTTTTAAATGTGGACAGAGAGAACATAGAGCAGTGGACTGCAAAGAGGGACAGTTGGGCAGAGTTTCCTATGGACAGAGTCAGCGAGCACCAGCTAAGATTTATGATCTTCAGAGGAGTGAGACAGCTTCTATAGACACTGTTGCGGGTATGTTATCTATACTACAGCATAGTGCCTACATTTTATTTGATACTGGTGCTAGCTTCTCATGCATATTTGAATCTTTTGTGAGTATATGTGGTTTATGTGCGGAGATCATGTCTGATGTGGTATCTGTTAGTACTCCTTTGTGTACTGGATCTATTTTGGATAGAGTTTGTAGATCTGTAGATATTGTGATAGAAAGTAGACATCTACCTGCTGATTTGATTGTGATTGATATGATGGATTTTGATATTATTTTGGGAGTAGACTAGTTAGCAAAATATCATGCTGTTATAGATTTCCATCATCTAGTAATAGAGTTTGATTTACCTGATGGAGATCAGTTTGAATATAAGTTAGTGGCACAAAGACCCCCAGTGCTACCAACTTATGAGTTGTGGGGTAAATCAGTTTTGGCATCGATGATAAAGGAAGATAAATAGATAGTGGAAGTGACAGATATATCGGTTGTGAGCGAGTACCTAGAAGTTTTTCCAAATGATTTACCTGGATTACCACCTATGAGGGAAGTGGAGTTTGGAATAGATTTGGTGCCAGGAACTACACCGATATCAAAAGCACCCTATAGGATGGCTCCTACCGAGTTGACAGAGCTTAAGGCACAGTTGGATGTTCTGTTGAAGAAAAAGTTCATACGACCGAGTGTATCACCATGGGGAGCTCCAGTACTTTTCGTTAAGAAGAAAGATGGAAGTATGCGGTTATGTATAGACTACAGGGAACTAAATCAGGTGACGATAAAGAATAAGTATCTGTTACCAACGGTTGATGACCTGTTTGATCAGTTAGCAGGAGCTTCAGTTTTCTCTAAGATTGATTTGAGATCTGGATATCATCAGTTGAGGGCAAAGGCAGAGGATATTCACAAAACTGCTTTCAGGACAAGGTATGGACACTATGAATTCGTAGTCATGCCTTTTGGATTCACGAATGCCCCAGCAGTTTTTATGGATCTAATGAACCGAGTTTTCAGAGAATACCTCGATATGTTCGTGGTAGTATTCATAGATGATGTTTTGGTGTACTCAAGGAAATAAGGAAGAACATGAGGAACATTTTAGATTGGTTTTGAATAGGTTGAAAGAGGAGCGGTTATATGCTAACCTTTCAAAATGCGTAGTTTGGTTGGAACAGGTATCATTCTTGGGGGCATATAGTAAATGGGAGTGGAATATCAGTAGACTCCGAGGAAATCAAAGCAGTGGTTGAATGGCCAAGACCTAAAACTGTGTCAAAAATCAGAAGTTTTCTGGGAATGGCAGGTTATTATTGGTGATTTATGGAAGATTTTTCCAAGATTGCTAGTCCTTTGACGAGGTTGACACAGAAAGGAATTAAGTACGATTGGTGTGAGAAGTGTGAAAACCGTTTCCAGTTGTTGAAAGATAGATTAGTGAAAGCACCAGTGTTAGCATTGCCAGTGAGTGGTGAGGAATATGCAATCTATAGTGATGCCTCGATTCAGGGATTAGGATATGTCTTGATGCAAGGGGGCAGGGTTATTGCATATGCCTCAAGACAGTTGAAACCGTACGAGAAGAATTATCCTATGCATGACTTGGAACTAGCGGCAGTTGTACACGCTTTGAAACTTTGGAGACATTATCTGTATGGTGAGAGATGCAAAGTGTACACAGATCACAAGAGTCTCAAGTATATATTCACATAGAAGGAATTGAATACGAGACAGCGTAGGTGGCTGGAATTAATTAAGGACTACGACATCGACATACAATACCACCCAGGGAAAGCAAATGTCATGGCAGATGTGTTGAGCATGAAGCGGGTAGAGAATTTGGCAGCTATGGTTACTACAGAACGACATCTAGTTGATGATATGAGAAAACTCGGATTAGAGATAGTCACAAGACAAGTAGGTGAACGTTTTGGCTAATATGAGAATACAACTTACTCTTGTGGACAGAATTAAAACGGGTCAGTCAAATGATCAGAGTATATTGTAGATCAAAAGAAGAATGGAAATGGGACGAGCACCAGAATTTTATGTTGATGATGAAAGTATTTTGCGGTACAAAGGAAGGTTATGTGTGCCGATTCAAGGAGATTTAAAGAAAGAACTGCTAAAGGAAGCACCCTATTCTAGTTATTCCATACATCCAGGAGGGAACAAGATGTACCAGGACTTGAAAAAGTTGTATTGGTGGAATAACATGAAAAAGGAAATTGCAGAATACGTCTCTAAGTGTCACACGTGTCAGATGATAAATATCAAATACTGGAGACCGGCAGGAGAGTTGAAACCGTTGCCAATACCACAGTGGAAGTGGGAACACATCACGATGGATTTCGTTTCTGCTTTACCCAAGACGAAAGAGAAGTTTGATTTGATTTGGGTTATTATGGATCGTCTCACGAAAGCAGCTCATTTTATACCTATCAAGACCAGGTATAAGTTGGAACGGTTAGCTCAGTTGTACATCAAAGAAATTGTGAGGTTGCATGGAGTACCGATATCTATTATATCAGATCGAGACACGAGATTTGTGGGAAGGTTTTGGAAGAGTCTACATCAGGCATTGGGAACGAAAGTGATATTTAGTACAGCTTATCACCCACAGATAGATAGTCAGTGGGAAAGGACTATTCAGACCTTAGAGGACATGTTGAGGGCGTGGGTGTTGGACTTTAAAGGATCTTGGAATGAGTATCTACCTTTAGTAGAGTTTTCGTATAATAATAGCTATCAAGCTTCGATTGGTATGCCTCCATTTGAAGCGCTTTATGGTAGGAAGTGTAGATCACCTATTCATTGGGATGAAGTAGGTGAAAGACAAATATTAGGATTCGAGTTGGTTCAGGATGTAGTCGATAAAGTCAATTTGATCAGGCAGAGGTTACAAGCTGCTCAGAGTCGACAAAAGAGTTATGCAGACAAAAGAATAAGACCCTTGAAATTTAAAGTAGGTGAGCATTTATTGCTCAAGATATCACCAACAAAAGGGGTTGTTAGATTTGGATTAAGAGGAAAGTTAAACCCTCGATACGTGGGACCATACGAGATATTAGAAAGGATAGGCGACATAGCTTATAGATTGGACTTACCGCCTGACCTAGAAGGGGTACACAATGTGTTCCATGTGTCAATGCTTAGAAAGTATGTCTGAGACCCGAATGAAATCATTGCTCTGGAACTGTTAAATGTTCAAGCGAATCTTACTACAGTGGAAAAGCTGATAAAAGTTGTTGATTCTAAAGAGAAACTTTTGAGAACAAAGTTATCAGATATGTTCGGGTACAGTTGACGAATCAAACAGAACGTGAAGCTACATGAGAACTGGAGGAGGACATGAGATCCAGATATTCCGAGATATTTTAATACTTCAGGTAAATTTTCAAGGACGAAAATTCTTTTAGGAGGAAATAAATGTAATATACAAAATAATTATAAGTGATAAGTGTTCACAAACTACCAGATTCTAATATGCCTTTATGTTGATGTTAAAAATAGGATAAGTTTGATCAATTTCGTGTTAGAACAGAATTGGCATCAATTGAATCAAACTTTGTATTTTCTGCATTTGTACGCCGCCTCTTGGGGAATCTACGTTGCCGGTGTAAAGACGACGTAGGACGGGAACAATAGCGCTTTTTCTTAACGCTGGGAGGAACGCTGTCGGCGTTCACTAGGGTCATATTTCAACACCGGCACGAAAGCCGCCGGCATAGGGCAAAGATTTGCCGGCGTATAAAGGAAGAATTGAAATTATGGGTTTCAAAGCCCCGACGAACGCTACCAGCGTTTGTGTAAATTTGCCAGTGTATGGTATATGCCGGCAAGATCTGCAAGTACGCCACCAGCGTAGGCCGGCGTATGACCAAATTTCTATAAAGGAAGAATTGAAATTATGGGTTTCAAAGCCCCGACGAACGCTACCAGCGTTTGTGTAAATTTGCCAGTGTATGGTATATGCCGGCAAGATCTGCAAGTACGCCACCAGCGTAGGGCCGGCGTATGACCAAATTTCTATAAATACGAGATGCGAAAAACATTTTCGACAGATTTTCTTTGTATCATTTTCTCCTTCGTATAAGAGAGTTTTGGAGTGTTCTTGGAGATTTATGTTTGGAGAATCATCGGGAGAGTGTTTTTGATCCAAAGTAAGTAACCTTAACCTTCTCATTTGGATTATATATCAATTTATATAAGTTTCTTAGGGTTTGGTTGAATTTTTACATGAAGATTTTTGAAGGAAAACCCTAACTCGTGTTTTGATCAGTATAGGAAGAGAAGAAACAAGTATTATACATTCCATATCAGTAAGTATAAGCTTTGAATTATTTTTATACGAAATTAGACAGCCTTGATGTTACGATATTGATCATATGATATGTTTTATAGGGTTTTGGTGAAGATTCTGATTTGAGGATTTGAAATATCTGTTCTTTGATATTATTAGAGGTGCTTGGGGTTATTGATCAGTATAGGTCGAGTTTGTGAAGTTTTATATCAGGTTATTGTAGATAGGATTATGTTAAGTTTGAATTATATATAAATGTTGGTGATTTGATATATGTTGATGTGTTACAGGTTGAGATTGGCGTTATTGTTTGATATCAAGTTTGGGAGTTTGAGAGTATGGTGGTAGTGGTTGGTAGTGTTGTGGTTTGGTTTTCTAGTAGTTGTTGATGGTTGTTTTTGAATAGTTCAAGTTATCTCCTGAATATAAAAGGTACGACCAATCCATTGTTTGATGTATGTGCTTGTAGATTAGAATTTTTGTGATTGGATGTAGGAATAGAATTACATAATTAACTTAATAAATATTCGGCTTAATAATTGTCTGTCTGGTTGTGGTTGGCTTTGACCAGTAGAGACCTAGCAGACAGTGATACTGGTGAGGCACCCTGATGATCTTAGTGTGAGGTTGTCCCAAGTAGACTCGTGCTAAGATATTATCGTACTGGGCTTCGCCACTCATTTTGTTATATTTCGGGTGCAGGTGATGATAATGTGATATATGATTTATCGGGTTTTGATATCGTCTATGAGGATGGGGATGGCGTTAGTGGTCCTGACTACCCTATTGATGACTAGTTGTATAGTCATAGATGACATAGGATGAATTAAGGAAGACTTTTTATGTTTTGTTGTTATTCAGGGTTAGATTCATGTTTTGTTCATTATCTATCACTTGTGCATTTGAGACACTAAGACTGCCAGTTCCTCCTCCTCTGTCATTCTCTTCAAGCCATCTCGTCATCAAGTGTCATTTTCTCAACAGCACTCCGAAGTCACGTGCTAGGCACGAGATCTACGCGACTCATGTGTGACCACTATCATCAAGAACCCAACATCTACAACTAGTAAATAGTTACATGATGAAATGTTGTTACATGTACTAGTTTCTATTGTTTTGCAATCACGTATTCTTTTAAAAGTGATATTGACGTTTGTTCATTTTACTCTTCTTGTAGAGGGAGTGATAGGGTATACAATAAACCTTTCCACGGTGAGGCTAAAACTTTAACAATTACATTTTTTTCCTTCTGACATTGAAATAGATAAAGTTTCCTCATTTGATTTCTATGTATGCTATAGCAGCATGGTTTGTTTTGATGAAAGGAGTAGGATCTATATGTGTGCCAATATTCTTGCTGTACAAATGGAGTAGAAGATACAAAGCAATTGATGAAAACATAGAATAATTCTTGCAAAATCGGAAGAAATTATTTCCTATCAGGTATTCCTATTCCGAAATTAAGAAGATTACTAAAAATTTCAAGGAAAAGTTAAGAGAAGGAGGATATGGTTCTGTTTATAAAGGAAAGCTTAGAAGTGGTCAAGATATGGCAATAAAAATTCTAAAAATCACTAAAGCTAATGGACAAGATTTCATTAATGAAGTTGCCACCATTGGAAGGATACATCATGTAAATGTCATCCAACTTATTGGTTTTTGTGTTGAGGGTTCAAAGCGTGCTCTTATACATGATTTCATGTCTAATGGATCTTTAGATAAACATATTTTTTCTAAGGAAAATAACACATCTCTTGGATACAAAGAAATATATAAAATGTCATTAGGCATAGCAAGAGGGCTTGAGTATCTGAGATGCAAATTTTGCATTGTGACATCAAGCCTCATAACATTCTTAATAAGAACTTCATTCCAAAGATTTCCGAATTTGTACTAGCGAAACACTATCTAACAAGTAGCAATGCTGTGAACTTAACAATAGGGAGAAGAACCTTAGGGTATATGGCTACAGAGTTTGTTTATAATACCATTGGCCATGTCTCTTACAAGGCCAACATTTATAGTTTTGGAAAGTTATTGATGGAAATGGTAGCAAGGAGGAAAAATGTTGATGCAACTATTGAGCACTCAAGCCAAATTCATTTTCCATGTTAGGTTTATAACCAACTCATTAAAGGAAACAACATTGAAATGCTTGATTTTATGGAAGAGGAAGAATGAAAGATGATGACAAAAATGATGATAGTTGCATTACGGAGTGTACAAATAAATCTTAATGATCGTCCCACAATGCATGAAATTCTTAAAATGCTCAAGGAGCCTAAAAACCCACGCTTGCCTCTTAAACCACTTTTGTACCCACAAGAAGTGTCAGTTCAAATTTCTAATAGCAATACAAACTTAGAGTTGCTAGAGTCAAGTTTTGTTAGTCTCGACAATTTTTCTAATAGAGGTGGTGATATTATTAAAGAAAGATCTCTTGTGTAATTATGGCAATGCTACCAAATGTAGTTGAGATGTTATGGAGTTAGTGGGATAGATAAAATTAAGCAAAAGCACTTTATCATAACCTTACAATGTGTCTTAAATGTTTGTTACTTTCGTAAGGTACGGATTATAAATTTACTCGTAACCAGTGTTAAATGCATGAATGCAAAATTAATGCCATGAATTTATAAATTAAAAATATAAATTTTCTTTAAGATACATCCATAATTTTGATGGTGACGAAAACAAATAAGCAAAACTGACCCGCAATTACTTTCTCTGCGTATCACCACTTTGCTGATATAATTAGCATTTAACAAATATAGATGCATTTTTAAAGTAATTGGTTGATCAATCACGGGTTGCTAAATTACAAATATATATATATATATATATATGTATATATTTATAACTTTATACATCTTTCACATTTGCACCATTCGTATCTTGGGTAAACTTGTGTTACTTCTATTTGTAAATCTTCTCATCATCACCTATGGACAATGGCTCTTGGTTCACTCCACTTCCAATATAAGAAAGATGGTAACAAGCACAAGAAAACTAAAGATTGTACAAAATTTTACTATTTGATAATATCAAAGCTTGATAAATACTTTATAATAAAGTTTGGAGTATCTAACCCTATAGAAATGAGACAAAATACCATAATAATACTCACCAAAGATACGGAGAGGAAAGGATGATCACTTTCTTTTGGCTTTATCTCCCTCATAATTGCTAAGGAATAGCATATAATGGTTAACTTGTTTCTACTTTTCAACCATCAGTGTGGTTTTTCTCTTCCAATTCCTTTACTTTGCTTAACTTTTAGTATTTTTTACAAGTATCAAAGCACTATCTTCCGAAGACAAGGGGAAAATTAAAATTAAAGACTTCACACTCTTAATAATTATATCTGAACAGATAAAGTGTGAACAACAAATTTTACAGGATAGTACTATGTAGTCATTTTTTGACATGCTATTGCACACCCTTTCTTATTTCCTTTTTCTTTTTCCCAAATTTTCTTCCTTTTGATAAATCTGCTTATATATTTTGAGCTCTATTCAAACTTCATTTTCGGCTTCAGTACTTGTCATGAAGTTCTCCAGCTTTAATTTCCCTGTGCTGGCCTACAAGAAGACTTTGCTCATGGCCAAAGTGAGTGGGGTATGAAAGTTAATTAGTATAATTACTATGGGTATCAGCTACGAGAGAATGTGTGCCGTGTTTTATGTTTTTCTTCCACGAGTTTTACTCCATTATTGAAAATTCCAAGTGGATGGTTCTATGTAATTTCTGTTGTAAACGTAACTATCGCATACAGTAGCTACGACTATTTAATTTGGGACAACGAAGATAATAGAAAATGAACGCACAAATTTTAACATGAGAAACCCCTAAACAAATCGGGATAAAAACCATAGGAAAGTAGAAGAATTTCATTATAAGAAATAATTAGGAATTATAATTTCTTTATGTCGTAAGAAGAAAAAATTAAAATCCTCTCTTAGATATTCAGAAAAAAATACTCCAACTATAATTTTTCTCTCTTCTATAGGAGAAACTCACCTCATAGCTCTCTCTATTAGTTCTCTTTCTTTCTTTCTAGAGAGATGTAATAATTCTGGGATAATATACAATGGAAAAATCCATGCCTACTTATAGGAGTTGTGTATGGTATGAACATAGTGAAAAACATGTATGGTTAAAACATATATTTCAATTTTGTTTGCTTGGTAATTTTTTCTTCAGTTTCCATTGGCATTGTCAATGGGCATTAAATTGGCCCACATTTTGCCATATTCTCCCACTCATCTTGACTTTTACCAATTCTTCATTGACTTTTATGATATTGAGTGCCAAAATCTCAGCCACACTTCCTAAGGTCCTATCTCTTTCATTTACCCAGAGGAACTCTCCATGCCGAACAATTTCAGCTCAACCCCCTAGAGTTGTAAGCATGCTAAGGAAATCGCTGCCTTTTCTTGTTCTACTACCTAGGACCTGCACCGGAAGTGCTGAGGATAATCACCAGTGCGAACCTTCCTTTTGTGGGAAAAATACCATCAGATCTCCCTTTCGATTAAAGACTGACCCTGTGAGTTGTGGCTCGTTTCAAAGGCATGTTTTGTTTTATTGAAAACATATTCCTATGTTTAATTATATTTGTTGTTTTGCACAATTTGATTTTAGTGATGAGTATTGATGGAAGTCAATGGGAAGAAGATCAATAGTCATTGCTTGTATTAATTTTCATCGACATTCTTCAAAATTGTTTATTAGTACTATTAATAGTTACTACAATAATATATATTCAATATCTGCAAATATTTATTTGAGGTAAAAAAAAAATTAAAATTTTTTGGAAAACTTTTACATCAACCTCTTGATAGTTGAATTTCGTCACATGGTGATACACACTCTGTTCAAATATCTCTTCTTGCAGATAAGATCCCCATGCGCATCAGGTTCTTCATATTGCTGGCTTTGGCTTGTAAGATCATCTTGGACAATTCTATGTTTTAATGGCCATAAACATGGTAAAGAAACAACTAAAAGATTCATTTGAATCTTTTTTTACGTTGAGTGAGTGCTTTAAGTCTTTCATTTGTTCGAGTTTTTCTTCATAAGGGAAAGACTCAAAAAAAGATTAAATGGCATGATTTGGGTCGCGATGATTTAAAAGAAACAAATAGAAATAATAAGTCAATGACTTTAAACTATTCTTTATGATTTACGTTTTATAGTATCTTGAAGTGTAAAAATGCATGAGCATGATGCCTTTTTAACAGGCTTAAAGATGCTTGGTGGCTCTAGAGCAAACATGTGGTATGTAAAAAGTTGCAAGATCTATATATACTTGAGACTTTAATGACTAGAGGCAGGTCTAATCTGTTAGAAAGTACCATTAACAAAGTGAATCAATGTTTAATACTCTTTGATGCGCTTTCAAGCATCTTTGAGCATACCCGGCTATCTTGAACTTTTGATAGGGGATTGTCTTCATGGAATTATCCGCTACTTCATCTTCGACCTTGTAATAATTCATAGTGATTTCCCTATCCATCATAGCTATTTGCAAAAAAAAAAGTGTTACTTGATTGTTATGTGTTTTATTTTACTATGATGTATTAGATTTTTCATCATTGATATAGCTAATTTATTATGATATAATAGTGTAGTTGGATGTCCTTGAGACCCATGCGAAACTTCCAACTACATATTGGCAATGCTTGCTCTTATAATATATTCGACTTGCTCAAAATTGTATAATTGTCTCTTATCTCTTTAATGACCATCAAAGTAATCCAGATCTATGATTGGGTGCAAAGCCTGATGTACTCTTCATTTCATCTATAGATCCATCCCAATCATTTCTTGTGTATTCAATAAGTTTGGAGTACCTTATTGGATGATACCATATGCCATAATCTTCCATACATGAAAGTATCACAATATTTTCTTTGCTACTCCAAAGTGGACTTAGCTTAGATTTAGCATAATTCTAGAAAGCAAGCTTGTACATTACATCTTGATTTATTGTTGTTAGATATATTAGGATTCTCTATATCTAGCTGCACTCAATGCTTGTGAATTATCTTCTTTCTAAATTTTATCAATAGTTGCTATTGGTGTTGTCATAGTTTTGCAACTACTCATATTAATTTTCTTTAGTTGATTCCTTGTATACTTTTAAGAAATAAATATCATTTCTTCTATTTATACCTAATGAAAAATGTATCAAGCCCAAGTTTGTCATCTCAAATGTCCACATATTATCCTCCTTGAAACTTTGGATCATCTTCTCATTATTTCCCTTATATATAAGATCATCTACATACAAAGAAATGATAAAAGGATTTGCTTTACCTTACGTCTTGATATAAAGTACATGCTCATTATAGATCATTCTAAATTCATATTTAGTAAAATATTTATCAATTCTACTATACTGGACATGGTGCTTACTTATGGTCATATAGTGCCTTTTTCAATTGTTTTCTTTTCCTTTGATCAAAAACCTTGGAGAATGCTTTATGTAGATGTCTTCCTTAAGGCTATTCCAGAAATAATAGCTTTACATTAAGAAGATAAATGTCACTTCTTTTTGTGTAGCTGAAGCTATTAGTTACCATGTCAATGTCATGTGAAGACTATCCTAGGTTTTTGGATTAATCCTTTGTTACCAACCTTACTTTAGGTTTTTGAATCGAGCTATGTAGTTTGATTTTTACTTTGTACACTCATTTTGATTCTAATAATGTTTTTGTTACTTAAATGCTATTGCTCCATTCCTTTGTCATTTCTTTTTCCTTCAATTGCAGCCCTTCTCTATGTTTTTATCCATATATATTGCTTCACAGCAGCCTTAAACTCTTTCTAGCTTGGCAACTACATAGCTTCAACTTTTCATATATGTTTGTAAGAAGTGTTGACCTTTTAAATGGGTATTTCTAGTGTGAATTTTCTTTTCAGTGAAGCTAATGTTGATGTTCGTGTTTTGATGTAGTAGAAGACCATTTCTCCAATTATTGCATTTGTTGAGCTTATTCTCGATAACGATATTCTCTACTTCTCTATTTTTTCTTCCTCCAACTAAATGTAACATACTCATCAAATTTAACTTCTCTATGCAGTAAGTTGCTTCATCTTATTCGTTTGTTTATGAATAAGTGAGAGATTTGCTAAACAATAACCTTTAACTTCACTTTTTAATGAAGTTCTCCAGCTTTTAATTTCACTACTAGCATCAAAAGACTTTGTTCACGGCTAAACTGAGTAGAATGTTTTTGATTTATACACCCCATGAATGAATTATCAAAAATTTTTACTAAAGGCAAGCTCGCAAGTTAATCAAAAACAAATTCCTATTTAGAGTTGTATTTGTTGTAGTTAACTTCCTATTTATCATCCTGAAAATTGGTGTAACTTTTCACAGTTTAGTTGTTTTTAGAAACAAATAATGATGGAACTTAACGAGTGAAAGGTTAATCACCAAGAACAGAAATGAAAATTAACGAAAATTGTTTGCTATTTAAAAAAAAATGAAATTTTTTATCAATTTTTCATTCACAATCTTTATGATGGTTTCCAGTGATATTGACCTTTTTGCCTTTTGCTAGGTCTATGTTGTTACTGCACCAATATATTTTCAATATTTGTAACAAAAAATTAAGAAAAAAATTAAAATGTTTCATATACTTTCATTTCAACCTGCTTTACAGGATATTGATAGTTGAATTTCATCACATGATTATACTTATTGTGCCCAAGTATCTCTTTTTACAATTCTGTTAGACCCAATGGATGCCAATGGTGTTTGCAAACCGTCCTTTAATGTTGGCGAGATGGTTCTATTTTTTAATGGCAATTAATATAGGGAAAACTACACTAGAAGATTTCCATATTTCTACCAAAATTCAACTAAATTTTCTTTATTTTAATTGAGGTTTTAAGTCTTAAATTTTAGCTAAAATTTGATCAAATCCTTCATGTTTTGTCTTCTTGTAGGTAACGCCTTCCGCATCGAGTGTTTCATTGGGTGTGTTATTGGTAAGAACATCTTCAATGATTCTGTTTTTTATAAGCATGAATATGAGGAATACCATATATAAAGATTTTCATATTTGTACTGGAATTCAACTAGACGTCTTTTTTTTTCCTCTCAATTAGTGTTTAAATCCCAAATGTGTTGTCGAAATTTGATTAAAATCCTTCATATTTAGTCACTTAAGTTGTTAATCTAAGTCCATCTTTAATATATCCCACAATGTGCTTTGTAGTAAACAAATTAGAATTGGACAGATTTATTGGAGTTTGTTTTTATAAGTGGAAGCCTAGAAAAGAATAAAATATATAGAATGATTATTTTGTTGAGCCTTGATTATTATGATTAGAAAGAAGAGATTATCGACATAAAGTGAACAACTATCAGCTGTTTGTTATGATTTGTGTATTACAATTCCTTGACTTTTATGAATGCATAAGCATGGTGTACTAAATATAGGTAGTTGGTGGCTCTTAAAACAAAATGTGGTAGGTAAAACGTTCTTCAATAATCTACTTCATTTCCAACTAGTGATAGGTATAATGATTTAGAATGAACCACCTAGAGTTTTGTTAATCTATAGCATTCCTCCTTAAATGCACTTTCTAGTGTTCAAGTGTAACAACCTAAGCATAAGATCATTTACAACCTGCTAAATGTCTATAACGAGTATGGATACCGTAAAGCTTAGAACCTTCTAGAAATCCTTAATTTATATCATAAATATTTTATAACTCTAAATAATGTCATGTTACATACTTGTCACCATAAATAGCCACATAAATCTCATCTCATAGTCTATATGAATTCCATTGGTATATGGTTCAAAGAGCCCATCTTAACAATGTTACATGGTTTATACATTATGACTAAAATTTTACTCTATAACAAACACTAAATACCTATTTAGATCAATTAGAGATGACTAAAGTCTCTATTTTTTATAATTATCACTCTCCTCTTTCCTCATTGGAAAAGTCTTCAATGTTAGAATATTCCCAAAACCATTAGTAATACAAAACTACAACTTCACCACTTGCACTAGGAAAAGATGAAAGAATGAGTTTAAGCAACAATACACACATACCACAAACACATGCATGTGAATAGGCAATCATTTAGTCACCTGCATACACATATGTCTAGTGCAACAAACATTCAATTCATTTTCTGTAACCTTTAAGTCAAGCAAACACCAAAAAATAACTCAATAACTCACCGCATGTAAATAAAGAATACATATATATATGTAATTGAGAAATCCCCAGCATCCAAAAGTCCATGAGTCTATATGATGTAAGAAACTCTCTAACATCCATGAGTTCAAATCCCCTTAAATCTTCCTATAATCATCTCTAAGTACAATCATGTAGGGGGAATGTCACAATAGGATCAACAAGGTGTCATGTTAGCATCATTGGTACTACTGGTCTACTAACCACAACCAAGCACACAAAACAAGCAAACTTTAGAGTCAAATATTTAGGTAGTCAACTTAGGATTCTATCCTAACAAGCACAAACAACAAGGTATATGCGTATGTAGAATTTTATTCCGTTCTAATTTCTAGAATCGTCTAACCTGAATTTCATAACAATCAAGCTATTCATAATCATTTTTACTTCTAACGCATCTATGGTATACACTCTTACAACTCTCATCTTTACCTTACATGTATTTAGGCTTCAAGAGCTTAGAATATAAGTAAATTCTTAAAGAATGTAGTGAATAGATTTTAATTGCTTTTGTGTGGGAAAAAAATGATTCTAAAGAGGTTATATTGTACATGGATAAGTACACAACCATGAAGGGGTTTCGTGTAACTCTTAAATAAACTAAACAAGTCATGGAATGGTGCATAGTCAAGTGCATGAGCCTGCACAAGCTAGTCCACTTTCAAAAGTAAAATTTCATGGTACGATAGTGCAAAATTTAACATATGAGCTCATGCATGAGTCGTGCACTTCCAAGGTATTGAATTTACCATGCTATAGAGAGGTACACAACCTAATATATGGGCTCATGGATGGGTCGTGGACTTCCAGAGTTCATTGCATTTGACGCTCTAAGAGGTACATGACCTAGTGAAGGGCTATATATTTGTCATGTACTTCCAAAAATATTACTTCTTGTAAAACTTTTGCTACGTCTAAAAAAAATTTCTTATTTACACTCTTCCATATTTTCATCAATCGTTCCATATCGAAAATGCACAAATATCTACTCCCTTTATAACAGCACAGTATTCCAAATGATTGAAAAATGTATCAAATTGTCTTACCTTCTCACAATATGTCAATATCTCTTTCTATCACAGTTACTTTAATTTTCTCCTTTTGGAATTCTTTCAAAAATCTTCCTTATATTCGTTGTGTCCAATGTAAAGTGTCTTTGAACAAAGATTTGTCAAGATTTTGTTATCCATGAGTCTACATCATTGAAAACAATAGGAAAGAAGAAACAAAATCTTTACTTACCATAGGATTTTCTTGAAGTTTTTAAGAATTGTAAGTGTTGACTTGGAAGGAAGAAGGAGAAACCTGTATATAGTTAGAAAAAGAGAGAAAGAATACAATTATTTCCTTTGATTTAAATATGTTTTACTAACTAACATATCTTTTAATTTTTATGGTTTGGAAAAATTAATCATTCTTTAAAAAAATACAATTACAATTGTTCCCTTTTCACAACTATATTTATTTAGGATGTTTCATCAAGCATCCCTCATAATACCTTGAACTTTTGACGTAGTAAGGACTTAGTGAAAATATCGTCCACTTGATCTTCAATCTTGTAATAATTCCATATTGATTTCCTTATCCATTGTAGTCTCTCCCAAAACTTGTCACTTGGTTGCTATGTGTTTTATTCTACTATGATGTATTGGATTCTTTATTATTTAAATAGTTAATTTGTTGTTACATAATATTATAGTCAAATGCCCTTAAGACTCACCCATGTCTTCTAAAAGCCTATCAACTTTGTCTGCTATGGCAATATAATCAGTTCCCTAAAGATTATGCATCTGTCTTTTGTTTTTTTAATGACCATGCAAAAATAATCTTGATTGAAGGTTGGATGCATAGCCTATTGTACTCTTCATATCATTAATAAATCTAGCCTAGTCACTTCATGTGTATCCAACCTTTCTCACCAACCTTGCTTTATATTTTTTAATTCAGTCATCTAGTTTGTCTTTCATTTTGTACGCCCATCTAACTCCATTAATTTTTTTTTTCTAACTTAAACATTCGACTAGCTCCCATATTTCCTCTTTTTTATCATTCTTATCTCTTCTTCCAAAACTTTATTTATATGTTTTGCTTTATAGTAACCTCTAGGCTTTTTAGCTCAGTAACTACAAAGTTGCAACTCTCATATAGAATCTTAAGAAGCTTTATCCTTCTTTGCAATGATTCCAAAGATAAATTTTTTTCCTCAATTGAAGTTAACATTAGTGTTGATATTGCACTTGAAGACTACTTTGTCCAATTATTGCCTTATGCTGAGTTCTTCACTTTTGGCATCATTATTCTCTACTTGTTTTGTTTTCCTTTCCATCTCAGTTTCATGTATCATACTCATCTAATTCAACATCTCTATTCACAATAAATTTCCTAAGCCTTAAGATTTATATATTTGTATGCTTTAAATTGTACACTATAGCGAAAGAAGATGGCTCTTTAGTCTTCTCTTTAACTTCAATTTATGCATTTTGTAATACTGGAATATGCTCCATATCAAATGGCTCAACATACAAAGATGTCATGCTTATGGCTTTTGTCCACTCCAAACATTATAGGTGTTTTGTCTTGTATCCCTTTAGTTAAACATTTATTGAGTAAGTAGATTGTAATGCATATCACTTCTCCTTAAAATTTCTTTATAAGTATTTGCATTCTTCATTTTGATAAAATTTATCAAACCCTTTCAGATATATTTCTTGCCTCTATCACTTTTTATTATTTAAATATTACATCCACTTTCTGCCTCATATTTAGATTTCTCGAGAATATCAAATATTAAATCTTTTACACGTGAAATAAATCCATGTCAATCTATTTTAATCATCAATAAGGAGGATAGAGTCTTTAAATTAATCAAACAATGGTGTCTGCTTAGGTTCATGCACATCCATATGTATGAGCTTTAATGGTCCTTTAGCCCCTGTTATTGACCAAAAGGACATTGTTTACTATGTATGTTGTTTTCATAGCAGGAAACCTTCACAAACATCTACAACCTTCTTTATAAAAGACAGAATTGATAGCATATTATTTTATTTAAGTATTTTCAACCTATGGGAGTACAGGTGGCAAACTTATTTACACCAAACCTTTTATAATTTTGGAATTCTCGCTTTCTTTTGTGCTACCAAACTCTTTTCTAAGTAATTGGTTATGCTACAAATTTGACATGGCAAATGCTTTCTCTTTTTTCTCCTCCATTTCCAAATTTCCTGTCTTCATTTCTGCTTTTGTCATTTTTAAAATTGTAAGACTTAAGGCTTAGATTTTTTTTGTTTACTCATACTACTAATTCATATTTTTCTATGGGTGTAATAATTATTCTTTTCAATTATCCCTTTATCGATGACTATTTCTCCATAAGCTTGCCTTTGAGTGACAATTTCACTAATCCTAATATAACAATCCTTTATAATCTCAATTTCTTCCTATAAAGTATCGAGAGTGGAATTCAAATATTAAATTTAGTGGGTAAGATTAAATTTCCATATGTTGTGTTTATAAAAAGTATGATAGCTTTATACCGAGCTGATGACCACATGGGGCTTTGTTAGTACTTTTGGTAAAAGAATTAAAAAAAATAGGTATTGCTAGACATTGTCTCCACAAGTGGAATGCTAAAAAAATGACACAACATAGAAAGCTAGTTTTAGTGAGTGATGATGATTAGAATAAGGACATTATAGTTGAGAAGCGAATGACTATTGACTAGTTTTTATGATCTGTGTTTTTTAAACTTCTTAACTTATTCAAGCGCATGTGCGTAGTGCCCTTCTTAAAAACTTCAAGATTGATGGTTGGTGGCTCTAGAAGGAAACATGTGATATGTATAAGGATTTCATTCTCAATTAATTTGAGAAACGCATAATCTTCAACAAGGAATCCTTTGAAGGTGCACTAATATTTAATAGTATTTATACATAGGAAGTACTTATATGGTGTGGTTAATTAACTCAAAAAGGTGCACTTAAAATATAAAATATTACTAAAGTTAGATAAAACCATGGTGGACTTAAGTGATTCAATTGAAACATTAAGAACGTAATTGAATTCAATGCAAATATAGTGTACTTCAAATATACTAATTACACAGCATACATCTTGTCATATTATTAAGATGTTGAATTGTTTTTCTTCCAGAAGTTCCAGCAATAATTTTGTTTGTTATAACAAGAACAATAGGGCCACTATGTGTGGTAATATTCCTGATATACAAGTGGCGAAGAAGACACAGAGCAATAGACGAAAATATTGAAGAGTTCTTGCAAAATCAAAAGAAATTATTTCCTATAAGGTATTCCTATTCCAATATCAAAAAGATTACTAGAAATTTCAAAGACAAATTTGGAGAAGGTGGATATGGTTCTGTTTATAAAGGAAAGCTCAAAAGCGGTCAAGATGTGGCAATAAAAGTTCTCAAAAATACTAAAGCTAATGGACAAGATTTCATTAATGAAGTTGCAACCATAGGAAGGATACATCATGTAAATGTTGTCCAACTTATTGGCTTTTGTGTTGAGGGTTTAAAGCATGCTCTTGTATATGACTTCATGCCCAATGGATCCTTAGATAAGCATATTTTTTCAAAAGAAGACAATACATCTCTTGGATGCAAAGAAATATATGAGATCTCTTTGGGAGTAGCAAGAGGAATGGAATATCTACATGGAGGATGTGGCATGCAAATTTTGCATTTTGACATCAAGCCTCACAACATCCTTCTTGATAAGAACTTCATTCCAAAGATTTCTGATTTTGGGCTAGCAAAACATTATCCAACGAGTTATGATACTGTATCCTTAACTGCGGTGAGAGGAACCTTGGGGTATATGGCTCCTGAGCTCGTGTATAAACCATTGGTCGTGTCTCTCGCAAGGCCGATGTTTATAGTTTTGGAAAGTTGTTGATGGAAATGGCAGCAAGAAGGAAGAATGTTGATGCAACTATTGAGCATCAAGCCAAGTTTATTTTCCTTAGGTTTATGACCAACTCATCAAGGAAACCACATTGAAATTGCCAATTTTGAGAATGAGGAAGATAAAAAAATAACGACAAAAATGATGATAGTTTCACTATGGTGTGTATAGATGAATCCTGATGATTGTCTCACAATGCATGAAGTCATTAAAATGCTTGAGGGACTTGGAAACCTAGTCATGCCTCATAAACCACTCTTTTACCCACCGAAAGTGCCAGATCAAATTTCCAATAGCAATACCAACTTGGTGTTGCTAGATTCAAATTTTGTCAGTAATTCGCTTAGTCCTGACAATGTATCCAATAGAGATAGTGATATTATTGAGGAAATATCACTTGTGTAATATTGTCAATGCTAGCATATATGGTTGAGATGTTATGGAGTTAGCTAGTGGGATAGATAGAACTAAGCAAAAGAATGCTTAAGCTTTCATTGTGTCTTGAATATTTTATTCTTTTTGTAGATCTATTCATATAGATTATAAACATACTCCAGATAGATGTTAAAGATATAAATAAAAAATACTTTCATGAATTTATATCCTAAATATACCAAAATTCTTTAAGATACATCCATAATTTAGATGAAATGAAAATAGATAAGTCAACCAAACCAGCTATAATACTTTCTTTGTGAATCACTACTTCGCTAATATGATTAACTTTTACCAAAGATATATGTATCATCTGATACAAGATCAGGGGAGAAAAGATAATATCATTCATCAACACGATATGAATTTATGCACTATATTCTTGAGAATTTCTTCTTAGTTAATACATGTAGATTATACTTCTGAATTAAGATGCTAAAGAATTACCTGCTAAAATGTGTACAGAGTTGGAAACGCAAAAGTAACTAATAGAGTAACTCCTAGTATAGATTAGCTCTTTGATTCTAGAAAATGTTCTCCTGATTTACAAAATACAAAAATAAAATAGTATTGATCATAAATCAGTAACTAATTGAAATTGAAGAACTATTTTTAAAAACTTTATATATGTGAGGAAGATGCTTTCCTTTTATAGAAAAATAAAACCCCTTACTTTTTATTTACAGGCATGGATTAGTACCACCCATAACCGGTCACCATTTCTGTCTCCAGCCGCCTTAAATTTTTCGACGATAGTAACATTGTCGCTTTCAACAACTGATGCCACTTATATGGAGTCGTTTGTACAAATATAATGAAGCAAACAAACTAAAAGATCATATAAATTACAAAATCAGCATCAACAATTGAACTCTCTACTTCTGACTGCGGGAATGTATCTGTCCATTAACTCCATATAGGCTACTTACCAACAATAAACGAAATGAACCCAATAGTGTAACAGCCATGTGTTTAAAAGGAGAAGCATTAAAGTTGAAGAAACCAACATAAAGCAAGTGGAAAACTGTAAAAACCATGTGACATGTCCAATTATATTCAGTAAAAACTTAAATAGGTACCTCATTACAAAGAACGCTTTCAGAAAGGACAACTTCATGTTGAAACAAAAGAAGCATTATAAGAAGGTACCAGAATGAAGGAGTCATTTAAACCAAGTAGGAATTTTACTTTCACTATGGATGGACACAGACATATGTACAGAACAAAATCACCCAGGTGATAAATGTTTGAGTGGGATAGACCGCAAGCACAAGAGAACAAGGTCAAAAGGAGACCACTGTCCACTGATGGCTCGGTGCTGTTGAGGCTTGTTTCCCGACAATTCCATGATATCAAGGAGAATTTTTCCTCCACTAAAATCATTCTTACATGCATTAATTTGAGTTATATATGTCATAAATCAAGTTTCGTATCAAACTTAGAATACTGTAGTTATTTTGATTTATTACAAAATCTATATTTGAAATTCCAATAGATACAATTTTTATTGATCATCATCCTAATTGAATGAATCTGTCAAAGGACCCCTTTTTTGTTATCCATCTAATTAAGTGGTATGAGAGATTAAGAGATACAAGCAGGGTTATTCATTGGACCGAATTGTTAGATCACTGTGTCCAAGTCACAACTTTGGAGAAATTAAATATAGATCATGTTGGCATGATTATCTTGAAGAAACCCAAGAGAAGAATGCAAGTTTGACCAGCCGATAAAATTGGAGCAAGCATAGAGATGCGACCTCCAGTAGGCAGTTAGCGAATACTAAAAGCTCTGAAAATCCGAGCCATGCTTAGTTGAGATTTTACTAAAACCAATGAATGGTAAGACACAAGGAAGTTCTTCAACAAGAGCATCTTACATTGAAGAAATAATGTTAACGCAACTGTAGAGAACTCAAGACAAATATATTTTCCATTTTGGATTTACAACCAACTGGATTTAATACCAACTAACTGGAGGAAATAGCATTAAAATAGTAGGATAGTTAATGAAATGCATACATTTCATCTGAAGGTCACACAGAGTCCTTATGAAAAATTTTCATATACAAATTTATAAACCATAAGTGATCACAAACAAAATCCTTTTTTTCTTTTTTGTTGCATTTTCATTTTTCTTTTTTAACCAAAAAAAATTGTAGTAGAAAATAAAAATAATTTGCTTATGCATAATGAATTCTCTTTTTTAACTTCATTAACAATTCATTGATAAGTAATTTGGGCAATAAAAATAAAAATAAAAATAAAAATAAAATAATGGATAAGTAAGGGATTCCCTTAATGATAATGTTTGGCTTCACTACTTTGTCATGAAGTTCTTGAGCTTTAATTTCCATGTGCTGGCCTACAAGAAGACTTAGTTCACGGCTGAAGTGAGTGGGCTATGAATGTTTTGTAAGCCAGACAATGACTATGCGTATCTGGTACGAGACACTGTATGTCTTGTTTTATGTTTTATGTTTTTCTTCCCCAAGTTTTACTCAATTATGAAAATTTGAAGCGTACACTTCTATGTAATTTCCAATCATCTTGACTTTTGCCAATGCTTCATTGACTTTTCTCAATCTAAGCAGTTGCCCAATATCTCGGCCACACTTCCTCAGTCTTATCTCTTTCATAATTACCCGCACCTCCTTATTAAATGAATGTCCTCAAGAGGAATTATTCCCACTGAACAATTTCAGCTCAACCCTCTAAAGTTGTAAGCATCCTAGGAAAATCACTACTTTTTGTTGCTCTATTATTTGAGATATGCTTCGCAATGCCGAGGATAATCACCAATGTGACCTTTCCTTTTGTGGTAATAATATCATCAAAAATCCCTGTCGATTAAAGACTGACCTGCGAGTTGTGGCTATCTCAAGTATGAATTAAGCTGTCATAAAATCGCACAGTTTTTGTACTTAGGTAAAGGAAAGTATTCCGTGCAATAAATAAATTATGACAACTTCATGATGAGGATAGTTGATGTTGGATTACTAAAGGATAGTTATTCCTCCATGCCTTGCTCTTCTTTCCATTATTCCCATCATTATCCAACATACAAGGAGTACGACTAAATTAGATCATATTATAAGATAACAGGTGACTTTGTGTTAGAGTCTGGAGTATGCCTTCAATATGGAGAAATCCAATGGGCTTGGTGAAGGATAACACAAATGCGTTTTTGACGCCATCTATTACCAAAAACTTTAAAGCAATGGGTTAATGGTCTTCCCTCTTATAAACTCTTCACACATGTCTCATATTTCCATGTGGGATTCTCACACTTACATCCTAACAATCTCCCCCTCAAATGTGAGTCTCCATAATAGGGTAGGCCATACTCTCTCAACAAGAGCTTGTCAAACTGACTCCATTAAACCTGCTTTGTGAGTGGTCCCACCTACTCACCATGAGTTTTACAAACGAGTATATCATAAAGCTCTTCTTTCCACATGGTGGGCCAACCATGGGAGATTCCCAGCTAAACCATCGGCTTTGATATCAATTGTTAAGATCTAGAATATGCCTTCAATGGGGAGAAATCCAATAAGCTTTGTGAAGGATAACACAAATGGGCTTTTGACACCATCTAGGCAATAGGTTAATGGGTTTTCCGTCTTATAAACTCTTCAATCTACATAAAAGATTTTCCTTCCCCTTGATCTTGAACCCTTCAGTTGCTCCATATAGATCTCTTCCTCCAAATCACTATGAAGGAACGCTGTCTTTACATCCATCTGCTCAATCTCCAGATCCAGACTAGCTGCAATGCTGAGCACAACTCTAATGGATGACATCTTCACAAGGTGGAAAAAATCAACCCCCTTTCTTCTGATTGAACCCTTTCACAACTAGTCTTGCCTTGTACCTTGGCTGTGAGCTGTTCTCACCTATCTTCAGTCTATAAACCCATTTATTTCTCAGGGGTCTCTTGCCCTTAGGTAGCTGAACCAAATCATAAGTTTTATTCTCATGCAAGGGATTGATTTCTTCTTGCATGGCTTTTAACCATTCTTTCTTCTTGTCATGAGTCATGGCTTCCTCATAACATTCAGGTTCCCCCCATCAGTGATAATCACAAACTCATCTTGACTATACCTGATTGATGGTCATCTGTCTCTTGAACATCTCCTTAACTCAACCTGCTGTTAAGGCTCTTGGATCTCTTCACCCATGTCTTCTACAGTTCTTCTATCAGTAGTATCAGTAGAAGGTGCACAATCTACATTTGTGGGTATCTGGCCTGAGGATGATGACATCTAAGCCTTTTCAATATCTTCAACTATTTGGTCTTCAAGAAAGACCACATCTCTACTCCTGATGACCTTCCTGTCAATAGGATCCCACAATCTGTACCTATATTTATCATATGCATATCTAAGAAAAATACACTGCTTAGAATTAGCATCAAGCTTCGTTCTCTCATCCTTTGGAATATGCACAAAGGCCTTGCACCCAAAGACACGTAAGTGATTATAAGAAATATCTTTACCTGTCCAGACCTTCTCTGGGATATCTCCATCCAAAGCATATGAGGGAGAAAGGTTTATCACATCCACAACTGTTCTCATGGCTTCGCCCCAAAATGACTTAGGTAGCTTAGCATGAGATAAAATGCACTTCACTCTCTCAGTGATGGTGCGATTCATTCTCTCTGCAACACCATTCTACTATGGGTCTTGGGAACTGTCTTCTCTAGTTTTATCCCATAATCTATGCAATACTACTGGTCCTCTATACTCCCCGCCATTGTCAATCCTACACAAATTAACTTTCTGCCCAACATGTTGTCCAACAAATTAACACAAATTTACAAACGAGTAATATCATAGGTTTGCTTTAAATATTGTTTCTAACAAAGATTCCAGCATGTTATCCAAGACCTTTATCCAAGACCTATTATCCAAGGACCTACTCAAATACTCTTTACATGATCACCGACTAAACTTCTCAACATGTTATCCAAGGACCTGTTCACTACCTCAATTTACCCATCTATATGTGGATGATAGGTGCTGCTAAAATTCAATTGAGTATTGACATCCTCCACACTACACCAAAATTAGCTAAGAAACTTGGTATCTTTGTTAAAAACAATACTCAAAGCAAACCTATGCAATTGGTACACCTCTCGAGAGCATAACTATACCATCGCACAACACCTGTAGTCTTTTTGCAGAAATAAAGTGAACCATTTTGGAAAATCTATCCACAACTACAAAGATGGAGTCATTACTTGTTTGTCATCAACAATCCCATAATAAAATCATTGCTCACATCAGCCTATGGATGTGAAGGAATTGGTAGTAGCATGTATAACCCTGCATTTATAATTGTCCCCTTAGACACTTGACAGATTCTATAATGCTACACATAACGCTTAACCTCCTTACAAATGGTCAGCTAAAAATAAGATGCCTGTATTTGTCTCACCGTACATGACCTTCATCATGTAGCTCCTTGATGATCAAAAAGCGTAAGCTACAATCCATATTGCATAATTGATTACCTCTAAATAGAAAATCATCCTACAACAATTACTCTATCTTTTCACCAGCTCTGACCTTAGCCAAAATCTCAAAGAAGCATGGGTTAGTCTTAAGAAAATCAGCAAAAAAATGAAAACCAAACGCCTCTACATTCATTTTATTCAAAGACTCTGGCGTCTGCTTAATGCATCATCAACATTGTTTGTAATGTCAGACTTATGCTTCATAACAAAAGTGAAAAGCTCTAAGTAGGCCACCTATGAAGCATGTCACTAACACCTTATTCTAACTATGTAAATGCTTTAGAGCCTCATGGTCAAAGTATAGAATAAATTCCCTATGAAACAAATGATGACTCCAGTGCTTAACAGGTTGCACCACAACATAAAACTCTACGTCAAGTGTTGTATCGCAGCTTTAACCCCAAAAATTTCTCACTTAAGTAAGCAACTAGCCTACCACTATGGCTCAAAACTGCCCTAATTCCCACCTTCGATGCATTAGTATGTAATTCAAAAGGTTGATGAAAATCTAGCAACACTAATATCAAGGTTATTATTAGGTGCACCTTTCTCAGCTCAAATGCCATTTTCTACTTCTTTAGTCCACACAAACTTTCCTCCCTTCATGCACTTTGTCATAGGGGCCATAATACTATTGAAATATGGCATGAACCATTTATAAAATGGTATAAGGCCATGGAAGCTTCTAATTTCAATAGGTGTGTTAAGTCTAGGCCATTGTTGAACTACTTCCACTTCAGATTTGTTAACCTACAAACCTTCACCCGAAATCACATAACCTAAAAAAGTACCTCATATGTCATAAACATACACTTTTTCATGGTTGCATAGAACTTTTCCTTACGCAGTTCACTAAGAGCAACCCTCAAATGTTCTAGATGCTCTTCAAAATCAACACTATAAATCAACACATCATCAAAGTAAACTACAACATATTTGCTAACGAATGTCTCAAAACCTATTTCATCACCTTCATAAATGTACTGGGCATTGGAAAACCCAAATGGCATAACTAGCCACTTATATAACCCCTCTTGTGTCTTAAAAGCTATTTTCAACTCATCACCAACTCGAATTCGAATCTAGTGAAACCCACCTTTCAAATCTAGTTTCGTAAACACCCTTACACCACCAAGCTGATCAAGTAAATCATCTAAGGGAAATAGGAAAACTATACTTGATAGTAATCTTGTTGATGGCTTGGCTATCCACATACATATGCCAAATAACATCCTTCTTGGGAGTTAAAAGAGTCTGAATTGCGTACGAACTTAAATTCACCCAAATAAATCCATTAGCAAGCAACTCTTCAACCTACCTTTCAACTCCTCATGTTCTGTTGGACTCATTCGATAGTGTGGTCATTTAGAAGGGTTGGACCAAGTTTAAGATCAATCTGGCAACTCCTTGGGAAATACATCACAAATCTCCTCCACTATCAATACTACTACCTTAGGTACTTCCACATCACTCTCAACCTCCATACCTACCAAAGCAAAAACAATGTCAGAATCTTGCATCTCTTCCTTCAATCTAGCTAGAGACAACAAGTTAGAGCTAGTATTAGTACCCTACTTAACAGGTTTAAGCTTAGTAGAACCCATGTTTGGAACCAACAAAATCTTGACCCCCTTATACACAACACTATACATGTTAGCCATCCCATCATGAGTCACTCTCCTATTAAACTACCAGGGCCTTCCCAACAATAAGTGACAAGCATCCATTGCTACCCCATCACACCACACAGAATCACTGTATTGGGAACCAATGGACAAAGAAATAAGAGCACATTTAGAAACAGTTACCTCCTTTTCTAACCAAGCCAATTTGTAAGGCTTAAGGTGCTACTCTAGTCGAATGCCCAATTTTACAGAACTTCTATGGACATAATGTTTTCTCAACTACCAGAATTGATCATGAATCGACACACCTTACCTTGAATAGTATAGGTGACTGAAAGATGTTTGTTCTGAGTCACTCTCCCTCAACTGCCCTGGGAGTCATACACGACCTCCTAACCACCAGATTCTCCTTGCCATCTTCAATCACAAGCTCTTCTTCAGCATGTTCATCATCAATAATTGGCTCACCATTGCTTAGCATCTCAAAAACAGCCTTGTCATCTTCCTCATCTTTATTCTCAACAAAAAGTGCCTTCTTCTTTGCCTTCCTACACTCTGTTTGTTGGTGACCAATTTTACCACATTTAAAGCACTTTACTCCACTAGTACTTGAGCCACCAATGCTAGGCTTACTAAAACGTGCCAGTAGTGCTACTACTCATAACTCCACTCCCAGCACGATTCACACTACTACTACCACCACTCGCCACTCTACTGTTGTATGTGCTACTCTAAGATCGCTTCTACCTCCTTTTAATAATCAACTCCCTCTAATGCATAGCTGATACATTAATGGGTCAAATAAATTGACAATATATTGAAGCTATAACCGTAGCCCTTCGATGTAATCCGCAACCAACAATTCCTCTTACTCCTAAATTTCATTCCTAGCTACTAATTGATAAAATTTTATGGTATAATAATCATTAGTCCTATTGCCCTGTTTCAAATTTTGCAACTTCTGGTATATAATCTACTCAAAATTGTAAGGCAAGAAGGTTACCCGCAGGTGTTTCTTCATCTTCTTCCACGACATAATCTTTGACTTACCCAATCCACAGCGTGTAAATTTCATCTACTGCCACCACACTATGGCTCTACCACGAAACCTTATTGCCACCAATTACACACGCTTATCATCTGAAACCCCTTTAAACTTAAGAATCTCCTCTACCATAGCTAACCATTTCAAAATCTCTTTCAGCTAAAGACTAAGATGAAACTTGGGGATTTTTGTCCTCATCCTTGTTTCCTAGCGTCTACGATCCTCCTCGACACGCTGCCTGCTTCACCTACATAGTAATTCATCATAATAATCATCATCAATAGAAGAGGAATCATCCTTTGCTTCCTAAAATCATACATTAGGCCTTGGATTAGGATTAGGTTCTTACCTCGAGCATTAACAAAATTGTATTTTGATTCACCATAAGTGCCTACTCTCTGTAATATAATCTACTACAGCTCCTAATCGACGATCAATTACCTACCTAATTCTCTTATCTAACCTCTCGTCAGTCATATCTCTAATCCTCTTATCTAAATTATCACGTTCGTAGATCTCATCCACACGTCATTGATTGGTTAGTGTGCAAGACGCCATGATAATTTAAGAGCAAACACAACTTTGATACTAACTGACGCAGCAGAATAATTTGGGTTTATCGCAAACCATTGATTCATGTATGAATATTGACTTAAATTTTCAACTACTATTGATTCAGAGAATATCCAAGCAATTGGCATAAAAAAAAATCAAAATCTTATGCAATAATTTGAGATTTGAATAATAGAGCAAAAAACGCCTGGAAAAATTCTATTCAATCATCAAAAACTATTTTTCTCACCCTAAGCCTACAATATATATATATATATATATATCAATATATATATATAAGGCATCTTTTTTCCAAAAAGGAAATATTCCTAATAAACACTTAGAAAGAAAATAAATAAAAGGACAAACAAACACCCTAAATGGCATGTAAAATAGACTATGTATCAAAAGTTATGACATAAATAAAAATTTTCATAAATAGCAAAAATGTCATTTTAAAGGTCTAAATGAATGAATTCACCTGAAAACCGATGTACATCACAAGCAAAGCAATGAGTATTACTGGTTGGCTTATTATTTATTCCATTGCCATAAATTTTTTTGAAAGCTACTATTGGGCATATTCCAGATGGGGTACAATAACAAAATAATAATGATCTATCTAGGACTATGGCCCATGTGGAGTGTGTAAACAAGATTGATTCATCGTTTTACACCAAGAATAATCATCTCGAATGTTTGTTCTTTTATTTGTTTTTTCCTGTCTATACTGTTAAATTATGAACCTATCCACAAAATCATAGAAGTTCTTTAATAGCTACAAATTCATATTAAGAAACTTTATACAACTTCTACCTTAGCTTATTTTGTTTTATCTATCACCTTTACTCAAAAAAAAAAAAAAAAGCCTCTAAATAGTCCAATCTTCACCTTCTCGTCAACATCAACGCTCATTATACGTCTTCTCTGCCCATAATTGATCTCCTAATACATAATGTATATCGAGCCCTTGTTCCCAATGATCTCTTCTTCTTTTTTACCGCCTCATATATCTGCTTAAATATTTTGAATTCTTTTCTGGACACCATTAATAATCCATGAATAAGTAAGAAATTAAATTTTGTAAATGATCCATGACAGGGACTATGCGTATCAGCAATGAGCGAATGTATGTTGTGTTTTATGTTTTTCTTTCCTAAATGTTGCTCCATTGTGAATATTCCAAACAAATCCTTCTATATAATTTCTAATTCTCTTCTTGATGCGTACCATTTACTCATCATTCACTTTACTTACTCTAAGGAGTGCCAAATCTCAATCAGAATTCTTGTTAATTTAATCTTAATATTGATGAGGTGGAGGTAGTGGCGAACAAATACCTAGAGAAGTGAGACAAAACTTTGTTTTTGGGTGATCTAAAGACCTTATTTTAAAGAGAATGAGATAACTCGAAGAAATCATCGCCTTACCTTTGGCATGAGCTAAGCCGGTTTTTAGCCAAATTCCTTCATTTTAGGGCCTCACAAGAGCATTTTTAGTGTCTTTGGAAAGTTTTGTTTTGCTTTGCTTATAACTTTTTATAAGATTGTTAGTTTTGCACGTCGTTTGTGGCATTTTACTTGTCTTTATGTGTGTGTGGGTATGAATCCAAATACAACAATCACGTGCGTGTCGCGTGACTATCGCGCTACACGAGACCTAGGGAAACAACACGTGCAAGAGTAATCAAGAGAAAATCGTGTAGGGAGGAGGAGTAGGCAATCTCAATAGGCTCTAACACACATGTGACAGGTGAAGGAGCTAAAGAGCATCAACCTCACTAAGTACCACAAATATCGTGTGCGTTCTTGAGTGAGTCAAGTAATCGATTCACAAAAATGGAAATCCGACAGCACAACGTTGTTTATCCAAGATTTTCACTTGTCCAAATGAGGTCAGGACTAAGGGTATTTACAGAGAATCTAGCTGTCGATGTTATCCATCAGATGAGACAGATGACCAACGGCTAAGATGAGTCTCTCTCATTGTGGATATGAATGTGGGCTCCTTTATGGACCCAGGCCCATTGAGGCCTTCATTGTAATGTGTGTGAGCCAATTTGAAAAAGGTTGGAATTGGGCAAGCCAATTCCAACGGACCCTACTCCAAGCCTACTATGCCAAAACTCCCATGATCATCCCAAATGAACTAGGCTTAACTCTTTAAGCCCTGTCACATTAGCCCAAAGAGTTAAACCCAAATGAAAATTAGGCTTAAAGCCTTTGTAACGAAATTCAATCATCTACAATGTGTACTTCGTTTTAGGGTCTTTTTTTTATTTTTTGCAATTTCGGTTCTATTTTTCGTAGCTTTCAAATTGGCCTATAATTGTATGTCATACGGCATGGAACACTTCAGTTATCATCTTTTAGTAAAATTTCATAGAGTCATCATTGTTCTTGTTTCCCAAATCCTAAGATTACGTTGTATTTTGATTTTTGATGCTATTAGCCTAGGTATTTGTAAACCCCTAAACTTTTCGATACTCTTAGAAAATAATCCTAGAGTTAAATACTGAAACAAAAATCCTAAAAACCAATCCAAATTAAAACCGAATTCCAAACAAGATCAAATACGAAATTTCCTAATCTTAAGAAAATAAGAGCCTTCAAAAACAAAATGGAAAAAATCAATAATCATTCGACTCAAAGACTATATGCTAAGCAATTCACTTATCTAACTTCTAATACGAAAATCGAGACTGTATATCCAAGTAATATTCGATAACAAAATTATAAAACCTTAGAACTTTCAATGAATTTTAGAATAAAATTTTAAATTAATATTAAAATTCAACTCGAATCAACACATAACCCGAGACTCAATTAAACAATCCCAATAATTGTAAAATTTTAAATAAATGATAAAAAAAAAGTACAACTTAAATTTTGAACCAAAAATATAAGTATAACATAAACCACTAGATTTTAAAATTTTACAAGTAAATCTTAAAGCTGGAATTGAAATCAGATCTTAAAAGTCAAGTAGGTCAACATAAGCTCTAGTGAGATTAGATCTGGTAATCTCGCGCTTGAAACTTGAGACTAATAAAAATGAGTTATTAGTGGATTATAGTTCGAAATAATATAAGATAACCTAAAAAGATCATATTAGTCAAAAATTTGATCGTTTCGCACCCAAACGGGATTAGTTCTCAAAAACGTGTCTTGATGCTTGGGATAGTAAAAATATTCCAAAAATCAATATAGATTCATAATTTTGTAAGGATTCCTAAAATATCAATTTCATAATTTTTTAGTATCTAAAAATATCAAATATAACATTTTTACGTATATTTTCTTTACTTTCAGTAATTTATTTGTCTTCTTTACTATTCCTTGTACTATTTCTACTATTCATCTATCTCTACTTTTCTTTATTATCTACTTCTTACAATCTATATACCTATTTCTTACATTTACTTTTCCAATATTACTTTTTACTAAACTTCTCTTACACTTTACTTATTTTTTATTACTAAAATTAATTTTTAATCACATTTTCTCCATCTCTCCTTGCCATCCACTCCTTCCATCTCTTCTATCTATTTCATTTTATTTTTTAATTAATTTAAATCACACAAATTCCACTCCAAAACTCTATAAAGACCCCTCCCTCCCTTCACTTCTTACATACTTTTTTTTGTTTTCACCATAACAGAACTCTACAAAAAATTATTTCTCAACTTCTGTCTCTAAAATTTCCTCTCAAAACTTTGGTCTCTAAATTTCTCTTCCAACTTTCATCCTTTCATCCATCTTAGGTATGCACTAAAAATCCTCTCTTTAATTCATGTTAATATAATATGAACATCATATGTGTTTTATTTCCATGTAAAACCCCATAAGCTTTATGCTAAAGAATGGAAATATGGAGATAACATGTTATTCATGTTATTATTCAACTCCATATTATATTCATGTTTTGTTATGTTCATGATTCTAACATAACTTTCTATATGTTATCATTTATAAATATGTAAATATATATTTTTAGAGTCTAAAGCTCACTAATCTAACATTTCATTTATGCTTTTATTTCCTTGTTCATTTATTTATTTTACACAAATTTTTAAAACTAGTCATTCTAGTCTTAGACTAGTCCTCATCAAGTCAAAATAATTTTCTTTTTTCTTTTTGAACTTATTCATAATCTAAGTCCAGGGAGCCTTGATATAAATCTAAGACTCTCATGATTTTCCTTATTTGTTCTCTTATTTTTCTTAAGGGACTTGCCCATGTCTAAGTCTGGGAAGACTTGAATAAAAAATCTAAGGCTTCCAAAATTTTCTTTTTTTTCCCCCCTTTTCTTAAGATTTCTTATGCATTTTCTTTTCTCTTTTTAGAACTTGTCCAATCTAAATTCCGAGAAGCATTGACACAAGCTAAGACTTCCCAATACTTGACTCCACATATATGCATATTTAATTTTATATGTCTCTTATATTCTATATGAGTTATTTTTCTTTTATGATACAACATAGTCATAAGTTCATATTCATGCATAATTATAATGTTGTCGTCTTAATGGAATTTTTCAAAGAAATAAAGGAGTTCTTTTCTTTTATAAAATAAGACTAAATTCTATAAAAATAATTTTTGACACTTAGGAAAAATTTTCAATAAAACATATGATCATGATTCAATAGCCTCATTTTCAAAAATTTAAATGGGTTCATCATAAACTTTTAGTGTTGTGTTTATGAAAGGTTTCTTCAAGACTTAACTATGTAGTTCCATTACTCTCTTTTCAAATTCTAAAATAGATTTATTTTTAAATCTTAATGTTGATAATTCTTTGTTATACAAACTTTTTATTTATAATATTTATATCAATACTTTGATAAAAAGTAAGAACCAAACAATTTTTCTAAGTCAAGTTTAAAATTAACCCACTAGTTAAAAATCTACTTAGAAATAAAATCGATATACAACTTAAGGAACTAAGTTTTAAGAAGTAAATTCATTTTATTTTATGAAATTAAGGAAATAATAAATAATAAATACCCAAATTTTGCAAAACTACTAATAAAGAAAGAGTTATTATGAGAATAAAAAATTAGAACAAGCCATTCACTTAATTTCCCTCATTATAAAACTTAAAACATTTTAGAGTAATAAGACTTATAATGATTTTTCTTCATCACAATATAAAGCTTCATATTTTGAAAAATAATTAGTTAAAAAAAGTTTAGTATGAAAATAAAATATTCATGAACTCTAACATAAATATAGAATCATAATTTTCTTTAATTAAGTTTCATATTTAAAAAAATCTAAGAATTAAAACTTTGTTTAAGGATCAAACTTAAGAAAATTTCTATAAGGAAATACACTTTAAGTTTTATGCCACCATTGAATAAGACCATGTCTTGTAAAATAAATTATTAAATAAAATTCTTTTCAAATAAGAGACTTTTGAGATTTCAAAATATATATTGAACTATGAATTTTTTTCTTTCCTGTTGATTGAGTCACATGTTTACAAAAAAAAAAGCAAATTTAATCGTAGGCTGAAGAATGACCTTTCACAAATCTCTATTTTTCAAAAAGATTATTTCAAATTTTATTTTTAAGACAAAACCATCATGCATATAATATGAGTTATTGTTAATATTAAATGATTACAAAGTATAAATATTTATAGGTTTGCTATAAAGTATCAAAGTTAAATAAAAACTTGGAACATTTCAAGTTTAAAGCTGGAATTTTTGTGTCTATTCTGTACCGACCCATTTTAAAACCCAAATGGTCTTAAATGTAAAAAATAACTTTAGAAATGGATATACCTTTTTGGGTATGTAGAAAATGGCATCTAATATGTAAAATTTCAAGTTAAAATGAGCAAATTATGTCCATTTTAAGTTGGAATTTCCTTTCATTATAATTTTGATGAAAAATAACAAGGTAGAATTACGAATTTCAAGTAGAATCTCTATAAAATACTCATTCTAGGTATTACTTTTGTCTAAGTGATGAGGAATATGAGACTTCCCTTCCTGAGGATTATTATGACTAAGAAGATTGCGACATAAACGAGTGAGTTTTTCCTCCTAAATTCATTACCTTATTTGTACTTTGTAAATTTGTTGTACTAACATAACAAGAAAAGATAAAAATGTGTATGTATTGGGGACTATCAAGGGTTAAGCATGTATTTCTTTTGCTTGTGCAATTAAGTAAATGATAAGTATATCGCAACACTAGAATTATTGTTTGACTATGTTGATTCATTTGTATGCTTGATAGCTATATGTGTTTAAATTGACTGACTACCCTTAATGAGTCATAATATGGAATGGCGTTAATAAGAAAATGGTCACTAATAGCATCCGTCGAGTTACATTTCAAAGGCTGATACTCCTACACATAGAGTTGGATAGGCTGCGAGCGTACTGGGACATGGGCCCTGCTCCTTCTTAAGGAATCCACATCGCTCGGGGCATGCGATCCTAGATTCGAAGCCATGCCAACCAAACGCTATGGGCAGGTGCCTGGGGACAAACAGAAGAAGATCAAAAAGACCTTCATAAAAAATTCCCTAACTCTTGATATAGAGGGCATAAATCCATTCTATGTATAGGTTGCAGATAACTATACATATATGTGTATTCTTCATGTGATTGATGCCTAAGCATAGCATATGCTTGACTAGTCTATGAGTGTTGGTGTGAATGATGAGGAAACATCTCACTAAGCTCATTATAAGCTTATACCCCCATAGTTTTTATTGAAACAGGTATGCTTAAGACTTCATTCCAGGATGGTACATTAAGGAAATCGTTCGCAGATCGTTGAGCCCTTGTAGAATGAGTGGAAACATAAGATGGATTTACTTTCTTGAGCAAAATATGATATGTTAATATTTTGGAGATTTCTAGGATATTTATTTATGTAGACTTGAAGACATTAGTAGGGATATGCCCCTAAAAGTTGTAATTGACCTTATTTATATTTCATGTTAAGTATTTCTCTTGTCTTGTTACTTAAATTGTTATCAAAGTAAATTATACCACTTCTATTTATTATGAATAGTTGATTGCTACATTTAGCGTACCTCTCGAGGTGTGACAGTATTCCTAGAATCAATAAAGTATTAAAGATCACTTTTCCAGCATTCATGCGCAATTCAACGAATCATGATAAACCTTAATTGTTTTGATTGCGTCGGTTAGTATTAAAGCTATGTTGCTCTTAGATTATCATGGCACCTTGTAACCAACAAATCAATGTTGTGTGGTATGAATGAAATTTATGATCGTGACAATCTAGATCAAAGGATTAGGCAAATGATCGACGAGCAGCTAGATCCAGCACTACAACATCGATTAGAAGTGGTTGTGGATCGACTGACAAAAAGAATGGGTGCGTTGATGGTAATCATAATAAGAACATCAACCTTAGATGTGCAAGAAACCCTAATGCAATGCTATAATGTGATGAGGCAAAGGATGATTCCTCTTCCATTAAGGAGGATGAATAAAATGATGAAGTATCGCATAAGCATAGTAGGCCTCGTGTAGACAAAGACTAGAGGTGTTGGGAACTTAGTATGAGAACGAAGATACCGATGTTTCAGGGTAGCCTATAACTAGAGGAATCCTATATTGGTTAGCCATGGTTGAGGAGATCCTGGAGTTCAATGGGTCCTTGAGGACAAACGGGTACAACTGGTAACTACCAAATTGCATAGTAGGGCCATAACATGGTGGCAATAATAGACCCAAAATAGCCTGGGAAAGTCAAAAATCGCATCATGGGAAAAGATGCAGAAGTACCTATGAATAGTGTTTTTGCCCTATAATTTACAATGCATTATGCACGAGAGGTTGCAAAACTTAAAGCAAGGTAGTTGGTCAATTAATGATTGCACTTATGAGTTTTACCAATCGATAGCTAGGAATGAACTTTAGGAGACAGATGATTAGTTGCTTTCTATATACATTGGGGGTTTAAGAATATAAACTTAGGATATGGTCAATTTATTTAACCATGTTAGTATATCAACAACATACCAGAGGGCATTGATTGTTGAGAAATAGGAGAGGCGGTCTGGAAGTGATGCATATAGTAGCGATGTGAACACTATTTGTTGAAAACAAAGAGGAGGAGGATAATGAAGTGGTGTTTGAAGCTATGGGTGATAGAGGACCTATTTTTGACATCTACTATATTGAGGAGGAATTTGTAATGGGAGATGGTAGAGAGAATCTTATGGTTAGGAGATCTTATGTGACTCCTAACAAGTTGAGGAAGAGTAGTTCATGAACAATTTTTTTCAATCTAGCTACATTATTTTGGTTAAAATATGTCAATTCATGATCGACTCAGAACCTATGAAAACATTGTATCCACATAAGTTGTGTAGAAGTTGGGCACTAAGCAGCATGAAAAGAAGAGTGGTGAGGTAAGTGTCTCTAAATGAGAAATGATTACATTTTCTGTTGGTTCTCGATATAAGGACTCTATCTTGTATGATGTAGTGATGATAGATGCCTGTCATTTGCTGTTAAGGAAGCCTTAGCAATTTGATAGGGGTGTGACTCATGATGGGAGAGCCAACACTTACAGTTTTGTATATAAAGGAGTGAAGATTGTCTTGGTTCCTAATAGGGACACTACTGAATCTACATCTGACAAATAGGATACTGGTTCCAACATGTTATCTTTAGATAGGTTTGAGGAAGAGATGCAGGATTATGATGTTGTCTTTGCTTTAGTGGGTAAGGAAGTTGAGAAGGAAGTGGAAGTACCTAAAGTGGCAATTTTCATTGTGAAGGAGTTTTGGGATGTATTTCCTCATGAATTGTTGAATATGTTACCACCACTGTGTGACATTCAGCACTATTGATCTTGAGCCTAGTGCAGCCCTTCCAAACAAACCACATTATCAAATGAGTCTGATAGAGCATGAAGAGTTAAGGAGGCAAGTTGAAGAGTTGCTTGCCAAAGGTTCTATTTGGGAGAGTTTTAGCCCATGTGCAATTCCAGCTCTTTTAACTCCTAAGAAAGATAGCTACTGGCATATGTGTGTAGATGGTCGAGCCATTAATAAATTGCTATCATGTATCATTTTCCAATCCTACATTTAAATGATTTACTTGATCAACTGAGTGGTGCTAAGGTGATCTCGAAGCCGAACTTGAAGAATGAGTATCACCAGATTCGTATTCAAGTTAGTGATGAATAAAAGACAGCCTTCAAGACATGAGAGGGGTTACAAAAGTGGTTGGTTATACCATTCAGATTATCAAATGCACTCAACACGTTTATGAGAGTGATGAACCAGATTCTTAGGCCATTCATTGGAAAGTGTATTGCTATGTACTTTGACGATATACTAATTTACAGTACTAATTTGTATCAGCATCTCTAACACCTGTGGGATGTTTTTAGTGTATTGCATGGGGAAAATTATATTTTGTCATGAGGAAGTGTGTATTAATGACCACAAAGGTACTTTTTCTTGGCTACATAATTTTGCAAACTTTTTATGGTTTGATAAGTCTAAAGTGGAGGCAATTAGACAGTGGCCTAGGCCTACCACATTAACTAAAGTTAGAAGCTTCCATGGGCTTACATCTTTTCTATAGGTGATTTATACCCCACTTCAACCGTGTTATGGCTCCCCTCATGGATTGTATCAAGGTTAGGAAATTTCTATGGACTGATGAAGCAAAGAGGGTGTTTGAGCATATTAAGATGTGCCTTAACATAGCCATAATTCTAGTATTATCAGATTTTCATTAGCCTTTTGAGTTATATGTAAATGCCTCAAAGGAAGGAATTGGAGTAATCTTGACCCAAAACATGCCTTTTTCAGTGAGAAACTGACAAGGGTGAAGTTGAGGTATAGTACTTATGATGTAGAATTTTATGTCATAGTACAAGCTGTGAAACACTAGTATCATTACTTGTTTCACAAAGAATTCATCTTATACACTGACCATGAAGCTCTAAAGCACCTACACAGTTTAGATAAGGTTTCAGCCCAACATGTATCATGGGTGGCTTATTTGGAGCATTTCACTTTTATGGTGAAACAAAAGAGTGGTATTACCAGTTAGGTTGTTGATGCATTACGTTGGTGTAAAAGTCTTATGGGCAGAATGACTGTTGAGGTACCTGGTTTTAGCTCTTTATCATAAATTACTTGAAGATAATCCTTTCTTTTCTATTACACTTGCAAGAGTTAGAGATGGTGAGAGAATATAGTATTTGCAGCAAGATGGGTTTCTCTTCAAAGGCAATTAACAATGTGTCCTAGACTGTACTTTTAATGGCCTAGGTCATTAAAGAACAACACGGTGAGGGTCATGTGAGAAGAGACAGAACTTTGTAGTTGGTGCAAGCATCTTATTTTTGGCTAACCTTATGCAAAGAAGTAGAGGCATGTTCAAGAGGCCAACTACTACTGCAAGGTTATATATGCCATTACTCATTCCTTTACAGGCGTGGGTAGAAGTGAGCATAGACTTCCTTCTAAACTTGTCATGTACTCAATAGGGTAATGAATCCATATTTGTGGTAGTAGACAGATTCTCCAAGATGGTGCACTTCATTCCATGTAAGAAGACCACAAATGCCGTGCATGTTGGACATTTGTGCTTTCAGGAGATATATCGATTACATGGCTTGCCTACTATTATTGTTTCTTACAAGGACACTCAGTTGCTCAATCACTTTTGGTGAAGTTTTTAAAACATGGTTAGCACCCAAGTAAATTTCAATAGTACCTATTATCCACAAACAGATGGGTAGACTAAGGTGGTGAATAGATCCTTAAGAAACTTGTTGAGGAGCATAGTGGGTGAACATGTGAAGAGCTAGGATTAGAAGCTGAGCTAAGCTGAGTTTGCACATAATCATGCTATTAACCATAGTACTAAGCCCAATCCATTCTAGGTTGTTTATTCTATTATTCTCCAAAGTCTACTTGAGTTATTATCTTTGCTAGATAGAACCAAGATTCATGGGAACGCAGCAAACATTGTACATAACCTATAGGAGGTTCATAAAACTATTCATGACAACTTAAGAAAACCTGCAATTAAATACAAAGAAGTTGATGATAGGAAGAGACGGCACATGGAGATTGATGTTGGAGACTATGTGTAGGTCGTCCTTACTAAAGATTGGTTTTCCACTGGTCGCTATGAAAAGCTCTCTACTAGAAAGATCGGACCAATAGAGATCTTAGAGAAGATCAATCCAAATGCTTACAGATTAAAGCTACCCAACTATAGTAGAACTGCAGATGTATTTAATGCAAAGCATCTCATCCCATACACTATTGATAACTCAGACGAAGACAATTTGAAGGCGAATTCTATCTAACCAGGGGAGAATGATGAGATAGAGGTAATAGCAAATAGATACCTAGAGAAGTGGGACAAAAACTAGTCTGTTGTTGTTAGGTGATTCGAAAATCCTATTTTGAAGGAAACAAGCTAACTCAAAGAAGTCACCGTCTTTGGCGGTGAGCTAGGCCGATCTTTTGCCAAATTCCTTCGTTTAGGTCCTCAAACAGGCAATTTAGTATTTTTGGAAAGTTTTGTTTTCCTTATAACTTTTTATAGGATTGTTGGTTTTGCAAGCTGTCTGTCACATTTTACTTGTTTTTTATATACTTCATTTTAGGATCCTTTTTATTTTTAGCAGTTTTAGTTCTATTTTTTACAACTTTCAAGCTAAGTTATAATTATATGCCCTAGGGTACAGAACAATTCAATTATCATCTTTCGATAAAATTTCACAAAGTCGTCATTGCTCTTGTTTCCCATATCTCAAAATTATATTGTATTTCGATTGTTTATTCCATTAGCTTAGGTATTCCTAGAATTAATAGGCTATTGAAGATCACTTTTCTAGCAATCATGGATTCAACTAATCATGATAAACCCTAATTGTTTTCATTGCATCAAATATCCTTTGGAAAATTATCCTTATATTGAGCTGCTTTGGCTCAACCCTCCAAAGTTGTAAGCATGCTAGAAAGATCGCTGCTTTTTCTTATTTTACTGTTTATTAGGACATGCACAATCAATGTTAAGAAAAATCATCCCTATGACCCTTCCTTTTGTGGCAATAACACCATAAGAAACCCTTTTTGATTAAAGATCGACCCTACAAGTTATGGCTATATAGAGTACGAACTAAACTATGAAAGTAATTGCACGGTTCTATACTTGGATGAAGGTACGTATTTTCTGCAATCAATAAATTATAAAAACTTCACCATTAGGATAATTGATGCACGACTGTAGGAGGGTAATTGTTCCTTCATGCCTTATTCTTCTTTTAAGTGCTCTAACCATGAAAACAACAGTAGGACATATTCCTATATCAACTCATATAAAAATACAGCTGTTGATTATGTAAATGATGGGCTATCCAAGACTGTGGCTTATGTGGAGTGTATAAACAAGATTGATTCGCCATTTTACACCAAGTCTTCTCCCTACGTTAAATCTCAAAGTTCATCCTTGACTATTAGGCATTCATACACTGTAAATACCCATAACGCTTCTTGCTTGGAGGCTTCTTGTATACTACAATTGTTGAGTAGGAGATCTTAAGTTGAAATCAAGAGTTACGATTAGTTGTCCCTATATATCATTGTGATAATTTCATGACTTTGTATAGCTTACTTGATTATGGAAGTCAGAGGGAGGAAGATTAATAATCACAGAAGATACAAATGAAAAATAATGATGTTTGTGACAGGAAAAAAATCTATTGTCCCTTTTCGACTGTCCTCATGTTGTCCCCTCCAATAAAAATCTGACAGCTGGCAAAACCTCAACCCTCCTAATTTTTTAATCTTCACTTCTATATCTCTCACATCCATCCTTGCATTTTCGGTATTTTTTATATGTATCCTTCCTCCATTTCAGTTATTTTTTGTATGTAAAGTGCAAGAACTTTATGTGAAAAAATTAGACTATGATGGATTACAAGCAAATGATATGTTTATATAGAAAATATAATAACAGAGGAATTTTGTTAATGATTTTTATTTAGTGAGTTTATTTATGTCAACACATTGTTGGTATAAAAAGTATATGAAAAAAAATTCTACTGGGTTATTTTCTTTTTGTGTCATTAATGATGAATTTCTATAAGATTAATAATAATCATCTAATAAAAAATTATCCTAATAATTGTTGTCTTTAGCAAGATAAACTTATTCTAATAATTGCCAATTCAATTGATAACATGATAAATTCAAATTTATAATCATATCTATTGGATATATATCATACTAAAATAAATATCTTACCACACATTTTTCATTGGTTTTCAAACAAATCTTTATATATATATATATATATATACATTTTCAATTTAAAATATGCACAAAGTTTTATGGCTGAGTATCCATATGTTTACTTATGTTTCAATATAAAAAATATATATACTCCAGCTTCTAGTAAATTCCAATAATGGAGTTTCCAATAATTTGAAAGATTATTCTTTCCCATTTCATAATTATTTTTCTTATAAATTCATATTTCTTGTTATATTTAATTCATCATATTTCATAATTAATGAAAACTTTTCTAATAATTTACTTTAAATCTCAAAACATAAATTATCACTAAGATGAAATTAGTACTCATAACTAGTACCAAATATTATCGCAAGAAGAAAAGTAACAATGCTTTAAGGAAAATAACAAAATAAAAAACTTCAATTGAAGTTACAACTATGGTTTTTGAGACATCATTCCATTGTCAGATGATTCATCATTTTAGTTGTTGCTTCTCACTTATGGAACGTGTATATGCAAAATAAATAACTAAATTAATAAAATTGGGTAAACAACTATTGACACTTTTTTTTTATTTGTTAAGAAAAAAGATTGAAAAATATTACTTGTGATATTTGATGTATTATTTAAGCTAGTTCCATCCATTCTTGCCATTAAAGGATTAAAACTTGTCATTGAACCTGGATACGCAAAATAAATAAATAATTTAATAAAATAAGCTAAACAATTTTTTATACTCCATTTTAAGCATCTCATGCCATGCTTTAATGAAATCCTCTTCTATATCGTACTCATATATACATGTGCTAAAATCTTTAGCAAATGTATTGCATTTTTCAAAAACATGACTTAGATGCTTTGCGACGTTTTGGTACATATGCCATACACATAACCGATGTCTAGTTTCTGGCCAAACTTCTACTAATGCTTTTGCCATTGTAGGGGCTTCATCAGTTATGATTGTTTTTGGTTTTTTACCAAACATTACTTTAACAAAGGCATCGAATAACCACCTGAATGTATCAACCAACTCATCATATAATAATGCAGCCCCAAATATGATACTTTGTTTATGGTGGTTTACACCAACAAACAATGCAAGTAGTCTACCATCCTTACATTTTTTGTATGTCGTGTCAAAACAAACAACATCACCAAAGAAATCAAAATCAGTTTTCATTCGACCATCAACCCAAAATATATTCGTAATAAGATCATCAACATCCAATTGTGTGGCATAAGAAAAATTTAAGTCTTCAGATTGCTTCTTTTGCATGTATTCTAACACCCCACCTGTATCACCTAATTTCATATTTTAGCTTCTTTTAACTCGCAAATGATTATTGTAATCTTCAGGAATAAATCCAATATTTTCACGTCCTCCTATCCTTCTTGACATCACTCAATACTTGCTTTTGGAGCAATTCCAGAACTTTCAGCCAAGTCAACTTCAGCTTGTTGCAAGGAATTTAAATTCCTTTGTGATCTGAGAAACATCTTTTTCCTAGGAGAAGCCAAAGGATGTGTATGATTAGATATAAATTTTATGACTTGGAACTTACTATTATTTTGCTTTTGTATTTTCATTTGAGCTAAACAACCACACCTTGTCACTGGTCGATGATGTTGGACATTGCTCCATCTTTTGTCATTCTCCCTTAAGCCTTGACATGAGCAACAAAAAATACGATTTATCCACTCACGTTTTGAATCCTTATGTGCCTTACTTTGCCGAATACTAAACCCAACTTCTTTAGCATATTGATTATAAAAATTATATGCTTCTTTCTCGGTTTCAAATATTATTCCCACTCTTGGTATATATTTTTCTGCAACACCAATATGAGTATCCGTTTTCTCCTCATCATTTTCAGTGGTTAGATCAATATTCAAATTTTCATTGTCTTCTTTGGTTGACCTTTCTTGTTCATCTAAAAAGTCAAGTTTTCTACATTTTGGATTTTCTTTTGGAAAAATATTATCATCGGTTTTCATGGACCTGGAAATGATATATACATATTATGTATTATAAGTGGTTTATCTTGGAACTAACAAAGACATGATATAAAAATATAAATCTCATGCTTGCATCATATGTTTAATAATTTTTTTTTGTTTAATTAATTTTTATCTATTGTAGAAAAAATTATAGTTAAGTATACAAACTGAAAGACACAAAACTTGGGTTAATGTGAAAAAACAATAATGATATAATTATGTAAATTAAAAAGTTACAAAGTTATTTAACGAAAAAAATTATGAAAATGCATGAATACTTTTATGGTTTTAAGTACAATAAACCTTTGGTTATTAATATATATTTGAAGCTTTTGTTATCTAAATTATTTGTGAATTTTTTATGTGTAAAAACTTTTTTTTTATACCTTTTAAGAGCTTAAATATTCGATAAAGTTTTTTTTTGTTTTTTTCCTAGCAATTTTCTTCTTTTTTTATGTTCTTTATTTTTAATAATTTTTTATATGATTAATTAAATATAACAAGAAATATGAATTTATAAGAAAAATAATTATGAAATGGAAAAGAATAATCTTTCAAATTATTGGAAACTCCATTGTTGAAATTTACTAAAAGCTGGAGCATATATTTTTTTATATTGAAACATAAATAAACATATGGATACTCAGCCATAAAACTTTGTGCATATTTTAAATTGCAAATGTCTATATATATATATATACACACATATAAAGATTTGTTTGAAAACCTATAAAAAATGTGTGGTAAAATATTTATTTTAGTATGATACATATCTAATAGATATGATTATATAAATTTGAATTTATCATGTTATCAATTGAATTGGCAATTATTAGAATAAGTTTATCTTGCTAAAGACAACAATTATTAGGATAATTTTTCATTAGATGATTATTATTAATCTTATAAAAATTCGTCATTAATGACACGAAAAGAAAATAACTCAGCAAAATCTTTTTTCATATACTTTTTATACCAACAAGGTGTTGACATAAATAAACTCACTAAAGTAAAAATCACTAACAAAATTCCTTTGTTATTATATTTTCTATATAAACATATCATTTGCTTGTAATCCATCATAGTTTAATTTTTTCACATAAAGTTCTTGCACTTTACATACAAAAAATAACCAAAATGGAGGAAGGATACATATAAAAAATAACGGAAACGGAAGGATGGATATGGGAGATACAGAAGTGAAGATTGAAAAATTAGGAGAGTGAGGTTTTGCCAGCTATTAGATTTTTATTGGAGGGGACAACATGGAGACACCGAAAAGGGACAGCAGATTTTTTTCCTTTGTGACATGACTTTGTGCAACAAAAATTAAGGAAGTTAGTGGCAGGATATGAAGTTGAAGACTTGTTTCCTCTCTTTTATGTTAGTTGTGATAGTGTCAGTTATGGTTCCTCTTTTCATGCTCTTTTTTGTTACAACTCTTTGTAATTCAATGTTATGATATCTATACAGTTTTATGTGTGTTTTTTAGTTCAAAAGCACATTTAAACATATAACAAGAAATCCTAAACCAAACAATTGGTATCAGATTGGGTGAGTTGAGTGAGAAAATTTTAACAAACACTGAAGTTAACAGCAAGTCCATAACTTGAGTGAGTGGCCTTAAAAACTTCTCTCCAATTTCTCCTCCAATGTTTAGTGGAGAAACTTATAAATCATGGGTTGTGAAGATGATAGGTTATTTGCCGGGTTGGAAGTAATGGAATGTGAACTAGAAATTCTACCACTTCCTAAAAATCCCACAGTGCAGCAAATTAGGAATCATTAAGAAGAGACAACAAAAAAATCCAAGGCTAAAACCTGCCTATGTTTAGTTGTGTTTGAAACTTTATTTCTCAAAATCATGAATTTAGAAACAGCCTATCAGATTTTGGAATATCTTAAATATGAGTTTCAAGGCAATGCAAGAACAAGAAACATATGAGTGTTAAATCTCAGGAGAGAATTTGAACTCCATAGAATGAAAGGGACTAAGACAATTAAAGAGTATGCAAATAGGCTATTGGAAATGGTCAACAAGCTAAGGCTCCTTGGTGAAAGCATGTCAAATAACAGAGTGGTTTGAAGCTAAGATTTCCATTTTTGAATAAATCGAAGATCTTACTGAAATCACACTTCCAGAACTTCTTAGTGCAATGGAAGCTCATGAACAGAGAAGACAAATAAGAGAAGAAACAACAACCGAAGGTGCTATGCAAGTGAATACTGATTCTCAGGATTCTGGTAGGGGTACAAAGAAAAATTGGAGAAAGATTAACGGCAAGCTAGGAACCAAGAAAGGAATGTCACAAAACAATGGTGCTGGAAGTAGTGGAGTCAAAAACAAAAGAGGATTCTCACAACCTCCTTGCTAGTATTGTGGCAGATCAAATCATCCTCACTTCAAGTGTTGGAGTAGACCTAATGTAAAGTGTAGAAAATGTAATCAAATGGGGCATGTGGAAAGGATCTATGAAATCAAAGTGAAGTAGCAAAAGAATGAAGCTTGCATTGTGAATCAAGAAGTGAAGGAGGAGCAATTATCTGTAGCTTCTTGTTATACTTGCAACAGTAAGGGAGAAACCTAGCTAGTGGCAAATGGGTGCACAAATCACACAGCTAACAATGCTGAACTCTTCAAAAGTCTTAACAAATCATCAATTTCCAAAATGAAAGTTGGTAATGATCAATACGTTGCTGTCAAAGGTAAAGGTTCAGTTGTAATTGAAACTCTTTCAGGAGCTAAAAGTATTCATGATGTCTTATACGTTCCTGAGATTGATCAAAATTTGTTGAATGTTGGTTAGTTACTTGAAAAAGGTTTTAAAGTTCATTTTGAGAATATGACTTGCATGATTAGAGATTCATTTAGAAAAGAGGTGTTATTAGAGATTCATCTATAAAAGAGGTGTTCTCTATGAAAATGAAGGATAAGGGATTTTCACTTGATCCAATGAAGAAAGAGCAAGTTGCATATCAAGCTTCAGTTATTATCACTTATCGTTGGCATAAGAGGCTTGATCATTACCATCACTCAACACTTCCTTCAATGAAGAGACATGAGATGGTGCAAGGATTGGACTCTTTAAAAGAAATAATTGCAGCCTGCAAAACTAGTTAGTATGAAACACTAACAAGACTTCATTTCCCACAAAAAGCTTGGAGAGCCTTAAGAAAGCTTCAATTGGTTCACACCGATATTGTAGGCCTTACAAGACTCCATCACTCAATGGAAGCAAATATTAAGTTGCATTTATTGATGATTTGACCAGAATGTGTTGGATTTACTTTCTTAGGTTTAAATCTGAAGTGGCAATAGCATTTTGGAGGTTCAAAGCTTGGGTAGAGAACAAAAGTGGGTGTAAAATAGATATATGAGGATCTAAAAATGGCAGAGAATATACCTTAAATCAATTCAACAAATTTTGGGCAGAAGAAGGCACTGAACATCAACTTACAATACATTATACTCCATAGAAAAATGAAGCATGTGAAACGAAGAATAGAACCATCATGGAGATGACTCGTTGCTTGCTACATGAGAAGAATCTACCCAAAAGTTTATGGGCGAAAGCAGCAAACATAGCAGTTTTCTTGTTAAACAGATTGCTAACCAAAGTTGTTCAAAATCAAACTCCCTATGATGCTTGGTTTGGTCATAAACCTTCGCTCTCATCTAAAAGTTTTTGGATGCTTGTGTTTCATCTACGTTCCTTAGGTTAAGAGGGACAAACTAGACAAGAAAGCGGAGCCATGGATCTTCATAAGTTATAGCAGCATCTCCAAAGCCTATAGAATTTTTTAGCCTCAAACAGAGAAAATCATCATCACTAGAGATGTAGTCTTCATGGAAAATGAACAATGGGATTGGAAAGCAAGTGAATAAGACCAACTTGGTGAATTTATGTCAAATGATGATGTGGATGACCATCTAGTCAGAGGAACAAGAAGGCTATGAGACATCAATGCAAGATGCAATGCTGCAATTCTTGAACTAGCTAGTGTTCAAGAAGCTATGCAAGAGTAGAAGTGGAAAAATGCTATGGAACAAGAGCTGCACATGATTGAAAAGAATCACACCTAAAACTTGTTGAAAAACCTCAAAACAGAAATGTTAATATGGTAAAGTGGGCTTTCAAAACGAAACTCAATGATGATGGATCAATTACCAAGCATAAAGCAAGATTTGTAGTAAAGGGATATGCCCAAGTGTTTGGAGTGGACTTTTCAGAAACGTTTGCTCCTATTGCAAGACTTGATACCATTCATTTATTACTAGCAGTAGCAACACAAAAGCAATAGAAAGTATTTTGGCTGGATGTGAAGTTAGCATTTCTTAATGGTGTCCTTCAAGAGGAAACTTATGTAGAATAACCCAAGGGTTTTGTGGTGCAAGGACAAGAGGAGGAAGTGTATTGGTTGAAGAAGGCATTACATGGATTGAAATAGGCCCTAGAGCTTAGTATAGTTGGATAGATAAGCACTTATTAAGCTTAAGCTATGTTAAAAACCTACATGAAACCACTCTTTATGTGAAAGATAATGGCACCGACTTGATCATTGTTTCGGTTTTTGTTGATAATCTTTTAGTGACAAGGAGCAATGAGAAGATCATTGAAGATTTCAAAGCTGAAATGATGGAGGAATTTGAAATGATTGATGAGGGATTAATGACTCATTTTCTTAGATTAGAAGTAAAGCAAATGGAAGGTGAAATCTTCATCAGTCAGTGTAAATATACGAAGGAAATTTTGAAGAAATTTCATCTAGAAAGATGTAAATCAATAGATACACTTATGCAGCACAGGATCAAACTTTGTAAAGATGATGGTGTTATCAGGGTCAATGAGTCATTATAGAAGTCTAATTGGGTGTCTTATGTATCCGGCTGCATCCAGGCATGACATTATGCAAGCCGTGAGTCTCTTGTCAAGGTTCATGCATTGTCCAAGTGAAAAACATTTACAAGCTACAAAGCGTATTATTCGATATATTAAAGGAATTGTTGATTTTGGTGACAAGCATTCAAGAAGTCAAAATTTCAAGCTTGAAGAATTTTCTGACAATGATTGGGCTAGATCAATTGACAATATGAGGAGCACAACAGCTTGTTGTTTTAAGCTGAGATTAGGTGTGGTCAATCAGTGTTCAATCAAGCAAGAGATCATTGCTCAAAACACTGCTAAACCTGAGTTCGTGGCTGCACATTCTACTGCAAACCATGCAGTTTGGCTTAGGAAAATGTTGAAGGATTTGAAGATGATGCTATCAGAGTCAACTAATATTGTTGTTGATAACCAAGCTTCTATTTCTATTTCCTTCAATCTCGTGTTCCATGGAAAGACTAACCATGTTAAGCTTATGTTTTATTACTTGAGAGAAATTCAAAAGGAAGGTGAAGTCAGCTTGGTGTACTATAGAAGTGAAGAACAGATGGCTGATATTTTCACAAAAGCTTCACCTAAAGCCAAGTTTGATTCCTTAAGGAAGGAATTGGGAGTTTGCCGCATCAAAACCAAGGAGGAGTGCTCATAACATGACTTTGTTCAACAAATTTATTGGAAGTTAATTGCTGGATATGAAGTTGAAGACTTAGTATGCCTGATTTTTGGGATTATCAGCTTATATGTTTCCTATCTTTTATGTTAGTTGTGATAGTGTCAGTTATGGTTCCTATTTCATGTTCTTTTCTGTTATAACTCTTCGTATTTCGATGTTATCATATCAATGCTATTCTGCATGTGTTTTTCAGCTCAAAAGCATGTTTAAACACATAACAAAAAAATTCTAAACCCAACAAACGAAATGATTTTCTACTTTCATAAATAAAAATTGCTTTTTATCAATTTTCATTCACATTCCCCTTCATGTTTTACCAATAATATTGACAGTTGATACTTCGTCTTTTTCCATATCTATTTTATTGTTACACTTTTATATTCGTATTTGTAAATCATTAAATTGTGAAAGAAAGAAATAAAAATATTTGAAAAAAACTTTCACGCTTACCTCTTTTGCTGGCTAGATGGTTGAATTTCATCATATGGTCATACTAATTGTGTTCAAAATATCTCTTCTTGTTGGACGGATCCCTTTGATCATCAAGCAATTCATAGCAGGCTCTATAGGTAATGGTCGTAAACAATTTTTTTTTAATTTATGGCCATAGGAAAACTGCAATAGAAGATTTCCATATTTGTACAACAATTCGATTAAATCTTATTCCATTTTTTTTAACTAAGTGTTTAAGCCCTAAATTTTTACCAAAGTTCAATTAAATCCTCTATATTTATCCTGTTGCACCAACCAAGTCCATCTTTGATATTTCCTATAATGTATTTGATAGTAAAAGAAATAGAGTCGGATGAATTTATGAAAATTTTTTTGGGTTAATGTCACAAATGATACATAAACTTTAATAAAATATGCAATTAGGTATCTGAACTTTTAAATTGATCAATTTACCATCTAACCTTTAAAATCAATTAATTTAATACTTGAAAAAACTTTTCGTGTATGCTAATAGTAACTCCCTTAAGTTCTTTTAGGAGTTAAATTAATCAATTTTAATATTTGAAAGAAACATAATTTTGATGGCCCTCTAGAACGGTGTTGCTGTGACAAGAAATGCACTCTTTCATAATATAACCACTATCTATACATCCCAAAAATAAATAAATAAATAACCACCATCTGATTCAAACTTGAAAACGACATATTGTAATGTACAAACAGCAGCAAAGCCATCGTTATACCACAAGAAATGAGTAATAGATCGGTTCCGAATTACGCATCACATCATACAAGGTTGGGGAAGTAACGGACATACCATTCATCACGGTATGACTTCACGCACTGATTTCGAGAATTTTTGTAAGTTACTACTTGTATATTATATATGACTGTATGCTATATAATTACACACTAAAGATGTCAACGGAGCTGGAAACCGCAGAAGAAAGGAGAAAATAAGAGTAAACTCCTACTAAGGAGCAACTGTAAATTAGCTCTTTGTTTCTGAAAAAAGGTTCTCCTCACTTACAGAATACCAAATATATATATTGATCCATAGAAAATATTATCATTTAACAGACATCAATTACAACCATCCGTATAAAGTTCTAAAAGCTAATAACACCACAGCTTTCAACTACTGGTGTCACTTGTATGTACTTCGTTGTACCAAAATAGGGAAATAAATAAGCTAAAATAAATAATTGAAGGAGTTTGTTAAAAGCCCCTGTTTTGTTATCCAACAATTAAGTGGAATGAGGGAACGAGAGATGCAAGCAGGATAATTCATTGGACTCTGTAGCTGTAGTATCCCGAATTTGTTGGATCCCCGAGTTCAAATTACAACTTTGGATATTAATTCTAATCATGTTGGCACCATTATCTTGAAGATTTGACAGAGATGAATGGTAGTCTGGCTAGAACATAAAACTGGAGCAATAATAGAGATGCAATCTCCAGTAGGCAGTTAGTGAATTTGTTGGATCCCCGAGTTTAAAATTACAACTTCGGATATTAATTCTAATCATGTTGGTACCATTATCTTGAAGATTTGACAGATGAATGGTAGTCTGGCTAGAACATAAAACTGGAGCAAGAATAGAGATGCAATCTCCAGTAGGCAGTAAGTGAATACTATAACCACTGAAAATTCAAGCCATGTTTAGTTGAGATTTTACAAACACCAACAAAAGGAAGGACGTGAAAGCTTTTTAACAAGAGCAACATTACTTCAAAAGAATCCTCCAACGGTCATCTTTCAAGACGCCCAATCATCCAATGCTCAAAACATCCCAGTAACCAGAAATTGATTGTGTGAAGAACCGGCACCCCATTGATGCATAAAGCCCATCTTCTTTTCAATTATTTCGATTTCTTCCCTTGTTTCTTCTTGATAACTTCATCGATGTACATTATGCCCTTGCCTTTGTAGACTTCTGGAGGCTTGCAACTGCGCACAGTGGCAGCAAATTGATGAACCCTCCCCTTGTCGATTCCAGTACAGCAAACTACATTGTTTTTGAAGCAAAACACGCGTACAGCTGGAGGAACAGTCAGTTCAACTTCATGACTGTATCCCAATTTTAGGAACAACAGTCGCCCTTCTGCCTCAGCTCGGGCTTTGTAACCAACACCAACAATCTTCAAAAACCGAAAAAATTTGGCCTCCATGCAGCAGCTTGTAATTTCTTTAGTCCAGCGATGAAACTTACTTGTTTACAGATACTCCCAAGTAGATCAAAGATTCTCTCCTGGGAAACCACATGTAATTCAGTAATTTGACACAGAGATATGATCATATGAGAAGGAACATAATTCCAAAAATAAACTAAGTTAAAGACCAGCAGTATCACACATGATAAACTAAAGGATAAATTACATTTTTCTACCGTGTTCTTCCTCTGTACTTTTTGTCTAAATAAGTAGGTTATAAGGATGACTTTCATACAAGGAACGAATATGCTATCTCCTCTGCTTTGAGAAAACTATAGACAGAAAGCAATGAAACGAATATGAGAAATGCAGCACAGCTATAGAAAAAGTATCTTCCACTTTCTTTCTTCTTCTTCTTTTTTTTTTAAACTACTTTTGGTGGGGGGCCAGCAAGAATTTCTAGTCCTTTCTCCCTATTTTTTTTCCTTTTTTAATGTATTTTTGAGTCACTTTACCCACCTATGATTACCTTTTCCAGAAAACTTTTATATTTCCATCCTGTGGAGAAGGAGAGGTTTTTTGTGGTGGGGGGAGAGAGAGAGAACAGAAATATTAGTTTCTTCATTTTGGTGCGATGTGTTGGCAGTCTGAGTTTCCCCAATTAGTTGAGGTTTCTATGTTAGTTAAAAGATAAAAAGGACTGGAGACAAGAAAGGATGTTTAGGCATGTAATGGGTGTGCAAGTAAGATATAGTTATTCCTGAATGGAGTTTCAAGGGTACCTTCTTCCTTATTACTTTGGTCGGTTTAGACTGAAGAGAGCTTAGGAAGTGAGACAAGGAAAGACCAATAGAGCAACAGGGGTGCCTTTATCAATACCAAATACAAACTCAAATGCATGATTACCTGAGAGTTAAGAGCTGATAAGAATGGTTAAAGAAAGAAAAGAAGACGCTCATAGCTTTTTGGTCACACAGTTCTTAATATGAAACTTCCATTGACAACAGAAAATTTTTGTTAGTGGCAGCAGAGGAGGTGTGCTTGTTTGGAAAGGAATAAGATCAAAACACATAAAAAAAACAAAGAAAAGAAAACCCTTTTCTTATAATATAGGTAGGAAGCAGAAGTGTGGTTTATCCAAGAATTGAAGTCCAATAAAACACGTCGAAAGTTCAAAAGAGAACCTTACCCACCTAATGAACCATTTCCATGGAAAATGCTTTTTGAGTTTAAGGGGAGAAAGGGAGACAGAGAAAGAGCCACAAGTGAGTCAAAATCATTTCATTCATGTAAAAAACAACCATTTTTTCAAAAAAAATTACACGAATTCACCCGATGAAAAAATAATCCTAGAAATATACAAGTTAACCTCGTCTTTTCAAGAGTCAAGGTCATAAGTGGCCGAAGAGACGAGGTTGAAGATGACAGATTCAATCTTGTCTCTTCAAGAGACGAGGTTGGTCATTTATGACCTCGTCTCTTCATATGATAAGATCAACTTACCTATTTTTATTATTATTTTTATATTAGTGGCATTTTTGTAATTTTTTTAAAAAAATCAAAATTAATTTCCTTTTCCCCTTTCGCATTCAACAACCCGTTTTTCCAAAGCCATTTTCTTTTGCTTAGACTGTTTTATTAAAATCATTCTAGTTGCATTCTCAAACCATCCACCTATGAGTTGAGTCAATCTTCTTTTTATGTGTCATTAGAAATAAGACAACACAGCTTGTTTGAACATAAATCTTATGAAGAGAAACACCGGTGCACGCAGGTTGTCTCAAATTGAAAAGAAAACAATTCCTAAAGAAGTTAATCACAGACAAATTCGGGTAAAATGCAACTTATACTAAACCATAAAAGAAGCAGCAGCAGCATGCATATGCACGAATCCATCCCAAGAAACCAAATAATTATTTTTCATCGATGGAAAAGGCGCGTACAGTCCATAGCAACAAATAAAAAATTTAGCAAAATGATAAAGCAAAGACATGCTTAAAACTGATTCTCAGATCACACTAGTCTACAACAAGAAACTGTATTGTTTTTTTCCGTAACAGGATAACAAAAAGACTTTGCTTTGTTAAACATTTGAAATTAAGACAACACCAGCTTGAATTGAGTGAAAAAAAAGTCGCATGAAATTTCTCATTTTTTTGGTATTAATGGATTAGGTTTTAAATCCTGGAGCTTTACTAAGAATTAAAGATTTTAACGGTGTAGAGGCATTTTATCAAACACGTAAAAGGCAGCGCACGAATATAATACTGCCCATGCAACACAATGAACTCATTTCTGGTGAATCGAGAGAGAAAGATAAACTATAAAAGAAGAAACCTGACGGTGGAAATGGTGGCGTCGGGTCGGGTCGGGGTCGGCGTCGGCGGCGGTGGCGGTGGTGGCGAAAGCTCGAACGCCGCTTTCAGAGCTTCCGGCTGTGATGGTAGCGAAGAGCTCGGTCTACGCTCGGGCAAAAGAGAGAGAGAAGAGAGAGTGCAAACTGTTGGCAAATATTCATGAGCGTAGGCTTGGGCTGGGCCTCGGCCTTTTACAGTATAACACCATAATTTATTATAAATATTATTACTTAATAATAATAAAATATTACTTTATTACTTATCTATCTATATTATTAAAACAAAACCAACAGTATCTTTAATGTAAAAATTTTAATATTTCATATTATTCTAATAGAAAGTTAAATTCTATGTTGTAACTAGATAGCAGTTATCCACTTTCAACATAAAAAAACTAGTAGATTTAACATGAAGAAGCAAGTGCCCATCAAAACAATATCCACCATCTTCAATATCAAATCCAACTCCCCTCTTCCATCATCTCATATTGCACCATCCATGCTTCTATATCTCTTGTTTTAATAGTGTCAAATGTTCCTGAAATGATGGTATGATTTGTATTTTCCAACAATTTTTCTTTTACGCATTCAAGATCATTTCTTTGAATTTGTTACATGTACGTTTTGATTTTCTTTTTTCTTTTTTTTTTTTATTTTATGTCTTTGATATAGTTGCATCATTTCCACTATTTAATCTTCTAATCACTTCATCCCAAGCCTATAACACATTCAAATAGAGGAAGTACGTGAATTTCACTAGATCATTGGTGCTAGACCAACCCAAACTCATTTACATGCATAAATTCAAAAACTAAAAAATTCACTCGATATCATACAAGTTTTGGCCTTTTTCAAATTTGTTAATATTTTTTACAGTGTATATTTGTTAGTTTTCGATTTGCTACAGATGGAGAAATATTTTGCATTTAGGGAGTGGAAATTTTTTTTCCTTTTTGGTTTAACTTCGAAGTTTCATATTGTGGTTTTATGCTTCATTGTGTGCTTTGTGTTACTTATTTAATGTATTTCATAGATTTGTTATTGTCTGTATTCATGAAGTTGTAAATTTGATGGTTGATTTGATTTGATATCTTATTTGATGTTACTCATTCAGAGTTTTGAGGTTTCAAGTTTCAATTATGTGCATAATAACAATCACCTTATTTCTAGTAGGTGTATTTGATTATAGGGATCATATTTTGTCTTTGAATTTCATCTTATGTTCTTAGGAGCATCAACTTAATTGGATGAAGAGATGGCAAAATCATAGTATGGTGTTTGATCTAATGTGATACCTCGATTTTCATAGAATACAAAGATTAAACCTAAAATAATATAAGAATGTTTATATGAACTAAGTAAGATAATAGTTAAAATTGAATAAATAAGCAAAAAGGAAAAACGATATTAAGAATATGATACTCCTAAAAACAAAAAGAAATTATCAAAGATTAGAAAATTAATATAAGAATTTAAAACTCAAATTAAAATAAACGAACAAAACTCCTTGACTAAATAAATAATAATAAAGGTAAATAGTAAATAATCAAGGTTAATAGAAAATGGTAAAATAAATAGTAAATAGTAAATTATGAAATAGTAAAATGTAATTAAGTAATAGTAAGAACGAAAAGTAAATTAAGGTAAATTAGATGTAGTCAAATTAATGAATAGTGTAAAATTTGGTTGAATTTATCAAATAAAGCCAAAATTAAAGTAGTAAAAAGACTAAAATACCCTTAAATTAACCTAAATATCTCTAAATTCCCCTATAAAACACCAAAAATGGGAGACAAAGATTATCAAGCTCCTAGAAATGTCATAATCATTCTGAAAAACTAGAACTCTAAATTTTGGAAAAATTGAAAGAAAATTCCCAAAAAACAACAAATTTACTTAAAAAGGAGCAAATTAACTAAACAATTACCAAATGGAGACATAAACATCAATCAAAACTCTGCAAAAATAAAAAAAAAAAATTGGGAAATTTCGTGAAAACAGATGGCATATTTTTCTACATCAGAATAAATTTAGAAAAATTTATGCATGCATGCAAATTAGGTGTAAAAATTAAGAAAATTACTTAACATTTGTCAAAAATCACTGTAGCTACCAGTATAAACATGTAAAATGTATGGATTACGTGGTAATTTTTGTATAAAAAAATTTGACACCTGGTAATTTTTATTGAATTTACAAACTTTGAAATTTTGCTATAAATACCGCCCAAAACTTTTAAAATTCACAAAACTTACATCCGAAATCATAAAATCGCCAAATTTGGAAGTTAGGAGTCTAAAATTAGAGAAAGTTCGTCTGACAACCTTGGAGGAGGTAAATCCGCCGTCTTGAGGTGGTGTCGGTAAAGTCTAGTCAATCTTCGACGAAGATTAATTGCAACATCAAAACTTGTTCGTTCGGCTCCAAAATTTCACAGTAAATACAATATAATATTAGTTACAACATATAAAATTTTCATAATTTTTCATGAAATTTTGCTAATTTTAAAAATTGTATGATTATAGCTGCTAATATACTAAGAATAATGGAATCTGAATTTCTAGTATAAAATATCTAAACGATTTCTAAAAATAAAAAAATATTATATTATTACTCCATAATATTCATACTAACATTATTGACACTTACAATTTTTTTCACATTTTTTTTTAATATTTACACCAATTTATAAATTATAGCTAGTAAATAAAGAAATTATGAAAACTATATTAAATATTCATAGCCACCTTAAAACTTTACTTAATTAAGTATACTAGTACCAATAATAACATGCATATCCCAATAAAGAGATTACCAAATATTAATGTAATAATTAGTTATAAAGTTTAAATCTTAACAACTCCTAGAAACGATAATCTTGAATTTATAATTAAACTATATCATATGTTATACAAATTAGTATAACTTTTCTAAGCATTTCAATCTATACCCACTTATCAAACTATTTAAAATTCTTTCAAGATCTCCTAAACAAAATTATGACTTTTCAAATTTATTAAGTACCTAAAAGTGCTTAATTTTACAATGCTCTTAATAAAAGCAAATTAAGCTCATTAATTCCTTATATACCAACTTATAAATATGGTGAATCTTCTAATAAAGTCATTTATTCCTCAATAAACTTTATAGTATAATCATACTATAGCTATAATTAAAACAAAATCTTGCATCATAATACTAATTCATCTTATTAAAATAATTCTTTTAGGTAATACTCCACAACAATTTATTCCACACACGAAAACCATTTTAGTAAGTGGTTCAGCTTCACAACTATTCTTAAAGAATCTTTATGTCAATACATTGTGTGTGAATGGTAACCTAGAAAATAAATGCATGTGATTGATCAAATGTTTGTTTGTCTTGTAATTGCTTGATCCGATCTGATGAATTGGGTAATCATCTAAAGTAAACCAAGTATCATAAGAATTTATTCGTACCTTAATAAAACGACTTGCATTACACGAGACATCAAATATCCTGCGTCTATTAAACCGACTGTTCATGTGGTAAAGGATTTCTTCTTCTAACCTTTATTGAACTAAGTGACAAGAGAGGAGGTCACAATAAAGGTTACAAGCTATCTAAGGGATAGTCCTAAGCGGTTTTGGGAGGATAGCGATCCATTGCACATTCCTAGTTTAATGGAAGATGAATCTGTGTTCAAATTCCTCGAAACCCATATTAGAGTGGAATTAATTTCTCTAATCTCGTGATGAACCGATCTACATCATGTGGATGGCATAGTATTTGATCATGCATACATTTAATAAACGTGTTTGCTAAATGCTTTGAACGATATTGTAAGATTCTGACCACCTACTAAGCACGTAGAATTATGCTTACCACCCTACAGCTTCTTTTGTAGGAAATCCATAAGAAACAATACAAAATGCCTAGAATAATACCCGTAAGTACCAAAAACTTAATTCTAGTCTTCATTTCTGTAAGTGTCTTTTAAGTGCAGCATTATTTAGTAAACCTAGTATTTATTAAATGTTTATGGACCATGAGTTGGTCGAACTCCATAAATCTTTTATAATTACGGCGGACTGTACGAATTAATTTTCCGGGATGTGACATCTAATTTTATAAATTTTAGTTTTATCTAATCTATAGTGTAGGAAATACTTTTAAAAATTATTAAATGTTTAATGTCATAAAATACTTTATTAATGCATATATTCTTAATTTAAGGATCTTCCACAATGGTTTGGTTAGACTCATTTAATAATATTCCCATATATATGATGTAGATACATGATTTTATTAATCATCATTATATTTTTGACAAGAAATATTTTGCATCATTAACATAAGAAAGGAGCTGATACCTCATATTAGGCGTGGATATGAGGTATTTTTAAGTAATTACAGACTATATTATATCATTCTAACATAAAATTTTGGCATTATTTTATTCTTGCGTTTTCATTATTTTATTTGTATATAACATTAACATCATGGGAAAGAAGCTAATATTAGTTGCAACCCGTTATTTTGCCCATGGATTTGAGGTACTTTTCATTAATTTTGTGTATAATTTTCTACACTTTATAATTTTATTTTATTTTTGTACACGCATCGCGGGTGCATTGACCGCCTGTTGATATATAATATTAATAAGATTAATCTATTTCCTATTAATATCCTGTATATACCACTATATAGGTTTAATATTACGAATTAGATGAGCATTTTATCAGTACTCTTTTAGCAAGTGTTTCAAATGCTTATTGAAGAATATTTATCATTATCTATAGTATACTGTTATTAACCAAATCCTATTATTCTTATCCAATAATAATAATAATAATAATAATAATAATAATAATAATAATAATAATAATAATAAAATAGTGATTATGTTATTTAAAGTTTTTTTATTGCTACTGAAGAGGAAATTAATAAAAAAAACCACGTGACAAATGGATATAATTATCTATAGAAGGAATAAAAACTATTAAGAATGAAAGTTTTCAAGAAAATAAGTTAACTTGGGTGCATTTCAACAATGGTTATTCTATTTCTCCTCTGGTACTTCCAAGACCTTACCAATATTTATTACATGTAAATTTCAATTTCAATATCTTCTCTAATTGCAAAAATTAATTCTACTATTGATTTCCTTCCCTTTTACTTGTAAGTATTTAACAAATTTATAAAAATTTTTAAGCGATAATCAGGTCAATACAAGATATGGAATTCGTATTGGATTAAGGGTTGATGTTTTTCAATCACACATCTATTTGGAGATAGCTTATATCCAAATAAAAAATAAAAGGAAGAAAAGAAATAAAAAAGATTGAATGAAAAAAAAAGGACAGGAAAAAAAGATAGAAAAATAAATAGAAAGGGAATAATTTTGGCTAGTAAATAGAAAAAGAAACGAAAATTTGCTTGTTGTTGGATTCATATGGCGAAGATGGAAGAAATAAATTTGAATAGTGTGTTGAACTATAATACTCCTTATTTAATTTTTTTTTCTTGTTAAAGAATAATTTTATAGAAATCTTTTTAGTTTTTTATAGGTGCACCCGAAACACTTATTGAGTACTTAAAATTTCTTTCTAATAATTTTCAATATAAATTATATATTTTATATCAAAATAAAAAAATTATTTGATATCTTAAGCAGCATCCCGACTATGTATTCCCCAAATGGAAGTATTCTTGCCTATTTTTTCCCATATCCTCAATTTCCTTTTTTGTTTAAAAATAGTAAAAAAAAAAAGAGTGAATTGATCCCATAAATAGTTGTTTAAAAATATACAATTTTATCTTTTATAAAGGTATTATATACACATTTATATAACTATCTTAAATAATTTAAGAAATTAATTTAAATAACTTTTTTCTTGCACACTTTTGGCTCCTTTTTTACTACCCGTTCTCTAGCAATTTTCAAAATAAATCATGGGAATTCACCCTTTGAAAAATGACTTCTCCGTACATGCCCTTTTTACTTCAATGCTAAATTGAAAGCTCAGTAAGCGAGATATTTCACATTTCTTCCCCTTTTCTTCCCTAAGAAATAAGGAACGTAAGGTTTGCCATGTTAGGTAACCAATAAGCGCAAGTGCATTGAAACGTGCAGGCAATGGAAAAATAAGGGGAAAAAATGTTTTACTTTGGATACAGAGCTTCAACTTTGCCAAATACAATAATTAATTTGGAAACCAAACGTAGAATCCAACAGGTTTAATATTGGGGATAATATTTTCCTCATCGTCTTTTTATTAATAATGAATTTGAATTATATACAAAATATGTCAACACTCGCCCATGTCCAGTATGAAAAACTATGAAGTATAAACTTCTTGAACTTCTTATGGCATGTTTGATACGTAGGAATGAGTTGAAATGGAAATACGATTCCGACTTTCATGTCCTTTCTTACTGTTTGAAAGCATTTTTAGAAGCTGAATTTGCAATTTCTTGCAATCAACGATTCCCGCTTTGAGGAGGAATTCAATTCCACCTTTGAAAAGGTGTAATCACAATTTTATTCTATCCTTATTAATTATATGCAGTGTAATTACTTTTTTATTCTATCATGTATCCATATTTTACGTTTATTATTAAGACATTTCTGATAATTACACTTTTTAGACATTTCATTCCGTGTAATCTTTTAAACATAGAAATGTATTTGTCATTCTCAAACTCATTTTATTCCAATCCATTTCATTCTAAATCATTTCTATGTACCAAACGTGATATTAGTATGTGCCAGCATATGCTATAGTTTTTTTCTATTTTTTATCTATTTTGTATTTTTTTATTTTTTTCCTTTTCTTTCTTTTTTATAATTCTAAACTTTACTATTTACAAAAGGCAAAAGGTAATTAAAATAACTCACATTCCCAAAATGGACTTCTTCTATTTATATACCAGTAAGACCATAACCATTAAAAGAGTTTTTATATTAAATTTTGGAATTAGTTTTTATGTTATATTTTGGTCATTTATTCAATAATCTAATGCACACCATTGAACATAAAATTTCAAAAAAAAAAAAAAAAGATAACATCCTCCCTGTGAATAAATACCAATATGTTTTTAAAAAGTGCTAAAAATCCTTTCAATCGATTTTGCTCGCTTTTTTTATCATTTGACTGTTTTAAATCACTCTCTCTCCTATGAATCCATTCTGTTTACTTAACCTTACCTTCAGTTGTGGTCCCATCATTGATTATTAGTTATAGCTAACACGAACAGTAATGTTTCATGCCTTCGTATGTTAAAAAAAAAAACTTGAATAGGTTTCTTGGGACACTGGTTAGGAAAATTTAATAAAAACTTTTGTTTTTATTGAAAAATATTCTTATCAAATGCAAAAATTGCTACCGTGTTCCTTTTACTTGTTCCAACAAAAATTATTATTGTATGGTAAGTTTTTTGTCTGTTTCAGTACCAGTGATACTCACAGTTACAGCTGGTTTAGGGCTTCTTTACCCAGTAGAGCAAATAGAAAGAATGAAAAGAAAAGTAAAGAATAGACATGTTTGTTTTATTTGGTTTAAATCTTTAATGGGTTCATTTATGTTTACTGTAGGAATCCCAGGAGGATGGACAGATTCACATGTCTGCAGAATCAACCTCACTCTCTCTCTCTCTCTCTCTCTCTCAAGGTTTGATTTCTTGGCTGCTTAGTACTCCAAACAAGTAACCCAAAAAAAAAAAGTAATCTTTTTTTTTTTTGTTCTTTTCCCTATGCTGAGTTCTTTAATTATACTTGATCTTTTTAACCACATATGATCTGTTTTGTCATTAATGCTTTTGGGTTATTTTGAGGACCTTTTGTTCTACTGAAAGTAATTTTCTTTTCTTTTTCTTTTGACATTTTAATGTTGTGATAAAACAGTGTGATTATTGTAATAACAGAACCAATTTTGCTACATGAAAAATGATGGGGGATTAAGGAAAATGATTCTCACTTCTGAGAAAATAAAGATGATTTTCCCCATTTATGATGAAGCAATTTCATTTGATTGACAACGCTGTTGATGTGAATTTTCTGTTCTTCGGGTTCGGAAAATTTTAACAATAGCCCATTGTCAAGTTGCAGTTGTTTCATGAAAGAAGTTCTCCAGAATTTCCCAACATTTTTTAGTGAAAAATTATACCGATGTAGAGTACCATGGTCACAAGAAATCGTGTTAATTAGTACCTTAGCGCGTAGGAGATGGAGTTTAGCGACTGAGCACCCGCACTATCGTTGCCAGCAGCCACTAAAAAGTAAAAATTAGTGTTAGAGCATCCCCAACCCATAGTGTCAATCCTTAAAATGCTATATTAGAATTTTAAGGATCTCCTTTTTCAAAAAGACCATCACTTTAACCCTAAGGTCCTTCACACGAGGGTCTTCATAACTTTTTATAATTATATGAGTCCCACGTAATAATAAAAATTACACACAATATCTTTAAAAAATAAAAATAAAAAAAAATAACATTTTGGGGCTAGGGACTGGTCCTTGTCAGAGGAGCTCAAATTTTGCTAAAGACCAGCCCCATCCCTGAAGGATCTCCACTCCTGTCCTTCTCTCCTTGGAATTGTTGCAAGGAGCGACCAGTGGGGATGCTCTTAGGTGCATCTGTTGTGGACTACTATGATAAATGGTGATCATAAGGATTGAATTATTACCACTTGTACATGAAACAAAGGCATGCTAAGTCTATTATGATCATATTCGTATGTCTTTCATTGTGTAGTGTTGTTGGGTGTATATCTTGATACATGGTATAGATGTTTATGATAAATATGGTACTCTATTGCATGGAAAGTGAATTGTGTTGAGATTAAGTATCTATAACATATTATGGGACAAAGCTCATCTCCTGTTGTTTTATACCTAAAACCATGTAATATATGTACCTTTTTTTTAAGACTTCTATGGTCCAACTGTATACTCTGTCCCAGTCATTGTTGGAATCAACCATCCATTTGCCTGGACCATAGGCTAACCTGACTAGTTCAAATTTGAATCAGATAGCTTGATACATCAACTAGTGAATAGAATTAGCTGTCAACTAAGAGCAAACATATTGGGCCATCCTCACGATGACTGAACAAGACGATTTTATGAAGTCAATCTTCGTAAAACCAGTAATAGCCGTCATCATCAAAAGTGGAATGTGTGGACACTATAGGATTGCTCTTAGGGCTTATGGAAATATTGACATGCTTTCCTCTAGAAATATTTCCTTATTGTTTATTTATCATGATGTAATCCTGAAGGACCAGGCAAGTTCTTAGAATTGTTTGTAGAGATAAAAAGTTTCAGATTTTAGTTATGGACACCATGCTGAGGATGTAATCCTTGGATTTTCAGGGGCTATAGATTGCAAAAATGTATTGAGGATGAGAACAAGATATAAAGGTGGAACAAGCTAATGAAGGGGACAAGAATTTATTGAGATGACTGAGTGAGAGAATTGTATTGGTTTTGGGTCTCTAGATTTTTTATCTACTTCAGAGTGATTTATTAACCTAGTGACTTTAATGGCTTCACAAAGTGGCAACTGTGATGCAATTCAATAGTTTGAATGTATACGCATTTTCCCAAGATGATTTTTGTGTATAAGCTAATTAGATAAGAGCAGATCTGATGAACCATTTTTGGTTTGACTAGTCAAATTGAAGTCTAGTTTGTTTAGATTTCTGATCAGGTTTTTTAAGTATAGCAAGGGCATGGACTTCTTTAGTGTTAAAATGTAGTGTGTGACTTGCAGATAGGCTGTCTCACTTCATTGGCATTTGTTTGGAAGATAGATGCCCATGTATAGAGGAGAAAGTTCATGTAAAAAAATCTGTAAATAGACTCCCTAAGATCTACCCTGACCTGTTTAAATGCCTGCAAATTATTCAGGTTCAAGAACTAGGAAAAGACAAAGATAAAGAGACCTATTATTATTAAGACCTCTCTTCATCCAAGCAAGTGAACAACATGTTGTCTGATTCTAGTCTTACATGTTAGAGCTGCTAAAAGAGATTTTATGGTTGTGCGTGGCCTAGCTGGTGGATTTCAGGAAAACGTGACCTTTACTTTCATGTAGGAAGAATGAAAACCCACTGCAGCATACCAGAATTTACCATTTTTGTTAGACTGGCCCTTCCTATCTTTCTTTCTTTTTTTCTAGTTTGTTGCCAACACGAGCAGGGGCTCTTTTGTTGCTGATGAATAAATTCTGCCTATATAGATAGCTACTATACCATACCAGCTAGTACATGATGATCTCTCTGTGCCATGTTGGAATAATTATCATAATTGTAGTCAATTATTTAAGACAAGCAAGGTCTCTGTGGTGACTATTCTATTCACCAACAGATTCCTCTTTCTTCACAAATGATAGCATTATAAAATTCCCCTGATACTTCTTGCTAAGGCTTTGGTGGCCCATAAAAGATAGTTGAACACATGAGACTAGTAGTTCATCATGCTTAAAGGATTACACTTCAGCAATTGGACCTAACGAGAAACATAAGACCTAGTTTGAAATAAGAAGCTTGACTAGATATCCAATGGGCAGGGATCCTATTGGAGTTTGTGATCTCCAGGATTTCAAATATCAATCCACGCTCACAGCACCATCAAAGATTTTGAGTTTCCCCAAATTCAGCTTCTAATTAACAGCTGATAATATATTTAGATTTTAGAGTACAAATTAATAGAACCAAATATTTGGGGCTGTTGCTGAAAATGATTTAATCATCTACAAGATGCAGATACATGAGAATATTTTTGTAGCCTAGATGAAAACCCTGCAGAAAATCACCAGGATCAGCTTTGATTATTTAATATATGCAAATCTGTCTCCAAGTTGAACACTAACAAAAAAGGGTATAGTGGAACCTTTCTTACATTAAGCAAGAGGGAAGTAGTTGGACAGCGGCCTTTTATGGTTGAATGGAATTCTGTGCTAGTAGTGATAGTTTGAACCTACTGTCTGAGAAGGAAGAGCAATCCCCTTTAGGCTGCAAAGGATGGGGATTTCCTGTGACCTCCTCATAAGTTTATTCATGGTCAATCTTATCAGTATGCCTATGAATAGTAGTTTCTTTTCTTACACTTTCAAGATCTGCTGTTGATGGAGCTTTGTTATTTGTTAGCAGAAAGTTGGCAAGGAGGTTATGCTTCCATGTGCCAGCCCTCTCATGATTCATCGGTACACTGTGCTGGAACATAAGATAGATTTGGTCACCTCTTCTTGTTTGCCTTCCTGACAGTGCAGAAATTGTTGTATAAACCTCATATATGAGCTTACCTATGAAAAGGAACATGCTTAATAGTTTTGATAGGAGCTGAATCAACGGTTGTTTGAGTTGCTTTGAAAAAAAGGATAAATAACCATCTGGAAGAGAACCTAGTTTCAATTGATACCAGTGCCTCCGTTGTATCTGAATGTGGGGAATCTATTCTTAGTAGCATCCTGCATATCACAATTCACAAGTCAGTCAGTAGATAGGAGAAACCTTTTGAATTGACCTATGTTACTACGAATTCTCAGGATGGCTGTCAGAAAGGAATTTTCTAGTCACTGTCTTTTCCTTAATGTAACTTATGCCATCTGATGGGTAAAAATGCAAATGGAGCATCGTACCTTTCTCACTCCTACTACTTTTTTGCAGTGGTGGGGATTTTCATTCTCTTGGCATATCCATGGTATTTATTACTTCTTGTTTAATAATCTCTTTTCATGAGGAGAAATAAAAATGAAAATTCCTGCTTTATATGTTTGAATTTACTTTTCTCTAGACTAGATTATTTGTTTAGTCATCTACTCAGGAGATTGAGCTAGTGGCACCTTTCTTCTTGTGCTGTCATGCATTTATTTCCTTTATTTAGTTTCTTTTTTTTAATTCCAATTTGTCCTGCATTAAGGACCTAGACACAATCAATGTTCCACGATTTGATTTCCTCAGCTCTGGGAGGATAAGTGAGATTCCTCTGCATTGCTTCCAGTTCCTTTCTACCACATCCACTTTATTATACAGATCACTGTAACGTTACAAGTTATATTTTACTCTCAAGTTTAGATACATATAATTTCCTGTATATGTAAAATATGATGAAGCCACTAACAGATTTTCAGCCTTCAGGACAAAATCTATGTTGTCGGTCCAATATAACTAACATAATTCAAAGGGCTTGGGTCCCAAATACCTTTTTCTTTCTGTATGTCTGTTCAGCATAACAAGCAACTCGTGTTATATTTACATCATTTCATCTACCCTCTGCCCATCTTCTTATGTTTGCAACCAAACAAGTATAATAGATAGGTCCTTGGGTAGATCTCTTGTACAAATTTGGCTTGCAAAAAAGTGAAATTACATGTTGTCAGAGTTGGGTTAATTTTCAACAGATATGCAATAGATTACGTGAATTTAAAACCAGGTGAAGATAATGGCTTCTAACTGCTTAAAAGTATCCAGTGTACTTGATAAATTTGTATTACTGATGGAGTATATCATTCTCCACTGCAACTTTGTGTACATCCTGTTTTTCTGGGATTAAAAGATGAAACCGTGTATTGATCTTGCCATCAGGATTTACAGCTAACGCAACAACAATTCTGCTTCTTCCACATGACATAAGCTTCAATGCTGTATTCGTCAACTATGCAGCTGCTTCAACTTACAAGAATTTTTCTAGCAAGTCAGGGCAGTCTATTCCACCCTTGTGACTAGAAGGAGGAATCCATGATTGTATAAGACGTGATCTGAAGATAACAGATTCTAAATGCTCAATACTACCCAGTGGAACCGACTTGGTATAATTTGTCATTGCTGACACCTGACAGAGTATATCATTCTAAACTGTTAACTTTTTGTGTCCATCTTGCTGTTTCAGAGATTAAATGATCAAACCATATATTGATCTTGTCATCGGGATTTCGAGCTCACCCAACCATGATTCCTGCATCTTCCATCTGACATAAACCCCTACGTTGTAGGCTTCAGCTATGCATCTCCTTCAACTTATCAGCCTTCTTGCAAGCCAAGGCAATTTCTTCAACTTTTGACACTAGAAGGCAGAAACCCTAGTCGTGTGAGGCTTGATCTGGACGTTCTTAACTTCACGCATGGGTATTGCCATAAGTGCAAACGACACAAGGTTATCTCTCTTAATAAGAATATGCCTTTTCTCCAAAGATATATATGTATTGCCTGCTGCATATTTTGTTCCTTGCTGCTACAAATGCGTTCAATGACACCTTCCATAAGATAAGATATTCAGAATGACTTCCTATAGGATGATTTGCCTATTCTCGTCTCACTCCAAAAACCAAGTTTTTTTGTCCCACTTTATTTTTGGTGAATAATGATAGCGTGCCCATCCTGCTGTAGCCGGGTCATCATCATGAAAACTTAATGCTCAAGAATGAATGGATTCAACGCATTGTTTATTAATTCGTGACTGTTTATGATCCTGATTCCAACTGCTTTTTACCAGGTCATGGGAATACCTTCTATGAAGTTTCGTTGGAGAAAGGGACACCAACGTAATGGCCCACATATTCTTTATCTGATGCTGGAAAGAAAAGCCAGATACTAATCTAGCTACAAGTTCACATTGCACCCGACTTTTTTTCTATTTTTCTTCTCCTCTTTACTCTTTTGCCCCAAATAAGAGAAGTTAGTCTATAAGCCTTTTGACAGGTCACCTACCACCTCAACAATGCCAAGGCTGAGCTGTTCCTCCAAGTGGTCAAGAATTTGCCATGAATTTAGAGGCGAATGCAATATTTCGCACAATACGTCATAATTACATAAATTTTAAGCACCCATCTCCCATGGATCTAGGACCATCCCATGATTTGGACTGACAACAGCGGTTATGTGTATGTTTGATGGCTTCATTACATTATTAATAAATACCGATGTGTTGAGATGATGCTTTATATGTTGGTTTTGTGATCGAAAGTTGCCCTTATTGTAATAAGAAATGGTAAATTAAGCTGAAGTATCAGTCAGAATGGAAACCAACTCAGCTGTAGGTCAATGAAAACCTTAAAGTCGTTAAATTATTAGAGATTCAAAAGGGCAGATCAAGATCATAGCCAGTTGAGGATAATAACATAGTACTGTACTATTGCTCGCTTGTTTCACCCTCATCGAGCAACCTAGGAGAAGAAAGTGACAGATGCATTGTGTAAGAGTAGCAGCCCAACAGGCAGAAGTTTGTGTAGTGCCAATTTGATGAACCCTCATTTTGAAAACCGGTTTTACAGATAAATACTTGTAATTTACACCAAAAAAAATAAAAAAAAGAAGGAAAAATTATCCATCTGTTTCATATTTAGCTTCAATTATGGTCCACTACACAAAAAAAAAGGAAACAACCTAATCCTATCTCTCTAAATTTAAGTTTATCCTACTCGGTTTCCTAGAAAATTCCTGCCTCTTCTTGCTCTGGTCATTTTCTTTACAAATGTTACAAATTTAAGCCAACTTCAAGCATCAACGCAGAATCCCTTAACACTCCAAAATCTCATCCTGTCCGCCCTCCTTCGGCTGCTGAACCAACACGCCAGTCAAAATGCACAAACTTTAAAACGCAGGGCCAACATAATCTGTAAGTTCCAAAGTCTGATGAGCCTGCCTTTTCCAACCTCAATCCGGGCACAACACACATCCTACATTTAACAAGAACAGTCCCTCAACCTTAACTCCCATGTCCTCCTTTTGATCCAACAAATGGTGATTGGACACTATCTGCATCCGAGTCACTCCCAGAAGAAGAACTTCGAGAATCTGAGTCTGCAACAGCAAAGTAAAGTTTGAGCCCAAATTTATATCATTCCAAAAATAGCAAATTGTAGTTGACACAAAGCATTCGAGGAAGACCCCATTTTTCATACCACTAGACGAAGAATCACTGCTGGAGCTTGAGCTACTAGAACTATCAGACTTTGCATCCCTTTCAATCTCAACAGGCGGGTAATCACTCGCCGGCATTTCATCCCCAATGTCAACATCCTCCTCTCCACCACCTGTCTCCCCTTTCTTCCCCTTTGGGGGTACATGCTCGGGCGACTCTCTTTCAGGTGACTGCATGGACATTCACAAACGCAACAGACCATCAAAACACTACTACACAAACACTTAACAAAAGCTAACTAGGGACACATTGTAAGGAAGACAAGTGTGCTACCTTGTGAGTGATTTCCGAAGCTGAAATCTGGTTGTTAATAAGTCCCTGCCGCTTGATTTTGCTAACCAACTTCTTGTAGTTGCAAACAAACCGGTCGAGCTCCCACAGGGTCTCTGTATCAACAGCTTCAATGTCGAGCTCAATCTCATCCCCATCTTGGGCAAAATGCTTATTTCTCTTCCTAATGATGTGGAGCAACTGACCCATTTTCTCTGGAGGCAAGCTCTGCAAATTCATTCCCAACTTGGCTTTCTCCTCAAAACTCATCTCTCTCTTGTTGGGATCCTTAGCTTTCGGCTTTGGCAACTTGTGTGTTTTCACCCGCTTCCCTCCTGAAGCAGGTGCAGGAGCAGGAGGAGTAGGTGCGGGTACGGGCACAGGTGCGGGTACGGGCACGGGAGCTGGGGCAGCTATCGGCTCTGGGACTTGCCTTGTAGGCACAACTTCCTCCTGATTCGACAATGCCGGTGGAGCTTTCACTTTAGGACTCGGTTTCGACTTCTTTTCTACTGGCATTGGCTCTGGATCCCGCCTCGAACTCTGTGGAACAGATTCCTCAACCCATACAGTCCTAGGAGGTTTCGATTTGGACTCCTCAAACTCAACAGCAGCTGCAGCTGCCTTCTGCCTTTCCTTCTCGTATTTCCGATACGCGGGATCAAACATCTGATTGAACTGCTGCAACAGTGTTTCCGCCATGATGTGCACATCATGGCCCTTAGGGTTATAAGTCAAGGCATTGTTGAAAGTCAACCTCACATCAGAAGCAAACTCTCTGGGTGAACGGTAAACATCTCTTTCGAGATTAGACTTCACGGTACCAAGATCCATCGGATTCTTGATTATCTGCCTATAATCATGAAGCCCTAAACCCACAACATCAACGGGAGTATTAAAAACCCACCCATGCTTATGCTTCATCAATTTGCTCAAAATCGACGCACATTTCTTCATCATACTCGCCTGGGATTGATTATCCGTCAAACCATGGCTCTCCAAGGCGGGCTTCTTGAGCTGCTCGGGCTTATCGGAGGCATAAGGGTTTACTCTTTTTGAACCCAAAGAACCTTTCTTGTGTGTACTCCCTTTAGGCTTGCTATTGCTAGACCCAATTGCTTCATCCTTCCGCCTAGGAGACTCCGGAGACGGCCGTGCGGTGGCGGAGAACTGCGAGCTCGGGTAAGCTGATCGGGACTCGTAAACCGCGGTTTCTAATCGTGTGCGCAACGTCCGTACTTGTTCGAGCTCGGAGATCAAACGCTTCTTCAGCTCCCTGAGCTCCGATCTCGACAAACCCCCAAGATGAAAGGTCACGTACTCCGCCGCAGCCACGAACCTGTTGTTGTTGTTGTTGGGTGCGCCTCCTCCTCCTCCCCTGGGGACGAACGAAGCGGTCTCCTCGTCAATTGCAGCAGCATCATCGTAATGGAGGTGGTGGTGGTGATGAGCGGAGGGAGTGGAATCGTGGATCTGCTTGGATTTAGGGTTAGGGTTAGGGTTTGAGTAAAGGGAGTGGTTGTTGTTATCGTAAAGGGGCGTGTTATTGGAGTTGTAATTCTTCATATACACCTTGCGGTCACCCCACGAAGGCTCTATTCGACTCGCCGCCGCCGCCAGTAGGGCTGATGCCATATGATTCTCCGGATCGGGTTATCGGATCCGGCTCGTCTCGCTCCGATCATCCGAGAGACACGCCAAAATCCCCAAACTACCCCAAGATCATTTGGGAAGGGAAGACAGTATTTTTATTTTTGGAGTGAGTAGGAAGACGAGGGCTTTTTGGGAATTTCAACCCCCTTTTTTATAAGCTTCTTCTTCTACTTGGTTTCCCTCAGCTTGAACGAAGAACATGAGATGGGTAAGGCCTCTTCTTAAAGGCGCTCCAGATCTGCCCGGGCAGATTCTCCACCGTTGATTTTACCCCAACGGTCCAGATCCCTTTCCCCACCTGCCCGTTTTCCAATCCCTTGTCCCCTCTCACGGACGGTCACGATTCATTTATCCTCTCCACGTGGTTCCATCTCACACTGTCCGATCTCAACCAGCACCTCTTCTCCTTTTTTCCTCTTCCTCTTCTCTATTTTAATTTTCGCAACAACTTTTCGCAAAGAGAAAAAAAGGAAAAATAAAATTAATGGGGTTCGTGGGTCCCACTTGTCCTGATGACGTGGCGGTGGGCCCCAACCGGCCGATGAAGTAAAAAATATCTAACTTTTGTTGCGGAATCTTGCTGTGCCAGGTCAGCCTTCGGTGTTTGCGTTCCCACTGCTTCGCCACGTAGGCTGACCGGGTTTTTTATAATGTGGACGCGGGTACTGGATTCCGTCTCCTGTTTAAGATTTGAATTTTCTAAATATTTTTTTTTATTGTCTGGCGGGTTGATCCCCTGTTAACGTAGCGCATGGTGTACGGACCACATCAGGTGGTTATGCGGAGTTCGATGTACACGTGGCAGGAGACGGAGCCATTGGTGGCACGTGATGTGGGTTCACGGATTGGGATATTACTCGCGGGTGCATAGGATAATTAACCATTGGGCGAAAATGAAATTACTCGTCGTCGTCGTCGTATGGGCAACGTCTACTCATCGGGCAAGGGTCTTTCTTTTTCAATATAAAGGTTGAATTCAAATCGGAATTCATCTTTCTCTCTGAAATTTAATTAAGGGTCTGCATCGTATTTACAAATTATTTATATTGAATTTGTTTGGCTTGTTTATAATTAAAATTATTAATTTTTTATAAAATAATAAAAATAAAAATATCAAAATAATTAAAATATGATGAAACAAATAGATTATTAATCTAGATTTTTAAATATTGTTATCTAAATTCACATGCAATATGAGATTATAAAGCTCGGTGATAGCTATGTTTAGTTATAAAAAGAAGGAAAATTATATAACACTGCATTAATCTCGTATAAATTTATAGTCGTTTAAATAACGCTCTTTTATGGAATTATTTCGTTATGAGTAGTGAGTATTTGCAAAATATAACTATTATCTACTTAAAATTAGTTCGACAGTACTTGAACTTTTGAAAACAATCATTTTCGTATTTAACCTTACGATAGTTTTGTTTCAGATGCTCAACTTTATGAAATCTACCATGTTGACAACTCTCCTAAAGTTTAGGTGCTGGTAGACCTGAAATCTAGTTCATGTGGATCCTAATACATTAACTGCCTATGTGGATCATGGTCATTGACCCAAAAAAAAAAAAAAAAAAAAAAATGAAAGAAAGGAAGGGAAAAAGGAAATAAAGCAAGAGATATTATCCTTAGTGCCAAGTGCATGTTGCACATTTTTATTGATATTGCAATGGCCTTCTATTAACATCCTATGATAATTAACTAGGTTTTTAATCAATTCCAAGAATGGTTAGCATTGAAACTTAATGTTACCAAGTCTAAAATATTATTTTCATCATGAAATTAAATATTAAAGAAATCCTTAATTTAAGGGGAGTGAGCCCATTAGGGAAGTATTTTGGCTATACATTGCACAAAAGAGGTGTTTCTCATCTACATCAATTTAAACAAGTGATTGATAAAAAATTAAAAATAAATATGCCAGATAGAAAGGGAGGTATTTAAACTTGGCTGGTAGAATTATTCTAGCAAAATTTGTCTTCTAAGCCATACTAAACTATTATAAGCAATTGCCCAGCTTATCAAATGACACAATATAACTTATTGATCAACAAGTCCGGAAAGTTGTATGAGGTGAGAGGTAATGGGATAAGATAACTTTGTTAAAAGAACATGGGGCCTTTGGAACAGACAATTCAAGAACAAGAAGTAAATCATGGCAGCTCAGGAGGCTTTAGGAAGTAAGAAATCGAAGATCTATATGGAAAAATTTTTTATTCATAAATATCATATTAGAATGTGTTCCTTGTATTGGTACTTCAAAAAGAACAACTCTCCACTTTGAAAGGAATTAGTTATTAACATACAATGGGTGAAGAATAACTAACTACATCTCCTAAGAGATGGTAAAACATGTAGCTTTTGGATAGGATCTGAGTCAGAACATAGACCATTATGTGAAGTTTTCTATGGACCATTTTCAACCTAAGGTGTTAATGAAACCTAGAAGGGCATCTTGGCTTAATGAATTAAAGTGGAATGTGATACGAAAAACCTTAGATATATTAAACCTAAGACCTAACGTTCGTCAAATGGAATTGAACCTTAAGAATCGTCTAAGAAACCTGGTGGAAAATCGTGACCTGTTGGTTGAGTAATTCTAAGAACCTTGATATAAGGATCTTGACCCTTTAGGAAATACCAACCAAGAACCTTGGTATAAAGGAGGACGCCACAATTAGGGATGGAAAACTCGATTGATAAGTCATGATGAACACCACGGGTAAAAACTTGGTAAGTTCAAACAAGTTTTTTCTTAGAACTCAAAGAGAAAAAGCTCTCAAATTTTCATTTATTCCAGTCTAGTCTCAAAAGATTACATATGATGGGTTTTTACAGGCTTTAGTTAGCCTAAAACTAACCAACTAAATAATAAATACTTGAAAAACCGAAAAAACATAAAAGAAATTCAAACTAAGCAATAAATACAAGGAAAACTAAAAAGATATATAAAAAAAAAATTCAAACTAATCAAGAAATATAATGACGCCATCCAATCCCCATCAAATAGAATACTAGTCAATCATGATTAGGAGATGATGTTGGGCCAACACTTAAAATGATAGATCAGGATTGGTTAGGTTTTGAATGGAAATCAAATTCAAAGTTACAACTAAATGATGTGTATAAAAGTTCAATTAAGGAAAAAAAGATGCAACCAACTTACATAAGAATGGATATGGAAATGTCCTTTTAGCCCTTAAAATAAAAGTTTTTCCATTGGCGGATATTCAATGAAGGTATTTTAATGGCAATTCGAGTTCATCATTTGATATTTACTAGTTTTCTTATGTCCAAGATGTCATGTGAGGTAGAAGACATGAATCATGCTTTTAAAGCATGCCTCCATTTTGTTAAATTTGGGAGAACTTGTGGTTATTGGAGATGGACTATGAATCATAAGTAAACATTTAGGAATGAATTTTCTATCATTGTAAGCTCAACACTAGACAGTAGAGAAAAATCACCCTCCTTAGAGTATCTTTTTTCTCTCAAGACTATTGTTAATTTAGAAAGGTTGTAACAATAAATTATTTGACAATTCAACTAATCAATTACCGTTATATCAACGTGTTTGACTAAATGCATTTCAATAGTGAGCATATATGAAAAAAAAATAAAGGAAGGAAAACATCTATCATTATGGAACAGGACAAATGGGTTGATCCTAACCACCTTATGGCACGAGTAGACTATATAGTAATGCTAGTGTAACTAATGCTTATGTGATAGTAGGAGTGATCATGAATAGAGTTATCTAATTAATAATGAACCATTATTGAAAACTAAAAAATTTAGATGTCTTTAGAGTAGAGACTTGAGACTATATTAGGATTTATTTTATTGTAAGAAAATATGAATCAAATGTTTACATATCCACATGAACTCCTTGTGTACTATTAATATGATTAAATTTGATGTGGATGTGATAAACAACTTTTATCATGCTATTGTTGTTTGTTGGGAAAATTTGCATTGTTCGGATGACTCTAAATTGTCATACATGTAAACCTAATATAGAATCATGAAAAAATTTTCGAAAAAAGTAGCAAAAATCACTCCTAATTTTTTGCAATTTAAAATTATTAAAATGTGAACGAATATGATTATAGTTAGTAAAATTAAAATTCTTACTAATAAAATTTCGAAATGCAAAATGTAACTTCTATAATCTTAGACAATCAAGAATCGATGATAAATCAATTATTACTGTAAACTTCAAAATCCTTTTATCTTAAGTTTAGTAATTAGAAAATAAATTCTCCACCAGTTAAATGATATAATAATTTTCAAGTTATCTCTAATATTTTTAAAAACCCCAAAGTAACGTTAGGAAATTTATGATGATCAATTATCAAAATAAATCATTCTTAAGACAATATTCCGAAACACGAATCAATAACTCAAAAAGTAATCAAAGTTGACCTTAGTTTTCAATTATAATAAAAGATGATTAATTTTTAGAGCCTATTGATTATAAAACGATAATTTAAAGATGAACTGCTAGGATTATAAATACATATTAGAAAATGAAAAACAAATCAATAACTATAAATCTACGTATCACATAAAGATTTAGATTATACCATTAAACTATTTAGAAAATTTCGAGTACATAGAGACTAAAATTCTAATTTGCCTATCAGGTCCAAAAATTCTTAATCACGTAAGATAAAACTTTAAAAATAATTGATCGCGTAAACTTTATATTCAAAATTTGAACTAAAAAATAATTTAGAAATATGGTAAAAACTTTGGATGAATTTTTAGAGATAAAACCCCTATATAATTGATACATTTACACGTGTATGCTTTAGTAAACTAAATGAAAACTTAGATATTATATTATATAATTATGTTACTAATGTATGTATGTATTATACGATTGAAATTGGAGAAGAAGCCGGTCATCTACTCTTGGAATTCTTCACGCCATTTGCCTTTACAATTTGTGCAAGTTGTACAAATTTGAGTCAAATTGTCAACTAATACAACTTGAAAACAACATCTAAACCAATCCAAATGTTTCAAATAAACCCCATCATTAAATGCTTTGAAAGCTAGAAATTCAACTTGCAAAAACCAGAACATATTATTCTCCTCATCATCATGAATTCCAGGCTACAAAGGAGAAAACACATAGCAAGTTGATTTAATTTCTTCCACCATGAGTTCTATAGAAATTCTTAGGAATAGACCAAGCCTAATTTAATTTGCAAAACCGGACCAAATTTCTCTTTATCACCATGGATATCGGCTGCAAAGGAGATGCACTTCCTCAAGTTGCTGCACATGTTCTCACCGTATATAACCTTAGACATTTCAGGCGAAACTCAAGTCAACAACTTTGACAAATTGACCCAACAAGCTTCGATAAAAACTCTTTAAATAGACACAGAAGTGGATGAATGTTGACTTAGAAATCTATTGTTCAAAACACAAAATACAACTTTAGGAGCCTCTAATTTGCAGACGTGAAACATATTCTTCGGCCCACAAAAAAACCATCACAACTTGCATTATAAATAAAGCTTATTAATGAATTATAAAAATGAGAGTAATGAACATGCAAACAAATTTATTTAACCCCTTCAGTTTGAACTATAAAACAACAAAACAAACAACTTTTCTCTTCATAAACAACAACTAAAAATAGAGAAAACAACCACTGTTTTCCTGAGCCCCACCATGAGACCTCCACATGAAAACCAAACCAACACACAAACAAGCTTCACTTCTCTTTCCATAGTCATCAACGTGACCGACTACAACATCAAGGCCTTTTCTTTTCTTTCTAACTATTTCATATTTCAAGGGAAAGAGACTCATTTAGCTAAAACAAAACAAGTTTCAAAGATCAAATACTAAAGGTAAGAGAGTTTCAATTAAGTTAGTTGAATCTTAAACCATTTGGAACTCATCTCTTGCTTTCTAACACTAAGTTCAATTTTCGTCAAAAGAAAATATTCATCACTATCTTCCACATCCAATCAAGGTGACTCTCATCTCATCTTTGATTTCATATTGCATTTATATGTAAAAGCATAGGGAGTTGATGGATTAAGATGTCATGAAAATCCTACATGTTCAAATACATGGATATTTATCTTATGTATATGACAAGTTGAATCATCCATATATTGATGTCGTCTTTACAAGTTCGAATAAACTGTATGGATACAACCATCACAATTCAAAAATAACCCCACTAATGGAAAATACACGAAAAATCCCATGAAATAGACTACTTATTTATTAAAAACGGGTTAGATATCACAAAAACAAAAATTTACCAATTGCTGTCAATTTTTTTACAAATTGTAGACTATTCCTATATTTTTTGCCATCTTAGAGCTTATTTTAACAACAACATCAATGTATTTTTTGAAAAATCCTATGGGAGTGACTATTTATTCATAAAAAACAGACTAGAAATGAGTTAGATATCACAAAAATAAGTTTTAGTTAAAGCTGTCATATTTTTACCTTAAATTTGCAAACATGTTTTATAAATTTGAGCATCTTACTCATCTCTTTTGTTAAAAACAACACCATTGCTAGAAAGTACTTGAAGAGTACTACCGAATCGACTATTTATAAATTAAAGTTGGATTAAAAAGTGCAAGATATTGCGAAAACAAAAAAACTCACTAAGTGCTGCCAAATTTTATCATGAACATGCACACACAAGCACTCAATGAGCGCTCAAGAAGGCACTCCATAGGCACTTTATACATGCTTTGTGAGCGCTCCATGCCTACTCCATGAGTGCTCAAACAAGCCCCATAAGAGCTCTAATGACGGCCTACGATCACACACCAGACGCACACATAGAGCATGCCTATGCTTAACTCACCGAATGCTCGATAAGGTGCTCAATGAGCACTCCATGGCCGCTTTAAGGACGCTCTAGAGGCGCTTAATGGGCACCCCTATCCTAGCTCCTTGAGCACTCAGTTTGCACTCTTGATTTTTTTTTAACATATTTGACGTTATATGTATATATATATTCTTATGAACAAGTAGATATATAAAACTAGTTTTATTCTATTTCTTTATCATATTTTATTTATTCTTCATGACACCATTTTAAACACATAATACACATCAATAACTTAGATTAAATATTACTTATATACGTGAATCATTAATATTTATATATATGTATAGTTGTTACTTGTTTATTTTCATTATCAATATTACTTCATTTTCTTGTTCGTATGTTTAAGTTTCTACACAACCTCCTACACAAGTCATATAGAAAGTCATGGAGTATTTCTGATTATGAATTCCTTTCTACACAATCTCTTGCACAAGCCATGTAGAGAACCATGTAGGCTTTTTGACCCTAAAAGAAAATATAAAAATAAAAATATTAAACTAAACAGTTGAAAATTATGTTCAATAAACTTTCTAATGACTATTCATATGCTAAATCGAAGTTAAAATGAAGATAATGGGCTTAATCTAAGATTATACGACTAAAATCGGTATCTATGATTTTTAGAAAGACTTCTCGTACATAACATGTGTTTACACGAATATTATGACCTTATCGAAGAAAACTAACCCATATAAAATTCAAAAACTCCTACCTAGGAAAGTATAATGAATCAAAAATAGTGAAACTTAAATTTAAGATACAAAAAATGCAACCAAAAGCATTATGAATAATAGTGTAATAATGAATATCTATTATTTCATTTCATAGGAGATATTGAGTTTGAGTTCTCAAATCCAGGTATTTATAAAGGTCGTATCAAGCAAACAAAAATACTCAGGTAAGCAAGTTCTGATGATATGCTATTTGCTTATGCTTACTGTTATGTTGGTTGTATTACTTGTCTATTAAATAATTGTTTGTTGTGAGTGCCCCCATCTACATGATCGCTGGAATGAATGGATAACTTAAAATCCTAGCTAAATCAAAAGAACATGGCTTATAGAATCTCAAGTCGTTCTCTATTCATCATTTAAATGAGTTTTACCAAATGAATTTTTGAAATAAACCTACGACATTTCCGAGTAATTTTTTAGCGGTAGATGTTACTTGAGCCTGGGTCTACTTGTTTGATTCACCATTATTTGGTGATGGTTAGTGATTCACCATTATTTGGTAACGGTCAAATTGATTCGCCATTATTTGGTGATGGTCAGTGATTCACTACGATCGACTGATGGTCAGATGTGCTACATGCATTCATTCCGTATGCATTCATATTGGACGTAAGTAGATTTGTACGAATATTTAATGCTTGATAACTTGCATGACTAGTAGTATTGAAGAATGAACTCATTGAGCTGTGGTTTCGCTTACTCCCCAGTAGTTTTTTATGTAGAGATAATGCTAGCTGAGATTGGGCTAAGAATATGTGAAGTGTGCTTCTCCATCAGACTTTGTTGAAGTTAGAAATATAGGTTATAATGAACTTAGAATACAAGTTAGATAAATTACTACTTGGTGGGGATATCGATTTTTTGCAATCTTGGTGAAATGTGAAAAAATCGGATTTCCATAGTTTAGTTTGAATAATAAACATTATATATATGTATAATTAATGTATGAGAAATTAATGAATAATCAAAATCTTGTAACCTCTAACTTGCAAGAAGATTTTCATATTACGGTGCATACGTAGTATGATAATTTTAGGATAATCCTACTAGACCCCATAGGGTCATGACAATAGATACCCAAATAATATAATAGTTAGCATATTAGATGGGGCAAAATGGATTAAGCTAAAAGAAGCTACACTTTTTGCGCCTCTAACAAATATATGTAATTTTTGTATGCAAATAATGCAAATATAACCTTTCTGATGTTGCTAATGTAGTCACGTATGGTGTTGATATTAGTTCCAATACGTGTGCAAATAAACAAGCTTCTTGTAAGATTGATAGCCCCACCTTTTATAAGCTTTGCTTCTAAATAAATAAAGTGTCAGTTTATTAAAAAAGCAACAAAAATGAACTTCATAACCGTAATCTTAACCTTATCTCAAAATTTAAAGATATAAAACTCCTTGTCTATGTCCACAAGTTCTAACCTTAAATCCTCATCTTCAATCCAACAATAGCACATGCCAATACGAGGAGGAATGCATCTTAAGCCTTATTGCCATCATCTACTTCTAATCACAACACTATAAAGACTTTTAGTGATGTAAATTATTTTTGTAAGTTGTGTTGCAAGCAAAAAAGCATAGACTTTGGAAAACCATGGAAGAAGGTTCATGGTTGTCATTTGCACTACGAGAATAACAATTGTGATTTTCTTTAAGAGGGTCATCATTATATATGATGAGGTATTGTAGTAACTTATAAGCAATAGAATGTTGGATTGGTAGAATTGTAACCATGCACAACTTTGGACTCCTCACAACAAAAGTGTCTCCAACCCAATAGGAGTGCACACCAATGGCAAGGTAAAATGTACCTTATGCTTCATTTTTATCATTTGATTTTGCTCATTGCACTACAAAACCTCTTAATGATGTATAATATTTTTGTAAGTTGAGATGTGTTTCCTTGATTAGGTAAGTTAACATTACAAATGGCAGGAGATATTAAAGTATAACTTGCCAGCACAAGTCTAATTGCCAATAATCATTAGCCAACTATATAATGCTAAATTCATTTACAAATCACATGATGTGAATTTGACTTGTTTTCATGCCAACTAAGATAGACTTCAAATATAAGGTTTGCAATATTGAAAAATAATAAATAGATAGTAACTTTTAAAGGTGTTTTTAGTATTGGAAACCCTATATCTAAATTCTTATTAGTTGGTAATGCTAAAAGATGGATCTACAATAGTTGGTATAAAAGTCTAGGTTTCACACTTTTGTGATTCAAATCTATGTAGAAATTTGGTGATAAATGTGCTTTTTTTTCCCATCACAATATGTGTGGGATAATCGAACTTAGTACATTACACTTGGGTGACCATCTGTTTTGTATTAGTATTACATTGATAATTTTTGTAAATTATCAATGTTTACATGAGATAGTTTGCTATGGAAATGGTATTTTGAGTAACAACACAAGTATGGATGTCACTTTTCTGATGATTCTCCTAAGGATACAATTTTGTGTGGAGTTTTTTTTTTTTTATTTTTGCATAATTCACATATGCTTAGGAAGTCATGATCAATGTGGTGATAATTTGAAAAGAACAATATTTTCAATAAAGGAAGGAAATTTCATTGATGGCCTTGAGCCGAGAAGCACTCTAAAATGATGTAGCTACATTGAAAAGATGAGTTCAAAAGTGAGTTGATGAAAGGAATATAAGACATGATTTGAACATGGAATCATTAAGTCAAAATAATAAAATATTGTGTGTGAATAAGTAATTGCAAAGAAAATAAATTTTGAGACTATTATTTATCCTCAAAAAATGAATAATTGGAAAGCGTACAGTTAGTAACCACATTTAGAGCAGTTAATTGCAAGTTCAACATAAGCAAAAAGTTATTTAATTAGAGAAATAAAGTAAACACTACAAGTAATGAGCCACATCTACTATGACATGCAATCACAATTATTTGCACATCAACCAATTATAAAAAGTTTAATTGATAGAGCTAACAACATATGGATAGGTTTTTGGAACATTAGGCAAATTGAACTAGTTATGGTGATACTTTAAATTTCAAATTGACTTCAACAAGATTTGTTTTTTATCAAGTCAATACAAGTTAGATTTGAGGACAACTCTTCTTAAAGAAATGCATAATGATGTGTGCCAAAGAGACTAAATTGCATGGCATGAGATCGTAAAGGAGAATCTAAATGTCAATTTGTCAACAATTTCCTATGTTATTTCTTTTTTATATGTAGTTTAGGTAATTCTTTATTATTAATTATGTCTAAGGAATTTAATTTATGTTATTCCCTTTCTATGTGCAGTAGGTCTTTTTTTTTCACATTTAGTTTTCTTTTTTTTTTTTTTATGAATTTGCTTAGTTTATGTGATATATTTTCTCCTTAATGATTTTTCTTTATGTTAAAAGTTAAGATTCTCTTAAGTCTATAAGGAAATTTTGTATGTATTGAATTACATTATTGAATGAATGAGTTTAGTTTTGTTATTAAACCTTTATTACAGTTATATGTTGGTGAGATGGTAGTTTGAAAAGAAAAGAAAAGAAAACTAGGGTCAGCTGGTTAGGCTAACCTTAATTTAGCTACTAGTCATGATCTCTCGTAAGTAAGCAAGTTCACCTACCATAAGATATACTATATTCAATGAGACTAAGTGTCATCCTATAGGAGAACTAATTACTTCGTAAATGATTTATCACTGAGATAATCAATTCAACAATATTATTAAACCTCAAATTATTGAGAATTAATATCAATTCTTTAACCATACTTAAGCATTGTTAATCATGTTAGCTATATGAACAACAAATCATATTCAATATATTTCTTCTCATTATCTTACACCATGGAAATTCCTAAAGTAGATAGTGGTAGAAATCACTAGGATCCACAATCATTAATCTTTTATCCATTAATTGAAACCATCTTAATTAATCAATTTAGATTGCATTACTTTTTATCAATTAATGTACTCGCTAGTTAATTATTTGTATCGCTCTGTGAATTCCTCTATTAGGGCTCATCCTAATCCTGTTAAAATATCATGTTATTAGCAATAACTATAATAATAAAAAAGACAGAAAGAAGAGATAAAAAATAAACTCAATTAAATTCTTCAAAGATTTCATATCTATTCTCGGTTTTCTTCCCTTTAAAATCACTTTTCAAAATCATATGAAAAAGCTATTTAACATGTTGTCTCTCATAATATTTATAAGCTAACAAATATATTCAAATTATTTACATATATATGCATATACCTTCTAGACAATTAACTTAGAACCATATTTCACAATTTACTATATTAGAAGTTATAATGTAATCCACATATATCAAAGTTAACATCCACTATTTAAAAAAAAACTAGCAACATAAAATAAAAAGTAACACATTAACTAAGTAAAACCAAAAATATCTTATACACTTTACCAAAATGCATAAATTCCTCATTTTTCTAAAAACATATTGTTTTTTTTTTCATTAAACGCAACAATTAGTAGCAAATGCACGTTAAATCAATTCATTCCCTAGATATTTTCATTAAATACGATTCCATTAGAAGCAAATTGTTAATCAAGTAGTTTCATTAATAGTAAGTTTCAGACTAGATGATCTTAGATTATTAGGTTTTAAACTAGCCTTTCAAACCTTTATAATGAAGATACAATTGCACCAAGTTCACCTCAACAAATTCAAGTTCCTAAAGGAATGATTACACGAAATAAAGCTAAGAAGCTTTGAGAAAGATTCCAAGGATTTGTACAAAAATTCATTGAAGATGACTCCAAGTTCACCAACAAGGTCGCAATCTTCATATCAAGGTTTTTTGGATTACTCAACCACAGGGTCAAGATCAATTCCATCTAATTATATCAAGGTCGATTCTTAGAGTATTGGAATTCACAAAGCCATGCCAAGATCACATCAGATTGGTATAAGAGCCCTAGGTTTTCTAAGAATCGCTTCAAGTTAGTGCGAATCAAATACAATACATCAAAAACCTAAATCAGTTTGTTCATATATTCTTTTTCATTTCTCTTGTTCTTGAATTGCTGTTAGGGTTCTTATGAGGAAAAAAAAGAAAGGAAAATTCAGATTTAAAAAAAAAAAAAAAGAAAGAAAAGAATACCAAAAGGAGAAAAGAAAAAGAAAAAAAAAGTAAATAAAAAATTGTTATTATTGAAGGAATTTTTTGTGGCAAAAAAAATCACTAGTGGATTTGGGATTCATATCTGTTATTTGACTGGAGTTTTCAATCCTATTATATACTTACCAAGGATTAAGGTTTTGTGAGGAACGATACAGGAAGGAAAATTCAAGAATTGAGATCCAAGTTCGATACAAAACAATAAGATGAAGGATCAAGAGGTAAAGTGGTAAGTGTATTTTGAGTTTGTGTGAAATATGAGTGTTGAGTATTATATTCTTGTGAGTGATATACGTAAGGGGGTGAAGTGAGGTTTCTTTTCATTTCTATTATTTGTTTGGAATTTCTAACATCATAGGATGTCTAGTCCACTAAGGAAGGAAGGAGACGAGAGTAGTTATGTACAGAAGGATATGGCTCAAATGTTTGAAATGTTGCAAGGATTAACTGTGCCGAATGGAGCACATGGAATAGTAGAAACCAAAGGGAGAGCATGATTCTTATGATGAATAAGATCACAAGATGCCTGCTAAGACCAGAGGCAAGAGCCGTTCAAAAGAAAGCACTAGTGTGGGAGGTGAGAAAATTGACACTAATTTGAATTCTATAAAATTCAAGATTCCTCCTTTTCAGGGATGCAGTGATCCAGATGCTTATTTGGAATGGAAGCACAAAATTGAAATAATTTTTGTCTGTCAGAACTATCGTGAGGAGAAAAAAGTTAAATTGGCTATGGTAGAATTCAGTGGATATGTCAGCATCTAGTGAAATCAGTTTACACTTAATAGAAGAAGAAATCAAGAGGATCCCATTAGTACTTGGAGAGAATTGAAGCTAATCATGAGAAAGAGGTTTGTTCCTTCACATTATTGTAAAGGCTTTCATCAACAGTTACATGAACTTACTCAAGGAAATAGGAGTGTAGAAGAGTACTACATGGAAATGGAAACACCCATGATGAAGAATGATTTGAAAGATGATGATGAAGCTACTATGGAAAGAATTTTGAATGGGTCAAATAGAAATATTGCAAACAAGGTATGTGGAATTGGAAGACATGTATCGAATGGCATTAAAATTTGAGAGCCAACTCAAGAGGAAAGAAAAATACAGTTAGGGAGGGTCTTCTTCTACTTAATGGAAGAAAAATTAAGAAGAAGGATAAGAAGAACAAGAAAGAAAAATTTACTCAAACTATTTCAAAAGAGGAGACTTCTAGTAAATCCAAAGGTAAATCTGAATCTTAATCTAGTTTAAGTAAAATTCGCTACTTCAGGAGCAATGGTGTTGTACATATAGCTTCCCAATATCCTAACAAGAAAGCCATGATTGCTTTGGGAAATGATGAGCATAAGACAACTAGTGAAAGTGAAGGAGATAATGATGATATGCATGAAATGGAAGATATGACTAATAATCAGGTGTACTTTGAGCACATAACAAGTGGATGAGAGTGATTTTGAACAGCAAAGAGAAAATAATGTTCATACCCGGGTTGTAGTGATAGACAAATTTTATAGCTTGGTTATTGATATGGGTAGTTGTGCCAATATGGTAAGTGTCAATTTAGTATAAATGCTTAAATTACCTACATTGAAACATCCTAGTGCTTATAGGTTATAGTGGCTGAATGAATCTGAAGAAGTGAAGGTGAATAAGCAGGTGAAATTGTTGTTTACATTGGGAAAATACAAAGATGAAGTATTGTGTGACGTAGTGCCAATGAATGCTTGTCATATCTTGTTTGGCAGATAGTGGTAGTTTGATAGGAATGTTACTCATGAAGGGTGTTCAAATCGATTCATTGCGAGATAAAATGAGAATACATTTTGTTTGAAGCCTTTGACACGCCAGCAAGTTCAGGAAGATCAAAAGAAATTGAAACAGAAAGATGAGTTGTTGAGAGCTAGTGAGAAAACAGAAAGAAAACACGAGAGTTAGTGAGGATGATACGCGAGTGATGAAGAGTCAAAATAAAGTGGCTAGTGAATAAAAAAGGAGAGAGTGAGAAGAAAAAAGAATTGAATTATTTTGCCACTAAAAATGAGATTAGGAATGCAGTAAATGAGAAAAGATCTTTGATTGTACTTATCTATAAAGAGGTTATGTTTTCTACTAATGATCTTGACTCATCTTTACTTAGTTCTATTGTGTCTCTTTGGTAAGGATATAAAGACTTTTTCCTGAAGAGATTCCTGGAGGGTTGCCACCAATTAGAGGCATAGAACACCAAATAAATTTCATGCCTGGAGCTTCTATTCCTAACAGGCCTGCCTATAGGAGTTATCTTGAAGAGACTAAGAAGATCTAAAGGCAAGTGGAGGAATTACTAACAAAGGGATTTGTTCATAAGAGCATGAGCCCTTGTGTTGTGCTAGTGTTACTTGTGCCCAAGAAAGATAGAACCCAGAGAATGGGTGTGGATTGTAGAGCTGTCAATAAAATCATGATAAAGTATCGTCATCCTATTCCTAGGTTAGATAATATGCTTGATGAATTGCTTGGTTATTGTCTGTTTTCTAAGATTGATCTTAAAAGTGATTACCACCTGATTAGAATGAAAGAAGGAGATAAATGGAAAATTGCTTTTAAAACAAAATTGGGCCTTTATGAGTGGTTAGTTATGCCTTTTGGTTTCACTAATGCCCCTAGTACATTTATGAGATTGATGAATCATGTCATGCGTCCTTTAATAAGAAAATTTGTTGTTGTGTATTTTGATGACATCTTAATTTATAGCAAAAACTTAAAAGAGCATGTGAATCATCTCAATGTGCTTTATGTTTTGAGAAAGGATCTTTTATATGCTAATCTTAAGAAATGTTCTTTTTGTCTTGAAAAAGTTGTTTTCTTAGGATATGCTATCAATGCTAGATGCATAGAGGTAGATGAAGAGAAGATTAAGGCAATCAAGGATTAACCTATGTTTACTAGTATTACTGAAGTGAGGAGTTTTCATGGTCTAGCTAGTTTTTATAGGCATTTTGTTGAAGATTTTAGTACACTAGCTACACCATCGACTAAAATTGTTAAAAAGTCTGTTGAATTAAATGGGGTGAAGCATAGGAGAAAGCTTTTAACTTGCTTAAAGATAAATTGTGTTCTGCTCCTTTGTTGTCTTTACCTACTTTTCTAGGGCTTTTGAGATTGAATGCAACGCATTTGACGTTGGCATTGGAGCTATGTTAATGCAAAAGGCAAGCTAATAGGATATTTCAGTGAAAAATTGAATGGAGCACCATTAAGTTATCCTACTTATGATAAAAAGCTATATGCATTGGTGAGAGCTTTAGAGACTTGGCAACACTACTTGTGGCCAAAAGAGTTTTTTATTCACACAGATCATGAATCATTGAAGCATTTGAAGGCGCAAGGAAAACTGAATAGGCTACATGCTTTGGATGGAATTCATTGAGACATTCCCATATGTTATTAGCTACTTGCAAGGTAAAGAAAATGTAGTGTGATGCATTATCACGCGGGTATGTCCTTTTCTCAACTCTTAATGCAAGATTGTTCGGTTTTGAACATATTAAAGAGTTGTATACTGGAGATCAAGATTTTGCCTCTATTTATGCTACATGTGAGGAGGTAGCTTTTAACAAGTTTTATAGACATAAGATTTTGTTTAGAGAGGGAAAACTGTTCTTCAATGTTCTATAAGAGAATTGCTTGTTAAAGAGTCTCATGGTAGAGGATTGATGGGTCACTTTGGTGTAACTAAAACCTTAAATATTTTTAATGAACATTTTTATTAGCATCATATAATGAGAGATGTAGAAAGGATTTGTAGTAGGAGTGTGACTTGCAAAAAGGTCAAATCTAAGGTGATACTTTATGGATTGTATACCCCTTTAATTATTCCTAGTGAACCATCGATTGACATTTCTATGCATTTTGTTTTGAGTTTACCTAGGTATAAGAGGGGTTGTGATTCAATTTTCATTGGTGTTAATAAATTTTAAAAAATGGTACGCTTCATTGCTTGTTATAAAATTGATAATGCATGTCATATTGCTGACTTATTCTTTAAGGAGACTATCAGGTTACATGGAGTGCCTAAAAGTTTGTGAGTGACCGAGATGTCAAATTTTTGAGTCACTTTTGGAGGTGTTGTGGAGCATAATGGGACTGAGCTATTGTTCTCTATTATGTCTTCCACAAACTGATGGACAAACTAAAGTGGTGAGCAAGACAATGAGAACTTTGTTGTGAGTAGTGATTCAAAAGAACTTAAAGTCATGGGAAGATTGTTTACCATTTTTTTTTAAGTTTACCTATAATCACACTGTTCATTCTAATACTGGTTTTTCTCCATTTGAAGTTATTTATAGTTTTAATCCACTAACACCTTTAGATTTATTGCCTTTACCAGTTAATGAAAGAACTAACTTGATGGTGAGAAGGTAGAAGCTGTCAAGAAATTGCATGAACAGGTGCAACAAAGAATTGAAAAGAGAAATAAGTAATACGCTCAACAATCTAATAAGGGCAGGAAGAAAATTACCTTTGAGCCAGGTGATTGGGTGTAAGTGCACTTAAGAAAAGAGAGATTTCCATATCAAAGGAAATCAAAGTTGGAGCCTAGAAGAGATGGACCATTTCAAGTGATTGAAAAGATCAACAATAATACCTACAAACTGGATTTACCAGGTGAGTACAATGTGAGTGTGGCCTTCAATGTTTTTTTATTTAAGTCCTTTTGATATAGGTGAAACTGGTTTAAGGATGAATCCTTTTGAAGAGAAGAGGAATGATGAAGATACAATTGCACCAAGTTCGCCTCAACAAATTGAAGTTCCTGAATGAATGATTACACATAATAGAACTAAGAAGCTTAGGGAAAGATTCTAAAGATTTGTGCAAAAATTCATTGAAGATCACTCCAAGTTCACTAACATCGAAATCAGACCAAAGCTGCCCATTTTAAGTCTAACACCACCAGTGTAGAAGACTAGTACCACCAGCCTAGAACCCAAACGACCGACCTTCAATCAGAAGTTACAGGACCTATACGCCGCCTAGTACATTGCTGGCCATCTTAGATACGCCATCGACGTTGATGGTTACACCACCGGTTTTCAGCCGGTGTACAATGTGACCGGTAGCGAATTTCTTAAGGCTACCTTTAAGGCTAACCATACTTATTTGTAAGCCACTAGCATATAATGCTTGGTAGTTAAAGTTCTTTTTTAGACTTTTGGTATTCTTTTTGTTTTGTTACATATATTTTGTATAGAGTTTGCAACGACATAATGCATTACATTTTCATTTGAAAATACAATTGAGAGAAACATTTCTCTTTGCGCTCTTTTCAGAACTTATGAAACTCTTCAAGAATTTGATTTCTTGTTAAGTTTTTTTTTATACCAAGGTTTTTGGTCGGTATTTCCTATAGGGTCGCAATCTTCATATCAAGATTCTTTGGATTTCTCAACCACAGGGTCAAGGTCAATTCCATCTAATTATACTAAGGTTTGTGAAGTTTCATATTTAATTCTGAATATTTCATTGGGTCAAGGTCCACAATTTTGCTTCTTAGAGTCCGGAAAATTCAAAATCCGTGCCAAGCATGCATCACTCTATTACTTCAATAAATTAATTAATTGATCATTTGAATAGTCACATAATTCAGTTTTCTCAAGCTTTTCTCTTCACCCGTTTAGCGAGTTCTTAATCGATAATCTCAAGCTTGTCACCCAGTTAATAGATCTTATTCGCTTAAAAGGGCACCCTTCAAACTTAATTAATAGAGTTAACAAGGCCTAATTTTCAACTATCTTATCGATTTAAGCACTTTTCATAGTTTTCAACCTAGGTATCAATTTTCAATATCCAAATGCCTTAAAGAACATCATAACATACTTAAAAGGTAACAAAGATACTCATAACTTGAAATTTTTATTCAAGTCACTAGAATTAATAAACAATTTCGTTAAAATTAGCTCGATTTCATTTACATATGACTCTATCACACCCCAAAGGGTATCCTAGACGTGGCAGTCCACTGTATACAGTATTAAAACTTAAGAATGACTTCCCGAAGTCATGCGAAAGCTTTAACACCATATGTAAGGCGTCCATCACAACAATAGGAGACACCGGTGGGATGTGTAGTTCGGGATAGTAAATATAGCGTACAAGAAATCTAGATAACCATCTAATTTTAATATATTAAGAATATAGTCCTTACATATTCTTAGGGGCTTTCCCCTTATAAATCTCCAAACAACATAATATTAGCTTGGTTTTTCATACAAGGAAACAATACTAAAACCAACAAATATTAAAGGATATCTAGCTTAAGATCTTCAAAGGATTTCTAGAAGCTCCCCAAAACATAATCCCTCTCAGGTATATGAAGTCCTCGAGCATAAAATATATTGGTCTTGTTACAACAAAAGTCTATCGGAGTATAATCATAACTAGCTTAATGAGAATATTCTTGAATTAATATACTCATATCAATAGTTTCAAAAGCAAGTGGACAAGCAATACATATGATCTACTGGAAATCATATGTTTTAAATGGATTTACCCCTCCATTCGATGGTTAGGTGTTTCAAGCTCTTTAAAATCCATCTTTGAAATCCAACTTATGTAGTTTATTTCTAGCTCCTACTCGTCCATCATGAAATAGTTCTTTCTGGCTCCTATTCACCCATCTTGCAGACTTATGGCTCTCGCAAACCCTACTATTATACTTTTGTCCCATCGAGTATAGTAGCTAATGAAATGAAGCTAACTACGTAATATACGTGAATCAATTAGTACACAACTCGAAATAAGTAATTAAGGTAATTTAAGGCGATCGTAGAATTTGCAGACACTCCAACATAATAATAATAAAATGTAATTTAATTAACAACAATTTATGCCTTGGTATGCTCAACGTTCTTTCAACCAATATTATCATGCATAATTTATTTTCATCTTTTCCTACTTCTAGTGCCTATAGCTACAAGCACAAACAAGTACGTAAAAAGGTAGGAGATAAACTCACTCGACCATCCTTGCTAAAAACTCTTTACTTGTAATGGTCTTCCGAATATGGATCCTCCCAAACTTCGTTACCTAAATGAAAGAAATACCTAAAATGAGTATTTCATGAAATCTCTACTTGAACTTTTTATTTCTATTCTAGCATTTGCGTCAAAATTTGGATAAGAGGAAATTCCAACTTAAAACGGCCATTACTAGCTCATTTAACTCGGAATTTCGCATATTATAAACTGTTTTCTACCTACTCGAAAAGTTCTATCAATTTCTAAGGTTATTTTGGTCATAAAAAGCCATTTGGGTTGAAAATTACTACGGTACAGAATAGTTACGAATTTCATAGTCCACAAAATATGATTTTCCAAACTTCTCTTTACTAAAAAATCCTTAAGCAAAATATATGGATATTTATATAGTTGAAAAATCCTTTGAACATATATTTATACTCATATCGTATGCATGATTTTTGTAGTGTTGTCTCAACATTGATATTTCACAAACAATTTTGTCTTTAAGAGTTTTAAAAGATGAAACTTTGAAAATTTTTCCTTTTTAAATTGCTAGAAGAAAACTTTAAAATTCTTGAGTTGTTATAAGCAGTGTTTTCCCTATTATAATTCCATTTCCTATCTTTTCAAAAGTAAATTAATTCCCAAAAATTTGGTTCTTTAAGTTATCTACCAACTTTATTTCTAGTGATTGAAAAATAGGCTTTTCAAAATTTTTCTTAAGTTGTTAGTGTGGTCAAATATTTGGAGTTGTGTTAAATGTATGTTTTCCTCTCATTTTTATATCCTTTTTCTTCTTTAGAAAATAAGTTTACCATTAAAACTTTACTTTCTTGGCAAATTTTATTTTTCTAAGTTAGTTTTTAAAATAGTGAGTTGATTTTACCTTGATTTGAAAAACTTGTTTTATTCTTAGTATTTATCAAGTGGTGGAATAATTCTTTTAGATAAGTTTATAAGAAAAGCTTGTCTAAGAAAGAATTGTTAATATTAGAACTTAGCAAAAATTTCATCTTAATTTTGAAAAGAGAGTAACAATATAAAAATTAAGTTTTGAAGAAAATTTCTTAGTATGTGATTTTCGAACTCTATAGTGAATCTATTTACGTTTTATAAAAGATATGGTTGAGTTAAAATCTTAGGTTCATTGCTAAAAATTCTATCTTTATGGAGTATTTAGTTTTGATTTATATAAGAAATGAGTTCCTTTTCATTTGAAAAATCTTCAGCACTAATACTTTAAAACTTATGATCAACTTGTCTAAGCTTTTGAAAAGAATTTATTAAAAACAATACTTAGACTTCTTGTTGAAAAATCATTTATTGAGAAATCTAGTTCACTCTTCCTTGTTTAAGAAAAAACCCATTTTTATTTTTATTTAAAACAACAACATTCTAACCATGCATGAATATCATTATGTTGCAATGAAAAAGTAAGAATAATACATAATAAGATAGAAAGAAATACTCATAAGCAAATAAACGTAATAATATGGTCAATCATTAGGAACCTTAACTTCATCAAGGTATCCCGATCATATATTGGGAGCCTTAGCTTCATCAAGGCAAACCGGACTAAGAATAGACTAGTCCCAAAAAGAAAAGAAAAGAAAGAAATCATTTTGGCTTGATAAGGACAAGTCTAAGACTAAAATGACTAGTCTTAATAAAATGCTTGAAACAAGTAAATAAATAAATTGCAAGGTATGAATAAATAAATAAATGCTATGTTAGTGAGCTCTTATGCTCCATGAAATATATTATATATATATATACATAAATATATTATATTAACATATAGGAGTTATATTAGAAAAACAACAACATAATAACATAACAATAATAATAAAACAACATAATAGTTTGTTCATGAACAAGAACAAAACATGAATATAGTATTGCTTCCATAATAATTATGTTTAGGAAACACACACCATGGTCATGATAAGTTGTATGACATGGTAAAGAGATATAGGTAGGATTTTACTTAAGGTTCAATGAAGGATTTGAAAAGGGATGAATAGGTATTATGTTTGTTATTTTTCTTGAAAGTATAAATGGTAGAGAATGTTTTGAGATGGGATTGTTGGAGAGAGGATTTGAGAGGAGATTTTGATGGAGTTTTGTTATGTAAAATGAAGGTGGGAAAGAATGAAGGAGGGATGGGGTATTTATAGAATTTTGGAGTGAAAATTAGATGTAATAAAAATAAATTGAAAAAATATATTGAGAAAAAAGAGAGAGAGGACCGCAGCATAGAGGGAGAAAGAGGGAGGATTTTTTTTGTTTTGTAATTTTTGTAAAGAAAAGTAATAATGTGTAAGGTTTGATGTGAATAAAGTTGTGTTGGAAATGTAAATATAAGAGTAGATGTGTAGGTTGTAAAAAAAAGTAGAGATAGTGAAATAGTAATGAATAGTAGAAATAATACTATAAATAGAAAACTAGATAAATAAAATACCGATAGTAATAAAAATATGCATAAACGGGCTATATCTGATATTTTTAGTTACCAAAAAATTGTGAAACTGATATTTTTGAAATCCTTATATAATTACGAGTCTTTTTGTGTTATCGGAATATTTTTATCGTCCATGTTCCTGGATATGGTTTTTGAAAACTGATCCTATTCGGATTCGAAAGACACTAGAAATCGGTGAATTTGATATTTTTATACTTCCCTATATCATTATGAACTATTATAAGCTATTAACTCAATGCCATTTTCTAGGATTTGAGAGCTTGGGTTTGTCGAAGTTGAAACTTTTAGATTGTCTTAATCTTTATTGACTTTTGAAACTCCGGTTTGATTAGGGTTAGGGTTTAATCCAACTTTACCCTTGAAATTGAGGAGTTTACATTAGGGATCGGATAGATGGACCTTCTCATGCTCGGATTATTGAATCGAACAATTATTGAATTTCTATTTTTGTTTTTGAAGATTCTCTTATGAAATCTCGTGATCGAAATTGTTTAAAGTTCGGTTTCAGCATGGGTCATTCTTTAGGGTTTCGATTTGATATTCCAAAACCATTCTAAAAAATTCGGGGGTTTACAAACTCAAAAAAAATAATAATAATAAGGAATATCACTAAGAAACAAGTTTTATTTCTTCATTTACGAAATATTATCATGCTTAAAATTTTTTTTGAGTAAACATCCATCTTAACAAGCTTAAAAGTATACTTCCATAATTAGCATAACGATTGTCATCATAAGATAAAGTTTAAGCTTAAATAATAAAAAACTCTTGCTACATATGGATTTCATTATTTAATTCTAAAAAGTGTAAAGAAGTCATAAAACAACTATTTGAATATAAATTTTTCATTTATAAAAAAGGTTAATTATGTCGAAAGGTGTCATATTTGAGGATAAATTCATTTAATGTATTAACTTTTGAGTGGTTCAAAAGAGAAATCAACATTTAAGGATAAATTCATTTAAGGTATTAATGTTTCAAGTGGTTAATAAAATGTATTAACACTTTACAAAGTAATTCAAATAAGGTATGAATAATTAATCGTAGATGGAAATTCAGGAAATTTAATTGAAATTAATAAAAACGTTGATACCTTAAATAAACTTTGCAAACGTTGATGCCTCATTTGACTCACTTTGTGAAACGTTAATACATCTTTTTAACTACTTGACGTTGATACCTTAAATGAACTTACCCTTAAACATTGATATCTTTTGGTATAATTTACCTTATGAAAAATATTAACTAATTCATACATTGGAAAGATATATCACCAAATAATTAAGATCGAAATCAATATAAAATTGGTTTGCTTGTATGTGCTAGATATCATAATTATTTCTTTTGCTTCAAATTATTTCAAGAAAAAAATTGAATTATTCTCATTGCCCTTAATTTAACTCATTTATTTTGCAAAACCTCTATATTTCATATCAGTCGATATACAAGTTATTCATTTAAATTGGCAGTTACTTCATAAACCATGTCTTACTAGCCTTTTCCGTTCTCAAGTTGTATATTGTTCTCATATTTAGCACAATCTAAAAGTATAAAGGAACTAGTACTTCCTCGATTTTAATTCTTAGAGTATCTACTTTGCTGTAATTTTGTGCAATGAATTCATGTATTGCCTTTTAAATAGCTTATTTGGGTTCTTAAATAATATTTGAACAATAAAAGAAATTAAAAAAGAGAATCTAAAACAACTAAAGTAATAGAACCTATAGCAATTAAGTCAATAGCAAATTATTACATCACATCAAAAGATTAGAATGATGGTTCATAAATATAAATCATTACATCTATGCCATTAGACATATAATAAGTCCTAAAAAGATTATAATTACAATTTAATTGTCTTTATCCAAAACACCAACACTTGTGTTTTCTTTCCTCACTTCTCTTTTACCTTCTTTCCTGCATATGATAATCCTATCAAGTGGACCATGTATCATTCTCAAAGCATGGTTTCTAAAGACCAAAGAGTGAGGCCTTAGACACATTCGAGTTGTCATCGCTTCGTCCAATCAACTGATTCTATAGCACCCAAATGCAAATTGCGGAATAATATTATATGGTAGTGCATGGATTTCAGTTAAGTCTACAAATTCTCTATCATATAGTCCCATTATATAACCAAAATTAACTACTAATAATTAATGTTCTTGCCCTTTAATTTTGGATTTCATATTATCCTTTGCTCTAAAGGATATATGATCTCTTGCTAGACTAAAAGTAGAAAGGAATTCTAGATTTACCTCTCTATAGACTTCTTCCTAATTGATAGTAAGTGGTCCCAATGTTTTACTTCTAGGGAAGGGAGAATGTTTGTGTTATGGACAAACAGCATAGGAACCGATCCAAACCAGTTTGGATGGAAGACTACTACACATAAATTCTTTCAGTTATAGTTACAACTGGATCTGAGTAGGATGTAACAGATACAGTTTAGATCTCAAACAAATAGTACAAGTAGATCTTAACAGCAGTGCATGTATCATATAGTTCTCAGTAGCATAGTTACAGTCATGTAAATGTATAACAGAACAGATAACAACATGCATGTAACAGATCAAACAGTATAAATAACAGATCGAGATACACAGAGAGGTATCCTCATCTTTTGTCCAACAGTTGTGGTGCCTTGATACAGGAGCTGATCCAGCTCGAATAGGATTAACCTACATACATACAGAGAGTTAGTCTTAGTAAAAGAACAAGAATAGAAGAAAATAACAATAGAGTTTGAGAGAAAACAAGAGAGTTAGGGTTTCGAAACATACCATCTGAAGAGAGAGACAGAATAGGAGTTTAAATACCTAGGGTTAATTGAACACGATTTTACAGTTTTGTCCCTAACAAATTGGTGCTCTCGTCCATGGCTCCTTCTACACGAGCAGGAACAATAGAGGATAATTTTGCCGAATTGGCAAACAATTTGCAAACCACATTGTTACAGGCTTTACGCCTTGAAATGGACAAGAAATTCGAAGAATTCTCTAAGAATTTAAGTCAGAATCAGAACCCGGTGCCTCATCATATAGATCAAAATTCGAGTTCATCATTTTATCAATAATGGGGGCAGTATGGCCGACAATTGTTGAAAGGCATCAAATTGGAAATTCCGAAATTTACCGGCCTTGATCCTTTAGGATGGATTTTCAAAGCAGACCAGTTCTTTGATTTCCATGCCATTCCTGATGAACAACGGATTACCATTGCCTCTTTTGCAATGGAAGAACGTGCTTTGGATTGGTACAAATGGATGTACAACAATAAACAACTCAGTTCATGGACTAATTTCAAGAAGTCCATTGAAGTTCGTTTTGGTCCCTCAGAATATGAAGACATTCAAGGTACTCTTTCTAAATTGACACAAGTTCGATCTGTTGATGAATATCAAACACAATTTGAATCTTTATCAAATCGTGTTGTGGGTTTGCCTGAGTCTTTTCTTCTCAGCTGTTTTATATCGGGTCTTAAACCCTATATAAAACGTGAAGTTCAGATTGCCCGACCTCTTACTCTTATGCATGCTATATGGCTTGCTAAAATGCATGAGAGTAAACATAATGATCAATTTCTTTTTCATAAACCATACACAGTTCACCACCTTCTAAATCTTTTTCTCCTTTACAGTTTTCTAAACCATACACTAATCCTTCTTCATATACTACCAATGTTCCTTCTCCTTCTAATACCAACCCTTCTGACAATCATAAACACAAAACAGCTATTCCCATTAAACGACTGTCCCCAGCCGAAATGTTAGCACGAAGAGAACAGGGCCTTTGTTACAATTGTGATGAAAAATATCATCGCAATCATAAATGCAAATCTAAATTCCTTTTATTATTGCATGATATTGATGATGACTCTGAGGGACTATCTGAGATGGCTGATCATACTGATGTAGAGACAGGTTCTATTAGCTATCATGCTTTATCAGGCACTTTAAAACCTTGTACTCTAAAATTCAAGGGTTATATCAATGGCCATGAGGTTTTGATTTTAGTTGATACAGGCAGTACGCACAATTTTGTGCAAGCTCGATTAGTCATCATTTGGGATTGGTTGTACAACCTGCATCCAAATTTTCAGTCATGATTGGTAATGGTTCTACAATGCAGTGTGATGGGATTTGTTCTGATGTTCATTTTTCTATTCAATCTTGGGATTTCCATGATTCGTTTTATGTCCTTCCCATACAAGGGGCTGAAGTGGTGCTAGGAATACAATGGCTGACTAGATTGGGACCAGTGACTATGGATTATCCAAACTAACACTGGAATTCTTTTCTCAAGGGAAATCTGTAATGTTGATTGGCAATAGGTTTGCTATGACTGAAGAAATTTCACATCACCTATTACGTAGATTGGTTTCTACTGATGCCATCGCTACTTGTTATCATTTGGTGGCTCAGAAAGTGGATACTGTGACATCATCGAATACCACCAACAACAATGCTATTCAAGCCTTGTTGGGCAAATTTTCTCGTGTCTTTGAGGCACCTTCATCACTGCCACCTCTTCGCACTATCCAACATCAAATTCATTTAGTTCCTAACACGTCTCCAGTCAATGTCAAAACCTATCGCTATCCACACTTTCAGAAAAATGAGATTGAAAGACAGGTGGAGGAAATGTTGGCTCAAGGAGTCATTCAACGCAGCACTAGTGCCTTTTCTTCTCCAGTTTTATTAGTCAAAAAGAAAGATGGGAGCTGGCGTTTTTGTGGATTATAGGGCTTTAAATCAAGTTACTGTTCGGGATAATTTTCCCATTCCCACAGTTGATGAATTGATTGATGAACTTCGGAATGCATGTTTATTCTCTAAACTTGATCTCAGAGCAGGATACCATCAGATTCGAATGGATCCTCAGGATGTGGACAAGACTGCTTTTAGAACTCACCAAGGTCATTACGAATTTCTTGTAATGCCTTTTGGGTTAAGTAATGCACCTTCCACTTTTCAATCTATTATGAATACAATGTTTCAGTCTTATCTGAGGAAGTTTGTCATCATTTTCTTTGATGATATTTTGATATATAGCAGTAACATGGAAGATCATTTGCAACATTGACTTTGGTTTTGCAAACTTTATTGGATAACAAGTTTTTTTTAAGGAGAGCAAGTGTTCTTTTGCCCAATCTACTATTGAATATTTGGGACATGTGGTTTCTTTCAATGCTCTTAAGCCAGATCCTTCGAAGGTGGATGCAGTAGCTAATTGGGAAACTCCAAGAAATGTTAAACAATTGAGAGCATTTTTGGGTCTCTCAGGCTATTACAGAAAGTTCATTAAGGGCTATGCTACTATTGCTGGACCCTTAACAGATTTATTGAAAACTGATGGATTTCATTGGTCAGCAGAGGCTGATCAAGCTTTTTCACATAAAGGAGGCTTTGATTAATGCACCTATTCTAGCTTTGCCTGATTTTAATCAACCTTTTGTAGTTGAGACAGATGCATCTGGAGTAGGCATTGGTGCAGTATTGTTACAACAGTCACCCAATTGCATATTTTAGTAAAAAGCTTCCTAATCACTTAAGGAAAGCTTCTGTTTATGTTCGGGAACTGTATGCTGTTGTAGAATCAGTCAGAAAATGGAGACATTATTTGTTGGGTAATCATTTTCAAATTAGGACTGATCATCGAAGTTTGAAAGAACTACTATCACAGGTCATTCAGACACCTGAACAGCAACGTTATGTGACCAAGCTGTTGGGCTACGACTATGATTGTCTACAAGAAAGGAGTAGACAATGTGTTAGCCGATGGTTTATCACGTCAATACAATGATGCCTCTTTATTGGCTTTTTCTATGCCCATTTTCAATTGTATTGATGATCTTAAACAGGAGTATTAGACTTTACCTGCTTTTTAGACTATCATTTCTCAATTACAAACAGGTCTTGTTTCCAAGCAGAAGATTGAATGGAAACATGGGTTACTATATTGTGGGAATCGTTTATATTTGGTGCCTGAGTCTTTATTAATTCCTCGAATTTTGGAGGAATTTCATGGTTCACCAATGGCTGGCCATTTTGGAGTGACCAAGACATTTAAACGTATTGCCAGTCAATTTTATTGGCCCAAGATGAGGACACAGATTGAAGATTATGTTAGAAATTGTCACATCTGTCAACAGATTAAGTATGTGACTACTGCCCCGACTGGATTATTAGCCCCTTTGCCAATTCCTATCAGAATTTGGAAGACATTGCTATGGATTTCATCACACATCTTCCCTCTTCTAAGGGCTGTTCAGTGATATTAGTAGTTGTGGATAGACTATCCAAATACTGCCATTTGGGGCTCTGGATAGTCATTTTACAGCTACTAAGGTTGCCAACTTATTTTTAACATGATTGTTAAACTGCATGGATTCCCTAAATCCATTGTTTCTGATCGAGATTCTATTTTTCTCAGTCAATTTTGGAAGGAATTATTTCGTTTGAGTGGACGAAATTACATATGAGTTCAGCCTACCATCCTCAATCGGATGGTCAAACTGAAGTGTTGAATAGGACTATTCAATAGTACCTTCGATGTTTTGTTATGGATTATCCTGAGAGGTGGACTTTGTATTTACCTTGGGCTGAGTATGCCTATAATACTTCATACCATGAGGGTGCTGGAATGACTCCATTCCAAATTGTGTATGGCAGAGAACCCCCTGTTTTACCTTCCTATTTAGGGGGCTCTTCACCAGTAGCAGTGGATCAAGATTTGGTTTCTCGAGATCAAGCTCTTAAGGTTTTACATGCTAATTTACAGCATGCTCAAACTAAAATGAAGAGTTTAGCTGATAAGCATCGATCTGATGTGATCTATAATGAAGGGGATCAGGTGTATGTCAGGCTCCAACCTTATAGACAACTATCATTGGCTTCTCATAAGAGCCATAAGTTGTCAAACGTTTTATGGGCTTTTACTGTACTCAAGAAGATTGGACAGTGTGCTTATGAATTGGATCTTCCCCCTTCATCTAAAATTCATCGAGTTTTTCATGTTTCTTTGTTGAAACCAGCACATGGTACTGATCTACAACCTCTTGAGCTTCCTCCAGAATCTTATAACTCAGGTCCACTCATCCAACCTATGGCTTCTTAAGTTCCCGCTATGTGGTTCAACATGGTACCTCTATTCCCCAAGTATTGGTACAATGGAAGGGATTAGCGACTGAGGATTCTACTTGGGAAGATTGGGACAAATTTCGACAGACTTATGCCCACTTTGACCTTGAGGACAAGGTCATTTTTCCAGAACAGGGGAAACTTGTTACGGACAGACAGCATAGGAACCGATCCAAACCAGTTTGGATGGAAGACTACTACACATAAATACTTTCAGTTATAGTTACAGCTGGATCTGAGTAGGATGTAACAGATACAGTTTAGATCTCAAACAAATAGTACAAGTAGATCTTAACAGCAGTGCATGTATCATATATTTCTCAGTAGCATACTTACTTTCATGTAAATGTATAACAGAACAGATAACAACATGCATGTAACAAATCAAACAGTATAAATAACAGATCGAGATACACAGAGAGGTATCCTCATCTTTTGTCCAACAGTTGTGGTGCCCTGAGTACAGGAGCCTGATCCAGCTCGAATAGGGTTAACCTACATACATACAGAGAGTTAGTCTTAGTAAAAGAACAAGAACAAAAGAAAATAACTATAGAAGTTTGAGAGAAAACAGAGAGAGTTAGGGTTTCGAAAACATACCATCTTAAGAGAGAGACAGAATAGGGAGTTGAAATACCTAGGGTTAATTGAACACGCGAGTTTACAGTTTTGTCCCTAACAGTTTGGCTTAGTCCTCCAATTTAAACAAAGTGTTTGGAGGAAATTCTTAATCTTCAACTTGCCACATCTAACAATTTCCCAATCTTTCTCCACGTCATTCTCGTATTCACCTAGGATGTTCTCTGCCTTATCGCAAGTTTGTCCTTCTATAGCGGAGGATCATCCTCATAAAAGTTCATTTGACTACCATTTATTTAAGTAGAAACAATACAACTCATATCCAAAATGGGAAATTACTTCCCTACACTTAGTCGATTACAATATATTTTAATTAATAACAAAGTGTGGTAAAGAGATATAAAGGATGATTAAAATTCACTGCTTGCTTAGATTATTGCATAATGCCAAATTCATATCAACTAGTCCTATTGTTCATTCCGTACTTACCTTCAATAATTTTCATTCTCGTTGATGTAATGCACAACTTTCACTTAAATTTAATGCTATCTACTTCAAACTCCTTTCTTTATGTCTTTAGATAAACACCAACACATATATGCAACATGTTATATGCTATGTAATGCAACGCAGATGTAAATGCATATTAATCCTCTATGCAATATCTATGTTGAGCATGATCTATTATCAAGAACAATGTCCACATATTGATCAAAATAAGAGTTTTAAATCTATCTTATTCTATAGTTATTTATAATAAGACTAAGATTTTTATGTATAAAACATGACAAATCAGCCAAAAGATTGACATATACATGATGTATTCATTATATTCAACTTCCTAACATGCAAGTTTCAAAGTTCTATCATGAACATTGTAATCACCAATTCATAGTAAGATCATATAAACTGTGAATAGAAAAAAAAAAGATTAGAAAAAAAGATCATATCTTTGATGTGTTCGTGCATTAGGTTGATGCAAAAGTGTTATATAACGTATGTGTATGCATTTTTACATAGAAATATGTGGTTTAAGAATTTGAGAGGGTAAAAGAGAAAGTGAATAAAGAGAGAGTAAAAAGTGTCTTTTTGTTATAACAAAATTACGTTTTTATCTTGGACATAGCTTTGAATAGGACATGTCTTTAGCCATGTATATCCTATAAATTTATTTTAAGAAAAACATATTGTCATGGTCGGCACAACTTTAGATACAAACGTGTTCTTACTTTTCTCTTGTAATATCAATTTTTTTTTCAAATTTTCATAGGTTTGAACCTCTTTATATTTTGCAAATTTAGTCCTCTTCACAACATGAATTTTCCCTCATTAAATTTGAAAATTGAAAGTTTTTTTACTACTTTATTTAGATCATAACATAGATTTTGTCAATGACTCATAATTTCTATAAATATAATATGCAAACTTTTAATTAATTAGACTAAGTAGCTTAGGTTACCTCTCAAAAAGTTTTTAGTTAACATTTTTAGTTCAACACCCCTTTAATTTTCTTATAGTGGCCTCTGATAAGGGTCTCTTTTAAGATCTCTTATTTGTATGATCAATTTCATGCATTTTTGCTGCACTTACATATCCTCTACAATCTTACTCCATTCTTTTCCTACTCAAGCAAATCTTTTTGTTAACTGCTTTCATTTTTATCCAACTCCTTTATCAAGTCTAGTGTTACGCTATTAGTCATCATAAATGGTTGTATGTTGTTTAGTCTTCTTTGACATCCAAAATTACAAAATCCACTAATTGAAATTTATTGACTCGCACTAAAACACTTGTAACTTCTCCAGTAAGCTTCTTACATGATTGATCTTCTTGTTAAATACTTTCACCTGTACAATGGATATTTCCTTTTAAACCAAGCCTCCTTACAGTTATAAAGGCATTCCATCAATACTTGTTTTTGTGCAACACATGACTAAGGGGAATTTTATGTTGCCTATTTGGCATATAAATGAAAAAATTTCTTAGATTCTTTGATTTTGATAGAATTTTAATGAATACTTCTTTAGGTTGGATACAATCATGGCATTAGCAATCTCTAGTAAATGGGTTATTAGGTAAAACTACCAGCCTCCATTACCTAAGGTGTTTGATTGTGATGAAGGTTGTGATTTGTTTTTATCCAATTCATCTTGCTTCTATGTTGCTTCTCAAATTTTTCTTTCTAGAATATCGAAGCACTTCAATATTTTCTCAATGATTCATTCAAAAGCTTATTTCCAAAGTTGTTTTAGTAGGCAACCACTCTCTTTATCAAATCAATTCAGTTTAGCTTAACTCTGAGCAATTTGATAAGTGTCATCACTTGCTCTTGTCTTCAATCTAGTCCTCTTTCCCCTACGTAAAGATACAATGCGAACTTGTTGCTTATGGTTGGGTTCAATATTACCTGGCAAAAGCCTTGTGCCCTTACAGTCATTAACTTAACCAATTGCCCCATTTGGTTATTCAAAACATTTATTGATATTTTGGTTTTTTTATTGAAGTTTCAATTGCCTCAAACCTCATATATAGTAGGATAAATTTGTTCAAGGTATCTTTTAGCTTAGATGGTCTTTTATGGTGACTAGTTTTAGAAATTCTATTTTGCTGACCTTATCTTCTTTAAGATTTGGTTAAAGTGTTTCCTCCAATTTGAGGTTATAGGTGTTGTTAAATTAGTTGTTTTGTAGCTTGTAATTATTCTCCATGTAAATAACTTATTCTTGAGCTTTTGCAAGTTTTGTGGTTGGTTAATCTCTACTTATATGTGTTCCACAGATGTCATAGTTAAACACCCAATTCAGTTGCTTAGCTGATGTCATTGCATCTATCTTCTTGCTTAATTTATCTATTTATGTTGTTAAAGTAGAGATTAATTCAACAGCTAAACCTAAAGCTTTTTGAACTTGGTTCTACTTAGTTGAATGTTGCTGATAACTACTCATGGTCATTTCCTTAATAAGTTCCTTGACTTGCATTAAAGTTTTTATATTTAGGGTTCATCTTGTTGTTGTATCAATCTTCTAGCTTATGTTCATGTTAAGACCATTATAGAAAGTTTTTACTTTTCCATGTTGAAGACTATAGTGAAGACATTTTCCTTTAAAGCATCTTAAAACACTCATACATATTATGTATAATCGGTGCTGATTAAGTAAGAGATGAGATTTTATTCCTTAGCTTAGCAATTTTGCTTGATGGGAAATATTTTTCTAAAAGTTTCTATGCCATTTAGGGCCATGCTGTAATGGTACCTTAAGGTCAAGAAAGAAAATGTTCATCTACTAGACCATTAAATTATGTTAATTGAAGAATGTTCTTTACATCATGTTCGACTTAATTTCGATGTTATTTGCCTGCACCAAAAGTTGGATTATATAGGAAGTGGTAACATTAAGTACAAGCCTTGGAAAATCAACTATCAAATCTAGTCAGAATCTACCATTGTATGTTTATATCATATTGTACTACGGATTTTTTTGGTTATTCTTTTACTAATCTACATTGATTGGTTAGTTCTTCATTTATTTTTTACATGTTCCACCTTGATTGCAAAAGAATTCCCTAGCTCCTTATTAGCTTAGATGTCTATTTTGCTTTCTTTCAGTCAAGACTTGCAATCTTTTCTATCACTTGATTAAGGTCTACTAAACCTATATGGTTATTTTTAGTGACACACCAAGAAGAGGATAAACAATGTTGATGAAACATTTTCAACCATAACTTCTTATGCCGTAACACCAATCCAATGGACTGATAAGCCCATTTGGAACCTATTGAAGGCCTTAGCCCATATGGCCTTAGGCCCAAAAAGTGCCTCAACCTCGTGTATAAGCTATACGAAGACCTTAGTTCTTGTTATGGCTAAGGTCCCGATCAGCCTTAGTCATAACTCCTCGAATGGAGGTCCATAGTAATGAGGCCTCGGAGGTCGTGACCTTAACCTCAGGGGCTCACGATGACCTGCTTGGTACTCACATCTCCATAGGGAATCCAACATCAGTTTGATTGCCCTTCATAGCTAAAACTTTCACATTTTATAAATTTTGGTCAACTAATGGATTCAGGGAATCTGCCACATTGAATGTAAATATCATAGGGTCCCCCAATTTGTTATGGTCACCTCCTACAAATTGGCCCTCATAAAAGAGGTATGACAATAGATTTTACTATACTATTCTAGATATTCTCTCTATAAGTTCCTTCTAGAACCTACAACTAACTTAAGCATCAGAGTGGCCACATTGGAAAAACAACAGTGTACTACTAACAGAGTTTATGTGTTTGCAACTCTACAATGTACCCATACCTCAACTTTATTGGTGATCCGATACCTGCATCAAACAATATAGAGATAGAACCAAGAGATAAATGGAAATAATTTATGAGAATAATTACAAGTAGATGCTCTTAATATTGTAGTTTTACAACTCCTCCTCAATGATGCCAAAAAACTTGATCACTTGTAAATAAGCAAGAATACCCATTGTAAGGTTTAGTATAGCTAATGGAACCAAGTGTTGTGCCATAAGAAGAACTAAAAGAATTACAAATAATTACATCTTCTTAAATCAATTATCTCATCTTGATAACCAATTCAATAATATTATTAATCCTTAAATTGCATAAAACATATATCAATTCTTTACCATTCCTAAGCAATATGAATCACCACTAATGATACATATATGATCAATAAATCATTTAATTTATTTCTTCTTCTCATTACTCTACACCATGGAAATTTCTAAAGTAGATTGTGTTAGAGATTGCTCACATCTTCAATCACTAATCGTTTATCAATTATTAGAACTTTTCTAATTAATCAATTCATATTTCATTACTTTAACCAATTAACATATTTGCCAATGATTTTATAACCTAATGGTATCATGTTGGTCTCTCAAGTGAGATGTATCAGACTCAAATCTTCCTCTCCCTCATTGTAATTGCGGGAAAAAAAAAACATTTAACATACTTGCTAATTAAGGGATAATGTCACAAATGGTACCTGAACTTTGGTAATATAAGTAATTAGGTACCTAAACTTTGAAAATGATAAATTTAGTACTCGAAGTTTGAAATTGATCAATTTAGTAATTGAAAAACTTTGAAAAATTGATTAATTTAGTACTTGAAAGAACTTAATAGAGGCACTATTAGTATACATGAAAAGTTCTTTTAGATACTAAGTTTGTCAATTTCAAAGTTTAAGTACTAAATTGATCAATTTCAAACCATATTTTGAAAGTTTAAGTATCATTTATGATATTAACCCAACTAATTAATTATTCTTATCACTTTATGAATTCCTCTATTAGGTTTTACCTTAATTTGACAAAATCATTTTGTTAATATAATTATGCATATGAAATACTATCTACTATACATAATATCTCATCTTAATTTTCTTATGTGTGCAAATAAGAAAACAAGTCAATAACCATGCATAGTTAGATGCTAGAATAATAAGGTTAATTCGATTCAATTATAGCATTTTTATCTACATAATTCCTCTAAGAGTTATCTCATCTAAGTATTGAACAACCTACCCACTCATATTCATCAATAACATAACAACAATTATCCTATTCATAGCAACAACAATAATAATAAAGAAAAAAGAAAGAAAATGGAAAACAATGAACTCATTAAAATTCTTTAAAGATTTCAACAACTGTTTTGTAGATCTCTTCTCTGTATTATTCTCTTAGAAATCACCTTTCAAAAACATATGAAAAATATCTTTAACACGTTTTCTCTAACTCTTCTTTCAAGAAGCCCTAAAATAATAGTCATAGGCTTGTAGTTGTCAAAATCATGATTTTACCCATACTATTATGAGTTTATTATTTTAGAAGACTCTTCCAAGTTTACTTGTGTGAAGAATCGTTTTTTTTTTTTGGTAGGATTTTATGATTCTGACCAAGTGTATATGTAAACTGTATAAAATCTTACATTTTTAATCGATTTATCATTTACCTTTTTGACTCAAATAGGGTAAAATATAAAAATACGATCGTATTTTTACAAGCTTCATTAACTATTAGGATGATACATCTTTCTTATTGCATTTCAGTTTGTTCTTCATAAATTCACAACTTTTTTTAAACAAAATAACAGAAAAGAATTTAATTTTAACTATACTATCTCTTTTTTTAATGTTTGTTATATTGTTGATTAAAAGTTATTATGATAAAGAAAAATTAATTTCTTTATTTTTTTATATTTATTATGTATTTCAAGTTTTTTCTTCATGAATTTTGTAAGCGTATCTATAGTTTTTCAAAACTAATTTATATAAGTTGTAGAAACTTACATCTCTACATGTTTCAAATTTATGTTTCGATTCTATAGACTCTCTAATGATTCTATATAGAATCATAAGTTTGAAAACCTTGCAAAAGAGAACAAAATTACATAAAATAAATTAAATCGAAATACTATGAAAAGCACATGACTAGAAACATAACTTTGTTTCTACCCTTACTTATTATGTAAAATATGATTTTCGATTTTCTCCATGAATTTTTTTTAATAAATTCTTCAAATATACTTTGCTTACAAAACTTGAAATTTCTTTCTTTTAAAAATCTCTTTGGGGGCATACAATTGGCTTATCCTCATATCTCCTCAATTAACTCCAAATAAATCAATTATCTTCACAAATTATAGCTTCTACAAAATATCCTTGTAATAAGAATAATTACCCAATAAATACCAATAATATATAATTTATGTTCTTCTAAAAATATATAAAATACTACAAAACATTTTTTTTATAATATACATATCAAAAAGTCATCATTCCACAAGATTTTTCTCAAACTCGAGCTATTCTATCATACCTACAAGGTTATCACTTTGTGGGTTTTTAAACATTAGTGGGCCTTAATAAAAATACTATTCCCATTTCATTTACAAAAATGATTACAATAACAAGGATTAGTAAAAATATAAAAATAATAAAAACCACTTGATATTCATAAAATACAAAAGAAAAATCCCTAAAATACCATAAATTAACTTAAATAAAATCATATCAATATACAAAAACATTTGTAGAAATGGAAGAATATGCTAAAAATGCACAAAAATGAAAAAAAAAAGGAAAAAGTAATGCTATAATTTTTATGTTTACATCATAAGTGCATATGTATGCACTCGTTAGAATCAAATTCTCATAGCTCAATTTTAATTTTTGTAAAACATTAGCATATTAGTCGTTTTATTTGTGAAAATGTGTTAGATTTACATTTTTTTTTATTGTTTAGTTTAGGGTTGTATGTTAGTCAAGATAGCTAGTGAGTTACTCAAGGTCGACTCGGTGAAAGCTCGAATTCAACTCGTTTATAATCGAGTCGAGATTAAGTTTAAACTTCTTGAGTAGTCACTAAGCTCAAGTTCGAGCTTTAAAATAGTCGACTCGATAAGCTCGCAAGCTTAATCGAGCTTAAAGTATTAAATTGAGGCTAGTCGAGTTTAAGTTTATCGAATATTAAATATTCTTTATAGTTAAATCAATTTTTAAAAGAATAATTAAGTTTAATCGAATCGAGTTCGAGTTCGACTTCGAGCTTCGAGTTTTTTATTCAAGTCGAGTTTGAGCTTGGTACTCTATTGACTCGACTCGACTCGACTCGACTCATTTATAGCCCTATTTTAGCTTTTATTCATGAAAAATCTAGGATGCTGGAATTTGAAGGTCCAATTTTGAAAATCTAATGCAAAGGTCCTTATTTCAAAAACATTCAATTAAGTAAGTTTTGGTTATGAAATTTAATTTACATGATACAATGTTTTTTTACAACATGCAACCCTAAGCATGGTTTTAAAGTATAATTAGTAACTTTGTAAGTCATTCACAAAATTTGATCGCATATAACCACCCAAATCATTAAAAAAAAAAAAACTAGTTAGATTAAAAAGTGCAAATTATCACACTAATAAGAAAACATGCATCCAATCAAATGTTTGTGACATATAAAAATGAACATTTGTCAGTAAAATGAGTGACGTAGCTTGGCTAATTTTTTTTTTTCCCAAATAATCAAAATAAGTAAGAAAAATGAGAAAGAGAAAAAAAAAAATGGAAACTACCTTAGACCTTTTCTTGATGATCTTATTTACTCTACCCAAGCTGGCTTTATTACTAAAAGGGAAGCAACCGATAATATAATCTCCAAATCGGTATTCCTAATGCTAGACATTAAAAAGGCGGGAAAAATGTGCTATAAGGGTCTATATTTGTTTGTTTTGTGCAAAATAGAGCCTCAATTTACAAAACATGCATTTTGGGGCTTATATTTTCTAATTTAATGCATTTAAGGATTTTTGTTAACAGTGTTAACGGAACCTGACATGTCATTTTTAAAATATTAAAATAAATGACTCAACATGCCACATAATAAATTATCCATTTTTTCTTTTAAAATTTTACTATTTTCTTCTTGTAAATTTTTACTCAAAAATTAAAATATTCAATTTTTTTTTTATTAAAATATAGCTTTTCTATATCTCTCTTGGCTTTATGAATGCAAACACAAATAATATGAGGACACCTATTCCATTTATTCTAAATTGTTTTATCAAATAAGAATATTGATATTTTTTGTTTATATTAGTTTATTCTCTAACACTGGATAAACACCGCAAAAACAAATAAAAAGAGCCTGTTATAAATGATAACCCAAATAAAAAGAGTCTGTTATAATATCAAAATGAATCCTCAGTTAATATATTAACACAAAACTACAAATGATAAAGATTTTTTACAAGTACAATATGTTGTTACTAGCACAAAAAACCATAATAGATCAATCCATATCTATAAAAGTCGATCCACTCATAGTCTTCTTTCTTCCATTGCTTGAGATTAAGTAGTCTTTCTTGGGGGATGTCACCAACCTTTGCACTTCTTATCTTTGGTTGGTATATTGGTTTAGAAAACATTGGTCCTACAGTCAAAGTGGATGCATCTGCCGATACAAGGTAGCATCCAGTGCTTATGTTTCTATGACTACCCTATCATTTCCATATGCTAAGATATACATAAGCGGTAACACTTGAAAAAAATTAGTCAAAGAGGAATACATGCATTGGTAGTTACACTATGAGTACTTGCTTGTGTATTCACGTTCATGTGCATCTCATCATGAGTATTCATACCCTAAGGCACACAAAAAGTGTTAATCTCATATATAATACCATATGGCATAACTAGTTAAAGAAAATTATTTGAAGTTGAATACTTACAGAGGTAGTTATACTAAAAGTGCTTTGCTATATATTCATCCCAAGATTAGCAGGTCCAATTTCACTACTAAGGGTACTTCTTGCTTGTTCCTTTACTACTGAATTACACAAGCTTATCGTTTCACCTAAAAGATAAATCAAAGAAATGAAATCGAAATACAAACTGTTGGTTTCTCTCAATATAGATTTTGATGATAACAAAAAGAGTTAAGTGTTTACTAACAAAGTTCATTAAGTGTACAGTAATTAAGTTTTATGAAAATATTTTTGCAAAAGAATACAACTTGGGAAGTATTTCAAAAGGTGTTTAGGAAAGGTTTTCAAGAGCATTTGAATATTCATAAACTTATTCAGAAGGAAGATCAGTGTATTATAAAGGTTTGTATATCAATCAGAAGACATTTCAGAAACTAATTTACAAAGACTTGAAGTATGGAAGAATCACAACCGAGACTGTGAAGAACGGATGTTTTCCTAATCAATTCGTATTTTTGAAGACCCAGCACCAAAGTGAATGTATTTGAGTAATACATTCAATTATGTTCCACAAAGCTGGTTCAATTATCCAAAGGGGATTCAAGTCATTCGAATTTAAAGTTTGATTAATTTAAATTAACGAATCAATAGCATTTAAAGCTTCATGACAGCAAAATTCAAATTCGATTTTGGACATAGTTATTTTCTTGTGATATTATAAGAAGCATCTCATGGAAATAATCATCAAGGACAAGCTTATCCAAGATCAAGATAATTCAAATTTTAAATGAGTCAAATTTGGAATTTTAAAAGCTGCTACTTTCGTGGTGATAAAGTTGTTATTTTCGTGGTTATCTTCTTCCAATCAGGAAAGTTGTGATCATATTATTTTTAAGGTTTATCTACAACAAAGGCTAATTCAAATTGTAACGTTTGAAGAAAACTCATATCCAGATTACAAGCTAAAGATCAGAACCCAAGATAAAAGGAACTCATGTTTATCCAAAGCTGTTGAAAAAGAAGGATGAACAGTAGCCTATCCAAATTAATTTCAAAATATCTGGAACTAATTTTTTTCTTAGTCGTTGAAGAAGAAGGATAAATATGGCAAATTTAGAAGAAAGAAACAACAATCGAAACGTGAAAAGGAATACAAGCCATCAAAGCTCTCAAATATTCCTCAAGCAAATTCTGTTATTTATATTTTCATTGTACTAAAATTAAAGGATACATTATACTTATTTCCTTAACTTGATTTGTGATTACTTCTTGTGAGATTGAGAGTTACAAGTAGGCTCAGTAGATTGATTGTAGCTTGTGGAAGCTAGAAGGATCAAGCTAAGTGTATATTGTAGCTAAGTGCTTTGGCAAAAGACAACTTGTAACTTGATTTATTTTTGGATAGTGGAACATACTGGTAAAGACAACCAGATCGCTGGCTTGGTGCTGGAAGAGACTGGCACTTAAGGCGGAACCTCTATAAATCGCTTTGCACTGTTCTAAACTCTATTTCTTTAATTTTCGTGCATAATTATTTGTTTATTTGAGCTGCAATTTGTATTTAGAAAATATTTCAGAAAGTGACTGAAAGCATTTTTACTGATCAGAAACTAAATCAGAGACTAAAGTCTGGAGGTTCATTTTTGTTTTAAGTTTAACGTATTGTGATATTTTCGAATCTTTTTCATCCGAATTTCAACTAAAGATGTTGTCTCTATTAAGTTTGTTGATTTTCAAGAAAAGTTAAGAAGCCTTTTTTTATTGATTAACTTAGTTTGTGAATTTGGTAAAGATTTTCAAAGGATTAAATTTTATCTTGGAAAACCAATTCACCCACATCCACCCCTCCTTCTCCCCCCCCCCCGGCCAACCCAATCCTTCCTTCTGGTTATCTTTTGGGATCAACACAAACCAAGTTTGTAAATCCCCAAAGTTTTGTGATCGGTTTAGCTTAATCCCTAATTGGAAGGTCAACCGGAAACCCTAAAGTCAACAAAACCCTAGTTAGACGTAATAGTTTAAGTCCGGCAATTCCGTGTTCGCAATCCTAAGAAAGTAAGTAAAAGATTAGTATGTAGAATAGTTCATAATAACTTAAGGAAGCTTAAAAATATCAGATTAGTAAAACCACAAATTGTTTTGAACCCGAACAGATACAGTTCTTGAAAAACGTGTCTTGAGGCTCTGAATAGTAAAAATATTACGGATATACCCTTAGACTCGTAAGAATATAAGGTTTTCAAAAATATCAATTTTATAATTTTTCGGTAAGTAAAAATAACAGATATTGCATTTATACGGGTATTTTCTTACTACCGGTACTTTATTAGTCATATCTACTTTACATTACACTATACATTACTATTCTACACTATTCATTTATTTCTACCTTTTCTAACCTATTCTTACACTCTATACACCTATTATCTTTATTTTTTTCCTTTTCCATAACTTTATTTCACATCTACTTTACTTATTATTACAATTAATCAACAAAAATACAAAATTGAAACTCTCTCCCCACCTCCTTTGATGGCCAGCGCACCCCCTTCTCTCTCCCACTAAATTTATTTTAATTTTTCTTTATTTAAAACACACAAAATTCACTATTCATTTTCCTATAAATACCCTCCTCCTCTTTCACTTCATTCACACAATTACTACCCACAAATTCACTACCAAATCTCTCTAAAATTCTCCTCTCAAAATTCTCTCCATATACTCTCTCAAAACTCTCTCAAAATACTTTTAAACCACCTTCTACATACACAAAACCCAATCACACATAATACTCCAAAAACCCTCTTTGGTAAAATTTTCTTTACAAATTTCTTCTTCTCATGTCATGTAACTTTACATGACCATGGTGTGAGTTTCCAAAAACTAAATATTATGGAAGCTACACTATGTTTATGTATTGTTCTTGTTCGTGAATATCTATTTATATATTTATGTTGTTACTTTACCTTGCTCATATTATTATTGTTATTATATCTAACTAAGTATAATTATGTATCTACATATATATAATATATATATATATACTTTAGAGCATATAAGCTCACTTGCAATTTATTTACTTTCATGCAAAGCAATTTATTTACTTCTTTCTTTGCAATTTATTTATTTCATGTTGACTTAAGACTAATCTCTAGTCTTAACCTTGAAGAAGTTAAGACTCTCAATACTTGACTTTTTTTATTATTTATGTCATTTTTGCTTGATATTATTTCTCATAATCATGCCCATAAAGATTGTTGTACAAACCTTTAAGCTTCAATTACACTTTTACAAAAAAGAGATTTTATTACCTAAGAATGGTTTTATATGAAATTTAGAATCTATGGTTTAACAAAAGTAAATTTATTCTTTTCAAAACTTTAGGAAGAACTCACTACAATTTTAAAAGCTACTCTTGTTTTGCAAAGCTTTTTAATCATTTATCTATTACCTTGTTTTCTCAAAAGAAGATGACTTTTTGTTCTAAAATGTTTTCCATAAAAACATAATCTAAGGAAACCGCATAAAAAGGGAATGAGAGTTTTCAAACCAAGATTTTCCGAGTAATGATCAAAGAAAAGTTGTATTGAAAAACTAATAGAAAAAGTGACACCAATATTGAAAAATCCTAAAAAAAAAAGAAAAGAAAATAGAGAAATCTAATAGTATTAAAAATTCTTTAAGAAAAATAGTAAGATAAACATGAAATAATTCTTTGAAAACAAAAGAATCAAAATATTCATTTTTAAGGATTTACAAAATGGATTTCTTGTAAATTATGATTTTTTAAACTTTCAATTAACATTGTTTTACTTATGAAATTTGGTTGGACAACAAACCCTTGAGCATGGATTAAATATGATTATATCTATGAAAAAAATTTCTCAACTATATAGATAACTAAGTATTTATCAAAGCAATTTTGGATAGTTTGAAACAAAATGCTTTTAGGGATGGGAAAATTCGTGGTGAATCTGATCGCCACTGTTTTGGAGGCTAAATGATCTAGTTTGATGAAATGGATATATCTTTTCGAATAGATAGAAATTGGTATATTATATGCGCAATTCCGAGTTAAAATGACTAAGTTATGGCCATTTTAAATTGGAATTATCTTCTATGCGAACTTTGATGTTCTTATGACATAGTTTTGTCAAATTTCAAGAAGGTTATCAAGAAATACTCATTTTGGGTATTTTCTTGACTAGGTGATTCAGAGGAAGAATACCTGTATCCCGATGATTATTTCAACTAAGTGGATTGTTTGCGCGACTCATCCATTTAGAAGAAGCGTCGACATGGCAACGTAAGTTTATTTCCTTAAAATGCTTTACTTGATTGTGCTTGTAGTTTAGTTACATTAGAATTAAGGAAAGATAAAATGATATGTATGTGAAAATTGTTGAAAGGATTCTAAGAATATCGAGGCTGGAATTGATTGTAAGTAATTGTTTGTTTTAGTATAGCATTTGATATGTATGAAATTCTATGATTACCTTAAATTTGATAATAATGATGCTATAATATCTTAAATAAATTGATTCATACATACCATGAAATGAGTCACATTACATAGGGTCATTATCCTTAGGTGAAAAGGACAGTATCACGATCAAAAGCAACACTCGACGGTTATGATCGAAAGCGATTGCTTGGCGACATGGAATTAAACCAATGCTTGGCAAAAATCTAGAGGCATGGCTCAACCCGAGTAGACTTTTATATACTTGGCGATGATGATCAAAAGCATAACTTAACTAAAACTACTCGTTTTGAGATTACACATCACCAAACCTCGAATGGAGGGCGTAAATCCATTCAACATATGGTTCCTGGAAAACTATATGCCTTGTTTGCTCATGTGTATGTTGCATTTCACTTGATTGCTTAAATAACTTGTTTGAATCTTCCTACACAAGAATTTACTTATGGAAATAATTCTTGTAAGCTTATGAACTTATACCCCGATAGATATCTTTTGCAGTTTAGCTATTTGTAGTTGAGGCCATGTGGACCTTGTAGCCAGCTATCTTCCCCTTTTTGGTTAAGGAATTTTTAGATGAAGTTTAGTGTTAGTTAAGATAGAGACTTCATAGAAAATTTCTTGTAATAGATTTATAGTTATTTTGGCGGGGGAATGCCACTAAGACTTATAAGACAATTATTATGAATGAATGAATATCATGAATCCTCTTTTCTTGATTTGTTATTGTATCTTCTTAAGCTTCATAATTCCATGTATGGTCCTCTAAATTTGCGAGAGTACGCCTTACACTTAATACCGAAGCTTCTGAGAATGACTAAAATTGTCATACTTAAGCTTTAATATTGAGTGTGGCAAACTGTTACGTTTAGGGTACCCTTTGGGGCATGACAAAGTTGATTGTAATAGAGTTTATACATACAATAGGGGTCCTTGTGTATACAGGTTTGAGGGGACAACCATTCCTATTGTGCCCTTCTTGTTTGCACCGACTATATGTTTTGGCTTACCCTTTCAAACTCATTCTATTACCCTTGATAATTTCTAGCGATTCCTTCCCCCTTTTGTATCTTCGGTCTACCCCTCTTTTCCCTTTATGATAGAGGTTATGGTCCTTCAATATTTGTTTTTGTCCAAACTTTGAAGTTCCAATAGGTTTCAACATATGATTATACGCTTCAAGTTGTGCCTCTTTGCGACACTAATAGGAAACATAATCTTTTGGGCCACCACCTTGGTTAACAATGGCTGCTATTGCATGACAGCATGGGATACCGATTAAATCCATGAACGACAAGCACATGTCCTTAAAACAATCTCAACATCATTAGTATCTCCCTCATATTGTATCTCATAAACCGAACCCTTATTCGAAAGAGCTGAACACCACCTAGCGTAACCCTATTTTCCTCAAGCTTCTTAAAAATCCTTGGACCTATATTTCTACACCACTTTCTAGCTTCATCATGGTGAATTTGCATTAGTTCCATGACCATGTGCCGAATGGCCTCCAGCATAGTTATAATTGCTTTAGCTTGTGGCTTAAGAGTACGGCCATTAAATGCTTTTAATAGATTGTTGTCCACAATGTCACACTAGACATTTATATTAAAAAATGATTTACACCAATGAATGGGGTCTGTCTTCATCAAGTTCTCATATCCCTATAAAGTCATGTTCCTCAAGTGCTTACATGCTTTTTCATAGTTTGGATGAGTGGTGCTTTTTGCAATAGACCAAAACAACTTCTTTAAAGTAAGACCATTAAACCTAGCACCCTAGCTAGCGTAAATATGTCGAGCACACATGTGATGCTCAGCATAAGGTATTAAATTTTGTATTGCACCCACCCAAACAATAACAAAAAAACTAATTATAACCTTGACATTTGTAAAAAAAAAAAATTAACATAACATTAAGTAGAGTTAGTATCTTCTGTTTTTTACTAATGAAAGTCCACTCTATCCATTTATGTACTCTATTTGAAGATTCACCATTAAAGCCTCTACAAGCCATGTCCAAGTGTCTTTATTTTCAATCTTAACCACAACTTGTGCTATTGGACACATTTGGTTATTAGCACCTCTTCATATAGTAGCAAGTCTCTCACCTTTACATATTTTCTTTAAGAAACAACCATCTAAACCAACAATTCACCAACATCCTGCTAAGAAGTCCTTTCTACATGCATAAAAGCATATATAAAACTTATTAAATTTTGGCTTTTCCATTAAGGTTTCTCTTTCCACTGCCACTTTCATGGTACTTCCTGGATTCTTTTGCTTAAGTGCCTCAGCATAAGCCCACATCATCTTATACTTAAGTTTGTAGTCCTCCATTAGTTGTGCATGCACTCTAAGTTTTGTACACCTACATTGATCAAGGGTTACATTAATTTGCACATGCTCTCTCACCATATTTTTTTATTTAACTAACTTTATATCTATAATGGCTTTTATTATTGGAAAGAAAATCTTAGCCAGCATAGAACTTTTCACTCTTTTATCAGCAAATGATATCCCACAAGTGTGTTTACTTACATAAGTTTTTAGATGAAATAACTTAGTATGTTTGTCATAAGCACCATACATCATCCATGGACAATTCTTCCATACACATTTTGCCCTCACCCTATTTGGTGAGTTCTTAACAAACATAAACTCTCTCTTTATTGCTATAGTATACTTTATCACAGCTTGCTTGAACTACTTAGAATCCTCAAACACCATAGAAGTAATAAATATTGGATCCTTAGCTTTTGGATCATAGATTGGATACTTACCTCGTACTCTTACATATGATTCATCATTTTCATCGGCTTCTTCATCTCTGATGTAAGTTCCTCTTCACTCTCATCATGATCCATCACCATCACCTCCTTCATATTGCATAAGGGCGTCAACGTTTAGTTTTGCAACTTTACCCCCCTCTCTATATATCCTAACATGTTCCTTGGCTTGCATTAAGTTAGTACCCAACTCATCATCCCTATGCATCAACTTAGCATCCGACAAGTCATAATCCTCATTTCCACCACCATCATCTTCATTTTCATTATATGTTTCATAATAATCTTCACTACAATCATTAACATGGTTAGGATACTCACTATCCACACCTACCCTATGTTCAACATAAATCTCTATCATACTATCACTTAATAACAAGCATGACAACAAATCCACCATACCATGACTTTTAGAAATTACAACTAACTCATCTGCTAAGCTGCATCTAAGTTTCTTAAATCTTATATTACTAATATCTTGATGCTTAATCTTTTTTTCAATTGTCTTTATCAGATAAGTATAAGCCATTACTCATGTTAATAGATAAGTCTTCCTCCAAGTCTCCTTCATACATAACATTTGAGGGGACCACTTTAAGTACTCCACCATAGTGTAGAATAATAACTCTTTCATTAACTTCAACCATATGCAATCTACAAATAATAATAATAATAATATATAATTACATGCGACTATTTTTGAAGGCTTTTTTGCCCAAAAAACCCAACTTTGTTTAAGAGCCTCCACTTGTTAATTTTGAGGGTTAGGGTTTTGGTATCCCCAATTGTAATTTTGAATTAGGGTTTCAAATTGATAATTATAATTTTGAATTAAGCTTTTACTAGGGTTTTTTTTGTACTATAGATTATGCGTTTGTTGGGGAGGGGATGGATGGTGGGGAGGGGAGGGAGAGACAAAGAAGCAAAAATCGTTTGAGGGGAGAGAAGAGAGAGAAGCATATACGTTAATAAAATAATTGAATAGAAAAAAAATTGATAATGTTAAGCCATTTATTTTAATATTTTAAAAATGCCATGTCAGATTCCGTTTACAGAATCTTAATGGAAATTCTTAAGTGCATGAAATTAGAAGATACAGGCCCCTAAATACATTTTTTATAAATTGGGGTCCTATTTCGTTTAACACTCAAATACCGACCTTTGTACTGTATTTTTCCCTTAAAAAGGCATTTGAAGAGCTTGAGTCTTATTATGTGGGCATTAGAAGTCTTGGGTTTTTTGGAATAGTAAATCAAACTTATACTCTCTTGTGTTATTGTAACATTTACTTAAATACATATAAATGGAACCACCACTATAAGCTTCTTCTTTACTTGTAGAACAAGTCAAGGGGATCCAATTTCACCCCATATTATTATTATTATGTGCATGGAATTCCTCCATAGGCAATGTACCATGAATGTGATAAAAAAAATATAAGAACCAATAAAACTTAAAGCTTCAAAGCTATTATTTACCTATATTTTCTTTGTAGACGATGTTGTTTTAATGGCCAAACTATAGTTAAGTTTGCAAATATTATATCAAATGATCTAGACACTAAACATAAGAAATTAAAATAAGGATAATATCACAAATAGTACCTCAACGTTGGCAAAATATGTAAGAAGATATCTAAACTTTAAAATTAATTAATATAATACCTAAAATTTGAAATTGATTAATTTAATGCCTTAAAAAACTAGATGAAGGTATTATTGCCATGCATGAAAAGTTTTTTCAAGTACTAAATTGATCAAATTTAAAGTTCAATACTAAATTAATCAATTTTAAAGTAGAGGTACCAAATTACATGTATAGTCAAAGTTCAGGTGTCATTTAATACATTAACCTAAAAATAATTTCATGTCAATTCAAGTCAAATTAGGCATAAGGGGTCAAATTTTTCAAAAATTCCAATCATGCCTCTAACCAAAAATCATTTTTTTTAAAAAGGAAAAACTAAAGTAATAAATGAAGATGAATTAGAGTTTCAAAATGTTTTTGGATGAAAATTTTACAAGACAAATCATTAAAATCCCAAAACTAGTCAAATTGGCATATGTGTGCAAAAAGAACCTTTGAGATTAGGTTACTTAGCTCAATCATTTGAAAAAGCAAACACTAAACCCATGAAGCTCCTCATATCATGCCCCACTTACCTCCTCTCCATTTTCCTTATATCATTGTCTCTTTCTTACTTAAAAAGAGTTTACACAAAATTTTATCTAATGGTTCTCTTAAAGTAAAACTTACAAAACCCTTACGAGAAAATTTTGAATTTGGTACCCAAACTTTGCTCGAAAATGTAATTAGGTAACTCAACCTTAAAAAGATCAACTTATAATCCAATTGAACTTTTGTTGACCACTATCACTACCTTGATTAACTTTGTTAACTCATCTATATATGTGGATCTAATAGCGAATGGTTAGCAACCAAGTGCCAATATAATAAATAAAAATGCAACACATAATGCATGAAAGTTTGGGAAAGAAATTAATAAAAATTAGATTAACTATGTTTGAGTTAAAATTATGTGCAAAAAATTAACTGAAGTAAATATCACATAAGTAGAGAGCAAAATTTTTAAGGAATTGGGATAGAAACCTTAAAGAGAACTAAAGAGAAAGAAAGTGAAAGAGGGAATGACACTCACAACAAAACCTTAAAAAGAGATCCATTAACCCACATCTAAAGGAAAACCCTAACCTTAGTTTCTGTTAATCCTTGGTGAAATTACTATTAAACCCCTCCATTTGTTGAAATCCTAACCAAAAGTTAACCATAGGTGATTTTAATGCATCCCAATAGTTCAAGAAAGTGTAGTTGTTTATGGATTGGACCTAGATGGTGATGAAAAACCCCAGTCATTTTTCGGTGGTGGAGGAGGAAGACAATGGAGAGAGAAAGCATAACCTCATGATATAAAAGTTGGAATTTATGGATATATTATTCTTGTCCTATGTCTTCTTTGGTTTTTAGGAAGGGCTTAAGTCCAAGGAGTGAATGGTAAGTAGGTTTGTGTATTTTGACAAAGGTGATATTTTCAAAGGATTAAATATTAAGCATCAAATTGGGTTGTTTTGTTGCCTCTTGTGCAAGTGTTGTGATGTAAGATGAGAACAATAGATTTTAACTAAAGTGACAGATTGCATAAAATATCATTATTTTTGTTTAGGATTTCTTCCCTTCAGAGGGATAGAATTAGGGTTTGGTTGTTGCTTGACTAAGCTTTTGATTTCTCTTTCTTTGCTTTTTCTTTTTTAACTCAATTTCAATTGTATTTTTTCCTTTGTTTTTTTATACAAACCGTAATCATCGTCCATGTCAGCATTAGGTAAATTAGTTAATTTCTTTCTTTTGACATATGTCTGCCAACCATTTATTCTGAGATCCACATAGACAAACATAGCTAACAAAGTTAATGAGATAGTGACCATGAAAAGTTTAATTAGGTATTAAATTAAACTTTTTAAAGTTTAGATATCTAATTATATTTTTTAGCAAAGTTTGGGTACCAAATTCAACATATTCTATCACTCCTCGAAGGGTATCTTAACTGTGGCAGTTCGCTATACATAATATTAAAGCCTAAGAATGACTTCCTTTATCACGCAAAAACTTCCATATTATGTACAAAGCATACTTCACAATCAGAGAACACATTGGAGTAGCACAATTCAAGAAGGGAGCAATTAAATAACAAAACAAGAGAACTTTATATTATTAAATATAAACAAAGTCAATTACATTTCTTAGGGCATACCTCCCTAATATCTTCAAATGGATCAAAATATTATAGTCATTCGTAAAGGCCTTCAAAATAATAACTTATCACATATCAAGCATAAAGTAATTCCAAGGGGAATCTTCATTCTAATCTCTCAAATTTTCTTTTGAAGCTCCAAAGTCCACTAGTGATTTTGTTGAAGTCATGTCCTTTGAGTGAAGTCACAAGTATTCTTGTTTCAATAAAAATCTATTGGGATATAAGCTTACAACCTGCGTAGGGAGATATTTCCTTTATTGTACTGTACATTCATAACCTAAACAAGTTCATTAATCTCAAACATATGTTATGCATGCTATACAAAAAACACATATTACAAACAAATATGTGGGTGTCCAAAAACCATATATAGAACGGATTAACGCCCTCCATGTCAAGGGTTAGGGAATTGGATTTGAAGGTCTCCACGATCTTCACTACCAGTCCCCGAGCACCCACTTATAGCAATCAATTAGCATGACTCATCATTGGGGTCGTATTCCCTGTACGAAAAAGTTCTCCTAAGAATGAGTAGGGCTATTCGAGCACTTTCGATTCCTCATGTTGGAGTAGCAGTCTTTGATATGTGACTCAATGGATGTAATGCATGCCCATTTCATTTATATCAAAGCCAAGTATAATTAAAGCACACTTAAAGGTGATCAAATAAGTATCATACACATACAAGCAATATGTAATTAAACAACCATTCGTTGGTTTCGATATGCTTAGCATCCCTTGTCACACATTCATAGAAGCACATACACATGTACCCATAACCCCATACTTATTTATTTTATCTTATACTTACAAATCTAGTACAACTACCTATAAGCACAAGCAAGGTAAAGAATTATAAGGAAAAACTCACATGCTTATATCGCAATTTGCTTAGTCAAAATAATCATCGGGAAAGGGGGTCTCGCAATCCTCATCACCTAAATAAAAGAAATACCTGAATGAGTATTTCGTATAGATTCTACTTAAATTTCCAACTCTATTTACTTTGTTCGCGCCATTTTTCCTTGTTACGGAAGTTCCAACTTAAAACGATCATAACTTGCTCATTTTAACTCAGAATTTCGCATATTAATAATCTTTTTTTTTAACCTACTTTGAATATTCTGTCTATTTCTAAGGTTATTTTTAACATTGAGGATCACTTGGGTCTTAGAATGGTATGATACATATTGCTTCTATACTACTCTAGACTTTGATCTTTTTTTAATTTTCAAAATTTTGCTTCATTTGGGCTTTCTAGGCTAAGTATAAATTATTTCTATCTTTAAAAATCATATAATAGTGATAATAACTCATATTACATGCATGATCTTAGTGATATTGTTCCTAAAATAAATTTTGCAAAATAACCTTTTATGGAAGATTGAAAAGCTAAGTTTGTAGAAAATTTATTTTAGATTTTAAATAAAATTTCAATCCTTAGATTTTTTGTAAATGTGAGACTTAACTAAAAATCATGGTTTTGTATTCATTTGAATCCATGAATTTTTCATTTTTATAATAAACTGCCTTTAACTGATTATTTCCAAAACATGAATATCTATGTGTTTGTGGAGAAAAATTATTCTAAGTTGTATTAAGAAAAGAATTTCAATTTGTAAATTTTTCCCAAGCATTAAATGAGGTTACGACATTTAAAAAAAAAGTGGGAGGTTGATTCTGTTTAAAAAAATAATTTTTTTTTTTTAAATGGTACCCAAGGCTTTGAAAATAAATTTAGAAAATTATTTGCATAAGCATAACAATAAAATTATCAACATTAAAAATTTTAATGACTTTCTTTATCAATATCACTATGAGCATTTATGTACATGAACTTAACTACAAATTTATTTTTAGTTTTAGCAAGCTCAACTAAAATTACGAAAGAAATAAGAACATGAATGAAATTCAAGGAAATCAAAATAGAAATATGAAAGTCTTTGATTATGATCAAGGCTTCCTGGGACTTATAATAATCCTATCACCATAATAAAATCAAAGCGTAAAGAAAGAAAACTAAAAGCCTTAGATTTTTATTAAGGCTACTGAGACTTGAAATATTTTCGATCTCATAAAAATGCAAGATAGATAATAAAAATATGAGAGTGTTATATTATATTTGCTCCCTAGGACTTAGAAATGGACAAGTCCCTTTTTGTTTTGACTTAAAGATAGACATCTAAGACTTTGATTAACGACACATCTCGACATCATGAAATAAATAAATTGATTGAAATAATAAAGTATATGAAATGAAAACATAAAATAAAAAGAGTTAGATTAGTGAGCATTTAGGCTCTAAAATATATATACTTATGTACTTGCATAAACATATACAAAGTTAGATTAGTTATCAACATATGAATAATAAGAATTTAACATGCACATAACCATAAACACAATGTCATGTAGCATGATTTAAATGTATTGTCATTTATATTTCCAATTCCTAGCATGAAGTATCATTGGAATATTTTTGGAAAACAATCAAAGACATACACATACATGTTACGTAATCATGATACATGGAAAAGATGTTTAGAAAAATTAACTAAAGGAAAATGAGCGTGTATGAAATAGAGAGGGAGATTGTTTGAGAGAAAATATGAAGAGAAAAGTTGAGATTAAATTTTGGTACAGTTTTGTTATGAGTAATGAAATGTGTGTAAGAAGCAAAGAAGGGAAGTGATATTTATAAAGAGAAAAAAAGAGGAAATTTAAGATGGAAAAATAAATTAAAAAGAAAGTGAAAATGAAAGAAAGTGGGGAGGGGACAATAGCTGCTACTGGCATGAAAAAGAGGGAAGAGAGAGAGAGAAGAAAGAAAAAGTAAAGAAGAAGTTATGTGAAAAGTAAAGTATAAAGTAGAATAGATTAGATGTGTACAAGAAAAGTTATGTGTGGTGTAAGAGTTGTAAGAATAGGTGTAGAAAAAAGTAGTGATGAGTGAATATTTAATTGAATAGTAAACAAGATAATTAAATTACCAGTGGTGATAAAAATCCACACAAATAAGCTATAATTGGCGGTTTCATGAGCCGTAAAAATTATGTATGATATTTTTACAAATTCCTGTTATACTAGTAGTCTAAATCGTTTGTCGGGATATTGTGTCCCATTTTGCATGTCAGTGTCTTGATTTGAAAACTAATCTCATTCGGGTCCGAAACAAATGATTTTATGCCAAATCTGATCATTAATTGTTCTATGGTGGTGTTATCTTGATTTGCATGCTAGTGGTCGGGTGCGGAAGCAGTTTGGTTTAATTGATGAAATTTTGTTTTGATAAATTGATACCATATTATAGGAAATTATTTCATATTATTTTTTTGTTAAATATTATTTGGATTTACTACCTCGATTTACATGTTAGAGATTTGATAGACAAATTGTTCAATGTAGGGGTTTCGAGTCAAACGATTATTGGATTTTCACTTTGTTTTTGAAATAGTCTTTTCTTAAGGTTTGATATTTAGGGTTTTCTATTCTTGTCGCACTTATTAGACATTTAGGGTTATCCAACCTATCTGATATTGTTTAAGGTTTTTTTGGGAACTTATAATTAATTAGGATCAATTCTCGGGTTTTTAGGTTTTAAGGTTGAGCTGGATCGATTAGGTCGGATATGAAACCTTTTCGATGACAATATGTTATTTACCATCTACTTTCCTTTAAGGTTTTAGGTTTCGCTCAAACTATTTGATACTCTAGGGTTATTGAAAATTTTTATTTGATCCTATTTAGGGTTTCTAGAGTTTGATATTATAGGGCTTAATTTTTTTTATTTTAGTTTTGATATTAGCTCTAAAGTGATCACGTTTTTTCTATATATGCTTTTTAAAACTCTATTTAAATTTCTTTAATTGCGTAGATATTAATTGGCCAATTTATCAGTACATATGCAGTAATAAAAATTTTGGTGAATATCGAGTTAGGTCTACAGGAAGTGAGGACTATCTCTCAATTATATTAGTCTTAATTATAGCTAGGAAAATCAAAAAGAAAATATTTTTGGATTTTTAGATAGAACTAATCTATAAAGAATTTTGGATTTCTAACACCTTTAATTGAATTAAGTTAAGAACCAATTGATCAAAAAATCAATTGAATGTATACTATAGATCGAAATATGCTTCTAAATCCAGATTGATGATGGGTTTAGTGTTTTTAGTCAATCAAGCACTAGGTAAAAAACTCATTTTTTCAAAGAAAGTAATTACCCTAAATTAACCAATCAATATTCCCTATTCATAGGAAAGTAATCAATTGACTAATTTGTACAATTTTCTAAACCCTAATTGAATTCAAATCCATATCCTCATGAGATTTGTAATCCAAATTAGCTAATCATGGAATTGATTAGAAAGGAATTTTTCAATTACAATCGTAATCTATCATGAATTCCAGAATTAATCCAGAACACATGATTAGTGAAATAGCATCAACAACATGAATACAAGCAATGATTCAATCAATAGTAGAAAACAACAATTAGAAAATCAAAATGAACAACTCAAAACCATAGATAAGATCCAATAAAAAAAAGCATTAGATATAATCCATAATATGAAATCAATAAAAGGAATGGAATCACCTTGAATAGTGATCCATATTCAAATTCATTCAAATTATATCCTCTACCTAATCTTAGAGTGGAATCCGTAATTAAAATAAAAATAAAAACTTTCTAGTCTTTCATGCCCTAAATTCTATCGAGAAGCAAAGGAAAATATGCTTTCATTTTTGCCTAGGGTTCTCTCTCCACTTGCAAAATCCATAAGAGGGTATTTATATGAAAGACACGTAGGAGACATAAGCTGGCTTCAAGGCTAGCAACCTTGAATTGAATTTAGCTAGCTTCAAATGTAGAATTAATTTTCGAGATAAGTTGGCAGCTAGCTTTGTGACTCATGCTGTCGACGTTGGATGTAGGTTAGCCAAAGCCAATAGCCTTTCTTCTAAAATTGCCAGCGTACATGTTAAATTTGAAGGCACATTTCTGTATTTAAAGGTTGGCAACGTTTCTTCTCTAGTAGCCACGCTAATGTTAATTTGGTCTAGGCTGGTAGCTTTGAGTATATAATGGCTGGCCTACTTTGTCCATGGCTCCAATATTTCATAAATCTTCTCTAAATTGCTAGAATTTGTCATATAAGTCCTTCAAGACCTAAAATATCACAATAAACATACTCAAGTACTATTTCCTCAAGATTTCTATGAAATCAATAATAATTTAACATGATTTAATCAATGAAAAGTGAGTAAAATATGCCTTTATCATAAGGTTCTTATTTAAGACTATCTAAAAATTTAGGGGCTTACATGCTTCTAAACCTCAAACCCTAATGACATAATTAAGCACAAAATGGTTAATTAACTAGGGGATCAACTAAACTAACTTGTTCTTCTTCCTTTTCTCTTGGAAATGAAGAAAAAAAATAACTTTCTTAAGTGGACAATAGAGTTATAAATCTTGGATTTAGGGTAAGAAAGTTAAGTAATTAGTGTTACATTTAAGATTAAGGTCCTATTCCAGGTATGATTAAATTTAGGGTATTAAATAACTTGTATTAGGTTGAAAACTAAAGAAAAACCATATCCAAACATCTTGGATGGTGGCATGAGTTTGAGGAAATAATTGAAAATAGTTTCATAAGAATTCAAACTTATTTTAGTGAGTTTATGTAGATAAATGAGCGAAAGTCTGCGTTAATGTTTGTGTTTGTGGCAATACATGGCATAGGGATGAACACAATGTAGCGGAAGAAATTAAAAATAATCATGATTCACTGATTCTAAGAATACACAAAAAGTAATGGTTGAAATAAAATCGAAATCCATCAAATCACGCATGATTACTAGCACATGATCTTCTATATGTTTATTGATTCTTAGAATACCTAGAAAAATAGGCATTAAAATTTGAAAACTCAATAATAGTGCAAATTTTGGAATAAAAAAAGATAAGCATTGCAATTTGTTGATTTGCATACAAATTCCAGAAAAACAATATGCCATAAATTATTGATTTCATAGAATATCAGCAAAGATAGGAGACAAAACTATATTATAATTCCATTAAAAATCTTTCTCGATTTTTACAATTCTAATCTATTTATAGGATTAAAATAAAGTATAAATAAATGACTTGACATATATAAAAAAAAACTAATCCTATTAAAAGATAGTAATCCTATTATAGAAATGAAATATGACTACCGAAATTGCATTGTACATCCAAAATAGGCCCAAGAAGACATGATCCCAAGCGGATACTTGACATGTTCCTCCTCTTCCAGGACCACACAAGGAAACGAAACCCAAGGTTTGCTTTATCCGTATCAAACGAGAGCTACGAGCAAATAGAACACCTTTCAAGAGTATCAATACCGTTACATGAATTGTAAATGCATGAATGTGATGTGCCAAAAAATCTGCGGTTCCTAGTGGAATAGGTAACAAAGCAACCTTGCCCCCCCACTGCCACTAAATCACCACCTCCCCAAGTCAAACTTGTGCTTGCTGTTGCACCAAGGGCCATTAATCTGTCCAAAAAAATAACAATCTTCCTAAATGATAATATGTTCTTCTTGCACTTGCACCAATGATCTAACTCTGTTATGTGTCCCACATTGTTCTCCATAAGTTGGACAAAATTTGTCATAAAATTTTCTTCATTAGCTTGCTTTTATAGTGTGATATCCTAAGACGAACATGGACTCTGATACTAACTAACCGACTAAAAGAAAAAGGAGATAACTATCACAATTTATTGGTTCTATAAATACCTGGAAATGGATGATTGAAACAAAATCGAAATCCATTAAAACGCTTATGATTTCCAGAAAGAGGATCGTCTACTTTTCTAAGTATTCAGAAAATCAACAGACATATAGACGATCGTCTTCTGGTAATTATGCATGAATCAATGGATTTCGAATTTTATTTCTATCACCGCTTTCTGGATATTCACAGAATCAATTTATCATGATAGTTATCTCTTTTTTTTTTTTCCATCGTGTCAAACAATGAGATGGAAATGTGTGCTTGAGTATTGATTCTTTGTCTATAAGATTGCTTTTTAGGGTTACAAGTTAAATTATAATTCATATTAATGATATAGTTCGGTTAAATGGTGAAATGAGATGTGTTATGCTTAATAGAGATTTGTAATGATTTAAATTGACGAAATGATAGTGTGTCCTATTCTAGAAATGTAATAACTTGATCCCAATTCAATGGTTGTAATGTGTATTTGATGATTCAGAGTGGAAACTAATGATTTTTAGTGTAGATACGTTAAATCTAGCTTATGGCACCAACTAGTTATTTTGGCAATGTGTGCATCTTGAATATAAGAATTTGGTTTAGTAGATGTATTGATTGGATATTTTAAATGTGGTGTTGATGGAATTAAGATAAATATGAACGTTTTTTAAGGTATTGAATAAAGTCTCTATTAATGATGAACTTGTAAATAGGTCTTATGTAGCAATATGGTAAATTGTAACTATGGAATCAATTAGTGATTAGATGATTTGGAAATGTCAAATGTGATATTTTAGAGTTTTAATATGCTCTTAAAGTGTTGAGAGTGTGAATTTGATGATTTGTTAGAATATGCTTATATTAAGTATGGTCATTTGTGGAAATTCTATGGATATTATGGGCTATACATGAATGTAAAAATAACCTTTTTATGATCAAGTGACTAGAATTTAAATGGTGCTTAAGCCTCGAACAAATTGGAACTATAGATTATCATTGATGTTACAGTGTTATGATCTTACTAAGGATCAAATTTTTTATGGTAAATTACACCAGAAGGACCCAATATTTTGAGGATAAGATCATTTGAGGTCTCAACATTGTGAGTTATTAAAAAAAAATCCCAATGTTTGAAGAAGTGAGTCAATTGAGGTCTCCATTGATATGTGTCAACAGGATAATGGTCTTCTAAATTTTAATTAAATATATCTTCCGTTGACATATCTTAATGGAGACCTCAATTAATCTATTTCTCCAAACATTGGGACCTTTTTTTGAATCATTCAAAACATTGAAACCTAAAATGAACTTAGCCCAAATGTTGGAACCTTTTGGAATAATTTACCCAATTTTTTATCATAAGATGTATAAATTGTTTATAAGTACCGACTGATTATGTATTCTTATCAAACAACCCATTTGTATTAATTATGAATGAAAATGAGGTCAATGAGATAACTTAAGAAATTTTCCAGATTAATGTACATCTAAAGACTTCGTAAATAATATATATATAATATATATATTCATGTCAAATTGATGGCTTATGATATGTTTTATTTGATATGCTTGTAGGCCATGTATTAGTGAAGAAACACCTTAGCTGTATGAGATATGAGTAATCTTTATAATTAGATTATTAACTTGATGATATACCATGAGAAAAAAAATATAAATAATTAATATGTCATGTCAACATAATTAAATGTGTAAATTAATGATATTAAGTACATATTTTATAAACGGAATATCATGAATGGTATTTGAACTTTGACAAATATGTAATTGTTGACACCTCATTTGTGGCCCCTTTTAAAAATATATATATAATAAAAAATAAAAAATTCAAAAATCATAAAAATTTTAAAAGATAGAAAATCCAATAAAAATCAAAATTTATCAAAAATACAAAAAAAATAATTAAATTAGATAATTTAAATAATAAAAATTACAAATTTGAAAAAGAATATAAAAGTTTGAAAAAACCCTATCTTTTTAGTAAATAAGTTTTTTAAATTAAAATGAAAAAATTGGAAAAATAAAATAAAAAAAGAAAAATTAATAAATAGGGCTAATTATTGGTCTTATAATATTTTGGGTTACATTTGGAAATTAATTTGGATCCTCGACTCGTATTGATTTTAGCCTATTTTCATAAAAATTATATTTAGCCTGAATCAGATAATTCAAGATCATTTTGAGTAGGCACATAAACCAAAAACTAGAGCAGCTCAGCTGGTTAAGGTTTGGAGCATAAGAAGAGAAAGTCGGGGTTGCATTCCGCCATTATTGAACTGATTAGAGCTCGTTTCGAGTTCATTTTTTTTGCAAGGAAGATCAAAAGACAACTTTTAATTTTAAATTTGGCTTTCAATATGTTTAAATAAGACGTTTTGGCTCGAAATTTTCATAACTCTCCCCTTCTCCAACCTTCAAGCTTCAGCCATTAATGGCTGCGCTCAGCTTTGTAATGGTCATTAATAGCGGCGTTCGCTCCTTTGTCTTCCTCCATGCTCAAATAAAATGATTGCTAATATCTTTTCTTCGAAAGACAAGAATCATATTTCAAAAAAAAAGACCTAGATTAAAAAAAACCCAAATTCGAAAATCAAAAAGTTCAAAAAACTCCCTAAACTCCATCTTTAGAATTCCACCCCTTTCGATCACGATACTCCACCAATAGCAGCTTCACAACCCATAATCCATAACCACTTCAACCACTATGACCCCCACCCCCCTCCCTCCGAGCCGCCATCGAATACCACCAAAACTCCCATCACCTCAAAACCATAAACCTAGAACCAACGAATCTAGCCTCCACCACTTAATTGAGCTCCAACAACTACCGCACCCAAACCTAGCCACTCCAACCACCATCGACATCCTCCACTTCGGTCGCCAATATCCAAAACAAAACCAACCCAAACCCTATTCTAGTCACCAGAGGAAAGGAGAGTACTATTTTTGTCACGCCCCAATAGTATCCTAGACTGGACAGTTCCGCCATACACGATACCCAAGCTTAAGATTAACTTCTAAGTCTTTCAAAAACTCTGAATTTCGTGTAGAAGCGTATCCTGAATAGATAACTAATAGGCTTGATAGCATTAAATTGATAGTTCTATAATATAACAACTAGTCCAAGTAACTAACAGATAAAGCTAAGATGATAATAGTTGTTAAAAGTACTAACAGCACATTTAAGAGAGTAGTTTAGGTTTTGGCCCATAAAATATTACAGAACCTTTCATTAAACTTCAAAAACATTTCTAAGATAAGGACAAGAGAAGAAAGAACTCTCTTAACCCTTGCTTCTTTCCCACAGTGCCTCATCTCCAAAAGAAAGCTAACTTGAGGATAGCTTCGTCTTGGCTGGTACTAAAGAATCCTGTGACAATAACTATAAGAGGGTGAGCGGACTACAAGCATAGTGAGATATAATCCTCACTTCATACCTTTCAAGCAAGTACAAGCAAGTTGCTTAAACAAATATATGCAATGCAATCAAACAAGTGAACAAATATATATAGCCGGTAACCACATATATATATTCGGATTTACACCCTCTGAATACGGGGTTGGGGTACATCCACACTAGGAGTGTGCAAAAAAACTGATGAAACTAAAAAAATGAATCGAAACCGAAAAACCAATCCGAAAAAATGGTTAACCAGTCCATTGGTTTCGATTTAGGATCACGGTTTTTATTTTTTTGGTTTTGGTTTTGGTTTTGGTTTTAGTTTGTAACTACAAAAAACAGACGGTTAATGGTTAACTATTTTCAATTTTTATAAATATATATATAATTTACATATACATATAACTATTTTTTAAAATATATATACACATATGATTTTCATATACATATAATGCATGCATATATTTAGTTATCATGCCAAATATGTTTTAAATTCATTTAATTAGTGTGCAAGCATCATACACTCACATACCTATTCTAAAACAACCAATTCTTTAAAGTGAAATATAATTATGGTGTTTTAACAATCAAAATCAATTACGAGCAACCACAAACAATTTCCCATCCCCATACATATTTATTTATTAATCATTTTCTATCCTGCAAGCATAAACAAGTATAAAGATCATAGGAATATACTCACCCGTCCATATCTCCTACCAATCGTAATAGTCAATAGGTGGATCTAACTCAAAGTCAGAATCGCCTGAACACATTAAGGAATAGGAATATAGTATAAGAATCAACTATAAAGATTTAATAAAATATATATGCTACAGAAGTTTATTATTTATGTAGTTTTGGTACTAAAGCTTTAATTGACTATAACTATTTCGATTTAACTCTATTTTTTACATATAAATAGTCGATTTAATATGATTTTGTGTTTATTTTAAGGATATGGTATTGTTTTTGTTAGAATAAAATTCTAAATAAGCACTACAGATATATATTAAAATAAATGAGAAAATAAATTAAAATTGAAAAATAATTGAAACAATTAATTTATCAATATATATAAAATATATAATTATAATGATTTGCACACATATATATTATTTATTAAATAATAGATATATCCATTTTCTATATTTAACTTTTATGTTATAGACATTATATAATATATGATGGGAAAAATTAAACTAAGGGGCACATGGGCCGTTGGCAAGGAAAAGTCAACATAATCTTTGATATTATCTAATCCGTAGCAGCAGAGGATAAAATTGTAGGTTATGGGTAGACTTGAGGCAAAATTCATAAATCTGTATTCATTAATTAATCTATTTTGTAGTAATTCAATTAAAAATAATAAAAATTAAAATAAATCAAATCAGCATAGTTTAAATTTTTAAATTATTGGTAGCGATATATTTTTATTTTACATGGCCAACTTATCAAATAAAATTTAGAGTCAAAAATCTATAATTAAAATTTTTAATTACTACTATTTAAAAGTAAATTATAAATTAATATTATAATCAAGTTATTGAAAAATTTATAATCAAATTGGAAATTTTTCATGGCTTACAATTTTTGCAAGCTCGAAGATTTAAATCAGCTGCGTTTGTAATCCACGTTTGAACTTAATAAGCTCCGACGCCCAGATTGGATTCGCACAGTATGTCCAACCATCATATCTTTTGATCCGATTCATCTCAGTTTAGTTTGATAGGTTTGTCTTCTTTTATTTAATAATTTAAATAAAAAAATAGTAAAAAAGGGAAGGAAAACGAAAAAAAGGATGAGCAAAGAAAAGAAAAAGAAATATATCTATGTGTGTGTGTGTGTGAATATATAATATGCATGTTATATTTTCTGTTAGTGTTCGTAAATAATATTTCATTTAGATAAATAAAATTTTAGAATATAAGTTTTAGCATATAAATATAATTAGTAAATATAGGTTTTAAATTAAGTTATGAAAATCAACAAAAAGTATGAGTATAGTTTTAAGATTATTTCCTTTTAGATCTTTGATAATATGTGCTAAATTTGATATATGCTTGCAATGTAAAAAATCATTCTTGTAAATATCATTTTTTAATTATTTATTTTATAAAAAACTGAAAATGAAAAAATTTTCCAAAATCAACAAAAATTCTCTTTTACCTTTAATCATACATATATTTACTATACTATTATAAAAAAAATGTTTTCCTAGCTTCTATTTAATATCACTTAGTTATTTTCTAAATTACCAAAACAAAAATAAATGGGGTTTTCCAAAATTAGCTTCTTTTTTTTTTAGGAATATTTCAAAAACCAAAAGATCAAAATCAGTTCCCTTTAGGAATTTTCAAAAAAATCAAAATAAATAATTACTAAAACTTGACAGATTTTCAAAATTTAAAAATACAAACAAATTTAAAATTTTACAAAAATCAAAATAAATTACAGCAACCTGATTCTGGTTAGCGGATACGTAGACATCTGCGAGGCGGTCACATCAATAAAAAACTCTAAAGGTATTTTTGAAAAAACAAAAAAAAACTTGTAAATATATAAATATTTTTTAAAAAAAGACTAAAAGGTTGAAAAATTAAACAAATTCAAAATTAACTCCTTTTTGGCCCATATTTTCAGAATTTCTAAAGTCCATCCAAAGCTTAAATAACCGTTTAGGTTTTTAAAATAGTAGCCCTTGAAGTCTATCAATTTCTGGTTTCTCATGCATACCAATGGTCGAACTAGAAATTAAACCATCCATTTGGTTTTTGGTTTACTCTTTTTCCAACTTTAATCAATGGCGACTCTAATCAAACTACTTTTCAGAAAATTAAGCTTTTTACAAAAACTCTATTGGTTCCTTGTCTAGAGTTCTATGTCAAATGGACCAGGTATGATGTGGATCAGGACCTTTAGGAGAAAAAGAGCAAAATTTAGGCTTGACGGTAATCACATACCCAAACTTTAAAATTGATCAATTTAATACTTGAACTTTCAAATTAATAAATTTAGTACTTTTGTTACCTTAGTTAATAAATTGATGTGTCAAATTAATAAATTAATAAATTGATGTGTCAAATGGATTGGGTTTCATGTATGCTAATAGTACCTTTGTCACCTTAGTTAAAAACGCCACGTAGAATAATGGTGTTAACCAATTTGACGGATGTACTGTTGGCATGCACAAAAGTTATATTAGATACAAAATTGATCAATTTCAAAGTTTAGATACCTAATTACATATTTTTCTAAAATTCATATATCATTCACGATATTAACCCTTTATAAATATAGCAGAGATAACTTATGAGGTAAGAAGAGTACATATAAATATTTGATCTTTAAAGACTATATAATTCAACTTTAACAATTTCATATCATGTCAATTTAGCATTTGATGATAACTCCTAGCATATTATGAAATTAAATGCATGTCATGTCATTGGGAGTACAGTTAAAATGACGGGATTAGCTAGTTACGGATTATATAACTAGAAGCTTAATATCTGGAATATGGTTAACATGTAGTTGATAATTGAAATAGGGTACTAATGTTAGATTTGGTATATTAGAATCTTTTGAAATGAATGGATTGGAATCGTTTGAAATGGAATGGAATGATTAAGAGAATGAGCCTTCCATTTTATGTTTGGATATAAACATGGAATGGAATGGGTATATAATAGAATTTGTCAAAAATGTCCTTAACAACAAATAAAATAATAATTTTATATGAATAAAAAAATAATTAAATCAATGATCATCAATGTACAATGAAAAGGAATCGTGATTCCGCCTTCTCAAAAACGGAATCGAATTTTCACATGAAGCCAGAATCGTTGATTCCAAGAAATTACGATTTTGGCTTCTAATAAGGCTTCCAAACATCAGGAAAAGGAATGAAACTAGGGATGCAAGTGGGCGGGTTTTTATAGGATACCCGATCCACCTAGCCCGATAAATACCCTATAGGGTAATGCCCTATAGGGTTTGGGACAGGTTTTAGGATTAATAATAAAACCCTATAGGGTTTTGGGACGAGTTTTGGGACAGATGTAAAACCCGTTGGGAATCCAAACCTGTTAAAATATATATATATATATATCAAATTTAATCTTTTGATTCTTCTAGCCATCCTGTAATCCTATTCACGTCCAATCACGTCAAAGGCAGCTTTTTTTTCTTTTTGTTTTTATTAAATTATTAAAAGAAACTAAAAAACCCTAAATCCTTAGTCCTCACTCTCCAATCTCCTCTCCTCTCAATCGCCAAATCCTTCAAGAGGTAGCAGTGGCACTAGTGCTCCAACTTCAACTGATCCTATTATGGAATGTTATTTGGAATATTTGAAAACTACCACTGATGTCCAGGTAAAGTCAGAGTTAGACCATTATTTAGAAGAACCTGTGGAGCCTTTGGAAAACTCTAAGTTTGATATTCTTGAATGGTGGAAAGTGAGTGTAATGAAATATCCTATGTTAGCAGAGGTAGCTAGAGATATACTAGCTATTCCCGTGTCCACAGTTGCATCTGAATCTGCATTTAGTATTGATGGTCGAGTAATTAGTTCACATAAAGTCGACTTAAAGCAGATACCATAGAGGAATTGATGTGTACTCAAAGTTGGATAGTTCATAAATCAAGTGGTAAGAGACTAGTAAATTTATTTATTTATTTTTTAAAAAATGTTTTCACCATATATCTAATGTATTAGAAATGTTTTGCTTTTTTTTTTTTTTGGTAAGTATGAAGACAAATGAAGACGAAGATGAAAATGAGTAGTGAAATCTATAAGGATTTTAAATTTGTATTGTAATTTGATGAGAGATGCTTTTGCATTGTCTAATTTTTTTTTCGCTTTAAAATTTGTATTATGATTTTATAAATGTTGTGATGAGCATTACATTCTCTTTAATTTAGTTTCTTAAGACACTTTTGATTTTCTTCCCATGAAAATGGTATTTTATAAAGAGGATTGTATAAGTAATGATAAGAGTTTTAAACTAATGCAAACAATCATATTATTATCTTTCTTAAGCCAATAAAACAACACAGTCCAGTATTAAGTATACTCTAATCCTAAACTCAGAGTTACTCAGACCCCATTGAAAATCATACAACTCTTTAAAAATAATAATCATATACATATATGGATGAGTGGGTACTCCCCAAACACCCCGAATCCAGAACACCTAATTTTACCAGAATCATATCAAGGCATGAGTCCACTAGGGACAATCTCACACCAAGATCATCAGGGTACCTCACTAGTATCACTGTCTGCCAGGTCTTTACTAGTCAAAGCCAAGCACAACCAAAACATACAATTATTAAACCGAATAAAGATTAAGTTTATTAAGAAATTCTGTTCCTACAAGCATTCAATCAATACTAAGCTTATAGACAAAAAAAGCAAGCAAGGATTGGTCGTACCTTTCTCAATTTCAGGAAATTCCAATCTATATCTCCTAAAAATCCTTTATCGACAACACTTAACCACAACCAAATCGCTCGAATCTCCACAATACTTCAATCAATATTAACAATTCAACAACAAACTCAAATCTCCAAATTCCTGTCAATAACATGCATTTATATATAACATATAAGAGCACGATATAAACAAACCTAATGTACTACAACTCCCAAAATCCTAACCTGACAAAGAAAATCATTAAGTTGCACCGTCTAACCCGATCAATCTTCCACAACAATTTATAGAATTTGATAATCCTTCAAAACCCTAATATTATATGACAACAAAAACACATAATGATCATCTAATCATACATTATTCAACTCCATCAAAGAAAAGATGAAACTTACTGATTTAGATTACCAAAATCCAACTCACTTCCACAAATTCGGATCCCAACCAAATCTAAGGTTTCCTTCATGTAAACAAATCACAAAATCCTTAGAAGTTGCATGAAATTCGTATAAATCTGATATGAGAATATTATATTTACTTGTTTTAATCACAACACTCCTTATCCAACCGAGACAGATCAAATCCAAGATCTAAATCTGTGCCACGTTTTTCCTTCAAGAACATCACAAAACCCTAAGCAAACTCATACAAATTCGTATTTAATCCATAAGAGAAGGTTAAAACTACTTACTTTGGATCGAAAACACCCTCTGGATGATTCTCCAAGCCTAAATCTCCAAAAACACTCCAAAACTTTCTTATACGAAGGAGAAATATGAAATGATGTTTCTGTCAAAACCGTTTTTTTGCGTCTCGTATTTATATAAATTTGGTCATATGCCAGCATTACGCCGGCAGCGTACGTGTAGATCTTGCCGGCGTACACCCTACGTTGGCAAAATTTACACGAGCACTAGCATCGTTCATCGGGTTTTGAATTCTTAGAACTTCGATTCCATTACATACGCCGACAAATCCAAGCCCTACACAGCGGCGTTTCCTGCCGGTGTTGAAAGAAACCCTAATGAACACCGATGGCGTTCCTCCTAGCGTTAAGAAAAACGCTACTGTTCCCATCCTACACCATCTCTAAGCCGCGGCGTAGATTCTCTAGGAGGCGATGTACAATCTATCAAAAATTGCAGAAATCAGAACTTTAATATTTTTCCTGCAACCAAACTTAAACTTTTACAATTTACTTGTTTTGACCTTAAACTCATCCTATATCATCTCATGATTCATAATTCATAAAATTTTCATCTTTATTTCTGTATTTTACAGTATCAATTCCCCCAGTTTGATAATTAAATTTCAAAATTTTCAATGAATAAGATAAAGGATCTACAAGCATAATATAATGCTTATTAATACTTAGTTGGACTTGGTATTTTTAAACTTGATTAAGTTCCATGAATAGGATCTATAACTGTATGGATCATAGATAGATTACTCTTAAACTTAGAATAGGGAAATTGGATAATAAGAATGAATTGCGCTATATACTAGCTTGTGACTATGGATTTGAATGGATAATAAAAGTTTGTCTGGTATCAAGAAGTTTTTTGGTGGTTCTTCTCCATTAGGTACACATTTGCTAGTATAGAAATTTAAAACTAAATTAATACTTAAACTTAGCTAAATAATTACACTTTGGTTGCTTGATTTAGGCAGTGACACCTTTAGACTAGGTTGCAAGCTTGTTTGCAACTTTGAGAGGATGAAGTAGTGAAATGCTTAGGACCCCAAGGAAACACGTGGAATGGCTTGATGGATAGTTGATAGGAGGGACAGATGGCTATTATGGTGAGCTTGAGTAAGAATAAAGTTACAATTTGAGGGAATATACTCTTAGATAAAACATTACAATGGACTATGCTCACAAGTGACTAGACTTGATTGGGAACCTTGTACAAGACTACTTTTTTGTTTTACTTTTTAGCATGGTACTAGAGCCTTGTTAACCTTCCATGCTTGATTTGAACCCCTTTTGTTCCTCATTGTTTGTTTATCGAATTCATTAGTCGCATTATACTACGTATTATAGGATGCAAGAGGTGCATTTTATTGTCTAGTGCCATGCCCTGAAGGGTACCCAAAACGCAACAGTCTACCACACTCGATGTTTAAACTTAAGTATGACAACCTTAGTCATCCCACAAGTTTACATATTGGGTGTAAGGTGTACTTGCACAACTTTTAGGATCACACTTTGAATCGAATAGTCTAAAGAAGGCATACATTAGCATTAAGAATAGAAATCACAACGAAACACATAAGTTAAGTCTTTACAAAAGTCAAGGGGGCATACCCCCCCAAAATAATATTGGAAGTCTATCCGGTCTAAACCATATTACAATCATTAGGGTTTATGTCAAAGAGATTTTTCTAGAAGTCCACGCCTCTAGCTACGTCTCGACTTCTTCAAAAGCTCCTTCATCCAAAAGATAACCGTGAAATGCGTTCTCTCGAACAACAAAAAATAGGAACACCACAACAAAACTATCGGGGTAAGCTACAGGCTTAGTGAGATTCAATTCCAAATATTCAATACTCAACAATAGTATATAACAGACGAGTCATTAGCAACCATATGAATGCACAAGCATATGAGCATACAATACATAAGACCCATCCGAAATCTTATGTTGAATGGATTTACGCCCTCCATTCGGGGTTAGGTGTTTCAGGCCCATACGACCATCATTTAAATACTTCTCACTTCTTATTATGGTTAATACAGGTGCCATCCACCACGTTTAAATTTTTACTGTGGTTTATACAGGTGCCCACCTACGTACTTTTCAATTCCGCCCATCCGCCAACAACCGAGTTTACCGGCCCCTCGTTGCCCGAATTACTATGCCTTCTTCCCACAAAGGTATAATAACCCATGCAATGTGACTCACTACGTGATATGGATGTACAGTTTATTCATATAATCGTGGCATATTAATTAGGTAGATTAAGTGCGATCATAGAGAATTTCAGACAATCTAAGTCTATACTAGCTCATACAATGATTTATCAACAAGTCTCATCTCGATATACTTATCATTCATTCAACCAAGATTTTGTCACAATCATCGTAATTTTATCTTTCCTAATTCTAATGCCACTACGATTACAAGCACATACATGAGCATAACTATTTAAGAAATGAACTCATTCAGCCATGGAGAGAAATCCACTAGTCGTAGTAGTCCCGGGAGTGGAAATCTGTCATCCAATTCACCTAAGTACAAGGAATACCCAAATGAGCATTTCTCATAAGATTCTAATAACTTAACAATTCTAACTATTAAGTTCGTCAATTTCGCATAAGATAAAGGCCTAACTTTAAATGACCATATCTCACTCATTTCAACTCGGAATTGAGCATATAATATATCGATTTCTATCTACTTCGAAAGATATATATTCCTAATATTATTTTCAAGTTTCAAAAATATTTCAGTCAAGAAACAGAGGATCAGTTATGTTTAGTCGAAACTTCAATTCCGAAAAATAGTTTTGTGAATGTTTGTGATGCTTCTAGCATATAGTTCAACTACACATGCAATATTGATGATTTCCTATCATGAATGATATGATATGAACTTGATACATGCATGCTTTTGACATTATTTACAAAAAGGAAAATTAAGAAACTTCTTATTTGTGAAACTACGTGACTACATACTTTCAAGAAAACTATTTTCCTAACTTTGACTATCTTATTTGTTTTGAAGTTATTTCTTTAAGAAAATCAATTTATCCTTATCTAAATTGAGTCTTCATTATACCTATTACCCAAGCCTTCATTTCTACATAAAAATTTACATTTTACACTTTGTAAATATGTTTTCAAGTAGGATTTATCCAAAAATCCGAATTTCTTGAAATTAACTTTTTGAATGATTCCTTTGGAAAAACTTGTTTAATGCATTAAAACTTAAGACTTTAGGATACCTATTACCTAAGAACCCATTTAATACATAAAACTTCTATTTTGAACTTGGATGATAGGTGTTCTTATGACCTATATTCAAAGTTACGAATTTCATATGTTGAGTACTAACTCAAAATTTTCTATCTAGATTCCATTTCTTGTTTTATATTAATCTCATTAAAACTCATTTCAACTCATAAAAATCACTACTTAATGATACCTATTACTTATGCCCTCATTTTTCACATGAAATATGAGTTTTAAAATTGATAAAAGGGTTTTAAAATAGGATCTTGAAATCATACGAATTTGACTTTGAGTATTTCAAACCAAAAACTTTTCCTTTTCAAGTTCCTTGCTTTATTTCCCTAAGGATCCACCAACTACAACATTCATATACACAAGATAAAGCCTTTATAAGCATTAATGCATGAAAACATAAATCATCCATAAGATCATGAATGTCAAGCATGGTATAAGCATCTAAAAGCTAGATCTACTACTTATGATGTATGAAATGAAGTTTAAAAGCATGAACATGAACATTTTTATGCTAGATCTCAACTTTACTCCACTTTACATGCATGATCATGAAGATATTTCAACAAAAACTTAACCAAACACAAGATCACTCTTGTGATGGCTTGATATTTATGTAGTAGCATTTTCTTGTCCCTAGCAAGTGCTCATGGGGACTTTGAGTGAAAACACTCATGAATAATCTTGCCATTACAAGATTAAATAGTAGTAAGGCTTAGGAATCATCACCTAAGGTTGGATTTAGTGAAGAAATGAAGAAGATTGAAGCTTGTTGTGTGTGTGTGTGAAGGGGATGGGGTTCACGGCAAAGAGGAGGAAGAAGAGAGAGTTTGAGAGCTTTGAAACAAATGAAAATAAAATGAAGGAGAGAGAAAATAAAAGACTATTTATATTAGATGGATTTAAAGTTTGTTTTCTTTATAAAAAGGAGATAAAATAAAACAAATTAGGGGGAAAAATTATGGGGGTGCACCAGCCTCAAAGGGAAATGGAGAGAGAGAGAGATTTGATTTTTATTTCAAATTGTAATATATGTAATTAAAAGTATTAATTGTAATAATTTGTTAAGAGAAAAAATTCTTGGAAAAGAAAATATAATTGAGTGTTTGTAAGGATGTAAGACTAGGGTATGGGTGTGTGTGTAGTAGGTTGTACTTGTGAATAGTAATAAATAGTAGATAAGACATCTACTTTACCGGTATTAACGAAAATACGGGAAAAAGGCTATAACTGTAATTTTTTATGACCCGAAAAATTATGAAACATATATTTTTGAAATCCTTATAAAATTTCGGTTCTAACGAGTATTCGGAATATTTTTCTGAGTTTCTAGTTCAGGGCTCGCTTTTCCGTAATGGAGCTCGGAAAGCTCGAATAGAAAATTTTTCGAAATCAAAACTTTGCATGGTTTGAAATATACTATAAAACAATAATCCACATTAAATTATTCTATAGAGATTCTTTAATATAAAAATCGAAGAAAACCGGACCTAGGGTTCCTAGGTTGCTAGTACTAATCTATTTAGGCTTTTGATTTCCGATTTACGGAGTTTACTCGGTTACTAAGAAAACCGAAGTTTACATCTAGCTTTTATTTAGCTCAACCTGCTATATGTTGCATCAAACTTAGGTATGTTTGACATGCTGATTGTGCTTGATTACTTTGTGATGGGTTTCATCACTTACTCTATCTTTTCAGGTGATGCTTGTTCTGTAGTTGTTGGTGGTGTTATTAGTTAAGAATAGATAGGATGTAATGTAGAGACATTTAGATGGCTAAAAATTAAAGATAAATATATATATATATATATATAGTTTTAAGCTCTTATCTAATAAGTTTTTTAATTTTGAATGACTAAAATAATATATCTTGCAAACCATTTGTTTCACTTCCCATTTAACCATTTTAGTTTAAAGTTGGAATCATGGAATTGAAACAAGTTTGGGCTATATGTTGTCATAGGTGTTGATGTTGGGATGACCTTTGTTGATTAGAATGTATTGAAATGTTTTGGAAACTTTTAGTATAAATCGTATAGGTATATTTACAAGTTCTACAAAACTTAAAATGGTTAAAAAAAACATATAAATTTTTTCCTATTTTCAAAAAAATGAATCATGATTAAATCATTAAAAACATAATTAGCAACACATTTAGTTTAATTAAAACCCTAGCAATATCATTCAAATGATATGCGTAATAAAGCTGCTATACTCAAATCCTTAGGTATAGCACATCAGCTTGTCAACCACTTTGCTATTAATAGGAAGATGATATTTACTCATACATTTGAGGATTTTAGAGTACCACCAGAGCTTCAACATGATTCTATTTTAAGTCACCACGACACATCTCCTTACTTCTTTTTTTTTTTCCATTTTAGCATTAATGGGAAAAATGCCACATGTTTTCAAATTTGAACTTTTTTTCCTACCATCTATCTTTAAGATTTTAGAGATCACAACAACATGGCTTAAACCAGTCCTAATCCATGTGATATTTGAATGTAGGGATAAGCTATTAACCAACAAACATAAGCTTAAATCCTATAAAGTCTTCACCAACTCTAGTTTTATCACTTCATCATTTATGCATGGGGATAAGTAAAAACGGTACCTCAACTTTCACAAAAGTTCAATTAAGTAGTTGAAGTTTGGTTTTGAATAATTTGGTATATGAATAAAAGTTCTGTAGACTTTTTTTATATAAAAATATGGTTTTGATAGTTTTGATACCTGAACAAAGATTTTGTAGACTTTTTTTATACTTAATTGAACTTACTTCAGGTATGAAAAAAGTATGTGAAAACTTTATTAAGGTACCAAAATTTTCAAAACCAAACTCTAAGTATGAAAAAAGTCCATAAAAATTTTGTTTAGATACTAAATTGTTTAAAATGAAACTTCATATACCATTTTTATCATTAACCCTTTATGCATGTGAAACGTAGGCTTCTAAATCTAATCTTTTTAACTTTAAATCATTAATCATAATTTTAAACTACATATGTGTCTTTGGAAAGGGGAAAAAGGCCTCCCAAGATGTGAACTCTGTTTCTCAGTCCACCGCTATTTTCGTATGAATCTTCTGCTAACGTTGATGTTTCTCTTACACATTTATGGTTCATCCATTTGTTCTACCATATTTTTCAATTTTTCCATGGATTCCATTCTCTAGTTATCTCATTGGGAGGATGCATCAACGAGGCTAAATTATATTAAAAGATATCAACATTTGAGGGTAGGTTTATTTAAGGTATCAAAGTTTTGTATAGTTAAAATGAAGAATCAATGTTCAAGGATGAATTCATTTAAGATATCAACATTTCAGGTAAATAAATAAAAGAATCAACGTTTTGTAAAGTAAATTAAATAAGACATTAATTATAGATCATTGACAAAAAAAGTAAGGAAACTTAATTGAAAATTAATCTAAATGTTAATACCTTAAATGAACTTTGTAAAACATTAATATTTTATTTGATTCACTTTGAAAAATGTTGATTCCTTTTATGAACCTTTGACAAAGTTGATATCTTAAATTAACTTATCCTCAAATATTGATACCTTATGGCATAATTTCCCCCTACTTATGATACCTTAAATTAACTTATCCTCAAATATTAATATTTTACATTTTGTTATCTATCATAGTGGTAACCCGTCTCTCTTTAATAAGAAAAACATAAAATCCATTAACATATCCATGATAATTCCTCCATCTATCAACTTATTTTTTTATCTTTGTCTATTAAATGAAAAAAAAAACGTAGAATTGTATTTATTTATGTGTTCAAATTTGTGTTGTAAAGGAGGCCTAAAACCTAATGGGTGAGTTATGGGTTCTTAATTCTAAATATATGGTTCGTTAGATCTAGGACCAATTTGGGATGGATCTTACAAGTCACTAAATTTCTAAAACTTTGAAGTTAGATATATATATATATATATATATATATTGTAGAGGGTCATTTCGATAATTAGGCTTGAAGCCTAATTTAATGCCAAAAACTTACCTTTCAGGCTAGTGCTAAGGCTTAGAATACGGGTCCAATAAGGAATGTCGTAGGGATTTGGCTGGGTAGGCTCGGTAGGCTCAAAATAAGGATCGTTAGACTTGTTCATTCTACTCTCGGCCTAATTCAGTTTTCTCGTACGTGAAAAGTAGACTTCAAAATTATTTTTGGGCTAATTTGGGCTTTATTTAGCTAAAGTAGGGCTTATGTAAAATAAAATAAGTGTATTTCTATTTTATATTAAAGATGTGTCATTTTAATAAGAAAATGGGCTCCTTTTTTTCCTATAAAAACCTTCATTCTATCCCAGATCTATAGCTAAAGCCTGTGCCTACACATATAAAAGAAGGGATGTATTTTACTTGTTAGACTCATAGAAAAGATCTAATGGTTGCAAGTAATGTTTAATCTCAACCATCCATCAAAAGTCATCTAACGACGACTATTAGCCTCCAACATCTATAAATAATATGTTTTTCCTCTCATTTAGAGAATTCTGTGCATGGTAAGATTGAGTGTACTATGAAAACTCTATCGAAATAACTCTAGAAAGAATCAAAGTAACTACTTTACAAAGAATGAGTCTAGAACGATCAAATCTATCTAATTTGATCTTTGTCATACTCATGCACTCAAGAAACCTAGTTTACATGTTCCTTCTCTCACATCTCTCTTTGCAACATCTATACACGTATCATTAGTTTAGAACTTCTCTTAGGTCAACGCCACGTCTATCGCACATGATCGGCCAGCTGTAGCAACTCCACCACACACACATATATATTCCATCATGCATTCTAAAGCCTATATTTCTAGCTAAAGAAACATATTATGCAAACATATTAAATATTAAAAAAAAAAGGAAAAGGCAAAACCAACAAAGGCATCCTTAGAGATGGTGATCACAAAAAAAGACGAAAAAGGAAACCCACCTTGGAGATGAAAAATCACCTATAGACTCTAGTTAATTTTAATAATGAAAGAGATCTTAAATTGCAACCTAGTTATGTAGGCACATGGGTTGACATCTCTGTCGTGAGCTTCTTTTAAGGACTATAGCCACTCCTACTCAAATGTAGATATTATAATCAATTTATTCTTAAGATGCATCGTGTTATATTGATTTTTTATTTATTTGACGTTTTCCATAAAAATAGGGAAAATAACTTCGTTTCTTTTTTTCTTTTTTTTTTTTTAGAATGGAAAAGGATATTTTTCTTCGGTCAAATGCTTCTTTATGTAAGCTTTGATCTTTTCATGTGGAAGAACTTGCAAGTCCCTATGATTGACTTCCTTTTTCCAAATAAGAAACTTGTATCCCCATTCATAGTCAACCTGTGAATTCACGATAACATCTTTAACATATAGCATTTAAATTAATTTATCTTTCTACTTGTCCTTTTCAAAGAATGAAAACCATACAATAATGATTATTTACTGTTTTTCTATTTAAATTTATTATCATTTAATTTTTCCATTTTAACAATCCTATTCCTTATTAATTTATCTTTTGTCTAAATTTTTTATTCAAATATTTTACCTTCTTTGTTCTCTCAAGTGAGAGATACATGTTTGAACCCCAAATCCCTTCTTCTATTGTATTGGCAAAATATATATACACAATATATACATATATTCTACCTTCTTAAAAAACAATTAGAAAAAAGATCCATCATCCTCGTATTTGTTATAGATTCCATTAAAATTTCCTGTTGTGGACTCAATTAGATGTTGAATGAAAACATATTAAGACATTGACCCATCACAACTCAAAAGCTAATCGGATTCTTTAATTCTAATAAACTAAAATTAAAAGGGATAATGTCATGGATACTATTTGCACTTTTTAAAAATATTTAATTTATTATCTGAACTTTTATTATGCTAAATGTAGTACTTAGTTGTAACTTTTTGGATCACCATTACTATTTACGTTAAATAAGATAACAACTTTTTGTATATAACCATTCATGGTGTGACATGTTACATGATTTAAAAAAAATAGAAGAAAAATAAGAAAAAAAATTACATGAACCCAGACAAAAAAAATTACTCTCACTTCTTCTTCCTCTCATTTTTTACAAAACTTTCTCTCTCCCCCTATCATCCAATGCCATCCAAAACCTAAATTGCCGCCACTCTTAAATGCTAACCCCCCTTCTAAATCGAAAATTACATGAACTTAACCAAAACCATCATACCAAGAAGCAACAAGACCATTATAGCCAAACCAAAACCACCATCTCTAATGTCACCATTCAACAGAAATCCCAAACGAACCTAGCCACCATGACAACAACTACCATAACCTACTATTATAAGCATAGGCGCCCAAAAACACTAATAATCAACACATCTACCACCAATAGTGGATGAAAAATTGGAAAAAAAAATAAATTTCTTAGAGAGATGGTGGAGATTGGGAGATGAGAGAAAGTGAGATGGGTTTAGAGAGAGAAAAAGATTTTTGGGTCTGTAGTAGAGTGGATCAGGTTGTAGTGATCACGTGTGTGCAGCGTTTGGCTCACGCTACACATGAGTTCAGAAGAAATACTTGGCAATGATACGTAAGGATAACTTATGAAGAGATGACAAGGAGGAAGAGTAAGCAATCTCAGATAGCTCAAACGCATGCGTGACAGATGGAGAAGCTATGTAGCATTAACCCCACAGTTCCTGGAGAAAGGCAATGAGTTCTTTGTTGTGATTCCTATTTGATCTCTGTGATTATACTATGACAACATGATGGCGTTTCTCTGGATCTCTCTGATCTTGTCAATTGAGGAGAACTCCTGAGGTATTTATAAAGTTTAGTTGTTGATAGCATCCATTAGATCGTAAGGTGTGTCAACAATTCAGATGAGTCCTTCTGCTAATGGATTCTTCCATGGGCTTATATTGAGTTTAAGCCCATGAGAGCCTCTTTTAAGTGCATGAGCTTTTCTGAGAAAGGTTGAGAGTGGACAGGCCAGTCCAACGATCCTTACTCCAAGCCTACCAAACCAAATCTCCCATAACATGGACTGGACTCTTTAGGTCCTGTCACTTAGCCCAAGAGTCAAATCCAAATATTTATTATATAACTATATTAGCCCTCTACATTTTGCCCCCCGACCAAAATTCATTGGACGGAGTTCAAGTATTTTGGGCATTGCATAATTCATCAAGGATAGTTAAGCTGCAACTTAGCACACACGCTTATACGATAGCTGCATAGATACTGAATGTGCTTATATAGTTGAGAACTTTATTTACTCGCATGTTAGTATCATAAGAGTCTCACTTGAGTCGTTTCAATGCATGAGCTCATAGCATAATTGTGTGCACTCACGAGCTACTAAATTTATTTGAAAATGTATCGAGGAACGTAAGCTGAGAACCACCATACAAATTTATTTGCAGATGTATCCTTCAAATATATGTTTATCTTTATCGGATTTCCAATAATTTAACCATATCTCTTTTGATATAACAAACAAGGATCCAACCCAATCATATTCTCAAGATGGTGCAGAATCTTGATATGTTGACTGCCCGCTTTGGAATTTTTTTTAGATAATATGAGTCTCGATAGTGCACACATAAAGACATGCATATCTTACTGGAGCCATGGGAGTTTTGTTTACTTTTCCCAATATTCACCAATAATTTTCTTTACTGCAATTCTTCCATATATATATATATATATATATATATGCATACATGCCCAATGCATCCATAAGTCTCCATATAATAATTGACATTTAACACCCATTATTAACTCCTTTAAATTTTTCTTTTTTTCATTCCTTCTGAGATGTTACAGCCAATATATTCATAGGCCAATCCATAGTATCGGATGATTCTCTTGTTAGTCGAATAGAAAACGCGCCCTTTCATTTCTATCCCTTTAAAGTTCCTCTATCTTTATCGTTATAGATTTACTATTCAACCTTTGGTATAAACTGTAACAATCATATGATAATGTAACTGCTCCACATTAAAAAGAGAATTCATTGTCACTTGTAACTGCCGATGTAGGAATAAAACAACTCAAATTCTAGTATTGAATTTGTAACCGTGAGTATTAAATTTGTAACCGCTAGTTTTGAATGTGTAACCGCCAGTATTGAATTTGTAATTGAATTTGTAACTGCCAATGTTAAATTTGTAAGCACCAGTATTGAATTTGTAACCGCCAGTGTTGAATTTGTAACCACCAGTGTTGAATTTGTAGTTGCCAATGTAGGAATGAGAAGACTTAAATTCCTTCGATTTTTCATATAAAAGAGGGATATCTTGCATCCTTTGCAATTCTTGTTGTAGTCGTAATGAATGTCCATCCGTTTTCTCATGTATATAATAAATGCCTTTTATGATGGATTGATAAATAATTTATGCCTTTATGATGGGCTGATCACATGCCGTAATGAATGTCCATCGGTTTGCATTCCAAAACCGCTTAGGTATTATTACCACTTTATTCCAAAATGTTAGCACAATCATCTTGGTCTACCAAATCATTAATTTGATCCTATATTAATCTTCTTCACTTAATATATAATATATATATAACAACTGCACAGATTAGTAATCATATTATTAACTTTCTTTCTTATGCATTTGATTTTCTTTTCTTGCAGGATTTACTTGTCAGTAGGCATCGAGACACTATCAAGCAATAGATGAAGTAATCATCAAGTGGCTTTTCTCAACAGCCATTTATCTTCTACGAGACTGAGGGTTAATCATTGCAACCATCGAGTAGCTTTTCTCAGCAGCCATCTATCATCCATCAAGTGACATTTCTCAACAGCCTTCTATCATCCATCAAGCTTATAGCTTACTTAGTGCTATAAGGTTCTTGAGATGGCATCATGAATCATAGACACCTTAAACCAAAAAGATCTATTACTACGAATGGCCAACCTCCTCCAATTCCATCTCCTCGCAGCAATTGGGTCAATCAAATAATTTCTCAAGATTTATTTTGGAGGAAGATCAAGAAGAGAGATACCTGTGCCCTAAAGTGTTATGATGATTCCTATCATTTCATTGAGCCAGAGCCAAATCCAACTAAAAGAGAAGTCGTCGCAGCGAACTCAGTGCTGCGGTTCTAGAACGAAAGAAAGGAACTACCACTCTCCCATACTCAGTTCGCTTTTCTCAAAGATTTACCACGTGGATGAAGTGACTGGGTAGACAACATCACCAAATAGCTGGAGTATGTGCAGAATCATGTACTCAGTGCGATACTTCCTATTGAAGGCCAAGTGTTGCTAACTCAGTGCGATATTCCCTGTTGAAGGCCAAGCGTCATGAACTTAGTGCGACATGCCTTGTTGAAGGCCAAGCATCGCGAACTCAGTGTGACATGCCCTGTTGAAGGCCAAGGATTGTGAGTTGTGCGTATCACCACCAACTGATGGTAATTTTCAATAATCGAGCCCATATTACGTGCCGATTCCAGGATACCATCAGGCGAGATTCAGTGTTATTCTTGAGCATCTGTTCCTATAACTTACTGATATTGAAGTTGTATGCACCATATGAAGCAATCACTATGTAGCAAATATCATGCTACGATGTTATATCCATGAAGTGTTACATGGGAAGGATGTGGAGTGTCATACAGGGGTAACTTCATCAAGTGAAGAGTTTAAGCATTAATGTCCTTGACTTTGCATAAGGAGAGTATCGCATATAAGGGTTGCATAGTGTTAACCTCTACATAGAGTAAGCACCTTGTGCAACGTCAACCCTCATGCATAGTAAGTCCACGTATAGCCAGCACCACACACACTCGCATATGTTGAGCTTTTCATGCAATGAGCATCTTGTGTATACAAATCATGTGCAAGGAATATTATACGAAGCATGCACAATTGACAATAGTCATTGTAAAAGGAAGTCATCTTAATGAGTTGCGATGATGTTTCTTTAGACTTGCAGAGTGATTTTTCACTTATAAACACTTATCATTATCACCTTAAGCATTCATGGGTGACGAAGATGAAGAGCATACTCTTGATGAAGGAAACAAGAGCACACCTGATGTTAATGTATCTATTGAATTCCATCCTCCCTCAGTTTGTTGACATGTCTTGTGAAGACATGGTAACAACTTCAAAGGATCACGCTGCAATGGAGGAGATGGCTTGATTTCATGGCTTTGTTGTGTTGTCTCATTTAATAGTACTCTTGAAGAGCCTTAATGCCATGGATAGAGAATTCTGCCAGTTCTCTTGTTGGGGACAAGCTAGCTACTGCCATGGTGAAGATGATTAGTGACGTCATGTTGCTGATGGACAAACATTGGAGCTCCTTATCAACAACAGAGTTGAAGCAGCTTGTCAAATGCAAGAGGCTTGTATGCTGCAGTTCATGTTAATAGCTTATGGCTTATTGACAAGGCTAAGAGATTGCTGAGTTATAAGGATGCCAAGGGACATCATGACAAGTTGGTGGTGAAGTTACTAGAAATTCAAGCAGAGCTTACAGCAGCAAAGACAAGAGTGGAGGCCGCTTTAGGAGATGATGACTTAGATTCTATAGTAGACTTGGACTGCAAGCCTTAGCTTAGACATGCTTGTTACCTTGTCTCCATTTTGAATAATATGTCAACGTTCCTTTTACTTGAATGAAATTATTTCAATTTATTGTAGTCATTGATCTTTCCTTTATACACACACACACACACACACACACATATGTAAATCTCAAAATTTGAGTTAAGCCATCAGTAGTGTGTGCTTGCTCTTAGGAAGCATTGTGTTCACTTAGTAGCAGCGATCACAATAAAAGCTATATGATTCTTATGTCGCGCATCGGAGTAGTACTTTCGCTTACAAGAAACAACATTATTATGACTTAGAATAGTAAATCGATTGCACTTTAAGCAGCAATAGTATTGTATGTCATAGGTTCATTACCTTAATATGACTTTTATGTCGCACATTGGAGCAGTGCTCTCACTTGCTAGTAATAATAATATTATTATTAGGGCAATAGATTGATCGTGCTTCTAGCAACGATATTATTACATGCTTAATAGGCTTGTTACCCTAATAATCCAGTTTAGTTGGTTAAGAAGGTATTTCCTAATACTCAACCGTCAATCACACGCATTTAAAACATTCATTTTCACCAACTTAGGTGTGAGATTGTATTATCATGTGCCTAAGAGACAATGTCTTCTACCAGTCAGCATGTAGGCATGTCATCATGTGCTTAGGAGACAATGCTCTTACCAAGCAGCAGTGATGTTTAATTTATTTACCGCATTCATGCATTATGTGTTAAATGTGCGCTAAGGAGATGAATCTCTAACTTTGAAGCAACATAAAATATTTATAAGAGTAATATCGGAAAATAAGCTCATATGACATGAGCTGTTTATTTCAACAATATGACTATGAGTACATACTGCTTTCACATATGGAACTTCTTGATGTATTGAAAATTCATAGGAGCAGTGATAGCATCTGTTTTTGATTTCGAAGTTTACAATAACCCTTGCTTTATAGGCTTAATCCTTGTGTAATGTTTAATTTATGCACCATGAGATTGGGATTGGGTCCTAGCATATCCTCATATGCCTAGGCAAACACATCTCTATATTCTTTTCAATAGTGCGATGAGAAGTGTTTTGATTTCTTATGGAAGAGACTTATGAAGATTGGCCGCGCGACTCATGTGGTCGCGCTAGATCTAATTCTCTATTTCCTCGGTTTGAGGCTTAATTTGATCTTACATTTGTGAGGGCGAGCTGGTTTCTTGAACTGGTATGGGTCTAAAGAAGATTATCAAACTTCCTCAGCCCCTGAGATCATCATAAAAGGTATACTTTCCATCCGTCTTCCTTGATAAAACCATCAATTTCTCTAACTGGTCTTCTTTTCTTCTTGCCCCCACGACAGACACACGTCTTCCTCTTTTTTTGCTTATCCTTTTGGGCTTCTTCCCATGTAGGCAATGGGGTACCGGTGGGTCTCGCAGTAGCTGTTTCTCCTTCTTCAGCATATTCTTTAAAGAAGGCTGATTCAATGAAGTATGATTCATTGCATTCAAAAGGATTTCTGGTGGCTGAGATGAACACGTCCTTTCCTTTCCAATAACCCTTGATGCATTGGTGCCATGTGGAAGGTATTACATGGTGATCGTGCAGCCATTTTTAACCAATGAGTAAGTGGTAGGAGACTAGCGCATCGATCACATGGAAAGTGGTGGAACCCTGAATAGGTCCAATCTTGAGATTCATGGTGATATATCCTATTGTATTTGTAGAAGAGTTTATAGATATAGGTTGCTTGGCCAGTTGTCTGATATCAAGATTAGCGATTTTAAATGTGGTCATAGGCATAATGTTGATGGAAGACCCATTGTCTACGAAGGTTCTCCTCATAGGATAACCATTGAGTAAACCTTCCACATATAGTGGGCGATTATGATTTGGGTTCTTCATGCACATATCTGCATTAGAAAATAAAATTGCATTCTCGTGTGCATCTGCTATTCTTCTCGTAGGCTGTATTGCATTACACTCTGCCTATTGACCCTCAGATATTTGCACGAGTGCAGATGCTGCTGCAAGCTACGTTTTCTCATTGAAACCTAGGAGATCAAAGAAACTCCTAAAGTTGGAAGATTTCAACAATGTAGTCACAAAAAGTGAACATTCAATCTCTTTACCTTCAGTTGATTTTCTTTCATCCTCTTTTGTCTCAATAGGGAGCACTTCATTTGCTTTTGACGTTGAAGGGTAATGAGTAACGGCATTTGCGGTGCCACACTGATTGTTATGTGCAGGAAGCGGATTGTTTCTGACATCATTATTATCAATAATGAGTTCCCCATTTTGCACTCTATCATTGAATATCTTTTTCAATGTCTAACATTCTTTAGTGAGATGGCTTACTGTTCTATGAAATCTGCAAAACTTACGGTTATTCTTTTCTTCGGCTGTAGGTAAATGGTCGACTCTTGGGAGTTTAATATTCCCATCCTGTGACCATTTGTCCAGCATTGCATGTACTTTACCCATTGAGTATGGTAAGATAATGATGATGCAGGGTTTCCTGACTTCTTGTCTCTTGGCTTCTTCCCTCCCTTAGAGCTATCACCCTCGACCGAGTTCACAGATGAAACCCTTTCATTAAATCTTCCATTTTCTCCCTTTTGTCGTGTGACACAATTGTTAGTCCTTTACACATTTTCAACTAAAGCAGCAAAGGAAACCAACGAAATGTTCTTAAGGTGCACTGCGTACTTAGTAAACATTCCTTGAATATATATTTTCACCAGCTCTTTTCATCACACATGTCTTGGATATCAAGAAAGTGTTCTCTGAAACACTCAATATAGTCCATCAAGTCCTCTTTATGCTTCTGTCGAATGCATACCATGTATGCCTTTCTGAGAGATTTTGAGAATTCTTTTAATTTCAAGTCACCATCCAAGCCATAGACTTCTAAGGTTTCAATAAACTTTAAAAGATGCTCTTTTGTGCTCCCTTTTGGCCATGAAATAGCATGAACTGAAATATCCTTAGGGTATGGTTTAGCACAATACCCATGTACGGGAGTTTGAGATCCAACACTCCCATGTTGATTTTGCCTCTATTTCTTTCAGATAAAGGTCAAGATCCTCTTTAGTGAAAAAAAAGCCCCTTGGAGTAGGTGTTAGCCGCAACGGGTGTCTGATTAGATTGAGATGTTGTTCCATCTATCATAACCTGAGGGATAGCTAAGGATGAAGAACTCTAAGCTGGATTCCCACACTCTTGCTTCAGGTTTGCAGTTGGTTTTTGGGGTACAAACTTGTTCATCACTTCCTTGAGTGGCATTTGCATTAGTGCCTAAAGTATTAGGTAGTTGAGTTGCTTGGCAGCGTGGGCTGTACAGCAGTAGTAGGATTTGACGAGGTCATTCCTTGTTACGTAGTAGCAAAAGCAGCTGCAGTAGGCAAGAATGGAGTCATCATGGTGATGAAACTCCTTAATAATCTTGGTATTGTCTTGCATTACATGCGCAAGTTGTGCATGGTCAGGTACTACTACCTATATTGCATCGTCGTTAGGATTAGCATTTTCAAGTGGCGGCATATTTTGTTCTCTAGCGTTAATGTTGGTGTCAAACTCTTGGCTAGCACCGTCGCTGGGATTAGTTGGTCTTCTTCTTGGGGGTGCCATTGTCATGTTGTCAACTTCTTTCCCCATCGAAGTCGCCAAAATGTAGTGGAGTGGATCCGATTGTAGTGATCACGTGCGTGTAGCGTTTGGCTCGCGTTATACATGACTTCAGAATAGATACTTGGCAATGACACGTAAGGATGACTTATGAAAAGATGACAAGGAGGAAGAGCAAGCAATCTCAAAGAGCTTGAACGCACGTGTGACAGGTGGAGGAGCTATGCAGCATCAACCTCACAGTTCTTGGAGAGAGCCATTGAGTTCTTCGTTTTGATTCCTGTTTGATCTCTGTGATTATACTTTGACAGCACGATGGCGTTTCTCTGGATCTCTCTGATCTTGTCAAATGAGGAGAACTCCTGAGGTATTTATAGAGTTTGGTTGTTGATAGCATCCGTTAGATCGTAATGTGTGTCAACGGCTCATATGAGTCTTTCTGCTAATGGATCCTTCCATGGGCTTATATATGAGTTTAAGCCCATGAGAGCCTCTTTTAAGTGCATGAGCTTTTCTGAGAAAGGTTGAGAGCGGACAGGTCGGTCCAACGATCCTTACTCCAAGCCTACCAAGCCAAATCTCCCGTAAGTCATCCCATAACATATATTGGACTCTTCAAGCCCTGTCACTTAACCCAAAAGTCAAATCCAAGTATTTATTATATAATTATATTAGCCCTCTATAGGGTCTTAGATTGTGGTGGTTCCATGGAGTGGTTTGATGGAGGTAGTGTAAAGTTAGAGGTTATGGAAGGAGGGAGTTAGTAGAGAAAGAAAGAGAGAGAGAATCTAGGAAAAATTAAAGGAAGAAAAAGCAAAAGATATAAGATATGTTTTTTTTTTTTTTTTATATATTTTTTGTTTCTTTTTTTTTATTTTTTATATTTTCCTCCATGGTTTTTTCTTTATTTATTTTTTAAAATTAGATGATACGTGTCGCACCATGAATGGTTTTATATAAATAGGCATTATGTTATTTAAAGCAGATAGTAATAGTGACCTAAAATGTTATTATTAGGTATTACATTTAGCACAATAAAATTTATGTAGTAAATTAAATTTTTCAAAAAGTTTAAGTAGTATCCATGACATTATACCAAATTAAAATACAAAAACCTAATCTAATAGCATATAAAACTGGAGCTTTGACTCATAGACTAATTAAAAATTGCACCAAGTATATCCCTAACAATTAAAAAAGAAAAAGTTAGAAAGATTAAGAGAAAATCATTAACAAACTTGATGCTGAATAGATGAAGAGTTCATAGTTGCTATGAAAATATAGAGACCTTTCATTTATTAAACAAAGAAAATGATAAAACGAAATGTGAGAAATCCAAAGGGGGAAAAATAAACGGAGTGCTATATTTAAACTTTTACCATCCAAGTACTTCTATTTTCCATTGTCCTAATTTCAAACTGCATGGTTGAAGCTGAAGTTGAAGTTGAAGTTGAAGTGTCATGACGACTACGACTAGGGCCAAATTTAAAATGGGCCGGAAACATTTTCCATAGTCAAACTTATGGACCATTATTTGGGCCGAAACCAGTTTACAAGTTTTACTTTTCTTTTTACCCTCAATAATTCGGATTATTAATGATTGAAAATGACAGCTGGCAAAAAAAAAGATTGAAAATGGCATAGCAGTATTTAGAGTATTTAAATATTAAATAATTGTAAACTTAAAGGTTAAATATAAAAACTTTCTTTCTATTTTTTTATGCTTCAAATTATTATTGAAATAAAATAAAAAATTCAAATTATGAAATAATTAGCGGCTCTTGAAACAACTTCCTCTAGGAAGAAGCCTTTGGTAAATTCTGGTGTTACACGAAAACCATATGGTAGTTAAACTGTCGGTAAATGTAAAAGTTTGACATGGCACATAATGAAAGTGATTACTAAATTAATGGTGGTTGAACGGCAGATAGGATTAATTTTTTTTTTCAACCAAAAGATAAGATTACAGTTACACTTATAATTTTAAAGGGGATGGAGTGGGTTTGGTGTCAGATTAAGTCCTACTTAGCCTTTTTTTTTTTTTTTTTTTTTGCCATAATCCTACTTAGCCATTAATTTGAAAAAAAATTACATAAATACAATTTGGATAAAAAAAATTACACAAATGTTAATGTTATTACATGTTGTATGTGAAACAAAAAATTTATCTGTGTATAATACTTCAGAAATGTAATATATGTGTATTGGTCATGTATTGTATTTCTAAAATACGATACACATTGATATCTATATCACATATTAAAGATGCAATACATGCTGGACTCATTCCAAAATTTGTATGAGTACATTACTATTTCACAAGTCTAATATGCAATAAATGTGCACACCATGATATACGACTCCTAAATGCGTACACCATGGTATTTGGTCATTGTTTTCTTTAGTTTATATATATATATATAATATTTTAAATATGATAGACATGCATTTCACTGTTTTAAAAGTATGTAATAAAATTATAAATAAATAAATAATTTGAAAGTTACAATTATAGGATATCTGGGGGAGTGAGATTGAATGGTTTTCTGGGATTTGCATGCAATTCAACAGTTTAAAGACAAGGTATTATATGCCCTTTTCCTTTTTCCACTATTGTTAGCGATGCTAACCATAATAAGGTTTTATAATTACTGCAACAGCGATATAGTCATGGGCGTGGTAACATTTGGAATATGAATGGTTCTAATTAAGATTTTATATATAATGAATAATGAGTTCCAACTAAATTTTAATTACCTGGTGAAGCAAATTAATGGCTTTAAGCATGATTATAGAATAATAAGTGCATTAATTTCTATTGTCAGCTGTTAAAGAGACTTACGTTTCGTTTCTTTTCTTTTTCCTTTTCCTTTCACTTTCTTTTTGCTTCTGTGGCAGTTCTTACAAAATTTAATCAACCAAGGGTTGGAGTGAGTTGGGGTTTTTAATCACAGGCTTTAAAGGGATTTTATAGTGTTTAATTACTACTGATAGAATAATTTGGAAGAAATGTTTTGTTATGTATTAAGTTCAAAGAGAGAGTCCAACCCAAAAGATTAGCCTATTAGATGGGAGAACCCTTGAGATTAAGTACTATTCTAATTTCTCGTAGAATCGATGTGGGATTGTAACATTGCCCACTCCTTAAGAAGCTGACGTCCTCGACAGCCTACTATAAGTGGCCCATTCTGGATGGTTTTCATTCTAGGTGGCTACACTCTAACTCTTTTTTAGATAGCCCTTTCCTAGGTAGCCCTTTTCCAGGTCGCCCCTTCCTAGGTCGCTCTTCCGCTAACATCGATCTCTCAATGAAGCACCAAATATTAGGTATTAAGTCCAAAGGGAGAGTCTAACCCAAAAGACTAATCTATTAGGTGGGATAACCCTTTAGGCTTAAATACCATTCTATAATTTCTCAAGGGTAGGCAATATTACGAACTCACATAAGTTCTACGAGAAATTATAGAATGGTACTTAAGCCTAAAAGGTTCTCCCATCTAATAGGCTAGTCTTTTGGGTTGGGCTCTTCCTTTGAACTTAGTACCTAACATTTTGTGCTATCGTTGACAGACCGACGCTAGCGAAAAGGCGACCTAGGAAGGGAAGATCTAGAAAAAGGCTACCTAAAAAAATGAACTAGAGTGTAGCCACCTAAAGTGTAGCCACCTAGAGTGAAAGCCATCTAGAGTGGGCCACCTAGAGTAGGCCACTGAGGCGTTGCTTTCAAAGGGTGGGCAATGTTATGATCCACATTAGTTCTATGAGAAATTGTAGAATGGTACTTAAGTCTAAAGGTTCTCCCACATAATAAGCTAGTCTTTTGGGTTGGGCTCTCCCTTTAGACTTAGTACCTAACATGTTTTCAGATGGTTTAATAGCACTTTTCAATGTTGAGGCAATGTGTATCGAAACTTACCATCTTGGACCGTTCAGTTCTAGATTTAAATTAATTATAAAAGATATTTTAAATATTCGATCAATTAGATGTGCTTACCACTCCTTTTTTTTAAATCAAACAGAAGTTATAGATTTTTTAATTTCCTGATCCTTAATGGTTAACTATCAATAGTTAATCATTTTTCTCTGTTTTTAACTATTCAATATAATAGAAAACTATAAATTAAGGTTAATCATATTTTCAATTATACTTATAAAAAGTTAGACTCGTTTGTTTCATATTTACATTCAAAAATTGCAAAATAATAAGTCAAATAACACAATTACATTAAAAAATTACAAATTAACAAATTAAATAATAACAAAACCAATAAATTAAAAATATAAGTCTAATATTAATTTTTTTTTTTTCCATTACAATAGAAGAGTGGGGATTCGAACCTATTACCTCTCATTTGAGAGATCAGGAAGTTAGCATTATGGTACAATGTCATTGGCATCTAATACTAGTTCATGATGCTTAAAATTCAATACCAATATTACACAAATTAAAATTTTATGTTTTCTACCTATTTCAAATTGTAACACAACAACAAGTTCTTGAACATTTTCTTGTACATAAAAATGTTTTAATTAATACATATCACAATTTACAATATTTGAATAATTCAAAGTTGAGCATTTTCTTGTATTCTCAATTTATATAAATATTTCTAGATATTAATTATATTTACATATTATATATATACACCTTATAACCTAACCTAAAACTGAAAAAAAAAAAAACTAAAAACTCTTAACTCTAAATTGCAATCAATTGATCGATTAAACATATTTTTTTATATTTATTTCGTAGTTTCAATTTAATCAATTTTTTTTTTCTTTTTGCACTTTAAAAAAAAAGGCATGAGACTACGTAATTTCGATTATTGTTGTCATAAATTTAAACCATCAAATGATGTAACAAAACTGGTTTTTGTTGTTATGACGCCTCAAACTCATCCACCAAGGTATTATCTGCTTTGGCCACATGCCGCACGATTTTTGTGCTTTTGGTGCCAGCGCTTTCTAGGGGATTACCCATTCTAGAATTACTTTGCACAGAATATGTTTAACTATAGAGTTCCAACGAACTTTAAATCATTACACAAAAGCAGAACCTACTTGCGTCAAGTCACTCACCTACCACACCTACAACTTTTTCAACCTATCACCTACAACTTTTATATATAACCTATCATACCTACCATATTTTCTTACCTACCATACCTATAATTTTTTAAACAAACCTACAATTTTATGTAAAATCCAACAATAGATCTTACGTTTTTCCTATAAGTGTTATGTACAAAACTTGACTCAAATTTTTCCCTCAAAAGACTCATTTGTGATTTGAGTTCTACCATTTATATTTGAGAGGTATCATATAACCATTATGAACCTAAATTACATATCAACATTAAGGTACATTGCAATATAATTCATTTGATTATACGACATAAACAAGCAACTCTAATTCAAACAGGTGAGCTTAATATATTTCTTGACTTTTTTCTTTTCTTTTTCCGATACTCATATATCTCTATCCTAATAAACCGCCATAAAAATTTGACTAAGTAAATACTTTTCTAAAGAATCTGAAAGCTGGTATGGCTCTAAATTGAAGATTATTAAAATTGCCAGTCACATAGCAATTTGATTTAAGAAGTTTGTTTGGTGGTTGCAATCCTAGAATTATATACTTTGAAACCCACTTGGGGTTTTGAGTTTTCCTCAGGTGAACTATATGGACCGGGTGCTATCCATAAATTCGCCCTGTCGGTGCCGGCACCCGGCCCATGTAGGCAGATATGGACCTGTCGAGGGACTAATAAAGTAAAGCGTTATTGTATGGAAACTAAGCAGAAGTGATCGTATTCAGATTATACATAATTTAAAAAATCCACGAAAGCTTAAATTATGTAATTGAAAAAAAAAAATACAATTATTTAAGAGAAGAAACGTGAAAAAACTTTGGATGATGATGATGATAATCATCTCGGAAAAAATGGAAACGTTAGTATATCAATATACATTTTCTTTAGATCCTCTTCATTTATTTATTTCTAAATTTTCCTCAATTTAACAATTTATTGGTTAAAATATCATTTTCTGGCTATTCAATATTAACAACTGATTACACGTGATAATAAATTAAAAGGATAAAATAAGAGAAACTAAGAGAAAAGATAGAGAAGGCTCATTCCCATAATTTTAAGGAAATAGATATTCTCTATTTATTTTCTCTTAAGTCTAGTTTTTTAAATCATCTCTTTAAAAATTTCCACGTGTCATCAACTATTTAGATTTGGAAGAAGCAAATGAAGTCATATTAATTCTATAAGATGTTTTAATGGGAGGTTTGGTATGGAACAATCATTCGGAATGAAATAGAATAAAAGATGGAATGATAAATTCATTTTTTATTTGGATACATTTTCGAATAAAATAAAATTGATATTGACATTTTATTTATAAAAAAATGTTTAATAATTACTGTAAATAATAAATAAATAAAAAATAAAAAGATAATTTAATGTTAATTATTTATGAGGAAGAAATAAAATCATGATTCTACCTTTTTAAGGACGGAATCGAATTCCTCCTTAAAATTGAAATCGTCCATTTCCAAGAATCGTGATTCAACGATTCCAATTTTTAAAAACACAATCAAATGTAAGAATGGAAATGGAACCTGAATCGTAATTTCATTTCGATTTCGGTTTATTTTTACATACCAAACACGATATAAGATTAAAATAATTTATAACCATTAATTTATAAATAGAGAGAAAAACCAAGGAAAAGAAAGAGAAATCGAGGAAAAGCAAGTGAGTAATGCGGGGGCAGACAAAAGAAAAGGTTTTCCACCGAAAGAACATACATACGCATATACAAACAAGAGAAAAAGAGACAACGAGCAGTTGCATCGGAACCACACAAATAAGGATTATAGTATTTATTTTCGTACCAAACGACTAGTCAAAGCACCCAGACCACATAAAAGTCCCAATAAAACCTATTTAGCCTCCAATATCCATATCTCAAATTCTGAAATATCTTCATGACATGGAAGCAGAAACCATTCACAAATCATCCTCCTACTACTAGCATACGAAGAGGATGGATGGATCACAGCAACATTCATCTATCAGGCAACAGCAACACAGTGCCGCAAGACTGCAACCAACAAATAAATAAATATAAATAAATTGTAAAAAGAAAAAAAAAAGTACATAATATTTAATTGAATAAAAAAATAAATTCTATTATTAATCCGATTTTCATCTGTATCTGTATCCGAACAACATTTATATTACATCCAAATTTGTTTATATTCTATCTGTATTTGCTCCGTAACAAATAGTTCTAATCGGAACGATGCCAACCAACCAAACAGAGCTACTCCTACTATCAAGATAGGTTTATAAAATTTAATGCTTGTTATTATCAATGGAATTCTTCCTTTTTCAGACTCCATACCTCCATTCTATATTTGTTTCTGTTAATAAAATTATATTACACAATGAATCCCATTTCGTCCATCACGATAGTAAAAAACTAAAAACAATAAATAAATAAATAATTAAGATCCCATTAAATACGCTTCCATAAATCCCCTGTATAGAGTACCTACCAAGCAAGCTTTAATTTTCCCCCTGTTTCCACTTTTCTCTTATAAAAATTTCTACACAGTTTTGTTTATCTCATATTTTGGTCATATTGTCATATTAATTTTTATTTTTACACGCATCATAAATATACAATACATCTTCTAGCTATGAAACTTCGCTACGCTACTGCTATCTATACGCATGTTTGTTTCAAAATTATTAAGGTACAAAATGTAGTAATAATAATAATAGAGGTAGAGAACAGATATAATTTCTAGAATTTTCAGAGGTGATCAATCTAATTTACTCACAGATAAATCAACGTGAACACAAATCTGAAAAGAAATCAGAAAAAAAATATACATAAAAAAAAATTGATTTAAGTTCAATAGTATATTTAGAAGTAATCGATAAATTACTGACCATCCCTCAAGAAACCCAGGTCCCCTTCTCGGCGGTGGAGCAGCATAATACTGTGGAGGTGGCACTACAGGAGGGCCTTGATAGTATCCTTTGATTTCATAAATTTAAAAAAAAGAAAAAAAAGAAAAAAGGACAACGTTGTACAGATTCAGAACGAAAGTAAGAGGATTGAAGCAATACCCATTACCCAGTAGAAGAAAAATTTAGGAAAGATTAGAAAATTAGGATATGAAATATCGCAAGAATAGAAGAAAGTACCTTGAGCTGGATAAGGGTAAGCATACTTGGGATCATTCATATTATCTCCAAGAAAAAAGTTGTAGTGAGATGGAGAATGAGAGATTTTGTTTGGAAATGAAAGTCGTTGAATGTTGAGGGTTTAGAATAAGAGGACACAAAACAATGGTGACTGTGATTCCTCGACTAAACAGGACAGGTTAGATTCCAGGAAGTGCTATGCCATTCGTATTATCTATATTATAAGTATTCACGGGCTATCTCAGCAAGAATTTATAATTTTCTTATACTTACATCGTGTACATATTTATTTATTTATATTTAATTTGTTTAATTAATTTATATATAAAATAAAATTAAAAATAATAAAAATAAAAATACCAAAATGGCCCGAATAAAAAGAAAATACCAACTACAACACGGCATTATCATTTTTAAACGTTTGATTTCACATGTCTTTTGCATTACTTGGACGGCATTTAATTGGGCCGCTTGTAACTGGGGTCCCATGCTTTTCCTTTTACATCAAGCATTATATTGGTTAGTTTTTATTTCTTATATTTAGTTCCAGAGTACTTGCTACGGTCATTTAATAAATAATAATTTATATTACGAGAAAAAAAATCAGTACATTGCATAATCATAAATGTTTTTGGTAGTACCTATATGACACTCCTTGGAAAATTATTGTTTATTTTTATATGGGTTATAGAATGAAAACGAGGACCAACAGGGGTGTATATATTTGTGATACTGACGATGCCTCTACCAAACTCAATCAATTACCAAATAATTTAGACAAATTAATATATGGAGAGATTTGTTGTCTTATGGTAAAATAAGGGAGTCTAAGATAATCATACTTGTCTATTTTATTGTAATAGTAATTCGATTACAGCTTAATTTTTATAATAATATATTTTAATTTCTTATAGTTTGTTTAAAAAAAATAATAGTCATTTATTACTTAAATTTGCATATAAAAGGTTGAAATTGGTTTTGTTTTTCTAAAATATCCAGCTTAAATAAAAAAATTCATAACTAAAAATTTTCATAGTTATATTTTTTTCAATAATAATAATATTAATTCAATTATAATTTTATTTATTTAGTGGAGTAAATGAATAAAGGTTTGTAATACCAATTACACAACGACCAAGAACCCTATATCCAAGAGCCAGTTGGCTTTTCCGAGTCTCCACGATAGAAGAGATATGGGTGCCCTCTCATCATTAAAACTCCCCCAACATTTAAGACGATAGGAATGCGTGACCTTATCTCTCATAACACCAATAGGATTAAGCGGTTTACAGCTGTACCATAAAATGTTATAACTAATAATGATGTGCACTTCAATCTCTTTCAATGATATAGCAATCTAAGCATCACACTCAATGGTAACATGGGCCATCCCAGCCTTTGCTACAAGCAGATTGCTTACACATTACATATATATATAAATGTTTTTGAGGTAGTTTATTTTATCATTTTATGTATGCTACAACTACGGCCATAGGGTCAGCTAATATCATAATATGGTTGTGGCAAAATGGGTTGCTATCACTGAAACTTCAAATAATAAGAAAAATAACAGTAAAATATCTATATTAACTATTAAAAGGGACCAAGATAGTAATTTATTTTATGTATGTGTATACCATATTTGGCTTCTGCTCATCTTCTATTTTTTTTAGGTACAGGTATTGAACGTGTGTATCAATTTATCAATAGTCATAATCAGATAGTGGGTATGAAAATGATGCTAGTTGTGAAGACTTTCCAGATGAGGAGTAGAAGACATGTAATAGTTTATGTATAGTTAGCCTAAGTAATAATATGTTATTAGTATTTGTTAGTAACATTTAGTTTTAATATGCAAATTTTAAGATACTTAATATAAAAACTCTTTTAATCATCATTTAGATGAAATCTATATAGATTAAAAGATGGTAACTAAAGTAATCGCCTCCGATTCTATGTGAGTAATTGAAGTCTATTTGGAGCCATTAAGTGATAGCTGATTTGGAGTTATTTGTTACGTTTATGATTGAATTAGTAGGTTTAGAGTCTTTGTGTGTCCATATTGTATATGAACACGTAACAAGTTGTAGATGACCTTAAAATTAGGGCATTATAATAATTGTGGTGCATTTTGAGACCAATAAAAACTATTTATCCATGGAATCAATAGCTGTCACAATAATAGCTTTGATCTTATTATATCATAACAACATAAAGATCAAACAAGATAATTTGGATTTAATGTTTGAATTAAGCTCTTCTAGTCTGAGTAATGTCTTTAAAGACACTTTTTTTTTTCTCATTTGGTTTTTTATTTATAGTTATAAATGATATATTCTAAACTGTAGATCTCCTTATAGAGCTATCAATACTATTAAAGGTCTATTTCAAGTTTTAGAGCTATTTGCAATCTCATTTTACCCCCTTATCTTGCAACCTAATTGGTGCTTGTGACAGGATTTCCCTTTAACCTTTTACTGTTGACAATTATCCTTATTATAGATCATGTTATCATTAGATTTTTACAATGATAATAGTACTAATCATAATAAGATCATGTCCAATCTTCCATCCCAGCCTTAAAATCGTTATTATTATACACTACAATTTGAGATAGTAATATTTTAGGATCAAATTGAAGTAAGGCAGAATAAACCCATAAAATTTTCACACTTCATGTATCATATCAAGTATACTTTATCAAGTAAAAGTTTAGAAAAAAAATCATATTTAGATTTTTGAGTATTGGAATTTAGGAATATTAAGAAAGTTTCTTTGAATAACATAAAATTTTAGCTTAAAATTTAGAAGAAACACCTAAATGAGTTAAAATGTAATAAATATCACTCACAAATTAAAGTTTATTAGGTAAACCTTTATTATTGAAAAATAATATAAATCCAGAAATGATGTCTAGTGTTCTAATATTTTTGAAATATAGCATGAAAATTTTATGAATATTAAACATATATAAGATCATACTTGAAGAGTCACGCGAATTAGACCAAAATGGAACGGTTATCTGATGTGTAACCGAAATTCACGTAGCTTCTTGTAGACGCAAATTTCATTCCTTAAATATAAAGGCAACAATTTTGGCTTAAAAAGTAAACTCCAACAATCATAGCCAACCTGGAAAGTTATCATTTATAATTATTTAATATATTATAATGTATATTTTAATTATGAAGAAGCTTGTAGATGCTAGTTCTACTTTCTATACCCAAAACGAGATTACGAGAATCACCCATTATTTCCTGGCCGTATTTTTATTTTCAACATGGGTCTATGAGCCTCTGGCTCTGGCAGTCCTCCAACCTAAGGATCTGTTTACATATTTTGATTTTTATATGTATTTATTTATATTAGATTTATATTTATATTTTATTAAAAATATTTATCTTTTATTTATGTATGTTTTTCAACAAAATTTTATTTAAAATAATAAAAATAAAATGCTAAAATGGTAAAAGATAAAAACAAACAAACCTAAATATCATTAGGGTTGAGCTCCATTTCAAAACCGAAGTGATTCGTCGGATTTCCATTCCAAAATATAGAAAGAAACCGATTGTTGCACATGGTTTCGATTTGTTAGAATATTATCCGCAAACTTTTTTTTAAAACAAGGAGAAAAAATAACTTTATACCATTTAAGTAATAGAAATAATCAAATTTAAAAGGAAGTAAAACGAAATTTTAATGCAAAATTAATGAAGCCTAAAAATAATGATCTTTAATCCATTTATTGAAAGAATATTTTGCATTGTGCATTTATTTTACATAAGTAAATCCAATTTGAGTTGTAAAGCTAGTAATAAGAGATTACAAAATATTCTAGATATAAACAAGTCAAATCAATTCCTCCTTTATGAATATATATATATATATTATATAGTTTTTATTTTCAAATCATATTTGATGCAAATGTTAGGTTTTACCAAACAGTGTTTGAACAGAAAGTTATGTTTTAAAACATATAGAGCCCTATTGTTCCATTAGGGTAGCTTCGATAGGTTTTATGAGTCAGCTTTATAAGGTATATCTAGGCTAGCTTATTGGATCATTCTAGGGCTGCTTCCAGGCTACTCTTTTTAATTAACTAGTTTAATTCTTGGATTATTCATTTGGAGTGATGTTAACTGACCAGGTTACTGGGGCCATTGGGCTATGTCAGGACCGGATGCTGGTACGTTGTATATCACCTACATTAATTTGACAGACATCATGGTACAATTGTTTTGTTATTGGATGATAGCTTAATAATCATTTAAAAAAAAATCCTTAAAAGAATAGACAACTAAATCAATCTATACAATGTAATGACAACAATATAAATTATAATGATTCTTAGACAATCTCATACTCAGTTTTTCTAAAACTCTGTTTTTGCTATTTCACATATAACTTAGCACATAATGGTAAATACATAGCGTTCACAGAAGCCCTGAAACTAAAACCCAATACATAACTTAGTGACTAACTTAGTTAACAAGAAAATACAAAATGGGAAACTTGCAAGGACTTAATGAAAGCTTTAGTAAATCTATTTCTCATTTGTTTTTTTATATTGGTTGGAGTTTGATATAACTTCAAAGTACAAACTCAGCATAGAAAGTTTTTATGTAGAAGAGGAAGGAAGGCATTGTAATTTGCATGTCAGCTCTAAATGTTAAAGCCATCATGCATTAAAAATATATGAAAAATTACAGCGTCAACATTTACACTGAAAAAAAAAAAAAAAATTAATGAAACTTTATTATGAATTTTTTTCATGTTTTAGGCTGTTGACTTTTAGTTTTGTGGAACTTGTGGATGAGCTTGGATAAGCTCAATAGTTCATGATAAAAAGAAGAAAGCCCTACTTCATATAATAAGTTCATAACCTTATGTTAGTTCATAAAACTTCTTCAATAACCTAAAAAAGGTCAAAGCTTACAAAGATTATTCCTAACTCTGATGTTTTATGCATGAGATAACTAAATTTAAGTGTACAAAAACCAATTTAGTGGTCTTTTTTCATAAGTCTATTATGTTAAATTTCGTTAGTATATCTTAAATTAGGCCTAGATTTATGGACTCTATCATTAGCTTGATGAACTAATTCATGGAATCAAATTGGTTTTGCGGTCCAATCTTCGAAATAATACTGTATAATAAGTTATGGTTTATTTGATTTGTATTTAAAATTACCTATGCAAGTGATATTCATACAAGTGTGGGAACGTAAGCACATGACTTGCTATTTCCAAAATCACTATCAGTAAGGTGATTCTTGTGGTTATGAAGTGTTTATAATATCTTATTGCATTACTTAATTTTAAGAGATGGAAGGGAGATAAAAAAAAAGTACAAAAAGAAAAATCGGCCATTTTAATAATATTGATAATCACGTCTAAAATCGGAAGTAAACATCTCTCGGGGTGGGGGTAGGTCTGACCCGTGTACCCTACTTGTTGGATCCAAGTCCTCAAAACATGGACCTAGAATCACCCTGTCTTGATGGCTAGATAGTTTGGACCCGTGGATCTATAGGTTCATGGGACGGGTTCAACAGGTTAAAAAAAAAAAAAAAAAAAGCTTTCACCCTTTAAAAAGTATTTTTAAAAAAATTTTTGTTGGACCTTTTTGGACCTATTGGTTTGGACGAGTCTATGAGATGAATCGGTATAGTACATGCTGGCTTGATGGGTCTCCTTGGATGTTCCAAATAGCCCTAACGAGGAGGTCCCAGTTTGGACCTGACCCGGAAGATATCTAATCGGAAATACTTAATTATACATGTTTGAATCTTTATATATTGTAATAATTCTTACATGTGCTTCCGATTATAGAATAAACGTTTGCCTCTTTTCTCAACTCTACGATTCCTGAATTAGTAACTTTGTCGATTAATCAACTGCATCATGTTCCAAAATATATATATACATATATATGTCACGAACTGTAGCTTCAACAGAATTAGTCTCCCCCATTTCAAAAAGAGGTATTAACTGGTAAGGAAAATAGAGAAAACGTTTTAATTTTATTTTTAGTACTCAACTTGGGCCAGCTTCAACCGAATGGGCTTTAGTTTATGATGGGATGAAAGTCGAAACTGGGCTTCTATTGGAAAAAAAAATGACAGGATTACAAATATCATTGAACATTTGACCAGGGGGTACTAGAAGACATGGTGACTGGTCTAAAAAAGATCCGCAATGACTGGACTATGGTCTGAAAAAGGATAAAATCCGATGCCCTCCTATGAACTTATCAAGATAATTGGGCCTTCCTAAATACTCAGATTGATCAGCATGGGCTCACGGTAGGAAATACTCCCTTAAAATGTATTGTAGTTGATCCAGTTGCTGCTCTGTTTCCAAGATCATGCTTTAAGCAAACAAAGGATAAAAAAAAAATTATTGGGCCTGTCCGAGACATTCCTATGAAGAGCATGTGTGGTTTAAGAACAAAGCTGGATTGTACGAGGACTATGATTTTCTTTTGGTTAATGATAAATTTAGGATTTGCATGTTAATTTTATATTTTTCAGGAGTAACACATAGGATCTTGACGAGATTTATCGAGTTTAACTTGATTCTGTTACTAAATAGAAAGTTCAGCTTTCTATAAGTTTAAAGCAATATTATGGGATAAATATTATAGATGTGTTTTAAGATTTCGACTTGGTATCTGTTTTATTTTCTGTACAATTTGGTGTCTCTGAATTCTGTAAGTTGCTAAATGGTATCTTTATTAATTTAGAAGTAACACACACTACCATTTTATCTGACATGGTAGGCCACATAACAAAAACGTAAAAGTAGAAATGGATTGTTTGTTAGTTTCTATTAACCTAGACAATTTTTCACAACTTGCAAATACTGCAAACATCAAAAACCAAAATAAAACAGACAGTAAATTGCTAGATGTCAAATATTTATATATACACACACACACTTAATAAAATCTATCCCATAGTGTGGTTTAGGGTAAATAGCGTATTTGATATTTAAATTGTACCGAGTTTTGAATCAACTATTTAAAATTTAAATTTATCAATTTGCTACATAAACTCTCCATTTTTGTAGTTAATTACCAAAACTTTGCTTATACCTACAATTGGGAGCTTCTATGGTTATGACGAGACGTCTAGTCAATTATCTAACCGTTAAAATAAATATAGTAATTAATATTAACTATTTTAGTATCAAGAAAAAATATTTTAGCGGTTTGACCATGGTTTGGTATGATATGAATCGTTAGATAGTGACAGGACCATAGGATTTTCCCTATAATTGTTTATATGAACTTACTCGTTTTTGCAATTAATTTCTCAATCAAAATACATAAATAACCTCAAAAATATATAGATAACTGTTTGACACTTTCAAACTCTAGGTAGTTAATTGTAAAAATCAGTAAAATTAAGGTATTAAATATGATATTTACCTTAATATTTATTAAAAGTAGGTTAAATAAGATAATTAAATTTGAGAAATTATCACATCACAATACCAATATCACTTAGGATAAACAGCGTTTAATGAAATATCGAAAAAGAGAACAATATCGCCATGAGCTGAGGTACAAGAAAGTGCTAAATATTTGGCTATCGTCGTGAATATAATCATGAAATTATGGTTATTAGTTGGGTATATAATATTATTGGATTTTTACCATTATGTTAAATGCTATTATATAAGTTCGTATAGCTTTTAGAGTAGATAAGAAAATACATTTTCTGTTGGATTCTTTAGACTTAGTTCCTAAAATTTAGGATAAGAACTATAAGCGAGCTTATATATATATCTTGAAACCTATGTAACTATGTGATTGTATAAAATCGAGTTAAGTTTTAATACTTAATTCGAATATATATATATATATATATATATAAAGAAAAGAAGGGAGAAAGAATATATAATTACGCAGTGATTCGTCTACGTGAGGAAAAAAAAAATTAACTATACATGGTTAAGAAGAAAATCCCTTATCTTCTTTGTTAAACTATACTTGAGTTTTTTGGACCATCTAAACCCTTTGACTAAATAGAATAGAGACAAACGTTCTTGCTAAGATTCCATAGGATATATATATATAAAATCGTTTCGAATATATTTGATCCATTTCAGCACATACTATATATTATATTTGACCCAACATCAACGATGGATGATGCAGTATGGATATAACCAATTGCCAAGCTCTCACACTTTTACAATATATAATAAAACAACACTACCTAACCTTACATGCATTTAGTTTTGTCTTTCGAGCCGTATACCTACTCCCCAAATTCAACTGTGTTTTATAAAATAATAGCACCATAGGAGTATGACATTAAATTAAATAGTCATTTTAACAAGTACTTCATAACTTTCCTTTAAATACAAGCAACATTGGTTATAAAGAAAAATAATTGATAATGATGTGAAGCTGTTCCTTATTAAAGAGAAATAAAGTCGCACAAGGATTATGTGAATGAATTGATACGACTCCCTTTGTTAAGATGCACCTCTTCTTCTGACGTTACGGACCATATTACCACGTCTCTTAAAGACAATTGCCTTTTGCTCTTAGGTATTCATTATCTATTCTATTGCATTCCCTAAAGAGATTGCCTTATGCTCTTAGGTATTCATTATCTACCACTTTTGTCAGTTTCTAGTATATATACCTTTTTATTGAAGGTCCTTAGAGTTTTTCCTTTTAGAAGATCATGTTAGTACATACTAAGTTAACTAGTTAGAACTTTATTTTTTTGTCAAACTTATAGAAAAGAACCATTAATATCTGTTGGTTTGACTATTCATGATGCAGCTCAATCAAAGCTGGCTTCAAGGCCACTAGTTTTCATCCAATGTTGGTTGTGTGTGATCGAAGGCCGCTGGCCTTGAGTCGGCATAGAATACAAGACAAAAGTCCAGTTGTACGACAGGTTTGATCATGGACATGGTATCTTTGTCAGAGGCAACGCGGTATCCAATGCCGCCGGCGTACATTTATAAGTTGCCGACGTACAGTGTTAAAACAGCCAGCTTATGTTAACTTTTCACTTTCCATGCGACTCTTATTTTATTTGTTTTATTGAGACTATAAATAGTGTGTTTAGGATTTTATTAGAGTTAGTTGATATTTTTATGTATTTTTGAAAACCTTATTTTGAGAGGATCTCTCTAGATTTGCAATTGCTTAGCAATTATGTTATTAAATTCACGTTTCAAAATCAATCGTTGAATTGGTTTCTATTAATGCAAACGCTTTAGTGTTGTGTCAGATTAATATCAGAGCCAGGATGAGTTCTTGCAAAGATAGCATATGGCAACAATGTTGACGTTGATCGCGTTCTTGATGGAGATCGGGATGCAGGAGTTCGTGGAATAGATCAAATGGTTCCTAGGATGGTAGTCAATACCATGGATCGACGATTACGACGTGTAGAGTAGCTTGTCGAAGATTTGGTCGGGCGTTTTGACACAATGACTGTCAAAACCAACAAAGGCAGGGATGGTATTAGAGTACGACCTAGTGCAAGGAAGCCACGACAACCCAATAAATTGGCCTGTCATTGCAAATCGGTTGGCACAAATCTCAAAAGATGATTCTGAGGAAGAAGATGAGATTTTGTTTGATGAAAGACAGTCGTAGAGGAGAGGTGGTTTTGGTGGTGGTGGCTACTAGAGTGGGTTTTATGGATGCGATGAAGGCGAAAGCGGTGATTTCCATTTAAAGGTGGACATCCCATCTTTCAATGGCAATCTTAATATAGAAGACTTTCTAGATTGGGTAGCAGAGGTAGATAGGTTCTTTGATTATATGGAAATACCAGAGGAGCTAAGAGTTAGATTAGTGGCATGCAGATTAAAAGGTGGGGCTTCTACCTGGGGGAAAGGCTAAAAAATAGAAGGCAGCGGGAAGGAAGACAACCATATGAACTTGGTTCTGTATAAAGCAATTGCTACAGTGAGACTTTTTGCTTCCTGATTATGAACATATTCTGTTTTAGCAGTACCAGCATTGTCAGCAGCGCCAACGATCTGTTCATGAATATACGGCCGAGTTTATGAGATTAGTTGAATGGAATAATCTTCGAGAAAGTGAAAGACAACAAGTTGCTAGGTATGTTAATAGTTTGAAATTTCAAATTCAAGATAAAATTGGTGTGTGAATGTATTAAGGAATTTGAGTGAAGCCAAGATTATGGCTCTTAGAGCTGAGTTGATGTTATATGAGAAGGGCAACCAATATGATACTGATAGAAGGAGGTTTGGGGATAAGAGTATTGATCATCCTATGATTGAAAAGGGTGATAATGTTGAAGGGAAGCAAAAATTGGAGTAGTGAGAAGAAAGAGGGCAAAGTTGCTGGTAAGTGTCTTGTTGATGCTAAGGACACATAGAAACTGAGCAATCCCTATGCAAAGCCCATTTTAGGTTAATCTTGCTATCAACTAGGGCACAAATCTAATGATTGTCCAAACAGGAAAATTGTGAATATTGTTAAGAGGGAAGATGTTTGTGACCTGATGGGGAAGAGGACGATTTGGAAGACATGATGAAGGTGTTGGGCGAACTTATTTCATCAAAAAGTTGATGTTGGCCTTAAGCAAGAGGAGTATACCCCAAGATGCAGTTATTTCATACCAGATGTACGATAGGGGGGAAGGTGTTTGACTTAGTTTTAGACAGTGGTAGCTATGAGAACAGTATTAATAGGACCATTTTACTTTCTTTTTTTTTTCGGTAAAGACCATTTTACTGTGTTTCTTAAAGACAATTGCCTTGTGCTCTTAGGTATTCATAATCTATTTTACACATTCCTTAAAGAGAATTGCCTTATGCTCTTAACATCATTTATTGAAGGTCCTTCGAGTTTTTCCTTTTATAAGATCATGTTATTAAATACTAAGTTAACTAGTTAGAAACTTTATTTTTTGTAAATTATAGAAAAAAACCATTAATATCTATTGGTTTGACTATTCATTGCTTTACATAAGAGGTATTACAAGTGGTGTATTAAGACCAACTCTTGATCGGTGATGGATGACATATGGATGAATAGTGCAAAGTTTGTGGGCTTTTATCACTAAATTAGAAGAGGTCCATGAAGGGTAGGGTGTATGTAACTAGGGTAATACTCTAGCATGCACATCTAAGAAGACCTATAAGTTAATGATGCTAGGAATGAACCAAATCATACTTGAGAAGAGAGATTAATTGGGCTTAGTTACAAGATAATAGGAATTGGGCTTCTTAAATCATTATCTAGAAGCTCTTAACATCGAATGAAACACAAAGGATTTCAAGTTCAAAAAGCTTATATGATTGGATAAAATTAAGGCGATCTTTTCAGTTAGCCATTCGATTACTGCCTATATGACTAACAACCACACTTATTCAATTGGATGAATTATCCCATTTACAAGTACATGTGAAAGCTAATTTTTCAAGCGTTCTTTCTAGCCATCCAAACTAATTTTGGCATTCGATGACTTCACAATAATCAACTTATATTATATGATGAGGTTTCTCATTACATTTAAGAATTTCTTTTGTTTTTATACTTCTCTTTATGTTATTTACAATTATGTCGTTATTGACATATGATAGATTTACTTTATTGGTATTATATTTTAAGTTATCTTTCTTTCAAGAGAGTGATTGTTATAGAATTCATTACAAAAATCTATTATGTTGATTATAGCGATATTAAATTAAACACATGCTACAACAATTATTTCAATAAAGTTATTGATTTCCATTAATTATAAGTTATATTGGTTGTAAGATTTGAAACCACATGGATTGTGGAAGTGTATTGGTATTGATTTACAAAGTATTGCGATGAATACCAAATCAATATTAGTTAAAAAAATTTTGGTCAAATGGTTAGAATGACTCATATTATTGGCATCTTTTGGCTTAACTACTAATTACTTTTGGTTGAAGGTTTTACAAATGTGATAATTTTTTATATAGATTGGGATGTAATCTAGTCATCCTTTTGGTATGCTCTTCAAATAGGTGATTCTTAGAAAACAACTGACATAAAAATAAAATCATATGGTGTACCACACTAAAGCAGATGATAACTTGATATGCGAAGTTTTGGATCCTTATAAATGGTTCTATAAGAGTACTTCTTTATTTTTGAATAGGAGAGTTCAATGCTGCATAGATCAACTTCAAATATCACAATATGGAGGCAGTTCTTTAAAATTATTGTTACCTGATGAGGTTCTGATTTTGTGTAACGAAACTAATGACAAAATCAATTTCATAAGTGAGGGGAATTTAATATCCCTCGTTATTTGTTTTGATTGTGTAATTAGTTCTAAAATGCAAGAAAAGTTTCTCTTTATAACTTCATAACAAAGGGTCTTTAACTACTTGAGACTAAAACATATGTGATAACGTGCCATTTTGTATTTTTTCCCTCCTTCGGCTTCACAACAGTTTTCTTACCTTAATAATTGCACAAATGGCACCTATAACATATCATAGAATAATTTAAAAAGAACTCATTCTTAAAGTGGTTCTTAAAATTTGGGGGGGAAAAAGTAGGTTCTCAAAAACTTCAGAAGGAAAAAAGGAAGGATACAGAAAAGAAAAAAAGGTTTTGCTTGGGATGAAACAGCAAATCAGACAGAATCCCAATAAACTGACGGAATAATTTAACTTTAACCAAAATCAAGGTTTTGGAAGGTAATATTTGTGCTGATGCACACTGCGAGAATCTAGGGATTGGAATGGACGGGTGCTTCACCTTTTTTTTCATGTTTTCTTCAACACTCATTGAGCCTTGAAAGTAGTAACTTTCACAGTAATGGGAATCATATCGAATTCTGGCCCATTTTCATAAGCCTTGCTTTTTTAACTTACTATTAAAAGATTGTACGCTTGTTTAATATCACATAGGCCGGTCAATCATGAAAAATGAAGCATCTTATTCTACTATATATTATATATATACGAATACGAGATGAAAATAGTAAATATGATGGTAATTAATTTGTTTTTTCAATTTTCTTTTGATAAGTTAAGGTTGTCTACATTTGCAAATGCATATGAGTATGTTGAAACTCAAGGCTTTGTTTGCATGATGGAATGAATTAGAAAGGAAGAATTATGAAGAGAGGAAAGTAGAAAGAATGATTATTAGGGAAATTTATGTGTTTGGATTATAAAGGAAAGGAAAATGGATAGAGTCTTAATTATTACAAAACAAAATACGATAAAAGATAAATTACTTATACACTATAAGATAATAAGTAATTTTCTTAAAAAAGAAGGATATATGAGAAGTTTAAAAAAAGAAAAAATTCTTTCCCTCCTAATTCTCTCTATTTTGGAAGGAATAAAAAAGTGGTGGGACTTAAAGAAAATATTATATCTATTTTCTCTCCCTTCTTTTTCCTTCTCAAAACAAACAAGGGATTGAAACTCAATCTTCTCTCATTTCCTCCCCTCCTCAATCTTTCACTCATATTTCCCCCTTGCCAAAAATAGCCTAAGTATTCATTAATATTTAAAAAATATTGATTTTATTTTTGTTAATTAACATTTTAAAGTGAAGATAAATTAATTTTGTGATGTAAACATATTTTGTGCATAATTTTTAGGGGAAATTAAAAATTATTCCCTTCAACTTTTAGCTAGGTGCATATTCACCTTTTGAACTTTTAAAGTGTATTTGTAGACTTCTTAAAATTTTGCAAATTGGCACAATTGAGGATAATTAAACATTTTCTATTAAAGGAAATTGTAAATTACTCTATCAAATTTTTACCTATATATAGATTTACTCTAATTTATCCTTAAATTTTCCAAGTGTCAATGGAAAATATCAATTATATTTAATTATGCCAAATATTGAAGGTTTAGGGTTAAAAAGTGTATTTTCAAAATTAAGGAGATAAATTTTATAATAAAAGATTGATGAGTAATTTACAATTGTTTCAAACTGCTCAATTTTATTTAAATTTTGTAATGTTGAAATCTCGTAGCACGCAATTTTTTTTTTAAATAATTCATATCTAACACATGTCTATGATTTTTAAAATCAAGTAAAAATTTAAAATAACCGTACTAATTGCGCTGGGTACTTTTTGGCCTCGAAATATGAGTTTTTTTGACTCTTGGATAAGTAGTTCCTTTTTGTGCAAAGGGCACGAGCTAAAGTAGACAATGAAATAGTTGTTAAAACCTGCAATTAAGTAGGTGGGGGAGGGATGAGACTGCTGAGTGCTAACTTACAATGATGGGGTGGATGGTGTTCAACAGCTCCGGAGAGTGATGGGTGTACGAAGATTTGAAAAACCTAAAAGTCAATATAATTTGAAAATTAGGTTAAATATTATTTATTTTTACATTGTTAAAATACCTAAAAGTATGTATAATTTGAAAAACGTTTCCCATTTTAATAATGTTTTTTAATCATTTGGAATAACATCCTCTCACATTCTCTTCATATTTGGAGAAAATGATATTTTGTGGACTAAAAAGAAAAAAAAGAAGAAAACGAAGAAGTAAAAATACTCATTAATCTATCCCTTCCCTTCTCCTATGTTCTTCCCAAACAAGGGAAAAAGTGATTTTTCCATTCTTCAATCTTTTCCTTTTGCTTTTCTTCCGTTAGTACGTATTATGATGATCATTTCTTATGTAACTAACATAAGTGGCGAACAAATTTCAGATAATTATAAAATGATTCATCCATGCACCTGAATTCTAATTAAACTAATTAAAACCCTAAGCCATTCATGGATTTTTATTTAAAAGATTTTTTGATTAAAAGTTTATTATAGTTATTAATATATTAACAAGGTATGTTTGCTGATTATTTAAAATACTCCATGGCCATTAAGCCTTTATGATATCTAAAATTATGTAATTTTACCATAAGTCATGCAAAAGTTATAACTTGCCATTTTTTACTTTAAAAATCATGCCTTTTGAAAAATAGAGTTTTCGTATATGCTTATTATGGTCTTTGTGCATTTATATATGAAATATAATGTAGTTTAGAAGGGTTATATATATTTATTAGACACTATTCATATTTACTCAAGAGACATAACTCTTGAAAACATTTTCATAATCTATTATAATCTATATTATTTTGAGTGTGCTATTCATTATTGTATCTTTTTAATTTGACCTATTTAAAAATAATACATATTTTTTTTTTTACTTTTTTGAAAGTGAAATTTGGTTATTTTATTTTCTTTTTAAAATAATATATCTTTGCAAATAATATCTCTGATACAACATATTAATTGTTTTACTTCTTTTTAAATTAGTACCCCTCAAAAAGGAGTATCGCTTTTTCACAAAATTGGCCTGTGAAAGCAAACATTTATTAGACATTTTGTACTAAAATCTGTTAAAGATAAGTATTACAATTTCTTTAAATATAGTTTCAACCATGTCAAATAAAATTATATTTATTTTTTAGAAATATGTATATAATTTAAATATTACCCGCTCATTGTCCGTGGTTTTGAATAGAGTTATATCATGATAGGAATGAATTAGATAGATCAGTATAGAGGTGGGTAATAATAATAAATAATAATAATAATAATAAAGAACTTAAAATGAGTGGTTCAAAATGCAGAAGTTTAATTAAACTTTTATATAAATATAAAGATTTCAAAGGGATAATGTAGATTAAGTACTTCTACTTTTAATTTTTGATAATTTAATATATCATCTTTTGATTTTAAAGCATGTGTGATTCGATGTCTCTGTCAAATAATATTTAATGGACATTTATTTTGATGACGGGATATCAATTAGCACTTAACCAAAACTTACAAAAATCTAAAGATACGACATTATATTGCCAGAAGTTGCAAAAAATTGAATGTACAAGCACTTAGGTTATCATTATTCTATAATCAAAATAAACATCTGTTGAATATTATTTAACAGAGATACTAAGTTGTACATACTTCAAAAATACAAATATTAATTTGTCAAAATCTAAAAATGAGACATTATATTTCTAAAAGTTGAAAGTACAAGTATTTGACTTGTCATTATCCCGATTTCAATTGACTCAACGAAGATATGAAAAATTTGAGACCCTTACAGTACGTTTGGTTTACTAGAATGGAATAAAACTGGAAAGGAATAGCGATTCTTTATTTTATAGTTAGGAGTATTTTCATAAAAACATACTTTTTTATCAGAAATAACAATTTCTCCAACAAACGGAAGGAATATTGATTCTTTATCTATTCTACATCATATGGAATAGATATTATTTTGATAGAATTTTTTTTAAACCAAATAAATAAATAGATATTCTGTAGAAATAAAGTTGGAATACTGATTTCATTTCATTGAATCAAATATATATAGTTTTTTTTTTTTCTTTTTTGTATACTTAATGAAACTGCACAAGTTAAAAAAAAAAAAAAAAGAAGGAAAAACAAGGGAAAAAAATATAACGTTAAGATAAATTGATATTTATATCGAATATATGCAAATTGAGCGACCAGTTGTATAGGAAAAAGTTATGATGGAGAAACCTGAATTTGAACCTGGATATAGCTTTCTTTAGTATACGGATTAAGAAAGGGGGCCTAATGGTTAAAAAGTCTTTTTAGGTCTTATGGGGCATTTTACTTTTTTGAAGCACTTTTCTCTTTTCCGTCTGAGCAAAGAACTCGCGACAGCTCATCATTAACTGGCAAAAACTCCCCATCTCTTTTTTTGAGGATCATATGGTATAGTTCAGCTAGGGTTCCATCATGTTTCCATCATTTATATCCATCAACCCAAACGAGGGTCCAACCTTTAAGGAGATAAAAAAGATCAACGAATCACATGATGATGTCGAGTGATTAAAATTTAGATAATATTAATTCGTGTGTATGTGACAGTTTTGACGATTAAAATATGACTCTATCAAGCTAATTCCTTGCAAGTAAGGGCAAGCATCATATAGCAATAAATTCAAAGTAACGATGTATATATTATAATTAAATTCAACATAATATACTTTATTGGTCAGATAAGGCCAAATTCAAACTAACGACTTTTTCTACACATGGTATGATTTGAGGGGATAAAAAAAGGGAAAAACTCAAGCGTTAAGTTTAAGGTGCAAAAGCCATACGTTAGGAGCTTGATTACCATATCTAGGTTTAAATTTCTAGATACATATCACTATATATATATTTGTATGGACTTGGTTTCAACCTTTAAAATTGATAGTCTAGAATATTAACATCTTTGAAAAAGATGTTATTGGATCATACATAATTATTTCGTCATTGATATGATTAATTTTTAAAATTATTTTAGTATTTTTCATAACTTTATCCAAGGGTAAAATATTATAAAATAAGGTGTAAGAGTTTTTCTTCTCTTTTTTTTTTTTTTTTTGGTCCAAATGTTCACTTTTAAAAGTAATAAAACAAGCCCAAAACAAATATATGGATGAATTTGTAATTGATCGTATATATCCAACTATTTCTTATGATTTTTCCAATCATATGGATTTTTTTTTTTTTGGGCCCTTCAATCATATGGAAGTTTGGAGTATACATCTTTTCTTGAATTCGCTAGTTAAAATTTCTCATTAAATAATATAGGAAATGAGGTTGGGAAGTGATAGCGTCATATTGCAAACTTCAATCATGTAATTTTGTCAAAGGGGTGACAGCCATGACCAATTTTGGAATGACACATCACGTAGAATTCTATGCACTCAACCTTTTTAATACTATGTTAATTGGATTTGAATCTATTGGTTCTAGGGTTTTGCCCACGAGTGTTGAAACAATACTTAGCTACATAAAAGTCACATTCTAAATCCGCTCGGATGCTAAATTTAAATTTTGGCAGATTTCGTAGGAGTCAATGAGTTAGTAACGTCGAAGTGTAAGAAATCTTCCCGAGTACAAAGGTCAAACTTCGGAAACAGATGAAGCTAAATGACCAGGAAGCAAGTGGACTTTGTTTCCACGATCACGACTTTCCCGTCATAAAATAATTGCGAGTGAAGTGTGGGGGTGCTGCGGTGATAAATCTCTTTTCTTGTGACTTACGAGCTACGACATAAGCTTCAGCCCCATATTCCCTCAAACAAGGCATTGGTCTTTCTCGATCAATATTTGCTGTCATGATTTTATTGTTTCAATACTATATTAGCCAATCATGATTAAAATTATACTAGTTTTAATAAATAATATTTGTATTTAGTTATATAATTTATTTATGTATCATATAATAATTGATGAAGACATAATTAAAATATCAATTTTAAAACAGCAAGAATTCGTCCGTTCTCTTTGTATGATTGGAATATCTACTAAATTGCTTAATTTTGAAACCTTGCAACAATTGGTTTCGGTTGACAATGCTTAATAATGTCTTGGTATGGTGGGATCTAGAAAATGTTATTCTCTATATGAAATTTAGATGAAAATTATCCTTTTTTTCTTATTAATTTGTTATCAGAATTGTTGATTGTCACCCACAATATAGCCGACTAATAGACTACTAGAAAGATAATATGTTTGGTTCAATAGAATGAAAACAATATTCCAGCTTTACTATTATGGAATATTTATTCATTTGTTTAGTTTATAAAAAATTATATCAAAAGAATATTTATTCCGTAAAATGCAGAATAGATAAGGAATCCACATTCTTTCCCTTTACTAAAGGAATGACTATTTCTGACCAAAAAGTATGTTTTGTTCCTAAAATACCTCTAACTATTAACAAGAAATTGCCGTTCCTTTCCATCTTTATTTCATTATGGTGAACCAAATGTATCGAGAGTGAAAGCAAAACAATGATTGGACTTGTGAAATATGCATTGGACTTAGGCTACATTGTTAAATTCGCGTTGTATATAGATGTATAGCACTGTAAATGAGATGAGTTAAGCCATTCTTTCCAAGACTTTGATTTGGCTCATCCAAAACTTCCTAAACTTGAATCGATTTTTTTTATCGAGCTTCAAATTCAGACTCAAGCTTTGCTTATTTAATTAAACGAATTTTATTTTGAGCTCAATTCAAACTGAGCTTTTTATCGAGCTTAATTGAATTTTTATTAAACATGAAATTTAAGTTTGAGTTTGACTTGTTTATAGAACTAATTTTTCATTTGAATTTCACATCCCTTGATTTTTTTCAAACTTAAAAGATAATAGATAAGAGTCATTAAATATATATATATATATATGCATAAATATATATATTAGAAATTAGCGTTAGTGTTTTAGTAATATATTTATATAACATAAAATTATTATTGAACTCACAAGTCGGCTAATAACTTGTTCATGAGTCTATTAATAAGCCTAATCACAAGTTTGTTCATAAGTTTGAACAAGTTTGTCTAAAAGCTAACTCGTAAGTCTAAATCGAAGGTCAAGCTTAACTCATTTACTTAATTGAACTCGAACCGACTTAAATGGCCCATAGGCAGCTCAACTCATTTGCAACCATGTGTGATGAGCAAAAATTTCTTTAAGTTTTTATATGTTGTGCATACAACAAAACCATCATATTGTGTATAAGTGTTGAAGCTCAATTTAAGATACATTATTTACATACGCTATAATAATGATTATCTTTTCATAATGATCCTTTAGGATCACTTTTTAATACTTAAGCATCACAAATTCTAGATTCTGGTTCCATGATTAAAATTTAAACAAAAACAAAGAACAACAATTACTACAACAGATCTCAATAATAAAGCAATCTAAAAGCTTAGTAAAACTACGTTAATAAAACCAAAGATACATTACGTATGAGAGAAATTTATGACTTCTCTACCATTCTTTTCATTTTACTTCTTATTCTAGTCTAAAAATTACCATGGGATGGGTAATCTTATGTATTGCAATAAATTGCTAGGTGTCTTGATTCTACCGTCTCTAAGAAACATATTATTGATGATCTGTGGTTGGTTTAAGGTAAAATTAAGATCAAATTTTTGTATCCTATCTATTAGAGAAGGTTAAAAAAAAATTGTAGTCAAAATATAAATTATGAGGTCTAATATCTACTCCTAAACATATCAACCATGAAAGGGTATAGAGCTTTTAGGTCCTAGCGTCCTACAATTTGCCTCATACCAAAGATCCATTTTTCCCTTGAAGTCTCTAATTACTTCCTTAATTGCGAGTTGGCCAGTCCCTATATTCGGACTAGCTAACTATATCGAATTTTAACCCACATTGAATTTATAAGGATTTATTTTCTGACTTCAATACTATAATTAATATTTGTTGCTTACAGTAGGCCCGATATTCATTCATGAGCCACGCATCCTATCTGTTGAAGTAATGATAGAGTTTGATTTCTTTGTCTGAATAATAATGTAGTCATTTCATGGGATCCATATTCTCCCTAGCATCACTCAACTTGCATGTATTGGCAGTGGAAGTTGAATTATTTCTCTAGTTGTGAAATTTTCAGCACCGTAAACGAGTGTGTTGACCATACCCAAACGATCATTGCAAGAAAAAACCCATTAAAGTACTTGCAATGTAATAAAGCCTTGGTTGGTTCTTTTTACTATTTTTTCAATTGGTCTAGTATTTGCCATGCGATCTTGGATACTGGACAAACCCAACTAGATAAACAAAAATATTAAATATTGTTAAAATAAAAAATCTCAAATATGAAAAGTAGGGATTAAGAGTGTAATTCTCCCTCATATAAGTACTCAATTTTTTTTTATAGAAAATGCAATTTGTTTTATTTCAAATACCCATTTAGTTTTAGTTTTTTAATTTGTTATTTAAATTTTCAAATTTTATTTTTATCAATAATCTTTTAATATTTGGATCATAATATGTTTTAGTTAACTATTGATTGACTAATCAATTAAATTTAGTTTGTATATGTAGACCATCATTACTTGGTTACACATGAGGAATTGTTTAAATTGATTAAAAATTCATATAAATTTGGGTCTATGATCGAGTTAAAGTTAAGGATGTGATCAAGTCGATTACAATAAGGTACTAACTCATCCAACTCTTCAATACGCTATAGAGTTTTGGAATGGATTTAGGCATTCATTTTAAATCCTATGATCTCCAATCGCGTTTCAAAATAATTATATAATAAGATGTGAATCTGACTAGACAAAATAGTAAATGATATTATTTTAATTTCAAATTAAACAACTATTGTAAAATGGTCGATCGTCTATAAAATGAATTGATAATACATCAAGAGAGATTGATTGAGAACTTGTTTCCAATTTAATTTGTCGATGATTTCATCTACAAATAATACTCAAGTTTCTCCATACCTTGTCTTGCTCCGTGTTTCCCATATGGTTGTTAAAATCATAAATTAACTATACAATTTTATGAGTTTGCAGCTTTACAAGTTCTCTTAAGTAAAATAGATGTAAAATTATTTAGATGTAAATTTTAAGTAAAGTTATGAATTTAAGCGCATGATTGCATAAATTTACCATTTAATTGATTTTATATGATTTTACATGATTCTACCAATTTTATATATTTTGGTAAATAGTTGAATCATGAATTTGACATGCACGGTTTCCATTTTAATTTGTTTATGATTTTATATAATTTTTTTCTTGGGCGGAGAGATAATTGATCCTCATCGTTGGAGCTATCACTAAAGCACACGATTTAGTTTAGGTCTCTTTGAGTCGAGAACTAGTTCGAAGGTCCCAATTTGCTCATTCATTGCCAAAATTATGCAACTCTTCATTTTACAATGTCTACACTTCCGTTCTAGAATACTTACTATCCCCCATATTGTTTTCTTTGTAAACATGATTAAGAGAGTGTCGGTGCATTGATTTAAGTGGCATCATCAAGTGCTTATTCTATGTGCATGGCACTATACAACGTAAGGTAACATGCGAAAAATGATTAAGTAGAAGGACTGGGCCATCTTGACTCAAATGTCAATACCAATATATTAAAATTCTTTGTGAACTACTTATCTTTTATTTTGCAAATTATTCATAAATTTTGTTAAAATTCGAATGTTCTAATTGGTGTCTATATACTCTTGAATATATATTAGACATCTTCGACTTATTGCAACATACTTCCATGATATATATGATCAAAAAGTGTGACTTAAGCAACTTTATTCGGATTGCTTGGTATAAGAACCTAAGCTAAGTAATCACTTTATGAGTTATTTAACAATAAAAAGAGTTGTTTAACTTTGATAAGTTGTTTTCCAAACAATCCAAAAGTTCTCTCTCTGTTTTTTTTTTTTTAATCTTTTGATGTTAATTTTGCATAATTTATGTAATGTGGGATCCTAAAAGTTTAAAAAATTGTTAAAGTATCTTATCAAAGAAACCCATGGATAAAGTAAAAAGTTACTTAATTAAGAGAGTTGCTTAAAATACTAGCACGGCATAAACTTCGTAAATAACTTATTAATAAAGATGGTCTCGAGAATCATGTTTATTATGTTGCTAGGACTAGGATGTGATACCTTTCTAATCTACGATGTATGGATACTCCTTTATACTACGTCGAGGACGTAAATAAAGTTAGCATGAGGAATACATGTTGGACGCTCCTCGAAAATGCCCATTAGATTTATCTATAGGCGACTATTGGACAAGCGAAGGATACGTAGAGGACGTGTGGACACTCAATAATGGAGAGGACACGTATCAAAATCTCAAATAACATTATTGTCTAACAATTTTACAAGTCCATAAACGCTTCTCAAAATTCAATAATTAAGGCAACCGGCATTTGTTAAATTTAAAAATGTGCAATCAAATGGAGGCACGCACGTCATATCCATTAGTTTTATCAGGAATAATTGCCCATACATTAGCCAACTAGACTAGTTATACCCTATAACTGTGAGATGTAAATGAGAATTTGAGTTGGGTATCGAGCTCTTATGATATTCAGTTCAATTAGTTTGTAAGATTAATTAAGTTCAAATATATTATAAACTACATATGGAAAATTTGAATATGTACCATCAATTGTTTAATTTTTGTGTAGCTACATATTAAGTATTACATGGTATGCTATATCTTATGCAATGTAGGATAAAAACATATATATACATTTACAATATTACACTATTTATGATGTAGTTATAATATTGGAGATTACAGTATGTTTGTATAGTTATAATATATGAAAATTTACTGTACCCAATATCATCCCGTGCATATATATATATACACACATATATTCCATGATATATAATATATCTAAGTCATGACGATTTGGTAAATTACAATACCATTAAGTTTTATTTGATCCTCTAATAACAACACTTTCCCTACCTTTATAGAATCAACCTAAGTCCCCTTCTCACATTTTACTTTAAACAAGAAAGTACTTGCTGCGACAAGGGAATGATAGAAACCATAAGGCTGCACAACACCAAGAGTTGAGAATCAGTAGTCGGTGGTTAGGGAGTGTGATTTAGGTGTATGGCCTAATGATTGCTGCTCGTGCTTTTTAGACCTAGAAAACATTATGAACTTTTTACTTAAAGAGAAACCTTAAATTATTTACTCACATGGCTGGGAAAAGGCCAAAAAGATTGAAGGTGGTTAGCGATAAGGAAACTCCACCTTGTGATCAATATGGTGACTAGCCTTCAAGCAGTATCATATCAAAAAGATCTGGTTAGTTAAATATTTGTTTTTTGTTTGGATTATTAACCTTAGTGATATCATGAACCCGGCTGTTGTGTGAAGAGGAAGCTATCGTTGGATGACATTAGCATATGAGATGCCTTCATATGTGCTTGTGGTCTAGAATGCTAATGGCTGATTAAGTATTGCCTTGGGAAGACATGACTATGGTATTAATTTTCATCCCACTATATATGTATTATTTGTAAGAGTCATAAGATATTACATGTTTGGTAAAAAGAAATATGGGTGGGTATTGGACCCCTTGCAAAATAGCTGCAGTCCCTTCAATATTATATGGCACATCCTCAATAGAAGACGTTGCAAAAGATAGGTGGTCCAAGGATTACCTATCTTTTACTCTTAAGTTTAGGGATGCTTAAAACTGTTTTTTTTTTCTTTTTTTTTTTTAATATGGGCTAGCTAATACAAACAATAATAAAGTGTTTTTCTTGCATTGGCATAAGTTGTACGTGTGTGATTGTCTTTGCATAACTAATGTACTAGACAATTGCTCAACCTTTAGATTAATAAATTGTGGTTTTCATTGTTGGGTTGTGGAGCCTGAATACTGTACACCTTTGACAAGTCATAATTCTTCTCAATATATATGCGAAGGGACATGTTTCTTGTATTTGAAACAATGTAACTTTTCTTGAAGGGGTATATAGAAGAGTTGTAACTCTTCCCAAAAGGCATTATTATTGTTAGTAAGGGTATTTTAGGCAGTTCACGTAAAATTGTCATTAGGGTTTTTTATAAATAGCCCATCTATGTAATACACATCTCTCTCTAACATATAGTGAATATCCTGGCTTGGTAGCGCCCCCAGACGTAGTCACAATCCGTGACGAACTGGGTAAACAATTTTGTGTCTTTGTCATTTCAATCTTTATTTTTCGTCTTTATTATTTCATAACAAATTGGTATCAGAGCACCCAGGTTCGGTGGGATAGATATGATGGGTGACGGAAAATTGCCGATTGAAAGGTTTGACGGAGCAGATTTCGGATTCTGGAAGATGCAGGTCGAGGATTATCTGTATGGTAAAGATCTGTATCAGCCTCTGGGTACAAAACCAGAGGATATGAAGGACGAAGACTGGAAATTGTTGGACAGGAAGGCGATGAGCGTGGTTCGCTTGTCTCTGTCCAGGAACGTTGCGCTTCATACAGCAAAAGCGAAATCCACTAAGGAGATGTTTGAGACGTTATCGGAGATGTATGAGAAACCATCAGCAGCAAACAAGGTTCATCTGATGCGGCGTCTCTTCAACCTAAAGATGTCAGAGAATACTGTGGTTGCCGATCATCTTAACGAGTTCAATTTGATCACAACCCAATTAAGCGCTGTGGATATTGATTTCGATGATGAGGTCCAAGCCCTAATTTTGCTGTCTTCCTTACCGGAGAGTTGGAGCGGAACAGTTACAGCTGTTAGTGCTTCATCGGGGAAAGAGAAGTTGAAATTTGACGAAGTAAGAGATCTGATCATTAGTGAAGAAATTCGCAAGAAGGAATTAGGTATTACTTCAGGGTCAGTTTTGAACACAGGAAATAGGGGCAGATCTGATTCGAAGGAAACGAATCGGGGTAGATCGAAATCAAGAGGTCGGAACAGGGGAAGAAGTGCATCGAAAAGGGACTTGAGTAAAATCAAGTGTTGGAACTGTCAGGAATTTGGTCACTTCAAGAATCAGTGCACAGCACCGAAGAAAAAGAAGGAGGCAAATGCAACAGTAGATGAAACCGAAGATGCATTAATTTTGAGTGTGAGCAGTCCATTGGAATCGTGGGTTTTGGATTCTGGAGCATCGTTTCATTCTTGCAGTGGTGCAGAGTTAATGGAAGAATATACTTCTGGTGATTTTGGAGAAGTCTATCTTGCTGATGACGAACCTCTGAAAATCGTGGGGAAGGGAGATGTTCAGATCAAAACACCGAATGGATCTGTATTACAGTTGCATGGCGTGAGACATATCCCTGGGTTGAAAAGAAATTTACTCTCGGTTGGGCAGTTAGATGATGAAGGTTATGATGTAACCTTTGGCTGCAATAATTGGAAAATTACAAAAGGAGCCATGGTGGTGGCTCGAGGCAAGAAGGAGGGTACATTGTATACGACGACAAATCTCAAGGATAGTATTGCTCTTACAGGAGCATACAGTGATGCAGATTTGTGGCATTGCCGACTAGGTCATATGAGTGAGAAAGGGATGAAGGAGCTGTGTTCAAAAGGAAAACTGCCGGACCTCAAGACAACTGAAGTCGGATTGTGTGAGGAGTGTGTACTCGGGAAACAGAAGAGGGTAAGTTTCTCGAAGGCTGGCAGAACTTTGAGAAAGCAGAAGCTTGAGTTAGTACACAGTGACTTATGGGGACCAGCGCGGTGACATCTCTTGGTGGTGCGTCATATTACATGACTTTTATTGATGATTCCACTAGAAAGGTATGGGTTTATTTTCTAAAAAATAAATCTGATGCTTTTAATATCTTTAGAAAGTGGAAAGCTCTGGTAGAAGTTGAAACAGGCCTGAAAGTGAAGTGTCTGAGATCTGATAATGGTGGTGAATATGAGCTCAGTGAGTTTAAAGAATTTTGTGCTAATAATGGTATTCGCATGGAAAAGACTGTGCCAGGAACTCCTCAACATAATGGCGTTGCAGAACGCATGAACAGAACACTTAATGAACGTGCTAGGTGCATGAGGCTGAAGTGTGGGTTACCCAAGATGTTTTGGGCAGATGCAGTCAACACTGCTGCCTTCTTGATCAATAGAGGACCATCAGCCCCTTTGGAGAACGGCATACCAGAGGAGGCTTGGAGTGGTAAAGAGGTAAACCTGTCGTTTCTTCGAGTATTTGGCTGTATTGCTTATGTTCATGTTGATGCTGCTGCTAGAACTAAATTAGATGCTAAATCTGTTAAATGTACGTTTATTGGATATGGTGGTGATGAGTTCGGTTATAGATTCTGGGATGAACGTAATCGAAAAGTTATTCGTAGTCGAGATGTCATATTTAATGAGCAGGTTCTGTACAAGGACAGATTGGATGCACCAGATTCTAACAGTGTAGGTACCCAGATTGTTGAGTTAGATATTTCGAACTCAGGTGGGCGCAAGGCTGTTCAGAATGATGAGGTTGTTATTGAGGCAGAGCAGAGTACACCACTGCCCATAGCTCCGCTGCGGAGGTCTACCAGAGTGTGTGGTTCACCAGACAGGTATTCACCGTCAAGTTATTACCTGCTGTTAACTGATGGTGGTGAACCTGAATGTTATGCAGAGGCTAGCCAGGGACAGGATCGAGCCAAATGGAAGCTTGCGATGGATGATGAGATGGATTCATTGATGTCCAATGATACTTGGGAACTTGTCGAGCTTCCAAAGGGCAAGAAACCATTGCATAATAAATGGGTCTATAGAATTAAGCAGGAGGTTGATGGAAGCAAGCGTTACAAGGCAAGGCTGGTTGTGAAAGGGTTTCAGCAGAGACATGGTATTGACTATACTGACATTTTTGCTCCTGTTGTGAAGCTAACCACTATACGTATTGTGTTGAGTATGGTAGCTGCAGAGAACTTGCTATTGGAGCAAATGGATGTAAAAACAGCCTTCCTCCATGGTGATTTGGAGGAAGATATATACATGATGCAACCAGAAGGATACTTGTCAGAGGGTAACACTAACCTTGTGTGTAAGCTCAAGAAGTTATATGGCTTGAAACAGGCACCGAAACAGTGGTACAAGAAGTTTGATGGGTTTATGCAGGAATTGACTTTGTCAGATGCAATGCCGACCATTGTTGTTACTTCAAGAGATTTGACCAAAGCTATATCATTCTACTGCTGTATGTAGATGATATGTTGATAGCAGGGTCCAGTGCTCGAGAAGTGAGTAAATTGAAAAAGCAGTTATCCGAGCAATTTGCTATGAAGGAACTTGGAGAGGCTAAGCAGATTTTGGGTATGCGTATCATTCGAGACAAAGAGGCGGGGAAGTTGTATCTTTCACAGGCTGAGTACATCGAGAAAGTATTAAAGCGGTTTAATATGCAAGATGCTAAGCCAGTGAGTGTCCCGCTAGGTGGTCAGTTTAAACTATCTAGCAAAGAGTCGCCTAGGAGTGAGGAAGAGCGAACCCATATGAAGAAGATTCCCTATGCTTCGGCGATTGGAAGCATTATGTATGCCATGGTTTGTACGAGACCAGATATTGCGCATGCGGTGGGAGTTGTTAGCCGTTTTATGAGCGATCCGGGCAAACAGCATTGGGAAGCACTGAAATGGATCCTTAGGTACTTGAGAGGTACCACAGATAGGAGTTTGTGTTTTCAAGGCAAGGATTGCAAGTTGGCAGGATATGTTGATGCGGATTTGGCATCTAGTGATCTAGATAAGAGAAGGAGTACAACCGGGTATGTATTTACTTTGGGTGGTACAGCGATATCTTGGGCTTCTAAGTTGCAGAAGATCGTAGCCTTATCAACTGCAGAAGCAGAGTATGTGGCAGTGACAGAGGCAAGTAAAGAGATGGTATGGTTGCAGAATTTCTTAAGTGAATTGGGGAAAAAGCATAAGGATGGTACCCTATACAGTGACAGTCAGAGTGCTATTTTCTTGGCTAAGAATCCAGCATTTCATTCAAGAACAAAGCATATTGAGTTGAAGTATCACTACATACGGTATCTCTTGGAGAGAAAGATCTTGCAGCTAGTGAAGATTCAAGGGAGCGAGAATCCTGCTGATATGTTGACTAAGGTTGTGACCTTAGAGAAGTTGAAGCTATGTATGGCTTCAACTGGGCTTGAAACTTGAAGAGAAGTCTTGGCGCTACCATTTGGTGCAAGTTACTGATGAGAGATTGAGAAGTGGCTTACATGAGATTCAGTCTCCAGGTGGGAGATTGTTGGGTTGTGGAGCCTGAATACTGTACACCTTTGAAAAGTCATAATTCTTCTCAATATATGCGAAGGGACATGTTTCTTGTATATGAAACAATGTAACTTTTCTTGAAGGGGTATATAGAAGAGTTGTAACTCTTCCCAAAAGGCATTATTATTGTTAGTAAGGGTATTTTAGGCAGTTCACGTAAAATTGTCATTAGGGTTTTTTATAAATAGCCCATCTATGTAATACACATCTCTCTAACATATAGTGAATATCCTGGCTTGGTAGCGCCCCCAGACGTAGTCACAATCCGTGACGAACTGGGTAAACAATTTTGTGTCTTTGTCATTTCAATCTTTATTTTTTCGTCTTTATTATTTCATAACATTCATGTTAGCATAAGTTGTATGCATGTGACTGCGTTTGCATAACCATATACTAGGCAATTGCTCACCCTTTTTGGGACAAAGTTCCTTTTTCTTTTTCTTCTTTGTTTTTCCATGAACAATTGATAAAGGATAGTTAGATCTTAAATTTGGGTACATTGGTTTGGTATTATTCTATCATCATTTTCAAACCGAATTGATATTGTATCGATATAGATATGATACCGATAAAAAACTGAAAGTTTTACTCATAAATTGATCAAATCGAATTGATACTAAATCGATACTGATCCAATGCTGGTAAGTTACTAGTACAAGTCCGATATAGATAAAAATCCGACAATCCAAATAGATAGTTTCAAGATTAGCATGAGTTTACTAAAGGAACTTTGATATCCTTAGGTTGTTTTATCATAGCTCGTTTAGCTAGTAATTTAGTTGACCTATATTTACAAAGTTTTTAATATTGAAATTAGAATAGATTAATGTGAAACATTAGTTTGGTGAATAATTATAATTTATAGATATTTAGTTATTTTGAATCAAAGTATATTTACGTGGCAGATTTGTCTTATCTCTCAATTTAATGATGTGGTAATATAGTTGATCAATTTTTTATTTTGATAAATAGGATAATATTCTGAATGATAACAAAACTTTGGCAAAATTAACAATTAGGTACCAGAACTTTGAAATTGATCAAGTTAATGCTTGAACTTTAAAATTAATCAATTTAATGCTTGAAATTTTTTGAATTTGATTAGTTTCGTATCTAAAAAAAAAAAAATTAATGGAGATATTATTAGTATGTATAAAAAGTTATTTTAGGTATTGAATTGATCGATTTCAAAATTTAGATACTAAATTAATCAATTTCAATATTGAGATACATATTGTCAAAGTTTAGGTATCACCCGTGACAATAACTCATAAAAAATTACTGATGTAATACATATTGAGAGAGAGAGAGAGAGCTCTTGGCAAATCCCAACTATATTTGTGTCCAGCTTTTTGAAATTATTATATCCACCCTGTAAATGACCTTTTCCTATTAACTATAATCGATTGACAAATCACTTGCTTATTGTGTCAAAGTTGACAAACTTGCATGCCATGATTACTATCATGCCATTTTGGTTGTCACATTTGACACGTGAATCTCTTGGGGGGTAAAACTAAAGCAGTTTCGATAGGACAAAAATTGTTGCTAAGTACGACAAATCATAGCTATTGGCACAGCCCATATATAGGAAAATAGGGCTTGAACGTGCTACAACCTTAGACGATTTATAGCCACGAGAAAATGTAAAATTAATGGCTTTCTAATTTTGTTAATTAGTGAGGTGAAATCAAAGTTTTACTTCTCTTCGTTGATTCGACCAGATAAGACCAAGAAAAAGTGAGATAGTGGAAGCTAAACTCCAAGGTTACTCTTGGAGTTTTCACGGACTAGAGTCACGTGATTTAGGGAAAAAGCTATTGAAGTTGCGCTTTTTTATCGAAATAACCACACCTTCTTTTGGATGGAAGCGCTTGAACGAGACATGATCATTATTTCAAGTTGTGTTGGTATATATATCATATAATGGCCACTTATGGAAGTAATGTGATCTGAAGAATGTGCAAGAGATGTAAAGACAACAACTATGGTTTGCATCGGGCTTATCATATATTGAATTTCTTGTGTGCCCTTTCTCCACCAGTAGCTATTATTATTATTATTATTATTATTATTATTATTATTATTATAATACAAAGATAAGAATAATTTATTGCATTATATAGATGCAATACTACAAAAGAAAATGGGACCAGATATGATATCGCATATCGACAAGTATGGTGTAGGCAATGAAAGTTATAAAATCTCTAAAATATACATCATAAAAGCCTTTTGACAAAAGATGATAATACAACACAATGAACAAAACATAATATTTCTCTTTGAGCCACTTGAACTTGCCAAACTTTCTAACTTGTTAGCCATAGCATTTACTTCTCATTCTATAAATGCCAGAGGGTGCTTTTCAAAGAGTGACATTATTGTTTCAACATATTATATAAATACATCATTTAGAAACCAAAGATAAAAGGCTATACAAAGGACCGGTTTTGTGGATACACGAGGACGAAAGAGGCATATTAGACCAAGAAGCGAACATTAAAAGAATTCTCTGAATCATGAATTGAGATAAAAAATTGTTAATCTATTGTTCAGTGATAGAATTAAGCCAAACTTGTATCATGAGAGAAGTTTTCCTTGTTAAAACTTGGTGCTACTAATTCAAAGGAACTACAGTAGATTCTCTAAGCATGTGTATTGATAGTTACTAGGAATTTGAGAGCAATGTAGAATCGTAGTGATTTGCTTATCCACATAATCCATGAGTGGATAGGAAGTAGAGCATATTAGTGTTTGTGCTCTTAGTGGGTTCTTTTGCAATTAGTGGATCTATAGATGTAGGTTCAATAATTCCCCGGTGCTATGTTGGAAGAATGAATTGACTCTTAAGGAAAGACTTCTATAAATATGGGAGCAATATTTTTATTTACTTTATGCAATTTATATGCTTATTTGCTTGATTGCAAAGTGTGATTAAATTGTTAATTTTGAAGCCACTATAACAAGAATAACATACACGTGAACTCAGGTTTGTAAAAAGAGATTATCTCTAATGTCTCAATACATTATTAAGTTTTACGATTTCACACTCAAATCTCTTATTTGAACTTGAAAAAAAACTCTCACTTATTAATTTTAAGTATAAAATTAAGTAGCTATTAAATTTAGATAACCATGAAGAGCTTTTTCTACAATGAAGTTTTAACTCTAAGTTTTTGTCAACAATCAGTTCAATCCCACTTGTTGATTGTTCAACCAAAAAACAATCAAAATTAGGTTTAGGATTGTTATAAAAGAAGTAAACTAGTTTGTTCTTAAGCTTATCAATAGTAGAGCTAATTAAGTCATTCTGAGAAAGGGCAAGAGCTTTGTTAAGCAAAGTAACACTGGTGTAATCTTTTTAAGAAGGATAAATGTCAAGTTTGATATCCAAACTTTGCATAAAAATTTTATTTGGTACTTAAACTTTAAAGTAGTTAATTTAACATCTAATTAAACCTTTTATGTCTATTTTTACCATCTTCTTAACACCATTGCTCTATTTGATGAAGTGAATAAAGTAGTCTACCATTGAGTTTTTACTATTTATCTTAACACCATCTAATACTAATAAAATATTTTTTTTATATTAGAAAACAAAATAAATAGTGTTAATGAGATGATAAAAATGGGAATAAAAAAGTTTGATTGGATATTAAATTAACCATTTGAAAGTTTATATACCAAACTTTTGTGCAAAGTTTAGGTGCTGAATTTGGCATTTTTTCTTTTAAGCAAGGGTTATATCTTTGTTAGCAAGTGTTTTTTCTATGATCAATAATTAGTTCACATAACATTCATTGTTTTATAGCTTGTGTTATTAATAGTAGAAAATTCATTTCTACTTATTTCATGGCTAAGAAAGAGAGAGAGAGAGAGAGAGAGTTTGATAAGCTATATATGGAACTGTTACTTGTTTGATCCAGTGGAGGCTAAATAGAGAATCACTATAGTTAATGGTCAATGGCACGCCAGGTTAAGCTCGGCATGGCCATTCTGATGCTATAGTCAGCAAGCATGTTAGCATAAGGGTAATTAATGGATGTGAGAGAGACAGAGAGTCCAAATGATATTACCATTCCTATGGTATGGGGGAAGATATTTATAGCAAGCGAATCTTTAGCGATTAGGTGTGCCATGGGATCATGAGTAGTTGACAATGGTTATAGTAGACGTGGGTCGAGCCTATTATCCATGTTCAATTATTCCTATCATCAATCTAGCTTATTAGTCCTTTGTCCATCCATTGTTTTTGCATTCTAAAGAATTTCTTACTGTTGAAATATATTCGAGCATTTCATTCTGATTACTTTTAGAGTTATTAGTGCAAGAGGGTTGGTGAAAGCTATAGTTCTTCTCGAACATTAAGTGAATCCATTAGAAGTAGTACTTCAAAGTGGGCTACCCTCGCCCCCCACTTAAAAAAAAAAAAACCTTAACCTTAAACCCCATTGTTCAAGATAAGGTTATAGAGAGGGTTAATTGATATAAGATCATAGTGGCTGATTATTTTAGGTCTTTACTCAATAAGGAAGGCATATGTACTACAATGGAAAGTGTGTCGAGGATATTTATCCCATTTAGGACATTGAAAAAGGTGATCTTGGTGATGCATTTAATCGTTCTTTTCGAGTGATGCTAGGTTAGAACCCACTTACATGAGAAGTAATATTTTAGAAGAGAACCTGCAGGTGTTATAGGAGCTATATTTAAAGAGGACCCCATGTGAATACACCATCACCATTCCAAGTGCAGGTGATCTTGTCACTTTGGTGAATGGTACAAGATTTTGTGTATATACATAGTACTGGGTCTTTGGGTTGCATTCTCCTTTGAACAATTTTCAAGAAAAGTTGCTAACGCATTTTAATTGGGTCCTTAGTTGACTGTTGCCTAATTCATGGCATCTATTGGTTGCTTTTGAAGCCTCTTGTGTGGGGGTGTGCTAGAGGCTTACTTCTCATTTGTTTCAATATTTCTTTATTGTCAAATGTCATGAGGAAGAGTGGGTCAATCTCCACTAGAGGAAGGAGATGGCATTGTTTAATGGTTTGGAAGCCTCTGTAAAGAACAAAAAAGACAAGTTCATCATTGTGGAGCTTAATCGGGAGCCCTATTTCTCAAATCACTCGGTAAAGTTGCCTAGGATGTATGGTCTGCTTAAATTGAGGTCAAATGATTGAGAGACTATTGAAGAGTTATTTGTGAAGCGGTATTCCTCAATTGGTGTTGGTTCTCTTAATGCAAAGAAAGTTGTTAAGTTTTTCTTGGAGTGAGGTCCATGTTTCATCCTCCAAGCTTTGTTTGAACAAAGTTAAATAGATGCTAAAGGCATTTCTTAGTTATCATCTTTCTTATTTTCTTAGTTTTCTAGAGAGCACTTGGGTTTGAGCACTCGTGTGATAGGGGTAGTTGTTTAGAGTACAATGACTCCTAAATGTACTATTATGCAGAAGAGGAAGGCCTTCAAAGAAGCTGAGTTAGGCCATAACCAGACCCTTACTAAAGGCCTCGACCATGAGTGCATCGTGTCTAAGTTTCCTTCACCTATTAATCCTTCTCACTTAGCTAATATTAGGGACCGAACGAGTCAAGGCCTTGTTGATGGGGCTAGTCGCCACTTGAGCTCGGGTAAGAGGGCTACTAACTTCACAGACTAAGAGTCTGACTGCCTAAATGGAGAAGTGGTAGCAACCCCTGCTATTGCTAAGAAGTCAAGTGAGGGAATAGAAACAGTTCCCACTACCATTTATAAGTAATGGCCAACATCTTGTGTTGAGTTTTTAAGTGATGAAAAACAAGTGTTCCCTCTCAAGGTGCCGAGTAGGGCGAGTGAACCCTTAGGATACTTTATACATGTAAGTGGAGATCTCTTATTGATATCTTCATTATTTATGTTTTGATTGTTACTTTGTTTTTTTTTTGTTTCATAAAAAGCTTTTAAACAAATGGTTGAAGTAGCAGTTAGAGGAATGGAGATGTAAAGGTCCCTAATCATGACAAAGTCCTAGTTTGTCAATTATGTTAAGGTAGCTTTTGAGTGAGGACTAAACCATTGCCTTAATTGGTTCTTCATTCACAAAGGTGATATTTATCTTGAGTTGTGTGCTAGACTTCATACCATGCTTGAGCTGAAAATAAAGACAAATGACAGTTAAGGGATTGGGAAGAGGCTGCTCATGTTAGGTCTCCTTGGGTAAATGACAAGAAGCTTGAACTCTATAAGTTGAGCTAGAGGCTTATCTCAGATATTCAACAACTAAAGAGTCTTTTAGAGAACAACCCTTTGAAACTACAATGGGCAAAAGGGGGAGCCTATGAAAAGGTTATAGATTTTACTTTATAAAATGCATGAGCTGTTAGAGGTTGTAGACAAGTCAAAGTTGGAGGCCAATAAGCTAGCTAACCATAATAAAACCTTAAAGGTTGAAATTGCCTATTTGAAGTCTATAGGGTCTCAAATCGTGTTGGACTAGTATTTAGTGAGGCTTGATGGAAAAAGGAGGGAAAGATTATGTAAGGTGGGCTTGGCACCTTTTCCCATAGCATGTGTGTCTATGATGGGGTCTATTAGGTTAAGTGCACCAACTATCTTGAGGATTACACTCGACCCTGAACCACTATATAAAGAGCAAAAGCTAGTACATCAAGCCGCATGTTGAAGAGCTTATTAGTTCACTCGGCCTAATTAGTCAAGATGAGAAAGTTAATCTGAGTGTCACTTTACCTCCTTCTAAACTGGGTGAACAACGTGTGGTTAGAGGCAAGGGCATAACCATGGGTAATATGCCTCTACATATTTCGATCGATTATCCTAAAGGTTGGCTCGCCACCATTAGCATACAAATAGAAGAAGTTTCAGTTAATCTAGGTGATGGAATGATAGTTAAAGTGACTGGGCCTCTTGATGGGGTGTTGAATGATGTCTCACCCTCTTCCTTTGCACTGACTGAGGCTAATTAGTAGGAAGTTCAAAGTATGATTGAGCAGTTGAGTGACCTTGCTAAAGGTAGTTAGTTTGTGTCGTTTGGCTTGTTTAGGTAGTTTATGTTGGTTTGTCTGCTTTGTGTGGTAGTCATTCTTGTTCTTGCTTTTCTTTCATAACTTTTTGTTAGGATGTTATCTGTTTGGGATGTAAGTTTGATAACTGTCGATGAATGAAATGGATTATGCTTTCCTTTTCATTGTTCTTATATTTTGTTTACTTTCTAGTTATTCTTATTCACTTAGTTGTAGTCATAGTTGTACGCTAGGGGCATGTGAAAAATGAACTTCCAAAGATTTAGCTAATCTTGAGAGGTGTTGATGTTGTCAGATTTGCATCTATAAAAAAGGCTTACCATTCGAATTCTTGTTCATTACAGCATATCTTTTGCTTCTTATATTCATATCACATTATGTCTTTATTTCCTTTTAAGTGGGTCAAAACATGGCTTTTGACCATCGTCTTTCGTTAGAAAGATCTAGTCCCTGGGGGGAACATTTATTTGATCACTTAGGTGAGTCGAAGTTTTCCTATAAAACTTGTATTCGAAGTAATATTCATTTGCATCATACTACATGACCCTTGGTTTTGCAAGATAGCGTATAATGGGGGTTTGAAGACTCGTTATTTGAGATCACGTTGGGAGTTTATAGGGGAGGGGATCATCAATCCTTCTACTGTAATATGGAGCAAGCCCATGGGCTGTTAAGATCTTTTTCTCTGATATTTTCTCTACAATGGATTTTATTTATTTGGGTTCCTTCTATCTCCTCATAATAGGAAAAATCTTGAGTGGTATTACACATCACGTGGTTATACAGGTGGTGTGTATCTCCTAGGCAATATAATAGATAATTATTAAAATAATCACTATCCATAAAACCATGTATAGAAATGCTATTAGAAGTTACACACCACGTGTACATTACACGTGACATGTAACACCTACGGAATCTTTTCTAATAGGACCTAATCTCAGGGTGCACGATTGTAATGGTTAGTAAACACATTAGACAGCCGTGGAGCTCGAGGGCGACGTCTTAGTGGTTAAACCCTCGTGGTTGCTTGGTGCAACCAGCATTCATATTAGATTGTCTTAGAATATATGCGCTCATGTTTATAATGTCTAAATGTCATGTTAGAGATAGGTAAATAGCTCATCACTATGTGTTTTCTCTTATTTTATTTCTTCTGTTTCAAGTCATATTTATGTATGGAAACTATATAGACTAAGCTACTAACGATAAACCTATAAAACAGACGTATGAAAATGTAAATATATATGCCTAATATCTACATCGATTCGGGTGAGAAATTATAATACAAATAATAGAGACAAATGATATCGGAAGTCTAAGTAAATGTAAATAAAGAATATTACATTGCTCTTTTTATGTCTTTCTTTAATCACAAAAGTTCAATTTTAACTAAACAAAGCATAATGTTTAAACACAAACCAAGCACAATTAACTTCTTTCGGCATGAGTGATGATGAAAGTAATATTTACCTTTTGAAATCGTGCAATTTTGGAAAAACAAAATGACAAAGGAATACAATAAGGAAAGTGATTGTTGGGAATAATTAAATTGTTTTATACAAAAGTACAATATAGAAAAATAACGACGAAGAAAAACAAAAAGCACACCAACGCTCCTGTTGTCTCAAAATTTTCCCCCTTTTTTTCACGACACAATCAGGTATATTATTATATATTTGGTATATATACGAAACCAATATATATATATATATATATAATATAGTATATGTGAATCCATGACGTAGAATAAAAGTAGACGAACGACATTCAAAATAGTGGAACAAAAACCGAAAGTTGGTTGGTAAAAAGAGTAGAGATTGAAGAAGGAAAATTGTGTAAATACTGAAAAATAAAAGTTAAATTTATGTGATCAACAAAAAAATTGAACGTTCAAAAATAAATATATCATACATAATGGGAAAATGAGGAGAGAGAAACTCAGTGAAAGTTAATTAGCAAATAATGGAGAGGGAGGGAAATGCAAAAACATTAGTTAGGTGCAACAAAATTGTTAAAGACAATTAATGAAAAATTGAATGGAGACTAAAAAGTGAAAATGCAATACCATCTATTATAAGTTCTATATTTATAATATATATTATATAATTAAAATAAAAAAACTAATTTTCACTTAATATATTGTATATATATTTAGCAATTCTTATATATTATTTTTAGGTTTGAAAAAAAAATGAAAAAGGGACTATTTAATAAAGTTGAACTCAAGCTTTAATTTTAATTTAGATAAAAACTTGTTAAACTTTACAAAAAGCTCAACTCAATTCAAGCTCGATTCGTAAATGAACTTTAAATAAAGATCGTTCAATTAAACAAGCTAAGCTTGAACTTAAATTTCAAGCTTGATAAAAATTTCGGTTCAAGCTTGAACTTAAACTCAATAATTTTTAAATAAGCTAAAATTGAGCTTTGAAAAACTCAGCTCATTTGTAACCTTATCTATTATAATTATTAGGAAAAAATTTCAAATATAAAACTATAAGAAATTTATCATTTAAAAGATTTTGATATAAATCGTCAAAAGTATCATCATATAATACTGCTAATCGGTTTAATATTTTTAAGAATAATTAAACATTAACTAAAGAATGTAAGAGTAATTTATTTAATGCAGTTAATAATTTATTTTTAGGCTTAAATTAAGAAAATATTTACTTAATTAATAATGTATAATAATGATGTTGCTATGATTTCATTTCCCTGATTGGAAAGTACTGAAAACCGACGTGTCCGAACAAGCTAATAACGTAAGGAGCTGTTGTCCACGGACGTAGTACATTGGAGTCTGATGATGAATGCAGTAAACAGTAGGCAGTAGGCAATAGCATATATATGTAGGTCCAACTCTAATACAAAAAAAGCAGCTAAAAGGAGCAGACAGATGTGAACGAAAAGCGGTTTTGAGGGAGTATATTGTGGGCTGCCTGCTGGTTTCATGCAGTACGAAACCACTTATCTGCGTTGGTACTATAAATCCACCAACCCAAACCCCCTTTTTCTTCATATGTACGGGAGTGCCTGCTTGTCTAGGGTTTCTCCGTTTCTTTTTTCCCTTCTTAATTCTTCGGGTATTTCTTAATTATGTCTCTTAGATATGAAAAGGGGGAAAAAAAATTGTAAACACACCTTTCACAATTTGTTTTGTGATACATTTTTGATATATTGATTAGCATTTGTGATAATTTTAAAGTTAAACGTGTTAAGTGAAGAATGAACAAAGTTTCGGATCATTATATATTTGGTGTGGGATAAAGATGTGAAAAATAAAAAAAAAAAAATAGAAAAAGAAAAGAAGATAGAGGGAAGGCGCTGTGATGATATGTTTGATATAAAAAATAATTATGAGATGGAATTTAAACTTAGATTTCATTTTCCTTCTTATGTCTAGAAGTGTGTTTGGAATAAAAGTTGGTTTGGTTTGGCTTTAAAGTTTATATATATATATATATATGTATATATATATATATGTTTAGAAGCATTTTTTAATTAAATTAGAATCGAGGACCGTATACCGTAATATAGCATTTTAACACAATTTCTTCATTAAGGTGCTTATTTTTTCGTAAGCTCTTCACCATTTGTAACAAGATCCCCGTAACGGATTTATACAATTTTTTTCATTTTTAAAGATTTTGGAGAAATATTAGAACAAAAATAAATAGATGATGTTTAAGGCATAATACGATATAGAGTTTTTAAAATGAATATTTCTGATAAAGTAAAAAAATTAAATTCTTGAAAAACTGATATAACACTTAAAAACCTAACCATTACCCATGCTCCTAGCATAATTCCAAGTCATTTCTATAGTAATGAGTGAGTCCTAATTATTTTGTCATAGCCTTGTCAATATATACTTTTTAACCGACCATACATCATGTGCCTCCAAGTTATTGAATATTTCCCTATATGTATTACCACTAACATTGACATAACTCGATCATTTTGAATTCTTTTCACATTTTCTACCTCATCATAATTGTTCTTATTATTATTGCGTGCTAATGACAAATTTTCATGACTAAGTGAACACTAATTTCATTTCTAATGCACAAAAGACGCGCGCTATATACCATTACGTATGTGTTTATGCAAATATAATTCATTAATCCGTTTGGTACATGCTTCATCATTTATTGTCACAATATTGTGCATATGAGATGCACGTTCTTTAAAAATTTGAGGGTCTAATTTCATCATTTCAAAAATAAGAAGTGCACATGAAGTAAATACAAAAGGCGTATTTATAATTTACTAAAGAAGAATCCAAAAAAATTCTATTATATAGTCATCTATATTAGGAATAGGATAGGTAATTTTTGTATTTTATATAGTTTGCCATAATCATTTTTATACATGCCATAGAAGATACACTACACATTATAGCACATCACACATGGTATAGAAATCCAGAAATTATGCACTTTCGACTTAAAAATTTCTTATATAGTGTATAAGACGTACTCACAACCTATGGGTTCTAGTAAATTTAGCAATTCCACAAAAGGTAATAGGTTAACATGAGATTGAAAGATAAACATTACATAAGTAAATAGGGTGATGGTCCTCGTAGGATATAATAATACTAATAAACATAGTTTGAATACAATTGATATCATAAAATACAGACTCTCTCCAAAAAGGATGATTAAAAAAAAAAAAAAAGTCAAATGACTCTCATCACTCATCTCACTTATGCTAGAGACCCCATGTGCTAACTTGTACGCGCCATCAACGAGTACAACTCATCAATATTTCTATAAAAATTGTACATTATAAGGGTATAATAATATGCAACTTAGCGAGCAATTTTCTCATACCATATTGTTCAAGTAATAAGGAAGCAAGTTTAATTAATTCACCATAAGTTATACATGAACAAACACATGAATGCAACAAATATATATGATTAATAAAAAACCACATATAGTATGGTTGGAGCTTTTTGTGACTAGAGTTGTGAAATAATTGCATTAAACGCTAGCTTCAGGTCCCTTCCCTTCAAGTTTAGCACAAAACATGGATACGCACACATGTAAAAAATCATCACGAGTAAAAGCTTGAATGCCATGGACGTGAATGCAACGTGAGCAACTTCAAGTGAAAAGTTTTAATTAAAAATGGCTCTTTTCGTTTCTGAAATAAGGTTTTTCATTCTTGAGATTGGGATCGAGTACATCTCATTCCTCTAGCAATGATTGGCAGCTCTAAGGAAAAAGGCCACATTTTCCAATTCGAAGCATTTCTCAGAAAATAGAGTATGGCTCATGGTATCCCATCTCGATCACAGTCATACTTTGTCCATGGAATGATACTAATGGCCTTCAAAATATGCAAGTGGGGCAATGCATGAACCAATTGTATTAATTTGACCCAGATAGAAATTAAAGTATTTGAGACAATCAAACCAATTATTGCTACACTCGCAATGCTATTCTAAAAATGTAGCATGCAATTTGTTATCTTATAATTAGATACCTTATTAATAACCATATAACATGTTGGAGTTTGTGATCCGTTTTCAGTAACCTTTTTCATAGCCAAATGTATAGTGAATGAATATTTGATTATACATTTATTATTCATTCATTATACATTTAAGAGTCATAATTTTGGTATTTGTGTAATGAATGAATATTTGACTATATATTTATTATTCATTCATTATACATTTAAGAGTAATAATTTTGACTTTTATTGTCACCTAGCTGTATACACATATAAATATGTGTTTTGTTAGGATTTGTATGAGAGTGAGAAAATGAGAGAGTTTTGATTTGTATTTTGTTACTTTCTCTCTTTTTACTCCATTATTGACATATAGTGAATTCTCTCTCCTCTGCCCATGGTTTTTCTCGATTTGGATTTTCCACGTAAATCTTGTGTGTTCCTTTATCATTTTTCCTTTTTGTCGTTGTTCGTCTTCTAACACAACATCGATAACATGCATAAATCCAAAGTCTCATACAATCCAATTAATTTATCATATAATTAAATAAGGTATCATTAACTATTATCATAATTAAGTATGATACTCATAGGAAAAGGATTCTCTATAAAAATGGAAGCTAATTTTAGTAGTCGTTTGATAAATCTATATCTGACTCATAATCACCTAAATAAAAGAATAAATATTATAATAATATGGTTAATTTATATGAAAGACTAAATTAATTTCTACTTTAAAGTTGCTATACATCCTAGTTTAACGAGTTTTTGTATGTACTTCTACGTGTTGCTCTTATTTTTAACATTTGAGGTCATTAAGAATGTGAAATACCTTTAGTCTAGCTCGGCCAAATTTGTTTTTGAGGGTTTTGCATATTTTGTTGGTTTATTCACTCCTAATCTTTGTAATGCGAATTGCACCCTTGTGCAATTGTTCTTAGTGTAATCTTTAAGCTAAATTATCCTCAATTCCTAGATTAAACCTTGATTTCTAATCTCTTTTTTATAATTTACTCCTTAAGCTTTCTTTAAGGTTCTAAAACATCATTTCATGGATAATCTTTATCGTTATCTTAGTTCATATGCTGAAAATTAATGATCCATTTTCGCTTCCAGTTTAGATTGTCCAAGAATGTCTCTTAGATTTGTTGATCAAAGCAAGAATGAATCTGTAAATAGTGTGATAAGTCCAAAGATGTTGAATATGATTTGTAATGACATTATGAGAATGATGAAAGGAAAAGTTGTTGTTGGTACCAACGAAAGCACTTATGTCAATATAAATAATAGGATCAATGTTTACGGAAAGTTATTACAAATGATTAAGAAAATAGGATTAATATTATAAAATTGGTTCAATAAAAAAACCCAATCATGTACTATCATCTCACCATTTGAAATATGTTTATACGGATTTGGCATGGCTATGTTTGCGAATGTTTCAATATCTATAATATTAGAGTCACAAGATTGATTATTTTCAATTTTTTTTTCAAAATTTTTTAACTTTCCTGAAATAATTTAATGAACTACTTGAAAAAGAATACATTTGTAGAATACTTTCTAAACTATAAATAAAATGTCACAAAATCACTATGAGAACCACCCATTATCCTCACAACACCCGCTGTCCTTACTTGTCACTTGTTACAATTTTTGTAAATATTTGATTTTATTTATTAGGATTAATAGGATTAAAAATTGGCAATAATCAACAGCATAAAAAAATTAAATAAAAAAAAGGATAGAGAAAGAGAAAGCGAGACCAGAGATTTATGTGAGAAAAACTCCAATAGGAGTGAAAAACCAATGTAGCAAGCAAAACAGAATGATCACTTTGAAGAAAGATGTATAAAGATGAGATATATTTAAAATTACCAAATCTCTCAAAATATTGAGTGTTTTTTTGGAAGAAAAGACTCAAAAGTGTTTTTTTGTCTCTCTATGAAACCCTAAGGTTTTACACACACACACACACACATATATATATAGATATGAGTGAGGCAAAACTATAAAAAAATATCTCAACAAATCTCCATCCTTTAGCTCACGACCCTAAGGTGTAACTCCACCTGAAACACAACATACCTAGTAGACAATAAACTCTCATAAATACATCTAGAATGAGTAAAAGTACATAAATACAAAATAGTGATCAAAGCAACATGGAAACGAGTCTTCACTTGCCAAATAGGCTACCATGACTTATATTGATCTCTTTGAAATAGAAACCAAATCTAGACATAAGCTGAACTTGTCACCTAGAAGTATCTTCGTCAACATATCTATTGGATTGTTGTGGGTGCTAATCTTCTTCATCCGTTTATTACGTCGAATTACAATATCCTAAGTAAAATGGTAACACACATCAATGTGTTTAGTGCACTCATGATGCATGGGATCTTTGGTGAGATGAATAGCACTTTGATTATAACAATATATAATAGTTCTATCACCTAAGGTTTTAAACTCGGACAATAAACCCTGTAACCATAAAGCCTCCTTAATTGCTTTAGTCTTGCTATATATTCAACATCGATAGTAGACAAAGCTATTGTTGGCTGCAATGAGGCTTTCTAGCTCATAGCAGCCTTCTAGTGAGAAACCACAACCTGTAAGAGACTGTCTTTTATCTAAATCACCAACAAAATTGGAATCAACATATCTATCAGAATGCTGGTGTTCTGCCCAAACTCCAAACAAACATCACTCATTCCTCTTAAATATCTCAATATCCATTTTACACCATGACAATGAAGTTAAATAGGTTAGCCATATATCGGCTCACGACACTATAGCATATGCCAAATCAAGGTGAGTACAAACCACTGCATACATTAAATTGCCTACTACATTGGAGTATGGGACTTTAGTCATGTATCTAGATTCATCATCAAACTATGGTGATATGGTGGCAGAAAGTTTGAAATGAGTAGCTAAATGTGTAGAGACTAGTTTAGAATCATGCATATTAAAACGCTCAAGGGCCTTCTAAATATAATGTTTTTGTGACAACCATAACTTTCCAAAGCCTCTGTGTTGATAAATCTTCATATCCAAAATTTTCTTGGTTGCTCCCAAGTCTTTCATGTAAAATTCAAAATTGAGCTAGGATTTAAGATTAAAAATATCTGTCATGTTAGACGTAACAATTAACATATCATCCTTATATAAAATCTTATATATGTGAGATCCATTGGAGAGCTTTTAGCAATAATGATAGATGTTGTAGCTACTCCTTATAAACCTAATGATCCTGATAAAATCATCAAATTGTATATACCATTGCTTGTGAGATTGCTTAATTCTATACAAGGATTTCTTAAGCAAACAAACATGAGTCTCCTTTACTTCAACAACAAAACCTTCATGTTGACACATGACAATCTCTTCCTTTAAATCACCATGAAGAAAAATAGTCTTATCATCCATTTGCTTGAGTTCTAAATTCTCTATAGCTAGAATTAATGATAAAGTATGGATTGTAGCATGTGTTAGCCATACATGAGAAAACATCAGTATAATCTACACCTTTTACCTGATTGTAAACCCTTGGCTACAAGGAGTGTTTTATAGTAAGTATCATATGGATTTGCTTCTTCTTTCTTTTTAAATACCCATTTAGAGCCAACAATCTTCCTACTAGCTGGAGTTGGTACAAGCTCCCATGCACCATTCTCACAAAGTAATTCCATCTCTTCTTGCATGGTAATGAGCCACTTATAGAATCTAAGGCTTCAATAGCCTTTTGTTATGAAATAGAGTGAACACACTCTTATCTCATTTGTAACAGTAAGTGTATAGCCTACCATATCATCAAATCTAACTGGTGGTCGAATCTGTTGCCTTTGTCTATCCTCACTATAAAGTGTTGTTAAGATGTATTAAGAATATCTGTATGACTACCGGTCTAACTTGAATTCAAAGGTGATTTGTTAGGCAATGGAGCAGTAGGGATAAGAATCTCAACCTTTCTTTTGTGCCATTAGACTAACTTTAAATAGTAGGCTGCTTAACGCTAGATTGTAAAAGTGTAAAGTCATCAAATATTACATCATTTCTAACAATAATTTTCTTGGTCTTTGGATTATACATTCTATAGCCTTAACCCTTGTAGCGTACCCGATAAAAGTTCATTTAACCAAACGGGCATTAAGCTTACCAGTATTCACATGAGCATATGCAAGAGAACCAAATATTCTTAAATGTGAATACTTTAGTGGATTACCAAACCATACTTCTTCAAGTCTTTCTATCAAGTGTCGAATGAGGAGAATGACTGATAAGATGATAGACAGTATAAACAGCTTTTGCCCAAAACTCCTTACCAAGACAAGCATGAGACAACATACACCTAGTCTTTTCCAATAAGGTTTTGTTTATCCCTTTTGCAACTCCATTTTGCTATGGAGTGTAGACAACAATCTTATGATGCATAATCCCATTAGAGGCACAAAATTGATTAAATTTGCTATCTACAAATTCAAAACCATTATCAGTATGAAGTTGCTTAACATACTTCTCGGTTTGTTTCTCAATCATACTCTTTCAATCTTCTAAAGTCTTGAAAACATTTGTTTTATTTTGTAGAAAATAGAACCAGAGTTTTTAGGAAAAGTAATCAATGAAGGTGAGAAAATACTTGGTGAAACCAAAAGAATTGACTAAAGCTAGCCCCAAGAGATCTGAATGGATGTAGTCTAAAGATGCTTTGGTTCTATGTTTTACTATGCCAAAACTGACATGCTTTTGCTTGCCAAACACACAATGCTCACTGAAATCCAAACTACCCAACTTCTCTGGCGGTAAACATGTGCTATATAAGTGGTGTATCCCTGTATCTGACATATTACCTAACCTCATTTTCCATAAATTTATATTTTCAAACTCAATAGAAACTGTAGTGACATATTGCCTAACCTCATATGCCATAAATTTGTATTTTCAAATTCAATAGAAACTGTAGTAGATGCAATAACTGTAGAACCTTGAAGAACATATAAAGTGTCATGCAACATGCCTTTCATTAAAATAAGAGAATCGCGAGAAATCCTCATAACATCATTTTCCAAAAGTATGTTAACATCTATCTTTATCAAGGCTACTAATAGAGATAAGATTGTTAGATAAACCTCGATCATAGTGAAAATTCTTGAGCATTCTAACAACAGCATCATGCATCTTCACATAGCTAAATCAATAACTTGCACTTGACAAAAGTTGAAATTGCCTATAGAGACCGTCCTACTGTTAAAAGGTTTGTAATCCATGATCTAATCTCTATTTGGTGTCATAGGTTAAGAGCATCTAGAATCCAAAATCCACTCTGATCTTGTTCTTTGATAATCAATCGATATAAACAACTGATCATCATGACTATTGATCTCTACAAAATCAACATTAGCTTCTTTGTTCATCATGAACAACTGATCTTGTTCTTTACTTTATTCTATAGCTTGAAACAATTCTTGATTATATGTCTCATTTTCTTGTAATGTCTGCAAAATTTTTCTTCACCCTTTAACTTAGAGCAAGACCTATTTCTATTACTCAAGTCCTTCCAACTTTGGTCTCTACCCCGAGACATCAAAGGCAATATTCTCAGAGGAACCATTAGTTGAACTGAGCTCATTGTCAAGTTTATCTTTGCTCAATAGGTTGGTTTTCACATCAAACAAGAGAATATCACAACTATGTATCATGGTTTCATGAAATGTTTTATACGATTAAGGTAGAGAATACAACAAAAGCAACCCTGGATCCTTATTCTCCACCTTAACACTAATATTCTTCAAATTGGTTATAATGGTGACAAACTTGGTGATATGCTTCTTAAGAAAAACACCTTCTTGCATTTTAAAGGTATAAAGCCTTTTCTCCAAAATCAATCGATTTGCCAAATATTGGGTCAAATACAAATCCTCTAACCATAATCCATCAGCACTCTTCTAAAACAACACCTCTTGCAGGACATTATTGCACAAACATAATTGAATAGCGGATAATGCTTTCTCATCAATCTTAGCCCACTCATCCTCCTCCATCGAATTTGGCTTCTTTCCCAAAGCCTTTTTCAATCCATGTTATACTAATATGGCTAATATTCTCACTTGCCATAAACTAAAATGGGAATTGCCATCAAACTTCTCAATATCAAAATTTGTTGATGCCATTGATTTCAAAATCAAATAAAAATCCGATCTTGAAATAGAAAACCCTAATATTGAACAACCCTTACTCTGATACTAGTTTGTCAGGATTAATAGGTTAAAGATTGGTAAAAATCAATAGCATGAAATAATTAAATAAAAAAAGGATAGAGAAAGAGAAAATGAAATCATAAATTTACAGGGGAAAAATTGCAATAAGAGTGAAAAAAAAAACGCATGGGCAAACGAAAGAGAATCATCACTTTGAAGAAAGGTGTTAAAAAGAAAAAGAAGGGAGATATTTAAGATTACCCAATATATAAAAATCTTGAGTGTTTCTTGGTTGAAAAGACTTTCAAAAGTGTTTTTTTTTTTTGTCTCTCTCCTATGAAAAACTTGGGTTTTAGATACATATATACATATATATATATATATATAGAGATATGAATGAGGGAAAATTGCAAAAAATATCTCAACATTATCTTATTGTATTATATTCTACTTAAGAATTATTCAGATGTGTCGGATACAAATGCTAATACACCATATAAATCCGATAGCTTCATGTTTTAGTATAGAAGCCCGCTATTAAAGTTAATGAGACTTTTGGTGTTTTACATTGTTATATTAATATAAAGAGATTAAAAAAGGGAGTAATAATTTGTGTGGATGGAAAAATAGGGATCATTTTCGTACAGCCATATTGAGAATAAAAGGGAAAGCTATCTTATAATTTCTTTTATATAAACAATTTTATGTATAAAGGTTAACGTTATAAATAATACACATAAAAGTTCTCATACAAAGTTTATAATGCACTATACCTATTATATAAAAATTTCTATGTAATAATGAATTAAAAAAACAATACATTCTACTTCAAATTACTAATTTCTACCAAAAAGATAAATAAATAAACATATAGATAGTTCAAACAAAGATTTCATGATAATTTTATTATGTATACTAATATTCAAAGGAATCCTAGGTCAATTTTTTTAAATAAAAAAATTACATATCATAAAGAAAAAAGCACCTATAAAGTTATCACTTAATGGAGATACTTGATCATATATAGTTTGAAAGTTTAAGCAATAATTTTTCAAAATTTAAAGATGTGAGGATATTTACAAAACATTGAAACTATAAATACTTAATATGTTATTATTCATTAATCAAAATAAACATCCATCAATTATTACTTGACAAAAACACTGAATTGCATGTACATTAAAAGTACAAGTTTAATTTACTAAAATTTAGATATGTGATAATTAATTACTAAAAATTGAATTCTAGATACTTAGTATGTCATTATCTCAAAGAAATGCTACATATCTCCATCACTTATACATAGGTTCAAATTGCATAAAACTACTTGCTCCATCTAGCTATTTTCATTAAGTATCATGTATAGTATGATATACAATTCCTCCATCATAATATAAGGATCTTTTTGTTTCATCATATTGTGGTAATTTTAGCATCATATTTTTATCGTTTTCAAACAGATATTTGTCAAGAAATAGATACCGATAAAAAATCAATAGTTTTAGTTATAAACAAAATGATACAGATATAATACGGATAAGTTACGGATACAAATCTGATATAAATATAATAAATATAAAAATTAGACAATTCAACAGGCCTAAAAATGCATATTTTCAGTCTATCAATCAGACTCGCAAATGGTCCCACTAATAGTCAGATAATGACCAAGCTAATATGAGAACAAAAATCTCAACAAAGCAAAACTATAACCTATCATGCTGGTAGAAAGTATTTTAGGGAAAAGCCACTGACAAAGAATTCCTTCAAAATTCCAAATTCAGATGTAGTGTATTTCCCTAGTGTGGAGTTTAGTGGGGCTGTGGGCACAAGCCAAATTCTCTCTAATCCAATACAATGAACTTTCACTATATTAATATCAAACAATCTGGATGCTGTTAAGTCAAAAAGTTTGTTGCCAGTTCATATATAAGAAATCTGTGGATCTCAAATCTATGCTTATGGACAATTTCACCACTGTATAAATTGACACAAATGAATCAAATTAATAATATTGTTTAATCAAGGCACTTGGCCCATGTGGAAATTTGCGCTTTTTGCCCAAGACGAAGCGTGTTTTTCTGTCAGAAAAATGCTAAGGAGTGTCCTTTTGTGTATTTAATTAATACAACAAGGATAAAAAATAATTATATGTTTACATATTTTATTTTTATTAAATATATAAAGTAGAATTAGCATCTTGATTTTAATTATAAATCCATATTAGGAGCCTAACCTCTTATTATAGCTAAATGATACGGATACCAATCTTTTTAACAGAATTCTATACTTAACATGGGAGATATATGAAAACAGGGCAAAAAAAAAAAAAAAACCATAATAAGTACATAGGGATGCCTAGAAATTTTTTACTTTCCTTTATTATTATTATGATTATTATTATTGATATCATCACTCTTCCTCACCACCTGTTTGCTGGTGAAACGTTCATGTGGCCATGGCCTGAGGGACGGCTGTTTTGTCCCTTATTCACATTGAGATGTGTGCTTTTTACTTAGTATAGTAGTTATGTTGTCTTTAGGCGATAATTCATTTATTTTTCTTTTATGTTAATTTTTTTTTTCATTTTCTTTTCAGAAAATAAAACTTGCAGGGTTGTTTGCTGATAATTAATTTCCTTTAAAAAGCTACACTACAGCCATGTCATTAATGATTTGGTATTGATAGAGATTTTTCATGACAAGTTAGATGGCATATTGGAAATCTTGGTGGACAAAAGTCATCTTAGCTAGTTGAATTCAATTTGGTTTATCTTTTAAATTTAAATCTAGTGAAATGGTTTATCTTGTAATTTTTCGAATCGAAAGAAAAATAATTTTGATACGGTTTGGTTTGCAGTTCGAACCATTTCTACCCTAAAATAAAAATACATTCAATTGAAAAACTCCAACTACATATTTCTTATGACAATTATAAATATGTAAGCAATATTTATAACTTATCGATTAATTAAATAAATATGTAAAACTTATAACATGAGAGCGTTTTTATTAATAATAAAATTATGTTTATATACTAGTATTATTCTCTTGAATTATCTTAAACTATAATGATATACTAGACTCTATCCCAATGTGAGATACAAATTTTAATTCATTGTATACTTCTAACTAACACACTATCACTACACTAGTTTGGTATTTTTCTGACATCATTTTCAAATTAAATTGATATTAAACCGATACTAATATGATATTAATGGAAAACTGACAATTATACTCATAAACTTACCAAACCGAACCGATACTGAACTTATAAAAATATGATACCAATGAATTATAGATACTGATCTAATACAGATACAATACCATAAAAAAAGATGACAATTCAAACAGACCCATATATGAACTAATAGGTAATTAAGTAATAGAAATAAACCGATTAGTAAGACAAAGGAAACAAGAAATTTTTTGAATTCAAAATATTAGAAGCTGAAATCTATGTTTTTTGTAAACACACCACAATAATTGAAATATAATATGTTTAGTTTAATTTCATTCTCATGAATGATACAAATATAAGTAAAAAATTGTTCAAATAATTAATTTTTTATAAAAAAATTAAAAGAAAATGTAAATTTTTTTTTTTTTTAAATATGTAAAACGGTTCGGTTCAATTCAAACCATAAAACTTGATTTAGGACCGCGAACTATTTGCTCTTCACTAAACTAAATTATGAACCAATTCATTAGGAAAAAAACCAAAATTTTGATACAGTTCAATTTGATCTGGTCTAATTTTTGGTTTGGTCAATTTTTTTGCACATTCGTATCCTGGTTATAGTTTTTAGGTGTGTGTAAGAAAGACTAGGAAAGGATGAGTATTTTAAATAATTATTGCCTCAAACATATCCTTTTCTTTTTCGTCTCGAAAATGGGATTAATAGTAATATGCAGGAAATATTCCAAACGCTCAAGTAAGGAGAAAAAAAAGTTAAATATGATTATTAAGAGAAGAGTTGATATTTTTTATTGGATGCAAAAAAAAAAAAAAAAACACTTTTTACTGTCCGAAGAGAAAAATCAACTCAAAGCCTGACCATGTAAGCACAACTAAATGTTGGCACCACTCTTTCTTTAAATTAAAAAATGTGATAAATTAAGATTATAGCAAAGTCAGTCATACAAACAGAAAAATCGAGTCAATAGACAATTGAATCGTTGGAATATGCACAATATTCCAATTTCCTGGTTGTGACATTAGTATTTGTATAAACATTTCAATTGATAAAAGATAAGTATTTATAACATAAATTGCCTTTTTTTTTTTTTTTTTTTGGCTTGCACTATAGAACGACAAAGCTTTAATTTGTGACCGTTAGCTGATTGTGAGATGTAATAAATTGACAAAATAGATGTTGCTGACAAATTTTTAACAATTATATAATCCAAAATTATCATTGGTTACAAATTTTTAACAATTATATAAATATTGAGTCATGTCATTCTTATTGCCAAGGAAAAATTACTAAACTCACATTGATCCGGTTGCTCGATTATTGCCAAGGAAAAGTACAACATGCTTGACTTAAAAAAAAAAAAAAGAAAAAGAAAAATACGCGTGGCCAATTTGGTTTGGCATGAATATGGACGAGCATACGTGATCTTTCAATTTGAGATCTTCTTGCATCATAGTTGGTATAAAAGCTATCCATCGATTATGTGGCCTCAGCAAGTGTTGGATCCTATTGTTCCAACTTATCTAATTAAAAGAAAAAGAAAATTGTTATATCTCATGGATGTGAATTGTGGAAGAAAATTTATGTTGGTTTATATATTAGATAGTCATGTTAATACTGGTTAAAAACATTTGGATCAAGTGGTTGAAAAAAGACTCATTATAGTATTTATTAATTTACTTATTGATGATCTTACCTTTAACTTAGAGGGTTACAAATGATATCAAAGCTTATCTTTTATCTAGTAAATGAGTAATATCATACATTGAAAAAGGAAGAAGAATTGGACCTAATTGTAAAGTCTCGAGAAGAGAACATTTTTTAAGAGGAGAAAGTATGATACCTCATGTGTATATGGTCCCACATGGATTGTGATATAAAATTTGTATTGGTTTATAAGTAAATGACACTTCTTATGTCTTGTTTTTGTAGGAAACTTCAAACTTATATGGAGTTCAGTTTGTTGTTGCTAGCATCTTCTAAGGTTGATAATAGTCTTTCTTTTTTTTAAAAAAAAAAAAAATCATTTGGATGCTTTTGAATGCATCTATAATGTTTTTTAGATTTTTTTCCCTTTTTGACATTAGATCTTTCTTCCTTCCCCCCTTCTTCTTCACACAAATACTTTCACGGCAACATTTATACTTCCTAGAAGATATTCCACGCATGTTATTATAAGTCCTTTTACTAACCAAGCAATGGTTGGTTAAAACTACTATTTTGAGTCCTTGGCGATGAAAACATTCTAATGCTTAGAAGAAAATTCATTTGTTCACCAAATGCCCACATCACTATTGATAAAGCGGAAGTAGTGGTGAATAAGTATATGAAGAAATGAGACAAAGACTAGTTAGCAGCAGTTTTGTAACTTCTATTTTTTTTTATATAAAACAAGCCAACAGATAGAATCCAAAAAACTACACTGGTGGCCAATGTGATTTTTCGGGCAAATTCAATCATTTAAGCCTTTAAAATTGCGCTTTTTTCTATTTTAAGAAATATTTAATAATGTCATAACACTTCATGGAACATTCCATTTTATGTGCCATTGGTGGCATTCTATTTGACCTTTTAATTATTTTGTGTTTATAGGTTTTAGGGACTTTTTGTTTTTGATAGTTTTTTTAGTTCTATTTTTGGTAACTTTTGAGCTTTCAAATATTTGTGTGCTCTAGGACAAAGAATATTAAATTGATCAATACTTTTTTTGGGTCACCCTATTGCTTTGTTTTTCTAATAATTTCAAATTCTCTTTATCGATTTAGAATTTTAGATGTCTATTGTCTGGATATCTTAGAATCAATGGGCAGATAAAATATCATTTTTTGATAATGCAATGTGATAGCTTTTTTTTTTTTTTTAACTTTTGCTGCATTAACTATTGAGGCCTTTGTCGTTGAATCTCATCTCCACAATAATACTCAAGCCATGAAACTTCAATCAAGGAAAGTAACGGTCGAGTTGATCCCAACATGTGTCTATAATACAGTTGGAAATGTCTAAAAGTTGAAAGAGATTCTATCTCTTGGAGATAAACACAACAAGCTTCTTCTCTTATATTACTTAATAACACTTAAAGAATGATAATCTTTGTGTTGATGCAGCTATCAATTATACAGAAGTATTTGATGCGTTTTGATGCTAACCAAATGCCATGTGTTCTTTCGCCTTAATTGTACTAACAAGATAAACTCCATAGATGTTTGTTTATCATGAGTCAAGTCAAATACAACAAGTTATTACATTTTTAGCATGGTTGTCAAAATCATGATTTATTGTTGCAAATACAACAAGTAATTAGAAAATCTATTGGTGCCAATGTAGGAGAATTTTTTTTCTTTTATCTAAGCTTTATGAAAAAAATCAAATATCAAAGAGTCAATTCATCAATTTGCAATACTTATACTACACGTCATGTGGAAGCATAATGGAAATGCTAGGTCATAAGAAACAATTATGCGAAGCGATTATGTAGTGAATCAAGATGATAAAGTTTGTGGGATATTTAAGTTTTTTAATTGTCAAGTCCACTAAAACCCATGGTAAAGATTCATTTGAGTTGAAATTTTTTAGTCTCTTAACACTTATAGTATAGTTGCTCGAGTTAATAAAGAAAGGTCAAGAGCAAATAGACCAATATAGTGATCCATGTTTTAACTCATCAAGTCAAATCTCCTTAATATATCTCTATAAAATTTCACACACTTTTAGATAACTATTCCTCAAATATTAGGTGCTAATTAAGATTGAGTTCCTTAATTTCCTTAAAGGATGTAAAAGAAGCATTAAAAAAAAAAAAGGAAGACGTCTGAAGTTAAAAGACCAGGGTCTTATTATTATGGTAGCAACACAAGCAAGGGCTGAAGAATTAGGACATACCAAAAGAGAAACAAATCCTAAAAACTTAATGTTAATTTGATTCATGTTGGCCTTTTCAATTCCTTTCTCTTAAAGGCCATAATATAAGGAAAAATCAATGAAATAGAGTCAAGTTGTCAAATCCATTTTCAATTCCTTTCTCGTGAAGGCCATTGGATGCTCTAAGGTGCTGGAGAAGAAGACAATGATCACTTCACGTGCACAAATGATGCATTATTCAGGTAATAGGTGCATTTTAAATGAACAAGCAAATCATTTGGCAAAAAAATTACTTCAAATATAGGATCTACACCCCATGTAATATATACAATTGCTAAAAATCAAAGATTAAAATTATAATCCAATGTGAGACTTACTTGGTACGATATGCTCATTGAGTGTAGAAAAATATAATGCATGATAATTCCATTCTCATCTCATTCATGTTTTTAGATAGATTCCAAAGTATCTAATCAATTTGAGGGAAAGCAAATTGTAACATTATGTATGTTAGAAAAAAAAAAAAAGCATCCCAAGAATTATATAATTATAAATTTGACCTTGGATTTGAAATTCAATATTTTGAGACGAGGATGGGCACAACAAATTCGTTGGGCATTCTTACCATGCCTTTAATTTTTTTTAATGACTAACATTAGTAACTTGTCTCCAGCTACTAGTCTTAAATTTTGAATCATGTCATGTTGAGACATTCTCCTTTCCTAAGGGACAAAGTTTAACAAGGAAAGTCAACCAACTACAAGTTAACTGAGCAAAGAAATATGAAATTATGGAACTCCAAAACTCTAACCTTGTGGTCATCATAATACTTGGTGGTCAAATGGATTGCATGTGGAGGCAAGACTCTTGACAATGCGGATATTAATTTAGAAAAGAGTACTTAAGAGGAACACGAAATTGGAGCATCTACTTCTAAAAATCCTACATATATATGCATGCATAGAAGAAGCCATTAGATTACTAAGGATAGATGTTGTCTTACAATTCCAAAATTGAAATTCTAGATTACAATCTTTCGAACAACACGAAACTCTGAAATTGATAATATACTCTGGCAAGGCATGAGTGCTGATATAAGTACTCCAAATACTTTGTTTGAGATGATAAGCCAGCAACACCAAAATCAAACTATTCTAAATTAGGATGGCACTCATTCAAGCCATGAGGGATCAGCTTAAATTTCCTTGGAATAACTCGACAAAGCAGCAGATACCTTAGGCCACGTTTATCAATGATTGCAACCTTAACACTGCAAAACACACTCACATACCAAAAAAAAAAAAGAAAAACCAATTAATGTCATTCGACCATATTATTTCACATAACATATCCAAATGTCACACATGACAGCAATGGAACAATAAGTAAAACATAGGATGCATTAACATATATTTCACAATTTTTTAGCAACTAATATTTCACAATCGACACTCATATACACATAAACTAGCACATAAACACATTTTCCCCTCCTTTTTTTTGTCTTTTTAAAAATGAAAATGGATGCAAAGTCATGGGACATAAATTTTTTTCATAGAGTTATAATTTTAGGTACCTAATTAGATCAGAAACAATTCGTGACATTACCTTATTTCTTTTATGTCTTAGGGATTTTTAGGCAGTTTCCTTTTAGTTCTTTTGGGGGCAATTTTTGGTTTTTGATAGAAATTGTACGCCTTAGGGAGAATATGGAGTTTTTTGGTTGTTTTATGGTATTATTGAGTGTTGTGTTTCTTTTCTTTTTCCAAAATTCGTGATGCTAGTGAAATCATGAATTTTTCATGTAGTTTCGATGCTTCAATCCATAGAAATTTTGTACCCCTAATACAAATAGTAATGGGAGTCATAGTACTTTGAAGTGAGGGATAAAACACCTATAGAAGGATACCAGCCTATGAAACCTTCAAATCTCAGTTAAAGTACAAGGCATAGGCCACTATCAAACTGTCTCTACTTTGGATTCAATTACCTGTAAGCCCTTACTAAAAATCACATAGCCGTGGGAATTCCTTCATTTTACATAAAAGAAATCATCATCTATTCCCATTTTTTTAGGTAAATTCCTTTATTTATGCTATCAAAATTGTGTTTTTTTTTTTCTATTTTTAGGAAATTTTGAGATTACAATAACTTTTACCAGAAGTTTCCATTTTAAATTCCATTTGCGGCATTTCTATTTACAATAATTTTGAGGCCTTTTTTTTTGGCAAATATGAAACTTTTAACTATTTTTTGATAGTGAGAGTTGCGTCTCTTTTCTCTTTCTTTCAAAATTTATGTTACTAATGAAATTAAGAATTTTCATACCCATTTGTTTTAGTATTCTTTGATTCAATAAACATGTAAAAGATCGTTATTCAGTAACCGTGTTCGATTTAATGGATCTTGGTTTTTTCTATATTTCTAATGTAGCTCACCGCATTAGTCTAAATAAAATTTCCATCCTTCATACATTGAGTATGGAGCTGTGATGCTATTGAAGTGCATGACAAAACATTTATAGAAAAATTTTAGCCCATGAAAGCATTGAACATTAGTTAAAATACTAGGTCTAGGCCACTATTGAACTGCCTTCAATTTTAGTTTATCTACATGCAAATCCTCAACATAAATCATATAGCTAAGGAACTTCCTTCATTTTTGCATAAAATCATTTGCTATCTCTTCACATTTTTTTAGACAAATTCCTTGTTTGGGCTATCAAAATTGCTTTTTTTTTTTTCCTTCTATTTTTGGAAAGTTTTGAAATTGTAATAACTTTTAATAGAAGTTTTCTTTTTTTATTGTGTTTTGTGGCATTTTTCTTAATTTTTATTTATTTTATATCTAAGAGATTTGTAACCAGTTTCTCTTTTCGGAAAATTTCAGGTTTTCGATATAAATTATATGTCTTAGAATAAATATAGAGTTTTTGGCTATTTTGTGATATTATTGATAATTCTCTTTTCTCTGTCCAAAATTCATGTTATTAGTAAAATTAAGAAATTTTAATATCTATTTCTCTAGGCACTCTTTGAATCAACAAATACATAGAAAAATCATTATCTGATAACATTGCGTGTTTCAATGAATTTCGGTTTGTCTTCATTTCTCGTGTAGTGCCATTCCATCACCAAAGGCCTATATTTTATAGATTAAAAATTATGGTGAATTATACTAAAATGTATCAATATTTGAAGGTAAATTCATTTGAGTTATCAATATTTTGAATAATTTAAGAGAAGTATCAGTGTTTAATAAAGTATTTAGATGATGTATCAATGTTTTGCAAAATTCATTTAAGATATCAATATTTGGATTAGTTTACAATTGTTTCTTAATTTTTCTTAACAATCACTTATAAATACCTTATTTGACTTATTTTGTGAAAATATTGATTCTTCTTTAATCACTTGTTACCTTCAAACCTCAAATGAATTTATCACTAAACATTAATTTTTTTCGTCACTATTTAAAATGATAATACCTTAAATGAACCTACTATGAAACTTTGATACTTTTTTATATGATTTGCCCTTAAAAATTATAATAAAGTCCATGACATTGCTTAGGTATATCAACATAAACATTTATATAATTATGATACTCATGTTTACATTAAAAGTACAATTAAAAATGTGTGTCGTAAATTATTTTACATTTTTATATATAGTTCTATGAGTATAAAAACTACTGCGATGTGACATTGTATGTAAATTTACAAATGCGTGTACAAATTAAATTTTTTGTGTTTATTATAAATTAAACAGTAATACATTATATGTTATAGACGTCATATCATTTCAATCTGTTGACATTTGGAAATTAATCAAATTGTTTAAAATCCTCCTTCTAAATGTACATTAACAGATTTCTTAGTTGTAGATCAATGCCTAAAAAAGAATTTTATGTAATTGATGAAGATTATGACAAATATATGTCCCTCATCGATTGTCGTAACGGGAATGGATACAATATTCATTTACGAAATCATTGTTCATCAATTTATATGTAATATATAAAATTCAAGTGGTTAACAATAATTCAGGTCTCGACAGCATCACACACAACACATTACATTGGGCTCCGCATTTGCTTCCTTAATACGTAATAGGAATTTATTCATTTATTAGTCGTAACCATCCGCAAATGGAATAAACTAAGAATGTTGTCTTGCCTAATTGAAACTTTTAAGATTCCTTATTCTCGATAAACATAACTTCCCACTCCCATGAATCCCCTACACAACTTACACGAGAAAGTACCCAATAAAGACTTATTTAGTGGATTGACATATTTACCCAAAATCTGACTCATATGTCGCAAATATTTTTACGATGGTGATAGCAATTTGTAATGTGTATTGAGATTTTGTTATAAAATTTGACCCAAAAAAAAAAAAAAAACCAAAAAGATTTTGTTATATGGCATAGGTAGGGTGAAACACGCACGCACATACATCATAGCTAAAATTGAGGAAAATTTAAAGATAAATTGCGTCGGTACTTTCTAAGAACTTTCAAAACGGTACATTATGGTAAATTCCACAAATACAATAATACCATACCCCGAATTTCAAAAATTGACCAAGTGCCTCTTACGTAAGCACTACTCCACCGTAACCCTTTTTCTATTTCAGTCACTAAAAATTCCACATTTATTTAGACCTTTAAGCATAAAACACAATAATATAATATATATGGTTTTCGGGTTGAAGGAACGTGGACAAAATAAAGGTTATGGTTGATGATGTTCTTCCATAGTGGTTCGATTTTCTAGGAGCTTTCATTTCAATTGCATAGAATTTGAATTTCTAAATTGGGATTTATCGAGCGGGAAATGTTTTATTTGAGAAGATTTTGTTAAGGGCATAGACTAGGTTTTGTTGAGCTTCCATTTGTAAAAAACATAATATGTAGCTCCTTAATGATAAGTATAAAGGTTTAATAAGTTCAAAACACATGATAAATGTATGGAATTCTCACTTATAATGGTTTATAGTCGAGACTAGATACATCCCTTGAGTTGATAGTTAAAAATTTAATTGATCTATAAATTCAACTAGTTGTCTTAGGTAAGTGTGAGCATATATGGATAGAAATTGAGCCTATTAGCCTAGAAGCTTAGAAGTTAAACTCAAAATATGCTTTATGGCATAAGATTCACAAAAAAAAAAAAAAAAAAAAAAAAAAAAAAAAAAAATTGTTTTAAAAACTTGTGTAAGGGTAGAAAGGTTATATAGTAGTGATCTTGTTGGGTGTAAGAGGATAAGAACTTATTCCCAAATAATCTCTATTGTTGAATTGCTTAGGAGTTCCCTAAGGTGCAATATGAGCATCTTAAGCAACCTATCTTATAAAGAAACTCTTCATTTTATTTGTGAGTTCTTTCAAGAAATATTTTTTAAAGATTTTAAAATTTTATTTATTTTCCAATAGTCACATTCCACAATTAAAATTGGACAGAGAATAAGCTACTTACTTTTTCAGTTGGTTAATTAAACAACTTTAGTCTTGTGTCCTATACAAAACAACTCTAGCAACCTTATTTATTGTATTAATAGGGTTATTTAATTAAGGTCCCCGTACTAAGCAACCCAATAAAGATGCCCTCATATGAGCTACCATTCCTCAAGTTACACGAAGCATTTGAATGGATTCACAAGAGGAAGACAATTGACCAAATAATGGGAAGGTGGTTGGTAGGTCTTTCAAATGAATGGATAAAAGTTTAAAATAGGCTAAGTGATTATCTTGAGAAAGACTATAGCATTTACTTGGTAATATAAACTCTAGAAGACTTCAATTATGTTATAGGAATGTGGAAGTCTTGGAACAACTGTGATTTAGTTTGATTAGCATAGAGGATACACTAATACTTGGCCAAATTATGTAGGAGCTGAAACCTTGAGCAATGGAATTTAAATGGTATTTGTAGGTGATGACTAAGTGTGCTAACCTAGAGAATAAGAGCTACAAGAGATGGTAATGAATACTCTTAACGAGATAGATATTGACCCTAATTTTGCTTCAACTTTTAATCTTATTCTAATATAGATCTGAGAGTGGAAGTTTATGGAGACTAAGGAAAATTTTGGAAAATCATGGTGGCAGTAGAAGTTGTTCAATGTCCAATTGTTGTTTTGACTCTATGTTACTATTCGAGTTTAACCCTTTTGAATTGATTAGATATATACCTAAATATATGTTACTGTTAATATGTCTATTGATTCATTAGTGTTGTTAATAATTCCTTTACTTGCGGAGATATTATAGTAATTTGGTGTTATATAGAATATGAATTATGTATGTTTGGAGATAAATAGCTGGTTTTGAATCTCTAGTATGTCCATATTTGTTAAGGATATGTGATAGATTGTAACTGATCATATTTTTAATCATTATAATCAATCTTATAGCATATATTAGATATATTTTGGGTAAATATCAAGTAGATTCACATGCTCCATTAGCACTCTATAATCTATAAGTTTTGTGGCATATAATAAGTATGGTTTTGTGGATAACTTTAAAGAGGATATAGATTCTATCCAATTTTAGAACACTCACATAGATTATAATATATAACATAGCTAACTACTCCACATCTAAGAGGTATCATTGTTGTTATTTATGTTTTCCGTACTTTAAACCCTTAATTGTCATATGTTGAACTTGGCCCAAAGAAAAAAGAGAAACCAACAATAGATTAAAAAAACCCTAATAACTTACAGAATATCGTAATGCACCCCCAGGCATCATTCCAGTTGTGGTTTGAAGAGAGAGAAAGACAGAGCGAGAGAGAGAGAGAATTAGGTTTTATAAATCATTGGGAAATATTTATATAAAATGGGCAGATGTTGTACGTATAGTAACCTGACGGTCTACGATGCTCTCACCTTTTTGGGTTGCAGTGGGTCAAACTCATGTAGACAGGTGCATTAAAATACTAGGTTTGTCTCATTGATAAATTCGGTGAAAAAGACATTAATAAACCTTGAGAGAAACAACTAATTTGTTTTAGAGTGAGAGAGACGCATATCTATACACACACACAAAAGCTGGTTTCATTTAATAGCCGCAGTTGCACAAAACCATTTTTACACGCATTACCATGATAAACACATTGATTTTTGAGTAAGCTATTAATAAATCCCACTTACATTTATTTTTATGTACCCTCGATGTTTTTATTTTTTTTTAATTATATATGTTTTTGGCAAAAAATTAAATATATAAACTTCCAAAACTTAAAAAAGAAAAAACGCATTTGAACTCCATTGTACTATTTCATCATACAAAAAATATTTTAAAAATTAAAATAATAATTAAATCAATAGCTAAATACTTATGTACGAGTTATAATGCATCATTCTAAAAGTTTAGGGATATAAAGGCACAATTTCAATTTTAAAAAAGTTAAGTACACATGAATTAAATATAAGGAGAATATATTTACAATTTATCCTTAATTTGATTCTGAAATATGTATACACGTATATGTAACTTCAAATTGTAAATTTGGTTTAGCTCATAAAGGTAAATTCTTTCTCTGCAGATCTATTATGTTGTTTGGTATGTGAATATTAATTTCTATCAATGCTGTATAAAAAAGTATAAATCTTTTAATTTTGAAAGGAATGGTTATATTGACAATTTGACAGCTTAATTCATTTTTAACTATGATCATGTTATTAAAATAGTTAATATACTAATTTATTATATATATTTTTTTATAGTCAAATGATTTACTGTATAAGTAATTGCAATTTATTGACAAATCAAAAGAATAATTATTATTTAGTCATTTTCAACTATCTTTCCTTTTATGTTTATAAAATCTATGCCTAACATACATGTTATGAATTAAAATAAAATTGTTTTAGTATTTATATTTTTATTATTTATGTAATACTAGCTCGTTAATTCGACTGAAACAAAACAATAATTGTTATTTTTACTATATTTCTTTTAAGAATTATAATTTTTTTTCTGACTTTTACTTCATTCAATAAAATTCAAGTGTATATAGTAGCACTCTATCATGAATCGATTTTATTCATTCTTGAAATTAAACATGTTTTCACATTAAGTTAGTTTAAGAAGTGATTATTAAATAAACCTCACTTTATTAATAATAATAAAATACTGATGGGTTTAAATTTGCTAATGATTAAGAAAAAGGAAAGCCTATTAGTAGAGCTATATATATATTCGCCTTCCACTAGTTCCACTTGATAAAGTATAGGTAGTAACCCATTTCCAATTTTTCTTCTCCTTACTCCCGTTCTCCAACAAAATAGAGAGACTTGGAGGAGTTGAGACAGGGGAAAAGAGAGAGAGAGAGGGAGAATATGGAGCTAACCCAACAACATGGGTTCTTGGAGGAGTTGTTAGCTCCAAGTAATAGAAGAGAGAGAGACATCACTTGGTCTAGTAGTAGTGGTGGACATGGACTTGGGGTTATACATGAGTTTGTTCCACCTTGGTGGAACAACAACGTTAACAATACAAATTATTTCAACTACTACTATGATTGTTCTTACTACAATTCTCTTGATGAGCCACCATCTTTGATTTCAACATCAAACCCTTTGTTGACATCATCCACTGCACCACCACCACCACCACCACACACCAGAACAGCAGCACCAACAACAAGAACAACAACCTAGTAATAATTTTGTGACATCACCTTCTTTTACTACTGCTACTACTGCTGCTACTATTCATGAAGTTCTGTACCCTTTTGTGGATGAGTTGGGTTTCACTGTACCTGACTTGGATTCATCATCATATACTACTAGAAATCATGTAAATCACCAAGATGATTACTACCCATCATCAATGGTTGAAGATGAAGACCAGTTCAGCGGTTTATTATGCAATAACGATGAGCATCAGCATCACGGTGGCGGTGGTTGTGTTGGTGTTGGTGTTGGTGTTGGTGAGAGAATGGGGAGTATTTGCAAAGTGGAGATGGAGTCAATGGGCGGACAGGACAACGTTGATCCGGTTACAAACAACAATAGTGTGGGCATGGAAGAAGTGCTATGTGGAGGAGGAGGAAGGAGGGGAGAGAAAGGTTAAGCCTAAGAAGTTGGAAGGACAGCCTTCAAAGAATCTAATGGCTGAAAGAAGAAGAAGAAAAAGATTAAATGACAGACTGGCCATGCTTAGATCAATTGTCCCCAAGATCAGTAAGGTGATTGGGTCTTCCTTTTCTTTTTTTTTTTTTTTTTAAAAAAAACTAGAAAATAAATTTAAAAATATATGTGGTTTTCCATTTTTTCTTTTTTATTTAAATGGGTTGCTTTGAAGTTTGGGGAAAAAAAAAAAAAAGAAGAAGAAGGGAAGATTATGTTATGTAAGGAATCAATTTTTGTTTATTTTTTTGTTATTTTTTATTACTTGTAATGTAGATGGATAGGACTTCAATACTTGGAGACACCATAGATTATATGAAAGAGCTATTGGAAAGGATCAACAAATTGCAAGATGAAGAAATAGAAGTTGGTACACAACTTCCACCTCCACTCATCAATCCACACCTCAAAGGACACTAAGCCAAACGAAACCCTTGTCAGAAATTCACCAAAGGTATGTGCTTGAAATTTCCCAATTTATTATTAAAAGTAATTATAATATATATATAAACAATAAAAATTAATTTTATTAATATATATATTTTTTGCAGTTTGATGTGGAAAGGAAAGACATGGACACCCATATAGACATATGTTGTGCATCGAAACCAGGGCTCCTGCTGTCCACTGTCAACACATTGGAAGTATTAGGACTTGAGATTCAACAGTGTGTCATCAGTTGCTTCAATGATTTCTCAATGCAAGCATCCTGCTCCGAGGTGCACATTTTCTCTCTCCTCCTTGGAAACCATTTTTTATTACTATTTACATGACTTGTTTGTATATATGTATTCATATATATATATATATGCCCAACTAGTGGTGGTTTTAATAAGGTTATAACTTCTATGTGCATTTTTAATAAGTTACTAGGTAAATTTCTTGTTAGTTGCCCATCACTTATATAGGTATTATTGTGATATTTGTTGGATTTCAGGAAACTGAGACAAGACCTCTAATTACGGCTGAAGATGTAAAGCAAGCATTATTTAGAAATGCAGGTTATGGAGGTAGATGTTTGTAGGAAAATTTGGTAGGAATTTATTGCGAAAGGGAATAATTTGCAAGGGATTAAATCAGTTGTGATGTTCCTCAATTTGCATATTGAATAAGTGTGATTGCTCCTTCCCATATCATCATTCATTTTGGTATTCATCATCATCAGCCCCTTTTTTTTTATTATTTCTCCTTTGAATTTCATGAACTCCAATTATAATCGTCTTTGAATCCTTACCATAACAATGGAGAGACAAACAGTGTTCAACATATAAACTAATTAGGTAACCATAAGAAAATTGATCTTCAGAATCAGAAATCTGTAACACAAAATTTCGTAAGAAAAGTTCTACCTCCACATATATAACGACGTTTACAGCCTAGTTTTCTTGTAATGTGTTATACTTCAATCAATTTCTCCTATCGCTTGTGTGCTATCTGCCCCATTGTGGGATATTTTTCTTTTGCTAGATTTGTTTTTGAGCTCTAAAATAGATATAAATTTATTCTATCAATTTTTTAACAAATCGAGAATGTCTTTGGAATATACATAAATTATTGCGGATGTGTCGTATCCCATATCATTCAACAAACAAATTGAATAATAACTGCAAATTTAGGACAGCAGTATGAAATGCGATTCCTTGTCTCTCAATCTTCGGAGAACATGCAGAAAAAAGAGGAATTCTGCACACAAAAACACCATCACAAGGACATTAAAAAATTGATATAAATCGATGGAGGACTTCATTATTGTATGTAGACTATTCAGGGCTTGTGCAAAGGAAACCATAAGGCCAAAGAAGAAAATAATAAAATATAAAAATTGCGTGTCTCTGGGAGTATATAATATGTGTATTCTCGTACATGTCTTTTGGGTTTCACATCAAATAATACTTCCATGTCAATTTCACAAACTTGTTTGGCTAGATGAAGAATTTCACAACTTGGATAGATCATGTTGCGTACTTAAATGAGCAACGTCTTATTTATATATTGGTCCACTAATTGATTGCAATTATGGGGGAAATTTCATTCTATTGTTCCCAAGATTACTCCCTTTCGAGCGGAGCTATGAGGTTACAGATTGGTCTAATATAAATAAATATTCTGAATTTAATTAATCATTTAGGACGAAAAGTAGAAAAAAATAGGTTATGATGGCAAGGTCGAAGAACTTGACCGAAGTGGGCAGCTGGAAAAACTATTAAAATCAATAATGTAAAAGTATAGGTTAGAATAGGGCATATGTTCTCTATAAGAATTATTTACTACAGTAGTCAATTTTCAGTGTGTGTGTGTGTGTGTATATATATATATGTATATGGCAGGATCGTAGTCTCGTCCGAAAAAATAATAAATAATCATTAGTTGTTAATTACCTGGGAGTAATTATGATTCGAATGGTGTTGTATTTAAATGGAATATGATTTGTGTTTCAACTAATTAAATATATTTAAGTTGGGTAAAATAGTGTATTTAGTTGGATTACATGTGCACGAATTGTCAAGTTGTTCAAAACCATCAGGGTTTGTTTATTTCAGAATAAAATTGCTGTAATCCATGAACAGAACCAGAAAGTATTAATTATTTTAAATTTCAAGTTAGTCCTGTATTTTATGAGATAAATTACTTGGGTATAAGAATAATTTGACATCATTTTCACTCACTTCCTTTACGTGCGATTAAAAATGGAAAAGTTTCCCCATATTTCTTTTGATCTCCACCATTTTTCATCTCCATTTTAAATACTCAAATACCATTGTTCTTAGTTTTCCACCCATTTCCGTAACTTTCTTCCGACTTCCACGTAAGAAAACACAGCTTAAGACTTGATGATATCCATAGACTTCGTCAAATATATTTTATACATGGCACAATATATAGGTTGCTACGTTTTTTCTTTGATAAGACTTGATGGAATATAACAGATACCCCACTTTTATACCAATTCATACCATTGAAATTGAAAGTGCAGGTCATCAGCCTGGTTCCCTTTCTATTATTTAGCAAGCAGAATATAAATTGGATTAATAATTTTTAATACGTTATGGTAATATAAATATACTTAAAAACATAATTAAAAAAAAAGTACAATAGACGAAACATAGAGTATATATATGATTATTACATATATTAAAATTATTGTATTAGTTACCTATGATCTATATATGATTTAATTTAGAATAATCTAATACTGTTTGATATAAAATGAAAAGGACGGATGTTGCATTTGGCACTAAATTTTGCTAATTTATATAATAAATTACATAAAATTTAATGGTACCGATTTACTATCAAAGTTTTTTCATTTTTCAATTAACAAATTGAAGTTTGCTGAACTTTAAAATAAGTTATTTAAGGCTTTTTGGATTGGTAGTTTTTTATCAATATTGGTTCAGTATCGGTATAGATTCAGTATTGGTTCAGTTTAGTCAATTTTATGAGTAAAACTGTTAGTTTTTCATCGGTATCATATCAGTACTGGTTCAGTATTAATCCAGTATCTATTTGGCATCAAAATAGTGCCAAAACAATATCAAACCTTACACATTTTTACAAGTAACTACTTAATTTAAATATTAAAATAAACTTATAAATAGTAAATTAACAGTTTTAAATTTGATACAATTAATTATATAAATTGTCAAAATATAGAAACAACGGGTGATATTCACTCCCTTTAATCAAAACATAATAATTTATTATCATTATAGTAAGATGTCAAAATGACTGCAAATTCATCGTGCAAGTTGCTTGAAAAAGTTTGCGTCATTTCTAGCCACATTAAGATTACCTAAAAGCTGTCATTGTGTCATCAACTTTTTCTTCCCTTGTTTTCTCATTCATGTACGTCGCAGAAGAAGCAGCATTTGAATGCATAATGATAGCCTTTTTCGCTTTTATTTATATTATATTATCTTATATCATATTATATTATATTACGCTTTGCTTTTCCTGATTTGTTATATAGTACAGCAGATAAAAAGATGGCAGTAGGACCAAGTGCTGTATATATATATATATATATATTTTTTTTTTTTCTCCATTTGAAAACGTTTATGATTTATACGTGGGATAATGACTCCTTGTCTTATTGAGTAGTATAATAATAATGGACTATAAAAGCCCAAAATTGAAATATCATCACCAAAAGAATGTAAATTCAAATCATTGCTTGATATGAAAAAAATTTAGACTGGTTATTGAAAATGACAAATAATTTCATATATGAAGAAAGATACTGCAAATCTTTGCTTGATATGTTTTTGTTTCCTTTGTGTGCATTATTGTGTAGGAATTGATGGATATATCGGGACATTTATGTTACAATCATACCCAAATTTAGAAAATCAAGTTAGAGATATTAGTTAGTTGGCTTGTGTGTCACAAGATTTTTGGAAAAAGATAGAAAAAATAAATAATGGGTCTACAAGCGCTCATGACAATTTGGTGCTCCCATTAAAGAGTTCGCCGGTAGATGTTCAGCCATGACAAGTTTAAAAAATAGATATGACTGCAATAAAATCTGTAAGTAATTTCAACACTTTAAAGAATATTATTACATGTCTTATTTGCATAAGTTGCACCAAAAAAAAAAAAAAAAAATTCAATATGAGGCAAAGCATGAGGAACGAACTCGAGATTCAAGGTGTTAACAGCGAACATTGTTGCTAAATCCCAACACTAGAGCTAAATGACTTGAGCCAAAACAATATAATAATGAGTTCAAGGTTAAATTTAGCTTGAAGTGAAACTTAACTCAAATTCTCAAGGCTCAATTTGATTCAAACTTGATTGAGATTAGAATTTTTCAACATAGAATTTGACTCAAAATGGCACTTAATAAGCTCATGCTTGAATTGATTAAAATTGTTCAAACTTGATTTATCTAAGAAGTACTATTTTTTATTTTAATAAAATAATAATATTAATGTCGAAATTTCAAAATTTTGTATTTTATTTGAATTTAATTAAGCTTAGAGTTTACATGAACTGGTAATTAAAAGGTTTAAGCAAAACATGATTAAGTTTGTTTAAGTTAGATTTATCTAAAAAATGATTTCTATGCTAATTATAACAATATTAATATATAAACTCAATGTTTTATAAAAAAATTACAGCAAAATTAAAAAAAAAAAAAAAAATACTTAACTCCTTTCATCCTTTTTATTTGGCTTCTATAGTTAGTTTTTATTTATCAAACTCAATAAATGTTTATACTTAATATGAGATCAATTTGGCTGGTAAGCTAGTTGACGTAAGTAATGTAAAACCCAAGATTAACTCGATTAACTACTTGATTTAAGCTCATGTTCGATTTGATTGTTTTTAAGCTGAATTGTATTAAGTGTTGGACCATGCTGGAATAACTCGTAAACAGTTTTACTTGTTCAAACCCCTTATATGCAGCAACATCAAGCAACAATAATACATTCCAACTGTTTTGTATTACGGTAAGTTTGATTAGAGAAACAAGAAGTTTGCATATGAGACATCAAGCAACTATAAAACATTCCAACTGTTTTGGCTTCAACATACTTGTTTCTCTAACAACGGCAGGATTGATTGTGTTGATATGAAGAATGGTTTTGCATTTATGCCTCTCGGGAGTAGCGTGCAATTCTTCCATTTGATGATTTTTTTTTAATAAAAAGATCGCAAATAAAATCTCTTATTATTATGTTTATTTGATGTGCATTTAAACCACTTATCATTGCCATTGACAGTCTAAACTCCCATGTCTTAAACAAAAGATTCATTTAGACTACCATATGATCATTGTACCCTTGTACTTGTTATGTCTTTTTATTTTAATATTTTGTTATTCTAAGGGCAAAATAGTGAGAAAGTGAACGTACAGTTTTCAAATATTTGGAAGTCTTAAATGTTTACATGAAGCCAATATAAGAGGTATATTTATTATTTACTCTTTGCTTTTGTAAATTCGAATTGATTAATCATTGATTTGTTTTGAGTTTTTTGACCTCGCTCTCTCTCTTTGAACCTTGCAATCAAGGATCTTTTAAGGATAGGTGAAATGCCAAAAAAAAAAAAAAAAAGATATCAATTTTTTACCAGATTGGTTGAAAAATATTAATTAGTTAGTTAGTGCTACTAGTTAATTTAGCAAATAGAGATGTGAGGGTGATATAAATAATTAACCTGTTTTGTTCAAGCAAATGGCATGAAAATGGTCGAAAATTCTTTGGTTCCATACTTTTTTCCAATGTTTTCAGACTTAGTCTGAGCAATGCATATGATCCGAATATAGTAGAGGTCAAGAGTTAATACGTAAAACTGGAGTTTGAATCGTGATTGAATCAAACCATTTCTAAGGTTGGGTCAAATTCAATCGGATTAAATTAAGGATAAACTCAAGTTTGATAACACTGCTCTTTTCAGTAGGATTAATCCTGTATAATCATTAAACTACTCACATCTATTCTAACTATGATTGAATACTTAATTTTTATCCTTTTACATTAATCTTTTATAATCTATTTAGTGATAGTATCACCAATTGGATGGCCCCATAATGAATTGTAAAAGTTCCCACAATTAATAATCAAGAAAATAAAAGACTGTCTCTACACGTCCATCCCTCTCCTCTTCATCTTTCCATCTTCACAACCACCTTTTTAACGCCTCCTCATCTCAAATGAATAACTGGGTTACGATCGCTTAATTGGAATAGTATCTATTATGGTTCACTTAAGAGTAGTTGTTGAAAATTTTTAGCAAGGTATAAAATAGTTCTCTCTCAAAATAATAGAAAAATATAATCATTAGCAGATGAATTATACTGATGAGCATACTAGGATTATAATTAAAAGCTCCAAATAAATAATAATGATCCTTTGAAGCACTTATAAAAGTATCAGGAAAAATTTAGACTTCTTTTTTTCAAAATTACTTGCAACTCTTATGAAAAATCTAGATGAAAGAAAAAACAAAAATATTCTTTATTTGTTCTCTTAGCAAGTCTTGATGAGTAAATCACAAATACACCCGAAACTGTTGATAAGATACAAGAAAACCAATTAATTTTGCAAGTCATTTTTTATGATTATGGAGACTGTAACAATGGACTAGGTTTATAGCCATAGTTTCAGAAGTTATGATGATATAATTGGGTATTAACAATGGTGGATGGAATATATGTGCATATTTTTGAAATTTTGTAGAAAAGTGAATTCTCGCTTTAGGAATTTGAAGGACGTAACTAATCAAAAGCAATAGGTTTAGAAATTTTGTACCAATCATTTTTGAGACATTTGGACCATTGTCGTGTGCTCACTGAAACCAACGAACCACGTTTGATAATTGTAATATTTGACAATAATGAAGATATAAAAAATATAACAATACATATATGAAATAATTGTACTGTGAAAATTAGAAATCGTTTTTATAGCCTCCGCCAAATAAATAGCTTAACAAATGGACACGGAATATAGCAAATTTAGTCAGTAATTTTAAGGAAAGTAGAGAAGCAAGACCGAATGCCAAATAAAGAAAGAGAAAGAGAAAAAAAAAGAGAAGATTTCTATGCTCTCCTTAACCATGCTGTTAAATCAATCATTTAACTATTAAAATAAATATAATAATTAAAAATATTAATTATTTTAATAGTTTGATCATGATTGGATATGATGCGAGCCGTTAAATAGGTCATATCAAAATTAATGACGAAACCATGGAATTTCACATAAAACTCATTATCACTTACTAAAATAATGTTATATGATTGAGGGAAATTCTACGGTCTTCTCATTAATTTTAATGGGACTGATCCTGTAGAATAGTTAATATTCTATTACCATATTTATTTTAATGATTAGATAATTAACTAAACGTTTCTATTGACAGGACCATAGAAGTTTTCATGATTGTAATAAAACCAGTGTTGTCAAATCAGGGTTAACCTCTCGTTCAACCCGATTTAACTTGACCCCTTATTAAAAATGGATTGGTTCAACCATGGTTAAATCCCAATTCAACTCGATTTTATCCCTTAATCCTTGACTCTCTAGTATGTCCAAGTCAAAGGCCATAGCCAGTTTGGCAACATTTGATAAAGTTGCTCATTGGTGTCATCATTAATCATTACCTTTCCTTCTATAATAATAGCTTTCACTAGCTATTTGATACCATTTACTTTTTGCTTCTCCATTATGTAAAGTACTTTTTTAAAGCAATTATCTGTTCTTGATCGATCCCTTTTAGCAATGGAGGACTAGTGAGGCTTGTACCTAATGAGCTATGGAAACTTGAGAGCTGCTTCCTATGGCCTCAAAAAGACCTTTCTCGGAGTTTCTAAAAATGCTTTCGATTTTTCTCCAAATTCTATGGGGAAGACATGAACCGATAACGAAAGGAGTCTTTTTGTCTTTTATTTACTTTTTCTCTAATAGATGTTATTGAATATAGTAAGATAGGGTTTAGCAGATAAACCAATCAAATGAACGAAAATCGTTATTATGTTATGATCTTTTGGTTTGATAGAAATCGTTGTTTGTTCAATTTAGATTATTGGGTCCAACCTATATGAGCTTGTAAGAAATAATAAAGGAAAATTTAAATATATTATATATTTAGAAGAAATAAAAATATGTGTATCTCTCATCGTTACGAGAAATACGGACTGAGAAGAGATCAAAAAAAGTTTACGGCTGCGGAACAGATTAAGGAACCCGCAGCTAAGGAGTAAGGAGAAGTATCGACCGCGGACAAAAACGGCAAACCAACGGCTAGGGAATTAAATATCGCGACTTGAAAAGCTAGAGATGAATTGCTGTTGATCCTTCACATACCTTCTCAGCGGACATTGAATTACAAGGGAAAATCGCACTTTCTCGAAAAGTGCAAAGCAAAGGAGCAAGGTTGAGTCTCTATTATTATATTGGATATTTGAATTGGATGGTTTTCGGTAGACCAACTTTGGATCTACGTTTAGAAGGTCTATTAAATTCGATTGTGATGAAACTTTTTTCATTGAATTTGTAGTATGGAGTATTATAAGATGATTATTTTCACTCTTTGTTAATCCTTCTCAGTTGTCCAAACTGAATAGGTGTTTTTGCGTTTTTACGAATTAAATAATTTTCAGATTTTATCAATATCGATCGTTGTGGTGAAGTAATAGTTATCCACTATATGATAGTGGAGAAAAACATTATAATCTCATTATTAGTTGCTAGTGGAAGTTTTTTGCGTTGCGGTCGCGTGAGTTTTCTCCAATTGAAAATTTCCACGTTAAATCCTAGTTTTTTATTATTCTTATTTAGTTATTATATTGGTAATTGCTGTAGGTAAGTGAAAAAATATCTTATCCTTATAGGATATTAATTTTTCTTAACAAGTGGCATCAGAGCGAGATATAAAACAAATTGTCTTGTGCTTGCAAGGATGGTAGAATTCATCGAGTACATGATAAAGTTGATTCTTCAAATTATTCAATATAGACGTCGATGATGGAAGATATTTTATATTGTAAAGATCTATATGTGCCTTTGAGTGGTCATATTGTAAAACCAAAAGATAAGTTTGATGAAGATTGGGCGATTATGCGTAGAAAAATTGTTGGATAGATCTGACAATGGGTTGATCATAGTGTGTATCATCATATTGCTCAAGAAAGCAAAGTTGATGCGGTATGGAAGAAATTGGAGTCCATGTATGATAGACACTTGAATAAAACCTCATTGATTAGAGAGTAGTGAATTTGAAGTATAAGAATGGATCAAATATGACAGAGCACTTGAACGATTTTCAAAGTCTTGTGAATTATCTATTTGCTATGGAACTTGTGCTTGATGATGTGATATAAGCACTTTTATTATTGAGTTCACTGCATGATAGTTGGGAGACACTTGTGGTGTCAATCAATAATTCTACTTCAAAAGGAAAGCTCATTATTATAATGGTGAAAGATAGTCTGATGAACAAAGAAGCCAGAAGAAAAGAACTTGGTGCAAGTGCTAACATTCGAGCACTAGTTACTGATAAACAAGAAAGATGTAGCAGAAGTAAGACTAGAGGCTTATCTGATAAATCTGATAGATCTGACAAATCAAGGGGAAGATCTAAATCAAGAAGAAGAAATATCAGGTGTTATCATTGTAACAAGTCAAGACATCTAAAACGAGAATATAGAATATGGAAGAGAGAACAAGCAAAAGGTAAAAGTGATGGAAAAGGTAATGACATGACTACTGCAACAGCAGATGATGAGATTGTTGTTGCTTGGGATAATGACTATGTTAGTCTCGCATGTCATGATAATGACTAGGTTATTGATTCTAGTACCTCCTTTCATGTGACATCAAATGGTGAATTATTCTCAACCTACACTGCTGGTGATTATGGCAATGTTAGAATGGAAATGATTGTACATCCAAAATTGTTGGTATTGGAAATATTATTTTGAAGACTAATATTGGTTATAGACTCATCCAAAAGATGTTAGACATGTTTCGGATAATTTCTTGAACTTGATATCTATAGAAAAATTAGATGATGAGGGATACGATAGCTATTTTGGTGAAGGTAAATGAAAGCTCACTAATAGCTCTCTCATAGCGGCTAAAGAGAAGAAAAACAATACCCCTTACTTAATGTCTACAAAACTAAGTAAAGGAGAGGAGAACATGATTGATGAGTCATCAATCGAACTTTGGAACAAACATCTTAGTCACATGAGTGAAAAGTGACTACAAATGTTTGCTAAGAAGGAACTTCTACCTAATGTGAAAGGTATGCCTCTGATAGCTTGCACTGATTGTCTTGTTAGAAAAACCACATAGGGTTGCATTTTATAGAAATCCACCTACTATGAGATCACATGTACTTGATATGGTCCATACAGATGTGTGTTACATGAAAGATAGAACATTAGGTGGTGCTCTTTATTTTGTAACATTTATTAATGCCAAGCTACCTAAATCCTTCTAGGGAGAAACAATGATGACGGTAGTTGATTTGATCAACTTATCTCTTTCTTATGTGCTGGATGGTGATATCCCGGAGAGGGTATGGATAGGTAAAAGTATATGCTATGATCACTTACGAGTGTTTGGTTGCGGGCATTTGTGCATATTCTCAAGGATGAAAAAGCAAAATTTGATGTAAATTCAAAGGAATGTATTTTTCTAGGTCATGCACACGATGAATATGGGTACAGGTTGTGGGATCTAGTAAAAGAGAAAAGTGTGAGAAGTAGAGATGTGGTCTTTTTAGAAGATCAGACTATTGAAGACATAGATAAGCTAGAGAAGTCCAAATCCTCATGCAAGATCCCAGATAATTGACGTAGCGGAATAAAAGGGAAACAATCGCAAGACGTTGATTCGCTCACGAATACCCGGCTTGTGATCTTCAAATATCTATTGATTCTGAGAATACCTAGATATTTGGTATCAAAAATCGAAATCTACTCAAGATGACGAGTTTTGGAATAAGAGAGAACACTCTCAAACAAATTTCATTCAAAAAATAACATATCTGTCTCATATGGCATAAGGCTTACATATATAGGCAAGCTTGAAAGTTGCCATAATCGAAAAAGGACTAAAACCTATTAAATTAAATAATATTAAATAGCATTTAAAAGGAAAAACTAAAACTGACATCCTATTAAAAGACATTAAATCATATTAAAAATCCTACTAAATGATACTAAAAATTATTCTTTAGAAATATCAAATGATATTCTAAAGGCATTGACCACATATTAATTATGAATTTGTGAAACCCAAAAGACTTGATGATGCAGCATATGATGAAGAGACGGAAAATCCTATGTCTGCAACATATGCCGCCGGCCTTTAATTTTACACTACCCTTGTTGGAACGGCGTACTTTACATGTCTTTTGGGTTTCACAAATTCATAATTAATAATGTGGTCAATGCCTTTAGAATATCATTTGATATTTTTAAAGAATAATTTTTAGTATCATTTAGTAGGATTTTTAATATTTAATGTCTTTTAATAGGATGTCAGTTTTAGTTTTTCCTTTTAAATGCTATTTAATATTATTTAATTTAATAGGGTTTAGTCCTTTTTCGATTATGGCAACTTTCAAGCTTGCCTATATATGTAAGCCTTATGCCATATGAGACAGAATATGTTATTTTTTGAATGAAATTTGTTTGAGAGTGTTCTCTCTTATTCCAAAACTCGTCATCTTGAGTAGATTTCGATTTTTGATACCAAATATCTAGGTATTCTCAGAATCAATAGATATTTGAAGATCACAAGCCGGATATTCGTGAGCGAATCAACGTCTTGCGATTGTTCCCCTTTTATTCCGCTACGTCAGTTGGTATCAGAGCCGCATTCACTCTTGGAATATCATGGCGCCTTGCAGATTAGTTAACCATCGACGTATAGATGAGATTTATGAGCGTGATAACTTAGATAAGAGGATTGGAGCTATGATCGATGAGAGGTTAGAACAGAGGATTGGACAGATGATCGATCGGCGACTGGATGCTGCAGTAGCCCAGATCACAGAGAGGGTGGAGGCACTTTTGGTGAATAAGAATAAAGGTAGAAACCTTAATCCTGATCTGGTGCCTAATTTTGATTTGATACATGATGTAGGTTATGAGGAATCGGATGATGACTCTTCTTTTGTTAAGGAAGATAATAGTTGTAGGGAATTAATGATGAACACAGAAATCCTAGAATTTGATGATGATTTCTCTTCTGTTGATGGGGATTATTATGATGAAGAACCAATATTTGACATTTATGAGGATGAAGAACCTATGTTTAAAGCTGTAGGTGATGGAGGACCTATCTTTGACACTGAAAATGATGAACAAGAGATTTTCACAAAATATGATGATGTGTTTAAGGCTGAAGGAGATGAAAAACCTATTTTTGATGATGATTATGAGGATAAAGAATTTTTGGAAAAAGTTGAAAATTTTCAGCCTATTGTAGGCAATGAGGTTACTGAGGAGGTAGCAATACCTGAGTTTGCAACTATGGTTGTAAAGGAGTTTCAGGTTGTGTTTTTTGAAGAGTTGCCAGATGGGTTACCCCCATTAAGAGACATTCAACACCAAATCAATTTTGAACTAAGTGCAACCCTTTCAAATTGTCCTCGTCATCAAATGAGCCATACAAAATATGAAGAGTTGAGGAGACAAGTTGAGGACTTACTGCATAACATGATTAAAATTCGAGGTCGAATTTTGTCCAGCCTGGAGAGGATGATGCAGCATATGATGAAGAGACAGAAAATCCTATGTCTGCAACATATGCCGCCGGCCTTTAATTTTACACTACCCATGTTGGAATGGCGTACTTTACATGTCTTTTGGGTTTCATAAATTCATAATTAATAATGTGGTCAATGCCTTTAGAATATCATTTGATATTTCTAAAGAATAATTTTTAGTATCATTTAGTAGGATTTTTAATATGATTTAATGTCTTTTAATAGGATATCAGTTTTAGTTTTTCCTTTTAAATGCTATTTAATATTATTTAATAGGTTTTAGTCCTTTTTCGATTATGGCAACTTTCAAGCTTGCCTATATATATGTAAGCCTTATGCCATATGAGACAGAATATGTTATTTTTTGAATGAAATTTGTTTGAGAGTGTTCTCTCTTATTCCAAAACTCGTCATCTTGAGTAGATTTCGATTTTTGATACCAAATATCTAGGTATTCTCAGAATCAATAGGTATTTGAAGATCACAAGCCGGGTATTCGTGCGTGAATCAACGTCTTGCGATTATTCCCCTTTCGTATTCTGCTGCGTCAGTTGGTATCAGAGCTGCGTTCGTTCCAGGAGTAACGATGCCATCTCGTAGACAATTAAACCAGCGATGTGTGGATGAAATCTATGGCCGTGATGACTTAGGTCGACGAATCGAAAAAAAAAAGTTGATTGGTGCTTCAATCGCATGGTGGATCAGGTCACAGAAAGGATAGAGGCACTTTTGGTGAATCAGAATAAAGATAGAAACTCTAATCCTGATCTAGTGCCTAATTCTGATTTGATACATGATGTAGGTTATGAGGAATCAGATGATTACTCCTCTTTTGTTAAGAAAGATAGTAGTTGTAAGGAAGTAGGGATGAACGCAAATATCCTAGAATTTGATGATGATTTCTCTTCTGTTGGTGGGGACTACTGTGATGGAGAACCTATTTTTGACACTTATGAGGATGAAGAACCTATATTTAAAGCTGTGGGTGATGGAGGACCTATCTTTGACACTGAGAATGATGAACAAGAGATTTTCAAAATATGATGATATGTTATTTTGAATGAATTTTTTTTGAGAGTGTTCTCTCTTTATCCCAAAATTCGTAATCTTGTGTAGATTTTGACTTTTGATGCCAAATATCTAGGTATTATCAGAATCAATAGGTATTTGAAGATCACAAGCGGGTATTCGTGCGCGAATCAACGTCTTGCGATTGTTCCCCTTTCATATTCCGCTGCGTCAATAATGTAGACCCAGTGCCATTTCGTGAAGATTCTAGTAATGATGGAGGAGATGTGTAAAACTCAGTTGAAGATGATGAGACATCCAAAGAGCTTGATCGGCATATTGAATTGAGAAGGTCTTCAAGAGCAAGAAGACCATACATTAGATATAATGTAGAAGAGTATGTGATACTAGCAGACGGGAGAGAGCTAGAATGTTATAAAGAGGCTATGCTACATGAGCATGAAAAGGAATAAGTAAAAGTCATACAAGATGAGATGAAATCGTTGCATGAGAATCATACACATGATTTTGTGGAACTACCAAATGATAAGCTTATTTGTTGCAAACACATGACTAGTGTGATGGTACCTTTCATATGAGTTGGAGGGGAATTTATTGGGTTTTTGGGTCCAAGCTATATGAGTTCATAATAAATAATAGAGCATACCCTAAATATTATTATATATTTAGAGGAAAGAATAAAAACTATGTGTGTCTCTCATTGTTGCGAGAACGACGGACTGAGAAGAGATAAAAAAAAGTTTACGACTGTGGAAAAAGAGACCAAGAATCCCGCGGCTGAGGAGGAGTATCAGTGGCGGATGAAAATGGCAAACCGGCGGCAAGGGAATTGAATATTGCGACTTGAAAGGCTGGAGATGGAACGGCCACAAAAAAAAAATGGAAAAAAAAAAGGGAGAAGCTGGAGTTTAATAGCTATTGATCCTTGACAGATCTTCTCATCAGACGCTGAAATATAAGGGAAATCGCACTTTCTTTAAAAGTGCATAGCGAAGCAGCAAGGTTATGTCTCTATTATTATTAGAATATTTGAATTGGATAGTTTCCGGTTGAGCAACTTTGGATTTTTATCCGAAAGGTCTATTAAAACTCAATTGTGATGAAACTTTTTTCATTAAATTTGTGATATGGAGTACTATGAGGTGATTATTTTCATTTTTTGTTAATCCTTCTCAGTTATCCAAATTGAATAGGTGTTTCACATTTTTGCGAATTGAATAGTTTTGAGATTTTATCGATATCCACCGCTGAGATGAAAGAATAGTTATCCACTAGTATAATTAGTGAAGAAAAACATTATAATCACAATTGGTTGATAGTGAAAGTTTTTTTTTTTTGTTAATTACGATCTTATGGGTTTTTTCGAATTAGGGTTTTCCACTTTAAATCCTGATTTTTATTATTACTTTATATTCAGTTTATTATATTGGTAATCACTATAGGTAAAAAGAAAAATTATCTTATCATTATAGAATATTAAATTTTCTTACCAATAGTAACGTAGGCTTCAAGAGAGTTGAAGTCAATTTTAGATTTGCAAAATTTAGTGGTTTTGTTCAATTTAGACATTAATATTAAAGGCAAGTTAAATTCTCAACGTGCCTCTAGCTTGCAAGAAAAAGGCTTTACAGGAGGAGGATCTGAAAATTAAAGCAATACCAAAAGAGCTTCAATGCGACAGCTGAGTGGATGCGGGTAGTATTCAAGAAGAAGAAAGGGAATGATGGTGTTTAGGTTTTGTTTGGCCATTGGCAGTTTAATTTGGAATACTTGAGAATTATTATCGTGTTTTAACCGCAGTTAAGGAGTTGATGATCCCATTTACGGGCAGCTTAACATAATCCAAACTAAAGAAAAAGAAATATAATGGATATTATACGTTACGATTTCTAGGGTCTCATAAGCATATCTGTCCAATTAATCATTTATAATTAAAATAAATATAATAATTGATATGTTAAGTATTTCACAATGCAAGCACAAATGATGTTTTGTACATGTGATCATAAACATAAATAATATAGAGAGAGAGAAAGAGAGAGCATGTGTAAGTTCCAAATGGTAATTATCTTAAAAAGTATCCTTTTTTTCCGATGATGTGTAATTAAAATTTTATTCGCGTATACTCAATTTGTGTTATATCCATTTATTGAGCAATTAATTATCCCTTTCTTTTCCTTTTTTTTTTGTTATTATCTTATAATATATATTATTTAGGATCTTGTGTTATAAGTGTAAGAATATTATATTATGCTGATTTTTACCATATTTACATGTGTATATTTTTATTTATTCTCAGGAAACTGAAAATATACACGAGGTTTTATTCCAAGGGAAAGGATTTATAAAAAGAGACAAGATTTGGATATGAGCAAATATAAGCAGGTTAAAATGTAAGCCCAAAAGTGTTCTAAGCCCATCTTTCAGCATAATTAGCCAACACGTCCCCTAACCCCAACGCACGTCCAATAATTTTTCATCAACTCCACCAATTACCAACCTAGAAGACCATTCAAAGAAAAACATCTCGTGTCCCAGCAGTTTGCCTGTCCCTAGTCCACGGTATTGAGCTCCTCGTTTGAAGCCCACTGTCCTGTCAGGTTTCAAAGACCTTCCCAAGGAAAATATGTACAAGCCCGGGTTCAAGAAACGTGGAGATTAGTCACAAACAATGGCTCAGAAGAAGAATCGACCACAAAACTTAATTAAACCCTCCTTTTTCTCTTGATTTATATTGCAATCATAGTTCTTGTTAATTTTTGCATTGCACTTAAAATAAATAGAAGGGTTAAGAAGATCAATCTTGGGTTTAACGTGGAGTTTGAATTGTTCCTTACTCTTCATGATCACATAATGTCTCCTACCAAGAACTTCATGCATCAATTTTATAGATTACCATAAATCTAATGCTCAAATGAGCTACAATAAGCATTACACAAAAGAAAACACAAGTATAATGCTTTTACAATATTTGCAACTATAATTTCTTCAAATACTACGATTTTCGCTTACTAAAAGAAAATTCAAATTTAAATACAAGAGGACAAGCACAAATAAATACTTAATAACTTTGTTGTATAGCAAATGAAAGCTAAAGTGGATTTATTAAATCCACAGGATAAAAGTTGGGAAGGTGTCTCAACTTTTGTATTTAGGCAATATGGTATATATATATTCTTTTTACAATATGGTGTCTCAAAATTTAGTAATTGGCTAAATCAGTGTCTCTATCTAATTTCAAAGTAACTCTTGTTAATTTTGTGATGGCATAGCATTTTTTTTTTACATGTGCATTGCACTTTACTCCGTAAAATTACTTCCCTCCCCTTAACCAACAACTTCTTTTTCTTATCTCATTCTGTCACGCCCCAGAGGGTACCCTAAACGTGGCAATCCGCTACACATAATATTAAAGCTAATGAATGATAACCTTAGTCATGCAAGAGCTTTGATATCATATGCAAAGCATGCTTCTAAGATAGTAGGAGACTTAAAGAGGTATTACGTTTAAATAGATAATAAAAGCATGCAAGAACTTATAAAGGTAAACATGTATTAATCATTAAGATAAAAGTTTCGTACAACTTCTTAGGGGCATTCTCCTGTTTTAAAAGCCTTACTCAAACTAAGTCTTTCAGAACATACTTGAATATAAATAAGTCTATATAGAGATTTTTTTTAGAAGTCTACATCTAAAACTAAATATATAAACTTCTTCCAAAAACTCCTAGTAGCTTTGGCTCAACTGATAAAAGGGGCTCTTTGGTGCCAACCACAAGTAATCAAACTGCAACAAAAAGCTATAGGGGTATAAGCAAAACTAGCTTAATGTGATAACTCCATCTTCAAAACATTTCCAAAAAACATATAAATATTTTAGACAATCATATGAGAATGCATCAATCACATAAGCAAACAAAATACACACGATTAACCAGAAATCATTTGTAGCATGGATTTTACGTCCTCCATGTCGAGGGTTGGGTGGTTACTGGCCCATACAACCATCAATAGTTGTAGACTTACCAGCTCCTACTTGCCCTATAGACTTTCCGGCTCTTACTAGCCACCACTACGACTCCTCGTTTCCCCACACGAAGAATAATAGTAAAAAATAAATGTAACTCACAATTTGTTATGCATGAATCGTTTTTAATATTGGTTTATTCAATTATTGGCAAGTTCAAGTTAAAGGTAACCAAAACAATATTCATCATACCATTGTAAGAAAACATAAGTTATTCATCAATTCCTCTTTCGATATACTTCGCTTTTATTCAACAATCACATCATTTAATCATGAATCCAAATCACATAACATTTATTCATTTATCTTTTTCCTTACTCTCTAATGCAACTACTTACAAGCACCATCAAGAAAATGTAATTAGTAAGGAATTGACTCACTCCATGATGATCGCTCCTAGTTGAAATAATCTTCCGCGAAGGCGATATCGGTTCCTTCTTTACCTAAACAAGATGAAATACCCAAAATGAGTCTTTCATAGTATTTCTACTTTAAAAATTCTAAGTCTATCTTTAATTTGCAGTAAAATCGAATTGAAGGAAGTTCCAACTTAAAATGGCCATAACTTGCTCATTTTAACTCGAAATTTCACACATTATTTGTCATTTTCTACCTACTCAAAAAGATCTATCCATTTCAAAGATTACTTTTACTAAAAAAGGTCATTTGGATCTTGGATTAGAAGGGTAAAGATCTATTACGAAAATTCATTTCTTGAAAAACAATATTTTCTAATCCTTCCTTTACTAAGGCTGTTTAAGTAGAACTCAAATATGTATATTTTCGAAAAGAATTCCTTATGTATATAAATAGACTCATCATTTATGCATGAAGCTATAGATGTTGTCTTATTTAATTTATTTTCTTAAAACAACTTTTTCTAGTGTTTTTAGGAAATTTGGATTTGTTAGACTTTACTTTATGTGGTGAAGTAACTTACAAATTTTTTGGATGATCAAAATTTAATATACTATATTTTGATTCTTTAGTTTATCAAAAGTGAGTTGAAAATAAATTTAGGTCTTTGAGGTTATTTACAAAATTTAATTTTAGGAATTAAAAAATAGAGTTTTCAAAAATTTTCTTTAGTAGTACTTGATGAGTTTATTCTTTGAAAATTTATTTTTATTTTCCTTATAAGTTGATTTTCTTGAAAACTTATTTATCTCTTGGTTTAGAAAGTTGGTAAAAATAGTATCAAGTTATTATTTATATATCAAGACTTCTTTTGTTATTTGGAAAGGAAAAATCTTTAGATTTTAAAGAAACTTCTTTTATTACTAGTTTGAAATTCCATGATGAGTTTACATAAACTTTTAAAAGAGATTTATTTGAAAATATTTTTCTAAGTCTTTGCAAAAACTTTGATCAAATTTCACTCTTTCATCAAAAAGATTCATTTTTACTTGAACAACAACTTATTAGTCATGCATGAATATGATCATGTCGTTTATAAAAGCTAAAAATATCACAAGATAAGATAATAAAGAATATAAGAAATAAATAAGCATAATTATAATTGTCACGTATTAGGAGCCTTAGCTTCTTTAAGGCTTCCCCGGATTAAGAATAGACTAGTCCCAAAAGAAAAAAATAAAATTGTTTTGACTTGAGGACAAGTCTAAGACTAGAAAGACTAGTCTTAAAATAACTTGAAAGTAAATAAATTGCAAGGTAAGTAAATAAATTGCAATAACAAAGGAGCTTATATGCTCTAAAAGATATATATAATTACATAGATATATTTAGTTAGATAAACATAAGAACAACATAAAGGAAAATAGATTCATGAATAAGAACAAAGTATGAACATATTATTACTATCCTAACCTCCATGGGTTTAGAAAACACACACTATGTTCATACTAAGAAAATGAACATAAGGAAGACTTAAAGAAGCATTACCTATGAAAGATAAACTAGAGAGAATTTTAAGAGAACTTTTGGAGAGATTTGAGAGAGTAATTGTAATATATGAAAGGTGTGAAGGAAATGAAAGGAAGATGGGGTATTTATAGGAAAAAAAGTGGAGGGTAAATTGTGTTAATTAAAGAAATGAAAAATAAAACAATTTGAGGGTGAATGGGGGAGGGCCGACGCAATTTATGAGGAGAAGAGAGAGGAAATTTAATTTTTTTTGTACTTTTATTAATGAAAAGTAAGATATGAGAGATGTAAAATTGTATTAGAAATGAAAATTATAAGAAAATAAGTGTATGGTTGTAAGAGTAGGTTGAAAGAAAAAGTAGAGATAGATAAATAGTGTAGAATAGTAATAAATAGTGTAACGTAAAGTAGATATGACAAATAAAGAACCGACAGTAAGAAAATACACGTATAATTGTGATATGTGATATTTTTAGTTACCGTAAAATTATAATATTGATAGTTTTGAAAACCTTATATCTTTATGAGTCTAACGATATATTCGAAAAAATTTACTATTCTAAGCATCGGGATACCCTTTTCGAAAACTGTATTCGATCGGGCTCAAAACGAATTGCGGTTCAACTAATCTAACATTTTTAAGCTTTCTCATGTTATTATGAACTATTCTACATACTAAACCCTCACTTACTCACTTAGGGTTATGAACACGGGATTGCCGGACTTAAACGGTTGTGTCTGACTAGGGTTTTGTTGACTTTATGATTTCCGATTGACTTTTTAATTAGGGTTTAAGCTTAATCGATCGTAAAACTTTGGGGGTTTTACACAGTTAGTCCTTTCCACTCTTCACATTCCATCATTTATACCTCACAATAACAATGAATGGTTCTTATGGACACTAAGCTTGATTGTGTAGTTGTAGAAATCTTCTTTAGACACTCTCAAGTGGAATCCTATAACTGTATGGAGTCAAGTGGTTAAAGTAGAGGTATGATCATGCTGTGGAACAAAGATGTGGATGTTGTGTATATGATGAAGCATACAGATCATGAAATGCATCCTTATGCTCATGTATTAAACTTAAACACAAATACGTGTTGGTTTTTCTCTAACATCTGTAGGTCTCCCAACTCCAAATACAAACCTATCTTTTAGCAAGACCTATATGACTTTGCTTCCTATGTGGCTAACAACCTCTGGCTCATCATTGGGGAGTTTAATGATATCATTAGTACCTCAAAAAATGTGGAAGGTCATCCTTCAAGAAAATATAGAGCAGCTAAGTAAGTTGTTTGCATGAATTCTTGTAACCTAAAGGACTTATATATTCTTTAGGCCCAAATTCACTTGGACTAACAGACAAACCATTAAGAATCTCATCTAACTTAGACTAGATAGGGTTTGGGCGAGCAATGAATGGTTCTCTCTTTACCTTGACACTAAAGTTTTCCAGCTTCAATCATAGGCTTTTGGCCATTTCCCTTACTTTTAAGCACTATGCCTTACTCAAATCTTGATTAGGAAAAAAAAAAAAAAACCTTCAGATTCTAGCTTATGTGGTTTAACCACCAAGCATGCTTGCCACACATCAAGCACATTTAAGAACAAAACCAACATAACTGTCTAAAAGCTATTTGGGCCCTCCTTAATCAAATAAGAACCTAGAATGTCAAATTCTTTAGCATTTTGAAAATTGAGGAAAAAAGAGTGATTAAAAAACTAAAGATAATTTGATAAGAAATTAGTGTCAAACCATCTGACTACCTTTCTTTGAAGAAAAATCCCTTAGTGATAAAATATCAAATCTCCTAGATAGAGATGAATCTTTATGGAAAATGAAATCAAGATTGATGTGGGTTAATGAGGGTGTAATAAATACAAAATAATCATTACATCACTATCACCCATAAATCTGGAAAACATATCTTGGCCCTTAAAAATGAAGTTGGTGAATGGATATACTCATAAGACACTACAAAGTAAAACATGGCAAAGTATTTTCCTTCCTTGTTTCAAACCTTCGAGAATTAGACATGTCTCCATAATCTTTTCCTTAGAGATTGGAGAATAGGCCTATCATATGCAAATAAGAAAACCTTAGCTAGATCGGCTAAAAATGTTGAAATTCTAAGAGCCCTTAAATCCCTTAGCACATGAAAAACTGTCACTCCCCAAGGGTATCCTAGTAGTAGTACACAAGCCACACTTATACATTATTACTAGTTAACCTTCGGAGAATGACATATTTTCAAATAACAGAATCTTTTAGTTGCATCGATAAGAAATGATAAATACATATAGGACATAATTAGCAATTATCTGCCAGCAAAAGTAGTGAATATCATAAAAGTATTACAGACCATAATTCTATTCTAAAAGTCTCCAAATACTTGACTGATAATTCATGTACTATCTTATGACTAGAAATAAAAATAGATAACATAATCCGAAGATCCCATATTCTTCTAGCTTCTAAGTTCTTACCAGAACCATACTCCTGAAGGTAACCAGCTAAGGTTCTAGAGTTAACCTAAAAGGTCTTTAAGAGTGTGAGTGAAACCACGAGCTTAGTGAATAACCAAATATATTACACATCCAGCAAGTTTATTAACAAATCATATTAAATGCAACAGTCAAACATATGCTCAGATACAGGCTAGAATGTTCTAGAATCTAACTAGGAAAAAGATTTACGTCCTCTTTTTAGGGTTGAAGAACAATTACTTTATGACTCACCTGCCTAGGAGAGACTAATTATATAGGAAAATCAATGATTTTTCGTCTTAGGGTTATTACTTTAATTTAAAGGTATTTTAACTAACCATTTCTTGCAGCAATCCTTAGAAACTCTCAAAATATTAATCATTTCAAAGTGATACTACGGGTAGTATTCTTCGTTGCTACTTAGTTTTTGTAGGACCAACGAAACAAAGAAAACTTTGAGAGAGCTAACACTTTAGAAAAATTAAGCATTAACAGAAAACCAAAATATTAATACGTAGCAGGTTGCCACCCTTTTTGAACATGCAATAATGCAGTACGTGCAATGCATGACTATATTATTTAATAAGCTAGTAATTTTTATTTAGATATATGGTGATCATACATTGCACACATTAATCAACATGTTATTCCAAATCATCAAACAATTATATTATCACTTTCATTAACTTGTCTTGGCATCACAAACAACCAATTCAAGTCATAAATCATTCTCATCATGCTCTACACAATAATTGTATTATCAACTTTGCATTACATATGCCACTAATTACAAGCACAAATAATATAATAGATTTGAGTTACTCACCTGCTCATGATGGCTAGTCATAGTAGTCTATTGGGAAATCCTCAATAGTATCAATATCACCTATTGAGATGAATAAAAATATCCATCAATAAAACATAAATTATACAACTATATTCCTATGAGTGTTTAATTATCCTATACCGATATTTCTATTACTATATTAGTCTTTTAATGGTCTTATGGTAACAATTATTATTTAATATTTTATTTTTATTTTGCCTTTTTTTAATCTTATTTGATATTTATATTTTTATTAGGTGGTTATAGAGTTTGTATTTAATAGATATATATTTTATCAGTACTATTATTATTACTTTTATATCGTTCCTTAGTTGATCTACTATGATAACTAATAGTTATTTTTTTCATTAGTTTCACCACGTTTCTCTTAATTTTTATTCATGTCATTATCTGTCATTTGTGGGTATTGCATTATCTTTAATTCTAGCTTATCTACTTTTCATTCTTGTATATATTTATACCTATATAATACAATTATCGTAGTTTTAATCTTTTATTATACATAAGTATATTATTTGCAATGGTTTCTAAAGTTTATTTCTTAATCAAGTATTATACATATTAATTTTTGTATTTATTTACTTATTATATTAAATTTTCTGTTTCATCTTCTCCTTCTTCTTCGTTTATTATATATATATATATATATATGTTTATTCTGAACAAAATAAATTTCATCCCAAAGATAATTTATACGTATGCTGGCATCCAATGCTACCGGCGTTGAAATCCAAATGCCGACATTCGTATGTTTTACATGCATCTTCGTATCAGCATATGCTGGTTCAAGGCCGCCAGCTTTACAGCATATGTCAGCACGACCGGCGTAGAGTTTTAAATTACCATTCGTTCATATTACGTAAAAAATATATTGTGTAGCTTCTGTTTCTAGTGTAAGCTGTCTCAACACTACTGGCCTACCCTTGTATGCCACCGGTGTTGAGTGCTTACACTACCAGCATAGAGGTAGTGTTATTACTGTTTATCATCTTCTCCAATTTTCTTTCATTCGAAACTTAGATTTCTTATAATATATATGTATTATACTTGTATTCAAACTTCTCCTAAGTGTTTTTACATGATCTACAAGTATTTTCATGATATAATACTATATATAACATCATAGAATCCTCATATCATATGACTTCGTAGCTCTTGCATATTGTAATTCATATATAGAGTGTTAAAGTTGGATTTTACCTTGTATAGGCTAATATAAAGATGTTATACTTTCCCCCAAGGCTAGATTGGAAGCTAGGTCAGTAAAGAACATTGTTTAAACTTATGTTCAAAATATAAACTAACCCAAAATGAATTTTGCACTTACCTTTCTTGCTCCTTTCCTAAGCTTGGGCTTGCTAATGGAGTTAAATTGTTGGGTTTGGATTGTTAACTATATTGGTGGTTTATAGGGCTAACAATGAACGAATTTGAGCTGCCTTTGGTTGTGCTTGTTGTTGTTGTTGTTTTATGTTAGTTCTAAGTGCATTAAGGGCTTGTTTGTTTCTCCATAAAGAGTTCTCAATAAAGAGTTATTTTGCATGTAAATTCTTACATCAATTATTATGTTGAGTTGGTTTATTTTGATTGGTTTTCAAAAATTTTTCCTTAACTTTGTTTACTTTATTTAACCTATTTGCTTCAATTTTTCGACTAGCTAATTTTAATGAATTCTCAGTCGTGTATCGTGAGCAACTTGCACCGTATAAGTATATATTAATATAATATTATTTAGTTAATTATCATTTAGTTTTAGGATAGTTTATTAATTTAAACGGCTACAAATACGACAGTTAATTGGGAGTTCAGTCTCTAGTATTTCATGTAAAGTTCTACAAATTTTCTAAGTTATTATTAAGTTCAACTTTGGATTTAAAGTTTACGCGATTAATTATTTTTAAGGTTTTATTTCACCCGATTAGGTTTTTCTAAGTTAATAGGCCAATTTTCGTTTCAGTCTCTAATAGCTTTAGAATTCTCTAACTAAAATAATAGTGTGATCCAAATATTTATTTAGAGTCTAGATTATATGTGTATGGATCTGTTGTCATTCGTATTGTATATTTATAACCTCAACGATTCATGCTTAAATTATCGTTTTCTAACTATAAGCTTTATTGATTATTTACTTTATAATACACTTGAAATCTTGTTTAAATTATTTCTATAATTTGAATTTTCGATACTGGTTGTAAAATCTTAACTTTGATATATGTTACCATTTATAGAACTTTGTTTTAGGGTTTGAAGGTATATATATAGGTTTATAACTACTTATGATTTTATTCTAAGGTCTTTGTTGAGTCTCATATTAACTTTCTATTTTCTATTTTTGTATTTCTATTCATTTCTACTTATTTGAAAATTCTCAGGGTTTACAAAACCCTTTAGCAAGGATGGCTTACATGCTATGTTCTTTTTAAACTGTTGGAGCTTTCTTAGTAAATTTCTCATGAACTTCAATCAAAAGATCTTTTATGATTAAAAAAAAAAAAAACTGGATAGCACGAATCAAACTTTTATGTAACTTAAACCTAAAGTGCAAGAAACCAACTCTATAAGCCAATTCAGACCCATAAGCCTCCGCAATACCCTCTGTAAAATTGTTGTTAAGAACCTAGTTGATAAACTCATGCCACTTTTAAACTCTCTCATTTGCCCTCACAAGTTACTTTCATACCTAATAGAAAAACAACTGACAATATTATCTTGATAAATGAAATAATGCATAACATGAGCAAAAAAAATGTCAATAGCCAATGGGTATTAATAAAAATAAATCTTGATAAGGCCTTTGACAAGTTAGAATTGGACTTTATCTACTGGGCTTTACAATCTCGAAATTTCCCTTATTAGCATATTGACTTAATCATCAATTGTATTTCATTAACCTCCACCGAAATCCTTATAAATGGGAAGCCTTCGAATTGTTTTTATCTTAATAGAGGCTTAAGACAAGGTGGTTCCCTTTCCGCCCATCTCTTTATTATTATACCAAAGTTCTTAAGTAGGATGGTTTTACAAAAAGTCTAATCTAAGAGTTGGATTCCTTTCAAAGCTAAAGGTGGAGGTTTCAATATCTCACATATCATTTTTTCTAATGATATAGTTCTTTTAGCCAAACATGAGACGGTAATTCAATAATTAAAAAAAAAAAACACCCTAAGCCATCTTGGGAAGCTTTAAGGTTTAGTGGGAAATCAACATAAGACCTCTATCTTATTTTCTAGTATCATTTCTAATCAATTGAGGGAGCAAATTAGAGACCTTTCTAAATTCAAGGTAGCTAAAAATCTTGAGAAATAGCTTAGTTTTACTTTAAATAAGGGACAAAAAACAACTTTCAACAATTTCAATTCATCTTAGACAAGGCCAGAAATAAAATGAGTGGTTGGAAAGTAAGAAACCTTAGTTGGAAGACTAGTGCTCACAAAATCTACCCTACAAGCTTACCTTTTACTGCTTATAAATAGTAAGACTACCAAATCCACACACACTGTTTCTCTTGGGAAAAAAATCATTCTACCTAAAGACAAAAGAGGTTTTGGTATAAAATTTTTAGCTTTATAACCGGGATAATATCATCAAAAGATGGTGCAAATGGAAAGTACATAAAGTAAAATAGGCTCATTTGTTAAATGTTAAATATAAACATCTCAAATCCATTAGTCTATTAGGGGATAGGAAATCCACAAGCTTTTGGTATGACTAGCTGGGAAGGGTTGGACCTATCAGAAGCATTATCCATGGACTACTCACTAGAAATATGGAGAATATGTATGTATTTAATTATTAGTAAGACATATATCATTGGAAAGAAAGATCATAAGCTATCCTATATCTAGTTTTGTTAAAAAGCATGTCAATCCCATCAACTTTTTTAGTAAATATTTAAGATGAAAAAGGATTTGACTTAGACTCTTCTTCGTCACCATCCACAAAAGAAAATACTACTATATTGGACCACCAAAATTATATAGTAGCTCAACAAGTTGGTTATGGCTTTAGAAATCTTATTTCCCCCCTAAGATTAAATTGTTCCCATAGAGAGCTAGCTAAAATAACTTATCTACATCTAGCAATCGAAGGTCAATAGGCATAAACCTAAACACATGTTGTCCAAGATGCAATGATACAAACGAAACCCTGAATCTTGCTTTGAGAGATCATATACCATCATAGATATTGTCAAACATTGGGAAGCCTACCCCTATTAATATGATCAATCGACAATACTAATGATAAACTTGATAAAAAAACAACACAAACTTAAGCAAAAAGCAATTAGTTCTATGAAGACCATCTAAACCCTCCATTTTTTGGGTCATGCTCTACAAATTATGGCATGTAAGAAATCTTTTAATTTTTAGACTAGCAAAGCAATGAACCTAGAAGAGGAAATTAGAGCTTAGGCCATGAACTATGGGCACATTCCAAAACAAAACAAAGAATCTTTCAAGTGGAGTGCACAAATCTTACCTGGTAACCTCTACAATAAACATGGCACAAACTCAACACCGATGAATCTGTCAACTCACTAAATGGAGAAGCCACCATTAGTAATGTTATAAGAGATAAGCATGGCCATTAGGTTGTTGGATTCCCTAAGAAAATTGGGCACCTAACATTATTGCAATTAAACTATGGGTCATATCTTGGAGATTGGAGCTTTCCTTGCAAAATAAAATCTCCAAATTAGAAATTAATTCGGATTCACAAGTGCAAAAAAATACCTTAACTTGTTATCAAACCTAAATCTAAATACTTAAATTCAAAGTTTATAGGCCTTTTGTAATTATTCTTTCTATCTTATGAATGTTTAAGTTTACTTGAAAAGAAAAATCAAGTGAAGATTTTATCTCCATTGGTGCCTAACCACATTAAATCTCATCATTCTCATAAGAATTATCTTTCATCAGCAGAAATTTATTTCTTCTACCACAATGAAATTTATCGTCTCCATTAACTTAACATTGAATATTGTATTTATCACCACAACATCCTCTTGCTATAAATAGGAATGAAGATTAGAAGCATTGATCAATTATTATTTTTCACCTCTTCTTGATTCATCTCAACATATGATAAGTAATATTTAAGTATTGTTGCATTTTATTGATGAATGGAAAAAAATAGATATATATATATATATATAACCATTATTGCATATTGATCATTAACAACTACTTGGTGTGCATATACAGATTAGGAAAAGAATTTGACATGTTTTTAACTTCCTCTTTATTATTTATGGTCATGTAAAACAACGTGTTTATTTTATGTGGTCTTTATTGTTTTTTTAAAATATTAATAATTTGCTAATGGCGCATATATTCTAAGCAAAAGCGGGAAAATGATAGAGGAGTCTATTGAGTTCTTTTTATTTCTTTTTTAATGTTATTTTCTTCACTAACTCAACGCTACTATATTTGAGTTTTGTTGTATATTGGTTTTTAGGGTTAATTACAAAAACATGACCTGTGTTTTGACTAATTTATAAATACATGATATGTATTATCTTTTTTTATAATTAGGTGACTCGAGTTTCATATAAAAGTGTCAATATTATTTAATAATTTTAGAATGAAATGTGTTAATATTTTATTGGTCATAAAAAATTAATTTTACATTTTTTTCAATTTTCTTATTTTTTTAAAAAATAATGTTTAATATTTTATTTATTTAATTTTATTTAGTATTATTTTTATTACATTAATTTTTTTAGACCAAAAAGACTCTAACACATTCCCTTTAATAGTAATTAATAATATTTACACTTTTTTATAAAACTCGAGTCACCTAATTGTTAAAAAAAAAAACACAGGTCATGTATTTACAAATTGCTCAAGCAATTAACCCTATTTTTTAATCATGTTCTCTATTTTTTGTTGTATTTATAATCTATGCTAATTTCCTTTTATTTCTTTTTCATTTGTGGTGCAGTCCCTAGCGCCTTACATCCAAAACATGACATTGAGGCTTGTATGTTGCATATATATGTGGCAAATGTGATGTTGTTTAGGTTCTCATTAGTGAGTTTTCCTTCGAATTCTTAAGAGTGAAATTGATCATAGAATTAAGATGTGACGATATTGAAGTACGTAGACATCACATTCTTAATACAACTTTAGTTAATGATTCAAGAGTTATAAATAACAAGACTAGTGCTCCTAAAATGTTGACTTTGTTTTGGACTTAAGAAAGTATAGAAGTATGTGTCCAACATGCTAATCATGCTAGTAAGTTGTTTGGAGTTATGGAGTGCTTAAAGGAAGGAAAAGTTATCGGTGTCGAGTTTAAAATGGCATACGAAGGGGGTGATAGTGAGTAAGATGTTGATTTGAAAGATGGATATTCTAATAGTTCTAATGAAGTAATTCTAGGTTAGATAGAGTCAGATGATGTGTTGGTAGATTTTAGAAGAAATTTAGAGGAGTTTAGGATGGAGTTGTAGCTGAAAAAGAGTTCTCACAAATATTGTGCTAATTGTAGAGGTTATTGGGTTAGATGATGTAGTAACAATAATGACATAGACATAGATTATAGGAAGATAGGGTAGATGATGATTTCTATTGGTTGAAACAGATAGAATGGAGTGAGGCTAAGGAAAAAAAATAGTTTTGAAGTTTTGATTCAACGCAAAGGAAGTGCAATTTGTGGTCAGTATGGCATTTGAGAGCACTAAAGAGTTGAAGAGTTGTTAAGACATACTATTGCTGAGTGAAAACAATTTATCTTTACTAGAAACATATGGACATAAGGTAGAGTAAGTGTGTGAGGGATTTGCCCATGGGTCTTGTATGCATGTTTTGAAAAGCTAATAAATTCGTTCCGCTCAAAAATATAAATAACTAGCATACATGTGATATTTCTTTCATGAATAAATATGTTAAAAGTGGTTGTTAGCAAAGGGATTCTTACACTCAATACGTGCATTCCGTATACCAAATTGTTGGATTTGGAGAATTTTAATTAAAGAACAAATGAATATAAATGTAACACATCATCAATATCAGAGAGCTAGGGAAAAAGTATACGTAGTTCTAATGGGTTTTTGGAAGAAGAAATACAATGTTATGGGACTACTTAAAGGAACTACACCATAGGAACCTCAGATCGACCATCTTGGTATGAATTAAAAGAGATAATGATAGGGGAAATTCTAAGTTTGATCAATTATATATCTGTTTTAAAGGTTTAAGATGTGGGTTTTTAGCTAGATGCAAGTGATTCATTAGGCTAGATGGATGTTTTCTAAAAAGACTTTGAAAAGGAAAATGTCATCTTCCATAAGGAGAGATACAAACAATCAAATGTACCAAATTGCTTGAGCAGTACAAAATCTAAGAAAATGCACTCATGATCATGGTTTTTATGCACACTCATGAAATATCTTACTATGAAGGAGAAAGATGGTATGGATTTGATCTTCATCACTAACCAATTGTAGGTAATAGAAAAATAGAGATGATAGAGAGATTCATTATTGTTTTTTGGTATATGTCAGCATTTATAACAATAAGAGACTAAATTATTTTAGGGTAAATTACATTAGAAGGTCCCAATGTTTGGAGTAAATTCATTTTGGATCCTAACATTTTGAAAAGTTCATTTTAGGTCTCAACTCAAAAGGCTATTCTCCTATTGACCCATGTCATTGAGGACCCGAATTGATCCATTTCTTTAAATGTTTGGACCTTAAATGAACTTATCCCCAAACGTTGGGGCCCAAAAGAAACTTATCCCAAAATATTGGGACCTTCTAGTATAATTCACCAATTGTTTTACATGGACTATTATCAGCTTTAATGATCTATTACCCAATGCAAAGCATTAGATGGGTGCCCAACACATTCATGAAAACTAAGGTAAGAGGCACCATGTTTTTTTTTTTTTTTTTTTCCAGTCTTTAGCTAAAGTCACAATGATGCCTGACTTAAATGATGTATCTAAATGGTTAAACAACCCCACAAGATGATTAAGCTAAGACGTTAGTCTAAGGCATACTTCAAGATAAATATATGGTATAACATTATTGATAAAAATCTTTGTGAGGCATTTGATGGTAAGATATTGGAAGTAAGGTGCAAGTTTATTATCACTAAGCTTAAGGACATTCATCTCTATGTTAAAGGTAGAATTCAAAAATAATGAGTAGAATATGAAAAATCTGAAGTGGCACTAACCAACCCTAACATACGGAAAAGAAAAAGAGGAGAAGAGTTCCTCCGATTAGCCAGGAGCTACCAAGAACTGTCCCAGGGGAAAGAAAGAGGTTATAGGATCGTTCGAGGTGAACGGGAAGAAGTCTAAAACCAGAGGCATCTAATATGCTTCCTACATTCAATGAGACGCATCCGATTTAGAGAGTCATCTATCTCTTTGTTTCAATCATTAGAAGGCCAGAGGACACATTCTTGTTGGCAGCAATGCCATAAATACCAGCTTTTACAGCAAAGCAGACCAATAGTACCATTAAAAACTTTCTAAGTCCAAGTTATTTTTGGGTCCTAAGACTTGGATTCGTACTATTAGTTCCGGGCTTTCTGTGCTAATCCGCATTGCTTTCAAGCTTTAGGAGAAATTTCTAATGGAACGAGCCTTAGTTCGGTTCTGGTGCTCAATCTAGTAATAGTACGGGCAGGGCAGGTAAGGGCCAATTAAGAAAGACTTTGTTGGGAAACCCGAGTTCAACTAGAGTAGCGAACCTGGAAAGCTTAGTAGTTAGCCAGGAAAGCTGGAGTAGAACGCAAACTGGATATGCGAATAAAGTCATTTTTTCACGAATTCTAGAGGATAAAAAGCAAAAGTCAAGATAGTGTCAAATATGTTTTGGTAGAAAACCAAAGTTTGAAATTTAGTAGGCAAATGTATATTGTGGATGTGGAGAAACAAACTTGTGTATGTAGGTTGTGAGACTTAACTGAGTTACCATGCAGCCATACTATATGTCCCCTTATATATTTGGGGCATAATCTAGAAGATTATGTCGATTTGTATTATAGCATCAGAACATTTCGAAAGATTTACATGCACACTGCTATATCAATTAGAGGTAAAAAAAAAAAATTTGAAAGCATATTAGAGCTGAGGGCTTTAATTCATTGCCCAAGTGTTCAGAGCAAGGAAGACAACAAAAGAACAAGAGAAATGAAAAGTTTGAGAAATCAAACAAGGAAGATTAACAAGAGATGGAAAGTTTATGATTTGTACACAATGCAAAAAAAAAAAAAAATGGCCATAATCGTAAAGGGTGTCATTTAGTTAGGGATTCTTTGTCGCATCAGTTTGAGCAAGTGAAAGAATTTATATATGTACTTTCTTTTGTCTTTACTTGATACTGTAACAAATTTTGTTAATTTATGGGTTAATATCAATAATGGTATCTGAGCTTTGGCAAAAAGTTTAATTAGATACTTGCAGTTTGGTTTTCAATAATTTGATACCCGAAGCAAGTTTCCGCATAAATTTTTCCTACCTAATTGAACTTGCCTTAAGAAGGAAAAATGTACATAAAAATATTGCTTTAAGTATTAAATTGCTCAAGATCAAACTTCAAGTAGGAAAAATATATGTGAAAACTTACTTTAGGTACCAAATTATTCAAAACCAAACTTCATGTACTTTATTAAACTTTTATAAAAATTCAGGTACCATTTTTATTATCTCTTAATTTATTTGGAAGCGTTTAAAACAAGTAAAGGAGTATATATGACCAAACCAACAAACACTTGCCATTCAAAACATAGAATAACAAACAGAGGTATCATCAAGCTCACAAGAGTATTCTGCACACAAATATTTTGCATTTGTCTCATTTTTTTTTTCTTTGTTGTTGGATCTTTGTTTTTTTTTTTTTAATTCAAGGAATCGACTATATGTTTTCTCAAGTTTGATGGAAAAGCTATTTAGGCATCTAATGCTTTTTAGGCTTACTTCAAGAGCACATTGTTTCCAATCTTAGAAAGGCAAGGTTACCAACAACAGGGACAATCCATGATGCAAGTGTTAAATGAAATCTATGAAGAATACAATATCATGATAGATGTGTATGAAAAAAAAAATGCACATGAGGAGATGGAAAAGGATAGCACTAACAAGTCCACATAACATTCACTTAAGTCTAGTGTATTTTCTTATATGAAGAGAAAGAGTTATCGACTCATGATGACATCAACCAAGGACCATACAGACAAGAGAAAGGAAAAAGAAGACCGATAGAGTGGTGGTACTCTACTAATATTAAGTTCGATGATGTTTGCACTGAAGTCATATATTAGTTTTTTGTTTAGTATAATTGGGTTATGACATGTAATGAATTTTGGCAGTCGAGATAATATGGAATAGTGGTTTTTTTGTTTTGTAGTATATAGATGATAATAATTTATGAATTTTTGTATAGTTTCTGGTTGTAGCTGGGTCTTATGGCTAATGAAGACAAGTTATGGAGATCAATAGTGAAGATAATGTATAGAGTAGTATTGGTTTTTTGTTTCTTAGTATTTGGATGATGACTAGTTATGAAACTTCATATATATGGTATTTGGAGTTTTGTTATAAGTAGTTCATTTTTCTTGAGTGTTGTCTAAATTCCATATTATTCTAATTTCTCTTCCACTTTCGCATATTTTCTGTGGAGTTACATTACTTTTTTCTCCTTTTCCAATTTTCTAGTATGTTTATACTTAGATTTACAATCATGATTAAGCTCACTTCATGTGCTATTAAGTATGTTTAAACTTAGATTTCATGTGACACTTATTAGTTTTATGACATGCCCTAATGTATAGAACCCAATATTCCTAATAATGATACAACCAAAGTAAGAAGTAATGGAAAGTTTGCCCTTGATCGAACACACAGAGTTGAATTCTAACATAGGACTATTGGAGATGACTTTAAGAAGACTAAGCAAGCTGCAATATTTTAGGCATTTTTGCTAAAAATATTTTATTTATAAAATGTACTCCCACGTTAAATTGCATTGTAATATGAGTTTGTGGTTATTGTGGTTCATAATGATGTATAGAGTTTTAAATTGCGTTAAACTGATGGAAATGCCTTATTATTTATAATATGTTTACAGACTCCTGCCTTGTTGAGAAACTTCCCCAACTTTCATTCCTAAATTTTCCCATAAACTTATATTTGAACTCTTCAACAAATGTAGACTTTAGGTGCACATACCCCCCAAAATAAAAAAATGAAAAAATAAACAAACAAACAAATAAAATCTTACATTAAATGTTCTCTTACGACTAGAAACTTTATAAAAACTTTGCAATACTTTGACTTAATCTAGACTAATGGTCATGCTCTGCTTTCTTTGAGCATTATGTCCTTAAGTTGATTTGGACCACTAGGTCAAGTAGTTCAAACTTTCTAGATGATTTAGGCTATTAGGCACTTTAGACACAAGACATCTTCATGCAATGATCTGAACTACTTCCTGTTTCACACCTATTGTCAGTATCAGCTCAAATATAAGAGGAAAATTCACGTAAGTTCTAATCACTTCAACTTGATTTAAACTTTGTGCATTGAACTTCACAAAAACAATAAATATCCTAAAATAAGATTATATAACCTTCATAGTTCAATTTTATTAATTGTATTTAGCCTGCACTTAAATATGTCAATTGATACTTAATTAAATGAATGGCAAGTTATACTTAATAGACTACTCATCACATATACAAGTTAATTTTGCAAACTCAATTTTTTTACGCTATGGCCTTATCAAAATCACAAGATGAGTTTTCAAGTGGTGAAGAAAGGGGACATTAAGTGAAAAGTTGGCAATATATCATCTTAAACCAATACATGTGCCTCAATGCAAAAACTAGTATAAATGTGCATGTTTCAAAAATAGGATATTACTCCATTCAAACTAGTCATTCCAAAGATTAGCACTAAGGATGAGTTCAAAGGATTATTAAATCATGTGCAAACATGCCAATTTCATATATTTTAACATATTCCACATATGTGCATATATGATGAAGTAATACAAGAATTTCACTAAAGGACACTCAAAATTGTCTTAGAGCACAATCATGTAGATTTATCCAACCAAGCTCATTGGATATGCGTTATCATGCATGAAAAAGTATGGTTTATCCATCATATCCAAGAAAATCCAATTTTGTGCATTTGGAATTCATTTTAACACCTAATTTTTCTATTTAAGCAAGAGTGAATTCCACAAAGCCAAATATCATTGGAATGCCAAAATTTGCACAATAATGTATATGAACAAGTATGGAAGCACAAATGTTATCATACAAATCATAATATGAAGATAGGAAGAGTTATACCATACTTGGTGCCATTAAAATCCTTGAGAATACCTATAAAAAAAGGCTCATTTTTTTGGTAACCATTTATCTCTAGGTCCGTTTTTATTATTATTCAATTAACACTAATTATTTTATAGGTATTATCTTATATCTCTATAAACTCATTTATCACTATAATTATTGTTTTTAGTATGAAATTTCTTATTATGTATTCCATCTCATGACCTTTCTATCCCCATTCATAGATAAATTTGAATGTTGTAAATGCCATTTTATTTTTTGACTTTTGGTATAATACAAAGTAATGAGAGAACTATAACATAACATGAGGAAATAGAATAGCACAGTATAAGTTTCTCCAACCATCATTGGTGCAAAAACATGTTGTATATTGCTCATTATGCATTACAATTACATTAGAGTAATGATTTTGACAATTATACTATCTATGCTTTTTTATATTCTTTAACTAATTATTCCCATTCTATCACCATCTTTCTATTGCTACTTTTACCACCACCACTTTGTAAATTTGTCACCACTATAATACCACCAATATCGTTGTCCTCAAGCCACCTACACAGCTCCTTTATCATAATAGTGGCTTGCTTTGGTCCACTGATAATTATAATGGTAATGGTAGTTAGTACTTATTTGAGAATAACAATGGTGATGATAGTGTAGTGAATAGGAGGTACTATTTATGTAGCAACCGTAGTGACTGTAGAAATGGTGGTATTAGTTAGTTGTGTTACAATAAAAATGGTGTTATGTAGTGTGGTACTTGAGATTTTTGACATGATAATTATGGTAGCAAAAGTTTTTGTGGTGGTGATATTGTTAGAGTTTATGATGGGGTGGTTATGATTGATAAGTCTTTTGGACTCTGTTCCATTCATAGGAATTTATGCCTTATCTGATCAGTTTTTAGATAAATTCCTATGATTTTGTGCTTTTATTGTGGAAATATTATTTTTCAGCTCCAAAGATCATAAAAAAAGAAGAAATAAAGTGATTTGAATCAAGATTAGAGTAAAACAAAAAAAAAGTTTGAAGATAAATTCCAACCGCGACCCAAAGATCCTAACCAAGGGTAAGAAAACAAGATAAAAGTCCAAACCGCGCCCTTGATCTACATTGCAATTTGCACTAAGAGAATCGCAACTTATAATTCAAGAGAACAACCTTAATCGTGCCTAGAGTCGCGTCCAAGATTCTACCCATGATAAAAACTAAAGATAGATGATGCCTTTGATGAAAAAGATATAGCTTAAATCATGGCCAACCTTCAAGCTCGTAATCCAAGCTGTGAAAAGTGACCCTGTCTTGACTGTTATGCACATGCTGCCCCTAAAATAAAGCACGTGGAGATATAGAAAAATTCCATTAAAAAAAATTTGCTACACTAACGAATGATATCTCCTTAATTATCTATGTCTATTGTCCATAAATAAATACGCAAAGGTGTTGCAAAAAAATGTTGTACCATATGTAACAACTTCTAACATGGTATAAAGTAGATAGAGCATTTTTTGTGAGAGAAACTTTTCTTCTTGCTAGAGATTCTAGTTTTTTTGGGAAAATACACTTTTAACTAAATGTTTGATCTTGCAAGACATTACGCTTAACCAGTAATTTGTACTTTATTTCATATTATTCCTCTTGAATCTATGTTTAATGTTCATATCCATGGAGAAATAATCATTTTAACTTAGGGTTTGTGAATCCAAGACCTGATTCATGTAATTTCAATGTATTTTCAATGAATATTGTGTGAGCACTTATATTTGGTAGCTTGAACCTTAACTCTTGAGTTTGTGTGAGTGTACCTTATAGATTTGAGTTTAATTTTATTTAAATAGATTGAGAAATAATTCTTTTAAATAGAGCTAGACTTCTAATGAAGTTGCTCATAACCGCCTAGAGATAAGGGTAGAGAAATTTTCTGTCACTTGGTTTTAAATTCATTGAAAATGGGTTATAATTAAAGGATTCTTAATTTTTATACAGGTCTAGATTATTGATAGCTTGGAAGAGATTATGGTGGTCTGACTTATATCTAGAGTTCTTGACCTTGAGAAAGACTTTAACTTACCTTAGTGCATTCGACTGTATAGGTACACTCAGCATACAACTTGTTCAGTTTGTTAAAAATCACATCAAAAGGACTTGGAGAAGTAAACCCTAAGCTCATTCTTGCATTAACAAGCTTAGCTTTTAGTTTTTGCCCTGAAAACGTGTTTATAATTACTTTCAAATCTAGTTTAACTTCTTGCTGTTCATAATGTTTTGCTAAGTTTTTCTTTAACTAGATAGTAGATCAGATTGAGTAAAGTAGATGTTAATGATTCCTAAGGAATACAACCTAATACTTTTTATGCTATTTTGGTAGGTGTGCTTGCTTATGTTAGTAGTTGCAACCAAAGTTGAATAAAACTTATTAGTACTTTTCATATAAATCATTTTTTAAAACAACTTCGTGTTTGAGCTCTAAAGTTTTAGACAAAACATACCAACCAATTATAATGTAGCAATAACAGTGGTGACTTAATAATGTTGTACGGGCAAATGTCATATTTGGCAGCTAAACTTTACTTATTTTAAATTAGCTACCTAAAGTTTAAAACTATCAATTTATTACCTACAAATTTTAGAATGTCATTTATAATATCTAAGTGAGACGTTTAATTACAAGAATGAGCAAAACTTAGGTAGCTAATTGTAAAGTTATGCCAAATTCAAGTAATTAATTGGAAAAATAGACATAGTATATGTATCAAATTGACCAACTTTTGAGCTCTGAATTGTTTATTGTGAAAATGGATGAATTTGAAGTACTAAATATGACACTCATGTTGTATTGATTATGGTAGTGGTAGTGGCAATAGCAATGGTGGTGAGGGTAATGATCATAAGGATAAGGTGGTGGTGATGATGGTGACGGTGATGTGGTGGTGATTGAAAAAAGTGCTAGTTCAGGTTTTTTATTACAAAATTATATGAGAAATTATAAATTCATCCCATAAATTTTCATTTATGTGCGGATTTATATTATGAACTTTCAAAGTGAGTTTTTTGACTCCTTAAAACAAAATAAGGGATATTGCAAAATACTCTCTTGAACTTTCAACTGTGTATGGATTTACTCCTTAAACTTTTATGTATGTGCGGATTTATCCCCCTCCCCTCAAATTCATAGAAAATATTAACTATCCTTAATTGTGCTAATTTTTGAAAGTTTAAAGGGTTTAAAACTCACTTTGAAAGTTCAAATGGTGAATTCGTATATAGATAAAAGTTTAGGGGATTGGGTTTGCAAATTCCCCAAATTATATTTTGGTTAGTCCAAATATTTTTGTAAATGGAATGTAAGGATAAAAATATGAATTTTGTCTATGTTTTATAAAGGAAGTTTTGCCCAGTGCCAAAATTATTTTATAAATTATATATCAACACAATGGATTTTGATCTATAAAGTACCTCAAAAAGTTACAAACCAGCCACTACCTTATAGTCTTTGTTCTTCCTTACTACAAATTCTAATACTTTAGTGTGAACTGCAGTGAAATCTAATTAGCTATCCCAATTATCTCCTTTCTCTCATGCCATTCTTTAACCATTAAAATGATTTATTGTTCATGTTTCTTCGTTATGCACAACAGTGACTTCTTCTAATTCTTAATTTGTTATCATCTAGCCCTAATAAAAAATGGATGCTCCTTTTAAACGATTGTTACCAAAGTCTTTAAACAAAAAAAAAAAAAAAAGCAAAATATGTAATAAAACTCTTCAATCGATTTTCAATAACTCGGTAAAAGCTGAAGTAATTCTGAGGATGAGTCTATTTATTGAGGAAGAAAAAAGATTAGTGTCATTATTTGAGTATATTCTAATTGATCGGTTCCTATTATTATTAACTTCTGAATTTTGTGCTTATTTATTAACATTTAAATTTGTGTCTTTTAGCCAATGAACTTATAGTTTAGTAACATTATCCTTGGACCTCTCATTTGAGAAGTACCAAATTGGAATTCCTCCTTTTCATGTTGTATTTTTGAAAAAAAAAAATTATACTATTTAACACTAGACATACTAAATGAGATACTAATACAAAAATATATTTTTACTTATAACTGATTAAACATATCAAATACTAATATAAAATAAGTATGATGCAGATAACAATAAAAAATAGATCATCCAAACTGTGGTTAGCGCAAACATATCGCTATAGAATTTTCAACACCTCCGCTCACGGATTAGGCAAAACAACCATTAACTAGTCATTAGAAGGAGAGAGCAAGATGTCGGCACACATCAAAATTTCTACATTAGCCAAATAATCACTTTTGAGTGGTACCATGCTAAAGTAGCAAGCAGGACTATCCATTTCTTTGTGGCACCACTTTAATATAAAAGTTTGAAGAGACCGTGAAATTCCTTAAATACGTTTGTATTATCAAATAAAGTTAGGCACTCATTAAGTGCACTGAAGATCTCATCAATTAAAGCAGACACCGAAATTAAAGGAAATCACCAATAGCCCAAAAGTGAAGCAAATAGCTCCCTATGGCCAGCCAAAAGTTGAAGATCACGTTGTTGTAGAAATTTTTTATGGTTCTATCGACGTGATCATCTAATCCATTATTCGATCGATAACATGTGTATAATGATTAATAAAATTATAAAATCAACTATAAAATAATAATCTGTATAATTGATGATACTGACGGAAGAATAAAATAATTCCATTATTCTTCTAACTTTTTCAGGTTTAATATCTCTCCCTTTCATCACTTTCACGCAGATTTAGCGTTGAAAAAGGCCTGTGCAACTTTTGTTACCTTATCCTCCACTAAAGTGTATCCTGTGTCACTGCCCTAATATAAATGTTTGTACATTCGAAACAAAGTGGTATATGATCCGTCACCAATTGGGGAGGGGGGAAATTGCAAAAGCTAACCTTCTAATCATGATTACATGGTCCCCAAACCCTTATAATGTGTCCTTAGAGCGCTGAGATTTTGGCAACGGGCCATCATAGCCACCATGTGATTAGCTTTCTGGTGGGCACAGCTCATCCCCATAATTCGTTTCGTTGTCCTCGATGAAATATAATTGATGTTGCTTCCCTTTTTCTTTTCCCTTCTTTATCTTTTTTTCTTCCCCTTCAATTAAGATCTAGAATATATAAGCACCTAGCCCATAGTGGGTTTGAAATTATTCAACAAACTAGCAATATATATATATATATATATATATATTCCTTTCTTTCTTAAGTGTGTTTAGGTGAAGCATGTTTAGTTTACTTAGTAGTTAAAAACATACATAAAATATTGAGAAGGCATTGAATTCAACGTTTGAATTTTTGGTATATCTTTTCAATAAAATACCATTTATGGGTTTCTCAAATCCTTATTGTGATTTTATAGAATATTTGTAAAAAGAAGAGTGTTAAAGAAAATGTCAAGAAAGCTCCAGATCAGTGCAAAAAGAGAAATGTCTAGGACTATATGAATTAAGTGTCCTCCTGAATACCTTTTAAATTTGTGTAGGATCACTTTCTCACTCTTTTCTGCTTTAGCTGTTGTTTGGATTGTGATACTGTCTTTTAATTTTGGGGTTATGCTCTTCTACAACATGGTTAAATTCATTTCTCTCTTGAGGTTATTCTTTCTTAATATCGTTATTAAAACTGGGCTGGCATGGTTCCTTCTTTTACAAGGAAAATTTGCTTAATGCCACCCAAGCCAATTATTACTTGCAAAGTTTACTACATCATCTCTCATCATTTACACTAGTGTATTTGTATCGATCAACGCTTTCCATGAAATCAATTTAAAGATGATGGATTGTGAAATTGTGAATTAGAAGTTTATTTGAGTATGATATTTAATAACTCAAACTTTAAATATAAGGTTTGATAAGTGAAAATTTAACTAAGAAATGACAACCAGCTATTTTAAAATTCACACATAATTTTTTTTTAAAGAATACTAATTATGATATTATCTCGAAAATGTTTGATTGCATAATTTTTCATAGTGCTTCATTGGACAAAAGTTATTGTACTATATTTCGTTTACTAAATGTATATGAAACTTGATAAAACTATTTTCATAAGAATTAACAAAACTTAAAATTCTTATCTATTATATTTTATGATACAAAATTATTAAAAATGGATAAATAAAATTTCTTAGTAAGAATTTTATTTATTGCTGTTGAGTATCATTTATATCAAATAAAGTAAAAAAGAATTGTACTATTTAGTTCTCTTATATTATACTATCTAATCATTCTTATTATGTCCAGTTCTTACGATCAAATAGCAACAAAAAAAAAAAAAAAGACAAAAGAAAAGAAAGAAATTTTCACCCATCAATCGTGAAATTAAATAAGGAGTTTGATAAAATCTCAAGGCCGGGTGTGAACTAGATTACTTTGAAAGTCGGTATGACTGTGACTGTGAAACATGGGAGTGTGTTATTAAAGTCCAAACTCCGAAGCCCTCATCAAGTGCCATCTCAATGTGACAGGTTGGCAGATCGCAACATATCATCATCTCCATCCATATGCTTTCTCTTTCACTCATGTCCAATGTACATGTACATTACACGTTTGGTTTTCTTGTAATGACAATGTTTTCACAAAAAACAGCAACAACAATGTAACGATAGTAAAAGCCCCATCCAATGGCAATTTTATGAAATTTCTAAGCCACAATGAGTAGTCATACATCAGCACATGGTTCTCTTTCTCACTCCACATTGCAGCCCTAAGATGTGATGAATCATGGCAAAGGACCCCATCCTCAGTTGAAAAATATTTATTAAGATGGTAAAAACAAATAAGAATGAGACTCTTCATTCATTATAATTGTTTGCTTTTACCTCCGGTACTCTAGTTCACATGATGTTTCACTTTTATTTTGCATTTGGCTTACTAAAATAAAATTATCTTTTTGTTTTGATTATTGCAAAATAGATATTCCTCATTTGGTTTAGAAATAACTATATAAGAAATGTCTAATCATATAACTTGGGGCAAAAAAAATTTTCTTTCTTTCTTTCAAAGAAGAAATTGCTATTCTTAATCAAATGTAACTTTTTTTCTACAAATACTCCACCACATAAAAGAATTGATATTCTTTTTCAAGCTTATTCTTTTTGACTTTATTCTATCCTAGTGAATGAAACATAACATTTGTGAATCTTTTTTTGCATTTTTTTATCCCTTTTGGTCGATTTATAACACAAAAGGGGTTAATGTCATGAATGGTATATAAATTTTAACAAAATATGCAATTAGATGTCTAACTTTGAAATTGATCAATTTAGTGCTAGAAAAAAAAATTGTGTACATCAACTAAGGGTATGCATAGTACGGTTCGATTCGGTTTGCTTCTCGAATCAAACAGCTCCATATTTTATGATTCGATTTTTCTTTTAAATTTGAACATAACCATACAATTCGATTCGTGACTTTTTCAAACCGAAAAAAGGGTTCAGTTTGCGGTTCGAACCGTTTTTATTCATGAAATAAAAAATAAATTCTATCAAAAAACTTTCATTACATATTTCTTATCACTAATGTAAATATAAACAACAATATATGAAGTTAATCATTTTTTCAAATAAATATGTAAAACTTATAGAAAGAAAAGAATTTCATCCATTATAAAATTATAATTGTAACTAGTCTCATTTTTTTGAATTGCCTTAAACTACAATGGTATACTAGACTTTATCCTAATATAAGACACAAAATTTAATTCGTTGTATGTTTCTAACAAACATATTATCAATTATATAAATCAAAAAGTAATTAAATAATAGTAGATTAATCAGTAAGATAAAGGGAAAAAAATATTTAGGAATCAGAATACTAGAAGCTAAAATCTAAAATCTATTTTTTTTGTAACAACATAGCAATTAAAATATAATATGACAAATCTAATTTTATTCTCATAAATGATATATATTTAAGTCACAAATTTTAAAAATAATTAATTTTTTTAATGAAACAATCAAGTAAAAATAATATGTTTAATTTTTTTAAATATAAACGGTTCTGTTCAAGGTCCGAACCGAACTGCAAAGCTTTTGCTTTAAACCAGACCGCGAGCCAAACTGTTTAAAAGAAGAATCGACATTTCAATTTGGTTCAGTTCAGTTTGATTCATGTTCGATCGGTTGTTTTGCATAACCTAACATCAATAATACCTTTGTCAAGTTTTTTTTTAAGTATTAGATTAATCAATTTTAAAATTTTTTAGAATCGATTTTAAAATTCAAATATTATTTGCGGCATTATTCCTAACACAAAATTTTCATATCATCACAATCGAACGATATCAATTTTTATCCGTTTTTAGTTTATACATAGATGGATAGACAGCATGACATGATCCACTAGTAGAGTAGAATACAGCATATGAAAACCCATCCCAATTCGTTTGGACCAAAAAGGATGCGATTGGCATTCTCCAGATTAGATAGTGCACACACAATGTACAAAAGGGATTTGAGGAATCAACTAATGGATACATTGAACAATCCACATCTTGGATATCTTTTAATGGAAAATAAGAAAAAAGCATGTACCTTGACGTATAACAAAAGCATTCGGTCGTGACACCACTATAGTTAGAAAAAAAACATAAATCACAGCGGCACAAACCATTTTTTCTTATTCAAACATCCCATGATTGTCGCAAATAAGAACCATTGCTCACTTTTTGGACACGTCGTCATTGTTTGGAATTAAGGTTTTAAATCTAATAAACATGTCACATGACATTCTTTCATTTTTTTTTTCCCCTTTACTTTGTTTTATCCTTGATCCCTTTTTGGCTTGTATTTTATGTTGCATAACCTAACCCACTAAAGTTTAGAAATTCGATTAGACCCAATACCAAACAATTAAAGCATCATGCATTGAAATTTCGATTTTTGAACAGAAACAGACAAATATATCCATCTCTTACATTGTACATACCTATCAATACATTCAAATCTTCATTCATCCAGACCATATAGATTTTCTTGCACGCTTCTAATAGAAACAAACCAAAAGGGGTCCTTGATAATAACTATTGGGGATTGATTATACAATATATAAAAAATATATAAATATGCCAATCCTTTTTGTTTCATCATTTTGGTATTATTTTAATATCATTAAAAACTTTTATTTATCAAGAAACTAATATCGATGAAAAATTAATAGTTTTTTTTCATAAATTGATCAAAATAAATCGATATAATATAAATTATAAATTTAATCTAATATATATATATATATGATATCAACAAAAATCAGTCAATCCAAAGATGCCATTTTTTTTTATAAATGATTTAATAAGAAAAGACAAAGAAGGTAGCCCTGGCTGAGCAATCCATTTCGAGTGTGGGGTTGGTTGCTACTCTGCAGAAAGGCCGAAACGTCTGGTACTGCTTGTCGTTTTTAAAAATCTCTCAGGCCCATGTTCTCAATCATTTCAATCATTTTCACCAAATATTTTTATTTTTATTTCCCATAATTTATACACTGACTTTGTATTTTTTTTTTTTTTATTTCTAGGACATTACAATTTTTTATACTTTTGAAAACAGAAAGGATAAATAAAATAAAAGAAAATAATTATATATATTGATTTAAAAAAAAAAAAAAACCCCTAAAATCTGGCGTTTTCGAAGCCGTGCAAATCGCTAACTCATTCATCGACTTCCTCATTATGGCTACCTTAGCTAGCCTCTCGGCGACCCGCCAAGCCGAGGTTGGCGTCAATGGCTCCAGCTTCTCCTCAACTCGAGGTGTAGTTGGCGGCTCTCTTCTCTCTCTTTCTCCTGTGGCTCTTCCTTGGCTAGCCAACCGAGACTGTCTGAGCCTGTGGATCTCCGCTAGCTCAGCTTCCAAGCAGCGCAAGAACTCATCAGCCGAAGTCGAGCAGGATTGCAGCAGCAGGGCTCGAGCGGAGGAGAGCAGGTGATAAGCTCGGAAGCATCTTTGTGCTCCACCAGTCTCCGAGACTCGGCGATAGCGCGTGCAGTCACATGGAGGTTTCTCAACCGTTGGATGTTTGGTTTTTGGGATCTCATGGGCTGGGGGTGGGGAACCGCAAGGGGCTGTTCCTTAGAGTACACGAGCTCACGTGAGGTAGGGTCTCTGTACGATGAACCCACCGACATCACGTGGCAGGACCCACCACTAGAGCCCGGCACCCTTATCTCCACCAGCAACTCTCTCTCCTCCTCTGAGTACAGATCACCCACCCGTATTACACCAGACCCGAGAGCTGTGGGCCGGCCCACTAATGAGTACACGGCCGTTATCTCCGCAGGATCCGACCCGGAAACAAACCCGAGCTGGAGCTTTAGGTCTTGCACCACCACATTCAGTAGGCCGTTGACACACTGGACAAAAGCGTCTTCCTCCAGCGCGTGACTCCACGCTCCTCTATCGAAAAACCCGATCGCATGGAGCGGGATATCCCCGAAGCACGTGGACGATACCAGCGGAGAAGACCGCTTATGCTTCGTGGAATTGGAATGCACACGCTGGTCGTGGCCATCGGACAGCAGCATCATCGCCGCCACGGGGTTTTTCTCGCGGCGGTCCTGGAGCACTTTGGCAGCTTTCCTAAGCGCTTCGTTGACGCACGCGCTCTGGTCGGTGCACCCGATAGCGTCTAGAATCTTACGCGCGGATCTCCGACCTGTTGGAGTCATCCGGCGGAGGGGCAATAGCCGCTTGGAGGTGGTGGAGAAGGCGACGATCGAGAGGCGGTCGGAGTCACGGAGCGTGGAGAGCACGCACCGCATGGCGCGTTTCAGCATGTGAAGCTTGTCCCCATTCATACAAGCACTGACATCCAAAACAGTAACCAAATCAATAGGCGCTCTGAGAGCGTGAGTAGGCGGGGCTTTGACCTTGAGAACCACGGCGCACGTGGACCCACCGCAGCTCTTGTTAGCCGAAACAACAGCAGCTTCATTTAACAAGCTCAACTCAACATTCCGAAAATGCCCCCGAGAAACAACAGAATTACAATTCGCTCCTGTTGTTACCACGTTGAACCCTTGGAATTCATCTTCCTCGTACGCTTGATCCTCATTGCTCTCATCCGATTCCGGAATTGAATTGAACCTCGATATCGAGGTCGGAGACAGTAAGGATTCATCGTCGTTGTACACCCTTAGGGCCTTACTGTTACAACCATAGTTGCTCGGAGAGGTGGTGGGGTGGTGGTGTTGGTGACGATGTTGGGAGGCTTGCTGGGAGGGTAGTGTCGTTGAGGAGCAACGGGAGCTCTTTCCATGTCGTGTTGCAAACAGGGCACATGAGGATTTGGTGCTTCTTGGCGTGAGACGCAATGCATGGGAAGTGAAACGTGTGAGAACATTCCGCTGTGAAGATTGCTGTTCCTTGTCCTGTCTTCACACTCTGGATACATATCCCGCACCTATTCGTCTGCAAAAATCGAAACAAGAACAAATGAGAAAGATTCGAAATTCATCGGTAATAACATTATAAGATTGCGACTTTAATGTATGGTAATAAATGGTAGATTTAGTTTGGGTTAACTTACTTTGGAGAGACGGAGAGTGGCTTTGAGGAGAGAAAAGCTGGATGGAGATTTAGGGAGGAAGGACTGGATTTCGATTTGGAGGATAATTGGAGCAACCTAGGACTTGGATTAGGACTAGTATTGGTGGTGGTGGGGACTTATAATTTGATGCTGTTTTGGTTTTGCAATGGAGTTTTGGGGTGGTGGGCAAGGAGGAAGAAATATTGGTGGTTGCGGTACTGGTGGTGCGGCACCGAAGGCTTGGGCTTGATACCGGCTTTGATTGTAAGCGGGGAGTGGATGGATTCGAAAAGAAACCAAATCTTGATGAAATTCTAGGACTGTTATTGCCACTCGAAGTGTTATCGATACTATCAGTAGCAGCAGCAGAGCAGCACGAGTAGTAGTGGCGTTTGATCCAGAGAAGACTTTGGTGTCTTTTTCTTTGGGGAATGATGTGCAAAATGCTCTTCTCCAGCCAAGAACCATTTTCACTTGTATCAAATTTTATTCCTTTCCTTTCCTTTTTTTGTTCTCCTCTTTTAATATACTCTTCTATTTTTGGTCTTGGTAGCTTTATGGGTGGTGGTGTTGGTTATTGTTGTCTTTTTGGGGGGGTTTATGGAATTTGGTTTTGGTATAAAGGGAGTGAAAATTGATGAATCATGGGACAAAAGGGAATTGGATTAGATGAGATGGAGAAGGGGTGAGGAGAAAAGAGAAGAAGAATCTTTTTGTTTTTCTCTCACTCTGCCAACAATATTTGAACACTTGCACTTACACACTTTCTTTCTCTATCTTTATGTATCTATTTATTATCTATCAATGGCTGGATGGCAGATGCAGATGCAGATGCAGATGGATAGATAATGAATACTACTTCTAATTAGTGGGATTTGGAAGATACAATGCAATATAAGAACCAGAGAGAGAGAGAGAAAGTGACCCACTTGAATAATAATGTCAAGTACCTTTCATATGTAACCAATAGAGAGAGCAGCTACCCTTATTAAAATGCTATCTAAAGGGGGGAAGAAATTATTTTTTATATATTATTTTTTTTAAAGTATACAAATAATATTGACATCGAAAATTCTAGTATATATATATATATAATATATATTTCAATGGGACTAATCCCATATAATTATTGAGCAGTTTAGATTTATTGTAATCATATTTGAATCCTTAATATTCATTTTAAGTTAATTTTTATAATCAATTTAATAGTAACATTATGAGTAAATTATATCGGAAGGTCTCAATGTTGAAGGGTAAATTCATTTGATGTTCTAATATTTCGAATAATTCAAAAAAGTCACAATGTGTAGAAGAGTAAATCAATTGAGATCCTAATGTTTTTTAGTAGTTCAAAAAGAGGTCAAACGTTTTGAGAAGTAAATCGATTGAAGACTCCATTAACATGTATTAATAGAAAAATATTTAATTAAAACTTAAAAAACCCATCTTCTAAAGTCTCTATTGACATGTATTAACAAGAAAAATATTTAATTAATACTCAAAAGATACTTTTTCAAAAATTAAAATCTTTTTAAACCTTTCAATAGTTGAGACCTTAAATAAATGTATCCTAAATATTAAAACATTTTAGTTTAATTTACCCGTAACATTATATGCAAGACGGTCGTGATAAAATCCATGAAGTTTCCATATTAACATATGTGAAAATGGCAGTTCCTTTACATGTGAATGAATTAATAGCAGATAAGTATCAATAAAATTTCAGAACATAAATATTTAATTTTTCTAGAATCTACATAGCATATATTTAGATATCAGTAGTAATTGCTCAAACTTTATCGGTTATTTTATATTAATTTTTATTCTTTTTTGTCATTGAGGGGATCATTTATATGTTGAGATTGGTATTTGGGATATGGGATTTGGCAAAAAGTTAGTGACTGCCTAACCGACAAATGGAGGTACGCAATGCACAGTAACAAGTCAACGGTTCGACAGCTTTTGTTCAAGTTAATTGAATATAAGTAATATTTAATTTATGGCCAAAAAATAATATTTAATTTTATAGGAATTTGAATATAATACATTATAACATGTATATAAAATTAATATTAATTATGACTTATGATGGGATAGAGTCCCATTTCCCATTCCTATTCCTATTCCACGTTATGGTCCATAAAGAACGACCGACCTGTATGCAGAAGAATGGATCTGGTCTTGTCTCTCAATGTTCATATTTAGAAGGTCATGGGTGCCCTTACCAAGGGCACTTTGATTTGATTCATCTTTCGCCTAAGTTTTGCTACTTTACCCTTTTTTCCTTACCAAAAAATTAAAAAGTAAAGACTATAGGTTTCCTTTTTTTATCACTTCACTTCAGCTATTATCTTTGCAATTTAATACTTTAGATCATATCTTATATAGGTCTAGTATTTCATCATATTTAATTATTTTGATATTATGTTTTTATCTTTTAAAAAAATATTTGTCAAAAAATTGATACTAATAAAAAAAATGACTGTTATTCTTAAACGGACAAAACAGATATAGTACAGACATGATATAAAAATAATATAAATAAGTTACAGATATAATCTAATATAGATACAATACAAATAAAAATTATATAATCTAAATAGAACCTATAAACTCTAGGATCTCCCTGAGCATAAAAAAATAATCCCTTTTTACATGTGGATTAGTTAAAAAAAAAAAGAAAAAGACCTTTAATAAATAAAAATTTCTACATTCTTTCTGCACTGGTTCACCAAAAAATTAAAGGAAAAATGAAGAGTAATTAAACAAAATAAAAAATGAAGAGTAATTAAACAAAAATTTCAAATAATAAAATTTTATATAAATTCATCATTATAGAAGCATTAATGTCAAATCACTTTACCGACCTTGTGCTCTTTTTGACATTGGAATTCATCCTTCCTTAATATCATATGCAATTGATTTTTATTTATAAATTTATTACTTCTATCATTTTTGATAGACTATGCGACAAGCAAACATTTGTAAAAAACTTTTTTTTTTTTTTTGGCATAAATGAATATAGTATTTTGAGAAATATAAATTTGACTTGGTATAATTATCTAGTAACTTTAACTTTAAGATGTAAGTTAAGGGGAAAAAAATTTCTTAAAGCCCATGAAGTGATCTGGAAAATGTAGAATGAATTTTAACTAGGAATGTTTACGTTGCAACAATCTTAAAGGCACATGATATCGAAAAAGTCATTATTATAAGTTAAAGAGATTTTTTTTTTCAAGTAGTTCAAGATTTTATTACATCAACTGCATTAGGTGGGGCAATTATTAAAGAAGAATCCACCTTTTTTCACATCGGTTTCATTGGTGAGTGCTTTATTGAAACTATATAATTGAGAAAAATATTATTACATGCAAAGTATATACAAAGAAATAATCAAACGTTTTATTGCACCCGCAGCAATTCATGGGCACTTATTCAAGAAACTCATAATTGACTTATTAATTTTTGTCGACACTTGACAGTTGCTCTATGTTCACATGTTATGTTGAAAAGTTTTAATCTTATAATTTTATACATTTTATTTTTACTTGTGCAAAGTGCTCAAGATGCAGTTTTCAATCTAGTAGGCCTTTCGGATATAAATTTTTATCCAACTAGCATTACTAATTAAGGTCCTCTTTGGATGTTCTATTATTTATTATATTTTCTATATTTTATTTGCATTATTTTATTTTATTTGTATCTGACCTGTAAAATCTAATTATAAATAAAAAATCTGTTTTTTTATCTGTATTTATTTTTCACAAATAATAAGATTGAAACTGGATGGCCAAAATAAAGAGATTAAAACTAATATAAAACATATATCAAATGAATGAACCAAACACACCTATTAATTTGATACAAATACAGATATAGTGAAAAAACAATCATTCCAAGCAGAACCCGTCTAACAAATTGCAAAGCAATTTATTTTCTCATTTGCATTGATGGGAAAAAAATTATTAATAACAATAAGTTATGTTTTCAAATACATGACATGTAAATATTAATGTTTTCATTTAATGATGATAATAATGTATAATTTTTAATATATTATTTACATATTAAAATTTTAATAAAACTTATGCAACACTAATTAATACACCCAACATATTAATGCCATTAAAATCATTCCGGATATATATACACACGGGTTCCCAATGTCGTGTAGTACCAACTAAATAATTGTATATAATGTGGCCAAAAAAAATTATTGTATATAATGACAGTTAAAATTCATACTCATCATTGGATAAGACGTTTAATGATTTTTGTTTCTTTTTCACTCAAATGCAATGCATATTTTTCATTTGAATATTTCTTTTGAGTCAGTGTGAGTGAACTTTTTTTCATCCGTGTCCATACCACCTGTCACATTAGAATTTGGCTAATTTATTCGATTTATGAGTGAAAATATCTATTTTTTATCGATATTTATTTTTGATAAATAATCTATTTGAAAATAATTTAAAGATAAAATTAAAATAATAAAAATATGATGAAACAAATAAATAATAAATCTATTTGTTTCATCCTTTTTTTATTATTTTGAAATCTTATTTAAGTCGTTTTCAAACAAATATTCATTAAGAAATAAATATAGATGAAAATTAAATATTTTTATTCATAAACAGATGAGATACAGATAAAATACATATAAGATATAAATACAAATGAGATATAGATAAAATACGAATGAAAATTAGATAATTTATTTGATTCCTATATAAATAATTTTTTTCCTCCATTTGTTTTTTTTTTTTTTTTTTTTATAAATATCCTGTGCTAAACGTATATCAAACAAATGCGGAACAGATAAATTAACAACTCTAGATTGAATAAGAAAGTTAACATAACGGTAATTTTAATCATCCAATAAACTCGGCGTTTCATTCTGTAGTCCCAAATCCAATTTGTGGTCTTCATGTCCATTCAAAGAGGTGGGTCCATTCCGTTGGCTGTGAATTAATGAACTGGATATTCGAGAAATGTCTGACCCAATCTTTTATATTTTTTTTATTTTTCCTTTTTGAATATATATTTATATATATAGACGTTAATCGATTATTTAATATGCTTGGTAATATTATAAAAATGGCCATTATGTTATGTTACTAACCATCAATCCCTAGAGGAAACTGTTAATGGATTAAACAGTAGGACGAAACGAAACAACAACGTTTTATCAGATGGTGTCTTCGACAGCAAAAAAATTGGTTACATCGTAACTGGATTTGTCCGGGGTCTTAACTGAGAATTTTGTTCCTGAAACTACGAGACTTGTCCGATCCAATTCGTGGCGATTAGGAAATATGAAAAAAGACAAAGTGTGGTGTGAAATATCTTCTAACTCGGCACGTTTCCAAACACTTGTCACGGATTACAGACCATGACTCAATCGACGATAAGTATCACCGTATAATGAAATCGATATTTTGTGCAATTGGCAATTGGAATCAAAAGAACATTTGTCAAAAAAAAAAAAAAAAAATGTGCAAGCTGCTGCTTCGCTTTCCATGTTGACAAATCAATCGAACATATAAGCAAAATCGAGATCATTATTGGGTATAGCCAGCCCAATAACTCCCGATACTTGAATTTTGGTTTATATTTATTTTAATTGTAATTGAATTAAGATGACATTGACTAATAAATTTATAATTAAATACATTTACTCGAGGTACTTGTTGCTTAACCTAGCTCAATTTAAATTTACATATATATTGAAATTTATCTAATTGGTACGATGTTAGAGCTTTAATATATAGTTGGTTTAAAAGAATGTAAAATTTTCTTGATAATTATGTTAACAGTTTCTTCATTTTCATTTATGGTTGAATTTGGTGGTGTAAAATTCTATTAGTTATGTTGTAGATTTAGAATATATTTGGATTGTCAGTTTTTCATCTATCTTATTTGTATCTTATTTTTAAAGTTTGTTAATGAGTAAAAATATATATTTTTCATTTATATCTTATTGACGGTAAAATATAACCTTAAACCCACTTGGTCTTTTGGGGACCAGTAACCTTTGCCTCGATAGCCCATTGAAGAAGCAGCTCAGTTCGTCTCAGAGAACGAAACACCTCAATCATATGAGCTGGTGTGGGACTCGACCTCGAGTCCGCACCTCAGAACATCTTTTTGAGCTCATCGGGTCGCTGGGTCGATCAGCTCGTCTTCGACTCCACTCGACCTCATATCTCTATCTTAAGAAATAGTCACTTCTCATGGTTGACGGACACCAATACCTTGGTCGTGCTCAACGATGCCAAGCCCTCCTATTCGGGTACCATTCCGTATCTAGTATAAAGTCTTATACTAGGAATCCTGATATGATCCTGAAACCCCATAAATCAACACAACCTAGCAGCCCACCACCACCACCACCCCACCCCCCCAGCTCCTGGCGGCCCTACGCCTTCTTACTAAGGGGATAAGAGGAACAGAAAGTGAATAGGAAAAATAGCATAGAGTACAAAACAAAAAAAATAACATATCTAACATTATATTTGCACCACCCTTATCTTTACCTACACATTGACTTGAGCGTCGGAGTGACCACATCCAGCAACCCTCGGCGCTCCTCTGACCTGTCTTTTGATGTTTGTAAGAGCAATCTCTACTAGGTCAGACTTGGCTCATGCAACATATCTTTTTTTGATAAATAATTTCATTAAAATTGATAAGAAATAGATGCAAAACTTATGCCACACTTACGAATCAAACGCGACATTAGATAAGAAGTGAAATGAAGCTATAAAATAGACGTCATTCAAACATCCTTCAAGAAGATTTCAACAAAGCCACTTTGAGACATTTGAATCAAGGCTTCCATAATAGAAATCTTAAGCTTTTAGTTGATTTTATTAAAAAAAAAAACACATAATTTATGCTTTTCCAAAAATACAAGAAGTTTGAATGGAATAGCACATCATCCAATCAAAGTCCTCGAAAATGCACAAATACATCTTTTAGTCTTATTTAATTATCAATTATTTAATTACATTTTTATATCTTTATTATCTTATTTAGGGTTATTGAGAACTCACTCTTAGTTGTATTAATAGACATTTCCAATTTAATACTCTTTAATCAATATCACATTTTGGGTGTCCAACATTTTGTTATGATCAATCTTATTCAAATCATAATATTTGTAGATAATTTTTTGTAATGGGGTTTTAAAGCCCAAATGGACCTCCTTAGGCATAGATGGTGAACCTTGTAATAAATTGTTTAGATCATAGGTTGGCATGCTTTGAGTCTAGGTCACCTTGATTTAGCCTTGAACAAGTCTTCCAAAGCTAAACCAGGCCACCCTACTTAAGCAATAGCTCAATTGTCTCTTATCAAACTCTCACATTTTTTTAGTGAACTTGCTTAGTTATTCTATGCAAGTACATCGACCTACCCATAACCTCTAGCCCGATACGAGAGTATCTGGAGGTTTTCTAATATAAGAAATATACTTACTATAACTATCTTAGATTATCTTTCCTAAAATATTGGAGGTACTTTCTAGATTTAGTTTCATCCACTTTCTTAGTTTATTGTGTATGTACTCCTATAAACAACCCCAAGTCATACCTAAGCAAGATAAATTTACTCACATTCATTCTCTTATAACTTTCTTGTCATCTTGATCATACTGTTGCATTACTTTCTTGCATACACACTAACTTAAGCATCAAAGCTACCATACTCGACAACCCTCAGATGCCCATTAATCATCTTTTGGCTTGTAAGCCATGATAATGTGAATTCAAGACTTCTTAGGCCCAGTTCTTAAAGATCAACACTTCTGTAGATTAATTACTCTACTAACAAAGATCTACTTGGAATAATAACAAGCACCCAAAAGTGACAAACCCTTAACCAATTACTTCGACACCAAAAATAGAAATGCGAAAGAGGCTAGTAGAGAGGTTTGAGATTGATCTAGAGAAACAGGCCCAGAAAAATGAGAGTGATATAAGAGAGTCTGAGGTTGAATGTGAAAAATAATAAATTGTGCAAGTTTTTTAGCAAGGATATTTAAGATAAAGAATGCTATGTTAGTAGTTGATTAAAATGTTAAAAACAAAGAAGTTTGATGGAAACACATTGTTGAAATTGTCAATGTTGTATTTATAACTGAGAGCCAACCTATGTTATTTTAGATGAAATAAGGCAAATCTTTGCAATCAATGGTCTTGATGCACTATCCCACTATTGTATTGTATAATCATTTGCAAATTATTTATTTCCTTTAATAATATCAATGACTTGACAAGTTCTAATAAAATTTTATGATATTATATTTATCCTAACACTCTCATTTGCATCATCGCTAAGCTCTTGATTTCAATCTGAGTCCCTTATTTGATTTTACTAAGATATAGCCTTTGTGAATGGCCTACTACATTATCGTCTATGATCATTCTATGCTACATGACGTTTTCTTATTGTGTACGCTGCCAAGAATACAGTATTTCAAAGTACATTTTTAGACTCGTTATATACCTTGATTCCTTTGCTTGCATAATTTTCATATTATTCTCATTATCCAAAATTTAAGATGATTTGGACTAAGAACAAATCCAAGATCTTCAATAAGGTTTTAAATCTAATTGTTCTTCTTCATTAGATTAATAGCTATTATATACTCTTATTTATTTTAAAGTATGTTATAGTTACCCATTTAGATCTATCCAAAAAACTACTCCTTCACTAACAAATCTCTAGTATCGATGTAGGCATTTATGATTAGTTCTTTTCCTTGTTTATAAATCAACAAAAAAAAAAATGCAATCATTTTATAATGCTTGAATTTTTACAGTTCCATTAGTTTCAAGCAACATATATGTACTTTCGACATTTTAATTTATAATTCATGAAAATATAAGTTAAATTAAGGTACCAACAATCTAAGTGAAAAATGCTGGAATTCAAAGAAAGATATTAAAAAAAAAAATCACCTCTACATTCAAGTTAGAGACATAGATTTTTAGCTTGAATTAGCAAAAAAGTTGTAGAATATATGCTATTAATGTTTCTTATTAGGTGCTTGCAAGCACTAAATATCAAAGCTTTATTATTAAAGATATAAATGATTGATAAAAACTCAAAAGTGAACTTCGAACAAAAAGGTAGATTAAAATTAAGATTCCCAACTAAAAAGTTTGTTAAGAATATTTCTATCAAAGTTCTTTAATGAAAACTAGAAGAATGAGAAACTTTGTAAGGAACTCCTAAAAATAATATTGAGGATTCTTTAAATGGAGAATCGCATTTATAAAATCAATGAGCTCATTTTTAAAAATTCTACAACCTTATGACCTAGCAATAAAAACTGAATAAATCAAATATTAAATTTAATGCTAAAGAACATTTCTAAGTGAAGAGTTTGTTAAGGTATTTATATAACAATATGAAAAGTTGTCTAAGTAATGTTTAAAGTTAGGGAAAATGTGCAAAGCTTTTACTATAAATTCCAATGAAAAGGTAGTGTTGATGCATTATACTTTCATTAGTGTGAAAGTGGATTGTTAGATATACGGTGAATTTTTGGCACAAAGCTCTTTGTTTAGGAAATTCCTGTATTTTGCTACATTTTACATCAAGGTAAATGCCTTGAATTTTAAGCCCAATTTGGGTCTTCTTAGAAAATTGGGCTTGGGTATCTTTCCAATTAATATAAGTGAAATAGAGTAAAGTTTTATGATTAGAATCTAAATTATAATTGTTGTTGCTATTAATTTTAATTTATAAATTGTTGTTATACTATAAGTTAGTGAAAATTTTTTAAGTTCCAAGGTGTGGAGAATTGTGTAGTAAGGGTATCTAATTGGGAGAGGTTGTAGTTGGAGTTTTTAATTTTCTATTAGATCCTAATTTTGTGAATATCTGGTAGTTGAGGTCTTTTAAAATAGCTTTAGGTTAAAAATTTACCTTGATTTCCGTTGTTCAAATAACCAACAAGAGGAGGAAAAATTGTTGCGTAAAGGCTAAAGCGGTTTCTTCATGTTGATCGAATTAAAAATGGTCCTTGAGGTCATAAAAGTGGTTGGGCACTTTACTTTTAAGGGAATTCAATTGACTTAATTTTGAGTGAGGAAGTAACTTTCTAATATAGTTGAGGCGATAATAAAATGCTTTCATGACCAATGATATGATTTTCTTTTAAATGGTGCCTTTGCAAGTTGGTTAGTTGATTTTAGATTTATAAATATTATTGTTTATTGGTTGTATGTGGAAGACTACAGTTAGCGCTAGCAGTTCATGTCATTGTGTTGTGCTTTGTGTTCATGTTTAAATGGGTTCATGTTTGAAAGATCTTAATCTAGAATTCGATCTATTTATTAATTGTGTATAAAAGCCTAATCTCGTAACTCGAACCGTTTATGTTTTGTCTCGTCTCGTAACAACCCACTTATTGATTGGTAAGAAAGATTAAGTACTGTTTATTAATGTGATAAAAAAAAGATTTACTATTTTAATATATAATTGATTTGAAATGTTAATGCATTAAAATAGTTATTATCTTCCACAGACTTAGTTAACAAATAATATATGATAATTATCCATACATAATTAAAAGGAAGAGAGTATAATATATCACCTAATATGCTGTTAATAATCACTATATTAGTGGATAATAATTGATAGTAAAAAAAAAAAAAAAATCAAACCTACATTTTTAACTAACATATATTACCTAGTCATTATAACCAACAAATACAAAATGCTTAAAACCCACTATACAAGAAACATAATATATTAAAAGACTAAATCATTAAAACACAACATGTTAAACATTATTTATATTTTATATATGTTATATGTTATATATATGTATTATATATAATATTTACACTATACATGCCATTCATATTATATATTAATATAAAATTATATAATATATTATATATAATTTATATATATTATATTCCAAACTTCCACATGTGACATATTCAATTTATGTAACAAATGAGTTATAATTTGCTATATGTAAGAATATGTCATATACATAATCATATATATATATATATATATATATATTATAATATCTACTATATTTTTTATGTGATATGTATATATATAAAGATTATGATATATATTACACATAATTTTCAGTTTATATGTACTACTTAAGTTATATATATAATTATTATAAATTATAAATGTTACATATAAAAGGATAATATCACAAATAGTATCTGAACTTCAACAAAAAAATATGTCATTAGATACTTGAACTTTGAGATTAATTAATTTAATACCCAAAAAAATTAAAATTGATCAATTTAGTATCCAAGGGAACTTGATGAATGTATTATTGGCATGCACGAAAAGTTTTTTTAGATACTAAATTGATTAATTTTAAAGTTCAAATATTAAATTGATCAATTTCAAAGTTGAAGTACCTAATTGTATAATTTGTCAAAGTGTAGTCACCATTCGTGATATTGACCCTATATAAAATATATAGTTTAATCATGTAGATATATTATCGATATATCAATATATATTTATATATTATGTTAGATATAATCCATATATAGTATATCTATTTCGTATAACATATATATTTAACATACAAATTATGTATTTATAATATATAGATCTTATATATGTGTAGATAAGTAATATGTTATACCATATATAAGTTACATATTATATATATCATATGCAATATACTCATTTTATAAATGCTTCGTATGCAATTTCTATTTTAACATAGATATTTATACACTATGTTATATGCATAATCTTTACGTAACATATAGATTATGTATTTATAACCTACAAATGTAATATGTGTGTGTTATATTCATATCATATTGACATATATGTTGTGTATACATATGTTATATATGTAGCAAATAAATCAATTATATATTGATATATAAATTATGTGTATTTTATTTGTAAGATAAGATCTATATTATATGTATGTTTTTTGTATAATTTACAATATACTATACTTATATATATAATTTATTTCGAGTAAATTACACTAGTAGGTTACAACGTTTAGGGATAAGTTCATATTGGTTACAACATTTGGAAAAGTTCATTTTGAGTCACAATATTTAAAAAAGTGTTCAACTCAAGTTACGATGGATATGTATCACCTTCTTTCTATTGACATGTGTCACTTCCTATTGATACGTGTCACCCTTCTCCTATTAATACATGTCTACCATGACATTAATTGAATCACTTTTTCAAACTTTTTAACCTAAAATGAACTTACCTTAAAACATTGTGACCACCCAAAATAAACTTATCCCAAAACGCTGTGACCCACTGGTGTAATTACCTAATTTATTTCATATATGGATAGTTTTATCAACTTATAATTTAATCAGAGATTATAATATTATATTTAATAAAATAAGAATACAAAACATTAATAATATACTTTAACGGGTTCATAGGTTTGTCAATGCGGTTGGATTCTAAACCTAAACTCGGACATATTTAAATTAATGTCGTTTGCGAGTTTGACCCCTTTATTGATCATGTCAACTTTTACTTACTCAATCCCTTTTATAATCTTGTTGTTTTGTGTTTGGGCTCACTGGTTGTGTCCCAAATTATCAGCATTAACTACAATATTAGTCTTACAACTATTTGACTTTAAATGTGTTTCTTGTAATCCTTATGCCAATGTCAATGTAACACCCTATAGGGTACCCTAAACGTAATAGTTCGCCGTATATTATATAAGACTTAGGAATTACTACCACAATCATTCCAAAGTCTCGTACAGATGCAAGAAGTACCTTTATGACAATAGAATACATGAACCTAATGGAGATAAATAGTTTAATTTGACATACTATAAGCATTAAAATATAAACCATGAGTCCACATAATCAATTACAAAAAATTTCTAGGGGCATTCCCCCCGCAAAAGAATATTAAGTTTAAAGGTGGTCTTTTATAGTTATCTGGTAAGTATTTGGGTTTCTTACAGAAGTCTATGCAAAATTGAACACAAACTTCTAAAGAAAACTCCTATTTCCTGCATCTACTCGGTAGGATGGCTCGGCCTTAACCAAATATATGAAAACTGTAATAAGAAAAAGCTATGGGGACGTAAGCTACACTAGCTTAGTGAGTGAATACTTTCATAAAGACATTTATAACAAATCATTCAATCAAGTTATTTATTCAACCATATAAAATGCATCAACAACATGAACAAACAAGACATATGATCAGCTAAAAATCATATGTGAATGGATTTATACCCTCCATATGGGGTTAGAAGATTAACAAATACTGTGATACTACCGTTGAATTAATGTGTCGTTTATGGATCACGGGAAACCAACTTATGTCGTTTATGGATCACGATCAACTAACTTATTTATGTCGTTTATAGATCACGATCAACCAACTCATTTATGTCGTTTATGGATCATGATCAACCAACTTTTAGCTGTTTATGGAATACGGGTAACCAACATATGCTAATGCTCCATCCCCATCGTGAAGTGATTATGTCCATGTTAATTATCAATCCGAATAATTATTAATACTAATTTTTAGGTGATCAACCAATCTCACAGCAGACAATCAATCCTATAATATCTTAAACAAACATAAGTTAATCACCCGTTCCGATATTCTTAATAAAATTTCTCAACTCATCAACAAGCATACATAATCTCCCATAATTCCAATCATGCAAATCTATTTTTATCTTTTGCCTCATATTCTAGTGCAACTAATCACTACAAACACAATCAAGAAATGAAATTAGGAAGTAATACTCACTCGGCCATAAGTCACCGATCTCTTAGTAATAATAGTCCGGTGGTAACGAATCATCGAGATCTAAGTTATCTAAATGAAAGAAATACCAAATGAGTATTTCAACTCATATCTAATCCATTTTATTTCATAAAAACTATTAGTTTGTAATTCTCATCATTAATGAAAATCTAACTTAAAACGTTCATAACTTGGGTCATTTTAACTCAAAATTTCGCAAATTATATATCGATTCCTATCTAATTCGAAAGATATATCTAATTATAATGTAATATCTCACTTTTGAAAACTTTTAAGTCTCAAAAAGTTATGATCAGTAGCAAAACATCCATTTTCGAAATTGCTTTTGAGGGTTATGATGTTTCTACTATCCATGCCAAAAATGCATGTAATATTAACAAGTTACTATCATAAATGTATTATGAGCTTCCTATATGTATGTTCTTGATGATATTCTATTAGAAGAATATTTTTAGAAAGCTTCTACTTTATAAGATGTTATGAATACCTAACTTAGCAAGACTAGTTTTGTGTTCTTGACAAATCACACTTGTTTTAGAGATTTTTCTAATAAAATTTATTTATTCTTGCTAAAATTAAGTCTTTACTATATTTATTCCTTAAGGTCTTCATTTTTCAATAAAAATCCTCATTTTACACTTTGTAAACAAGTATTTAAATATAGGCTATTCCTAGATCCGAATTTTGTAAAAATCATTTTGGGGTGATTTTTTTAAGAAAAACTCATTTGATAGTTCAAAAATTAAGGCTCCATTAATTCTATCCCCTAAGGACTTCATTTTCCTAATAAAACATTCATTTAGGTTTGAAAAATAGGTGTTTACACACCATCTTTTCCTAGTTACGAATTTCATGCAACTAACATAAGACCCAAATTTTCTATCTTGTAAATATTTTTTGTTTGACAAATTTCTTTTAGTAATCTACTTAACTTATTAAAACCATCTCCTATTGATACCTATTCCATAAGCCCTTCAATTTTTACATAAAACTCATGTTTTGGAGTTGAAAAATAGGTTTTCAAAATATAGCTCTTTTTCCATCCGAATTTACAAAAGTTTATTTTGATGAAACAACATTTGTTCTTGACCTTTTTGGCTCATCTTCATAAATATCTTAACTAAAAAAAAAGCATTTATTTACATAATACAAAATCTTTTATGGCCATTTATTCATTCTAAACAAAATAAATGCATGAGATCTCAAATGACATGTAAATGATGGATGTTTAGAAGCTAGGTCTTAGTGTGATGATCATGTTAGATGCATGAAATGAAGTGTACTATTATGGTAACAATGTAGTAGCAAGATTTCTACATAAGATCATCACTATATGAGCATATATTATGATCATGACAAAAATATGAGCTTAAAACATAAGATCCACAACTTGTGACGACTTGATCATCATATTTTAGTGATTTTACATCCCTAACATGAAGCTCATGGAGATTTTTTGGTGAATTCATACATGAATGATCTTACCATTACATTTTTTTTTTGTGATAGTGTATAGATCTATACCTATTAAGCTTGTAAGACAAGAGGAATTAAAGAAAAAAAAGTGTATAATGATGATGATTTGAGTTATTATAACTAATATTACGAGGATGATTGAGGAAAATTGTAGGACTGATTACATAATTAGTGTATCATGTTACTTGTAATCCTTCATTTAACTAATTTTGGATTTTATTTTTGTTTATATCAAAATTTATGCAAGTTTTACATATAATATTTTTTTTATGCATGAATTGATAGTTAAAATTCAATACACACATATATCATAATAAAATAAAGGTAAAAGTTTGTTCGCTTTTTTTTTATTTTTTAATATCTAATGAAGGGTAGCGACTCATCATTCAAGATTATCTAATAGAGATAAGTCACGACAATTTAAAAAGAAAAAGACAAAAGAAATTGAGGGCATCAATACCATGAAATGATTAAAACATGCACAATATTTTAAAATTTCTAAAGAAAAAGAAAAGAAAATATGAAAATATACTTCAAAAAATCATCAAGGCATCCCCCCCACCCAACACCTACAACTAAAATAAAATAAATAAATCTTATCATTCATCCTTAGATTTAGCCATCCAAACTAATCATAAATTTAATGATTGGTTCGAGTTTGAACCAAATTACCAAGAAAACTATATATTTTTGTTTGATTTTATTAGTCTTTTTGCCTACCAGTAACCTTAAATATAACCTCTAGTTTGGAAGTTGGGACAATTGTAGTACACCAAGGAACATCAAATCATATGCACACTTAATTTAGATTATGTAAACTAAAAATTAAGGATGTAAACGGTGCGGGTCATTTAGAACCCAAACCCGATCTAATTGTATAAAAGGTGCCCCAAACCTGACTTGACCTGATTTTAGGAAACTCGATACTGGTAATTGTACACGCTGGGAAAAATAATTAAAAAAAAGAAAAATCAATCAATTGTTCTTGCTCATAAGTGTAAGTAGACTTATTTATATCCTCTCATGTGACTAAATACATGAATAATAAAAGTATTATACAAAAAACATCATTCAATTAATGAATAAATAGATTCCTTAAACTAAAATTTTAATTTTTAATTATACCAGTTGGGTTACCATCGGGTTATGAGTACAACCCAAAACCTGATGTTAAACCTAGTGTTTTCAGCAGGATGGTGGTTAGGTACCCTATAACGACCTGGCCCGATTGCATCCTTACTAAAAACTATCTAGTTGGTTATATGCTTTTGATACTACTATGTTGGTTATTAATTTTATGTTTTTCTTTGTATCATTTTTCTTAGAATTATCATTGAGAAAGTGAGGGGAAAAAAATGTATATGTTTATTTTGTAGATTATATCTAGAAGTTTAGGTCTTGTATGTTCCTACCACAATAGGAATATGAGGCAAATTTATCACATTGCAATAGCTTCGGGATATATGGCAAAAATTTTTAAATGAGAATGGTAATTAAAGAAGTCTCAAACAATAACTGATTCATTAGGAAAAAAAAAAAAGAAAGTGGTTATATCCATTGCGAAAGTAAACATATGACAAGGTCTCATGGTGTTTCTGCTTTAATTTATGACCACCATCAAAACAAAAGGATGCTTACTGCTCATCCCAAATTTAATAAGTTAGGACGTTATTGGTCACTAGGTGGGCCAATTAGAAATATAGCATAATAATAATTTTAGTACAGTACTCTCTTAAAACACCAATGCCACCTTTACTAGTTCATATTTATTTACCTTTTCTTTTCCCCTTTTTCTGTGGGCCAGGCGGCATAATGAAAATGGAATGATATTTTATTTGTAAACTTAAAAAGTTATCATCAAATGGAAGGAAAAAAAATGAAGTATATTTAGGATTCTCATGCATAATTATGGTTCTTTTCTTGATCAATTCCAGTGTTAATTCTTGGTGTTAAAATAAATTTTGTGTTTAATCTGATATGATAAGTAGGTTACCCTAATGGTAGACATAATGATGGTGAAAACCAAGGAATGAGGAAAGAGCTCATCTAATTATTAAATACCAAACCTATATTTTTGGTTCACAGGCTAGTTCATTCAGTGCACCAAATAATGCTAAACAACTCATCTTCTTTTTCTTACAAGCCCCCAACAAATTAGAAAAAGGAAGAAAAAAACAAACTATTGATATAATGCATGACACCATTACATCAATGATGGATAGGTATCGATAAAATTTTTAATATATAGTAGTCATGGATGTTAAATTATAATTTTATCATTCACTAGAATATATCGAATTGATAGAATTACACAAAGTCGTACAAAACCAATAAAAAAAAAATGTGTGGAATCATACACCTACATTCACAATTTTACTTAAACTCTACAGTAAAATAATTTTACATGTATTTCAATCAAAAAATATTTAAAATTATAAATTATAAAATCGTATATTTAATTACAATTTTGACAATTATGATAATAATGTCTATAAACATAAATAATAACTTAAAAAAAATTTATATTACTATCATAAGTTCAAATATAATTAATTGTTATCGATCACTATAGATTTATTTAATCTATAGCTTTACTCAATCACAATTACAACGCTATGTAGGACAAATAAAGGGGAAAATGATGAAATTTCTGAAAGTTAAATGTGTACTCTATGACGTAATTTTTGTTGGTCTATGGGCTTAATTATGGCGGCGATTGGTGCTTTAAAGGTCATCTTAGTCGGCAGGATAGTTTTATTCATCTTATCATTATTCAATAATAGGAAACGGTTCACTATTAGAATACAATTCTTGAGACGGAAATTTTGCAGAAGGAGATGGATAAAAAAGGTTATACATTTACAAATAAATAAATGATGATAGTATTTAATAAAAATTTATTTTTAAAACAAAATTTTTGTTTCTAAAACCTAATCTTCTTATAATGGTCATCTAGCAGAAGAAAAATCCTCTTTTATTTGGAGTAGTTTCAAATGTTCAATGTAATGTTGAACTTAGGGTCTTTTTGGTATCGTTTTGGCATCGTTTTGGTGTCAAATGGATACTGAACTGATATTAATATGATACTGATGAAAAAAATACATTTTATTCATAAACTTATCAAATGAACCAATACTATACCGATATTGAATCATACCGATAAAAAACTGATAATCTAAAAAGCTCCTTAGGGAATTGGGTTAGAGAAACCATGAGGAGGAAAAAAAAAAAGGATTAGATGCCCCAAACATATGTTTACCTAGCATATTGATATCGTTATGACCCCTGAGAAGGTTCAGTTCGGTGCATATTAGGATTGTGGGAAAAGAATACCCCTTTGTTGTGAGAGCGATTCGCATTTCTAAGAAGTAATATATTTTCCGAATATCATCAATGGACAATGAACGTAGAGAAAGGAGATGAATATCTTAGCAACATAGTATTATTGTTAACAATAATGATATCAATATAAAGTGGGAGTGCAAATGCCTTGGAATCTTTGTATACAGTCCACAATAGTGAAAATATTAGCATAACTTTAACCAACCTATGTATAACGGTAAACTTTCGATAGCAGAGCAAGCAAAAAAAAAAAAAAAAAAGAAAACAATTGTTTTAAATTTGAGAGAGAAACTATCAAAGTTTGCACATATAATGAGAATATTTGAAATGGATAAAACTAAGTCGTTATCTAAGATATGATCAATAAGATTGTTGAGAAATGCATATTAGAGATCTAGTTAATAGATGGTCTAGTAAAAATGGATTACATCAAAGGGAATTAGCAAATGATGATGTGTATGGCATGTGGACTAATTCGGTCATGATAATCAATCCCCCCTTATTGATTAAAGCCTTAAACAACAAGATAGGCTTTTTTAGTGCTTAATTTGTTATTGATAATTATAATTGACTACTGCATTAGCTTTGGATTTGGTCCAATTACATAGAGGTAGTAAGGGTAAAACTAATTAGGGGTTTTTACAATAAGGAAGTCAAATTCTCCCTTTCATGGATAGGATTGTGGAGAGTTGAATTAAGTTGTAGGTTTTAAGAGGAGTCATCTTAGCATCAAGATTAAAGGAGTGCTTAGGCTTAGAGATGCCTACCTTTAAGTGAACAATCTTGATATGAACATGTGGGATATGTATGGAAGATAAAGATAGATGGGTAAGTGAATAGCCAAAAGTGGTGGAAGAGGAAGTGTAATAGTAGATCAACTAGTTAGATATAAATTGTATGAGAGAAGAAAAGAGACTAAAAAGGATAAGGAAAAAGATGGAGGATCCATATTGGTAAAGGAAATTGGTTAAGAGAAGAATTTGTATTAAACACATAAGAGGTGCACAGGATAAGATAAGAAAATGCATAATCAAAGAAATTGATAGACGATCGGTGCAACAAACAAAAAAAAGTTGGTAGATGGTGGACTAAGGCTAGTTAAGCTCGTAAGGTGTTGAATGAGAATTATGTATTCATGGAAGATAACATGGTAATTGGTACTAATATCACCAGGATGGGTATTTAGACAATAATTATCCTTATATTAAGCAGAATAGCATAGGGATACATGTGCGAAGAGAAAATGGGATAGAATTATTCGAGGCTTATAAAATATCCTTTGTTTTTACTCTCTTTCCACTCATAATGCCATTCGACATAGGTGTATCTTTGAAAGAAAATTATGCATGAATTGCTACTTGACACATCGATGCAATAAGGGATTTATCACAAGATGTTGATTTGCTCACGAATACCTGGCTTATGGTTTCCAACACCTATTGATCCGAGGATTCCTAAGTTGTTGGCGTTAAAATTCGAAATTATCACAATAAAATTCGGATCTTGGAAGAAAAGATCAAAACACACTCAATAAAATTTCATTCAATAAAAAATTGTCCTTCTTTCGCCCTAGGGCGACAATATAAGAGAAAACATTTTCCAAAAAAAAAATATCTCTACGAATTGTCTAGAAAGAAAATAAATTAAATGAAAAAAAAATGTACATACGATAATTAAAACGGACTTTCCTATAAAAAGATTTAATATAAGGAAAAATTACCAAATAGCAAAACGTAGTTTTACAGCAATCAAATTTGACAAAAAACTTACGTACATCACTAGTAAAGCTCGTGAGTTTTGCCGTTGGCTCGTTTTCCTTTAGAATAGGTACCCAACATGAAAATTTGCAACCTTCCAAAATTATAAAATTGCCATTTTTAAATCCTATATGTTTTTCAAATAATTATGTACAATTTCTTCTACAGTATCATCCTCAACAGGATGGACATAATTCTTGCTCGAATTTTCTTTGTCTAAATCATCATTAAAGGTAAGGAGTGAAGTGCTTAATATTGAACACGTCTACAGTTTTGATGTGGCTTGGTATTTTCAACCATAGGTATTGGGTTGATCTTCTCAATAACCTCCATGGACCAATCTTTCGAGCTGATACTTTGTTATATTCACCCATAGGTAATCTATCTTTAGTAAGGACAGCTAAACATAATCTCTTACAACAAATTCCTCAGTCCATCTCTGTCAGTACTCTCTTTGGCTACCTCATTTTCCACCATGTCAGAAATGGCTCTTGCATCATGTACTCTTCTTTAAATTTGGCCATAGAAGACATAATATTGCTACCACTTTGTTTCACAGTTTTAGACTCAGCAATCTCTTTGTTAGGAATAAACACAATTTTTACTCCCTTATACATAAATTTATAAGTATTAGCTTTAACATCATGAGTCACATTCATACTACCATGGCCTCCCTAATAGTAAGTGGCAAGTATCCATTACAGCTACATCACATCATACATAATCTTTATACACAGAGCCTACGAAAAAATGAAACTAGTACCTATTTAAAAAAGTTACGTTACTTCCCTTCTTTAGCCATGCTAGGTTGTATGGCTTAAGATGTGGTTCATGTTTGATGCCTAACTTCCATATTGCCTCTGTTGACATGATGTTCTCATAGCTATGTGAATCTACTATGAACCTACACACCTTGCCTTGAATTGTGCAAGTAGAAGGAAAGATGTTTGTTCTCAACCAATCTTCCTCAAGCTTTAGGAGTCATGCAGGCCCCCTCACCACTAAAGTCTCATTTCTATCCCCATTCAGAATCTCTTATTCATCAAATTCTATATCAAAAACTAGGCCTCCATCACTAACGGCCTCAAAACTGCCCATTTCCCCCTCTTCTTTATTATCAAAAACTGGGTTTTCATAAGAACAAAGTGCATTTTTTTTCTAGTTTTTTCTGCACTTTGCTATCGATGATCATTCTCACCACACTTGAAGCATTTGATCCCACTAGTGCTATCATCGCTAGTAGTAAATTTAATAAAACAACCAGGGGTATTGTTGTTTGTGCCCCTACTCTCAGCACGAACCACATCCCCACTACTGTTACTACCCTCGCTACTAAACACACCATTACCAGTGAAACTACTTCCTGGTCACCTCTACTGTTTCCCTACAATTAGTGCTCTCTGGTATGTAGTAAATAAACTCACAGGATTAAATAAATTAACAGTATCCATAATTTGCAACTTTAACCCTCTAGTATATCTCGTAACAAATTGATCATCTGTCTCTTGAATCTCATTTCTAGCTACTAATTGATAGAATATAGAAGTGTACTTGTCAACTGACCTATTTCCCTGTTTTAGATTTTGCAGCCTTTGATACATGATGTGTTGGAATTGTAGGGCAAGAACACTGCTCGCAGGAATTTCTTCATCTTTTCCCATGAGGTTGTTTTAGATTTCCCCAATTTGCATTGGATCAAATTTGTTTGCTGCCACCATGCTGTAGCCTTACCATGGAGTCAAGTTTCCACTAATTGCACCTGTTTCTCCTCTGGAACACCCTTAAATTTCAAGATTTCCTCTACCGTGGCTAATTAATCTAAGAATTCCTCTTATTGTAGATTGTCATGAAATTCGGTAATCTCGATCCTCATACCCAACTCCCATCGTCTTCGATCTTCCTCAACACGCAGACCTACCCCACCTGTGTGGTAATCCATTATAATAGCCCTATCAATAAAAGAGGAACCATCATCTGATTCCTTGAAACCTACATCAGGCCTCGGATTATGGTTCCCACCTCTATTCTGATTCACCACAAGTGCCTCCATCTTTTCTGTAATTTGATCCACTACAGCTTCTAATCATCAATCGATTATCTATCCTATACTTTGATCCAATCTCTCATCAATCATGTCTCAAGTCCTCTAATCTAAGTCTTCATGCTCATAGATCTCATCCACACCTTGTTGATGAACTTTTTAGAGAGGTGCCATGATATTCTAAGAGTGAATGCAGCTCTAATACCAAAATGATGCAGCAATGCAATAAGGGATTTATCGCAAGATATTAATTCGTGTATGAATATTTGACTTATGATCTTCAACACCTACTGATTCTGAGAATTCCTGGGTTGTTAGCATCAAAATTTGAAATTGCCATTATAAAATTTGAATCTTGAAAGAAAAGAGCAAACCATGCTCAATGAAATTTCACTCAATCAAAATCTGTCCTTCTTTCGTACTAGGGCAAACAATATAAGAGAAAACACGTCTTTCTCTAATAATTTTCTAGAAAGAAAACAAATTAAAAGAAAAAATAAACGCCACATATGACAATTAAAATGAACTTTCCTATAAAAAGATATAACATAAGGAAAAATTATCAAAAGTAGTAAAAACGCGGTTTTAAAGGCCTAAACAATCATCGACAAAAAAAAAAAAAAAAAAAAAAAGAGGCCTAAACAATTGAATTTGACAAAAAAATCGACTTACATCACGAGCAAAACTTGTGAGTTTTACTCGTTGACTCGTTTTTCCTTTAGAATAGGGACCTACAACATAAAAATCTACAATCTTTTAAATTACAAAAATTGTCATTGCTAAATCTTATGTTTTTTCCAAATAATTATGTGCAGTTTCTCCCAATGCATCACTACCACTAAAATTTATAATAGATTTAGTATTTTAACCAAGACATTTAATTGCCACCATCATTATATAGTATTTTGATTTCTGTAAAAAGCCAAAATTTTCAACTAGAATACTAAATTCCTTAAAATGAGACAAGTAATTTGATTATAAATGAGAAAACCCTCCAAAGCTGAAGTAGTCGTAATGAAATATACATTTTACATATGAATTTGATCTAATTAGTAGTCATTTATAAGAAAAATTGTTAAAAGGAGCTTCAAAGATTAATAAAAATTTAAGACTGGTGATTAAATAATGACAGCTTAAATTTTTATCTTTTATCTATTTTTAGTTTATGGTAAATCCTAACAATTTAATATAATTTACTCGATTAAAAGATAATGAAAATGTTTAGAAAAAAATGTTTTAGAGTTGCCACCGATGAAAACCATTAAAGTACAGTGGTCAAAATTGCATCGGAAGGACAAATGTATCTAGGGTATTAGTATTTTTTAAAAATTGAAATTAGAGTTTGAGAGCTTTATGTTTAAAACCCTTACAATCTAATTCATTTTAAATGAATGACTATTCATTCCTTCTTCGTTCGACGTAAAACTGATATTAACGGTTCACTTGGAAGGAACGACAATTCATATGAATTGCTATTACTTAAAACGATGAATAGCAATTCATGCCTCCGTCCCATGAATTACCATTCATGTCTATTTTTAACATTTTAAATATCCTGATCTTAAAAAGAACACATACAATTTTCCCTTCTCTTTATTATAGGGGCATTATAGATATTTTACTTTTTACTCTAATAATTACTTGTTTTACTTTTTACACCAAGCGAACATTACAACTCTATTATATTCCCTTTGAATTAGAATTTCATTCCTCCTTTATTCCATTCAGTGAAGTAAATGAGCCATTAAAATTATTAAATAATATTTTTCAAACAAAAGATTTAGCTTTAACAATTTCCTTCTTCAATTCATAACCCATCACAATTAACTCTTACCTTATCACCTCTAGGACAACATTATGACTTCACATTCTTAGCAGTTAAAGCTATCCTTGCTACTAGCTGCTTGTTTTCTTGGACCCAAATCCATGACATGACTTGTTAAGAGTAGTACTACAAATGAACTGAATTACTCATGAGCTACTCAAGTTTGACTCATTTTAAGCTTGGTTTGGCTTGTTGAACTTGAGTATAAAATAGACTCGTTTATGTAAACGAGATAAGCATGAGCTTTTATTTAGGCTTAAAACCCGAATTATAGAAAAGCTCATTAAGGTTTGTTTAATATATTAATATAATATTATATATAATTATTTATATGCATATAATAATAAATAATTTTTATATAAATGAGCTAAGCTTATTTTGCTAAACAAGTCTAACAAATCGAGCTCGGATTCGCAAATCCTTAACGGACTTAAGATCGAGCCTATATATTTTAGGCTTGTTAAAAGCTCGGCTCAGCTTGAGCCCATTAATTTCATAAATAAACCAAGCTTAAGCCTTAAAACTCCCCATTTGGCCTAGCTCATTTGCAACCATAGTTAAGAGTTGAAATAACCTAATTTATTTAATAGTTTAATTTTCATGTAAATATAATATTAGTTCCAAATAGTAAGTTTGAAGTGAATTTGATGTATGAAATCAGTATGAAAATGGAATTTAAATTATGTTTATTAGCATGAAATTTGTATTAATAGTAGATATTAATATATGTTATTAATGCTATTGTTTTACGTATATTAATGTGTAAGTATAATTAATGTTTGTGCTTTTATGAATTAATATGAATGTGTTATATTTAAAGTTATCAAAACAACTTTTGAAATGTTGAAATTGTTAGTAGAATTTTCACTACAATTTAAGCCAATTTTCAAGCTCATTTAAGTCCAAATTAACCCCAAATTAAGCCAAACAAAGTCTAACACACTATATACCCAAAAGTCAAAGTTTTAGATATATATGAGCTTTAATGTTGATAAAAAAGACCCTCTTTTGGAAGCTTAAAAATTCCACAAAAAATGTACTTTACCTTCTTCCTTAGTTTTCTTCTTTTACCCAAACAATAGCTCAAATCCTTAGCAAAGAAATCTTCTAAGCCTAAGTGTTTCTCTACAAGTTAAAACTTTTCCATGTAAGTAATACAAGTTTATAAGTTTTTTCTTACTCTTTCTTTTGCTTTGGGACTTAAATGCATGTTAGCATGAGTTTGAAATCATATATGGATTTGAATGGTTTTATGTGCTAATGAATGTTGGGTTATGTTTTGATATTATATGGACTTGTTATATGTGTTATGAATTGAGAGTATGTTGGTAAAGCTTGAAGTTGATTTTGAGTAGGTTAAGTTATGTGAAGTTTAGAAGGAAGTTGGAAGTGGTTAGAAGTGTAAAAGAGTGTAACAATATGTTTATAATGTTGTTTCATGAGTTTTGAAGTGTAGGAGTAATGTTGGAAGTGTTTGGTTTGTGTTGAGTTAAGTAGAATGTCCAAAAGTTTGATAAAAAGAGTATGAAAAATAGAGGAGTTCATATAGGCTATTAGGAAGCAAATCATAGGCGTGATTCAAGCCTTGGTAAAACTCGGATTTGACAAATTTCATGAATTACGGGAGTGATCCATCCCTTGGTAGCCTTTGTTGGTCAAAAAACTTTGAAACTCAAAAATCACGCTCGTGATTCTTAGCTCAAAAACCATTTTATGACAGCTTTCCAAAAATCACGACCGTGACTCGTGTTTTTTCTAACGCAATACTATTTTGTATTTTAATCATAACTTTTTCATACGACCTTTGGTTTAGGTGATTTAAATTGCGTTGGAAAGCTTAAAAAAAGATCAAGAACTTTCATGTTTTGAGTTTTTACAAATTTCAAAATTATCAATGCTTAAATTTCACTTCTCTTTAGCTCATACATTTTCCAAACAAAGTTTAAAAACTTGTTTTTGCATAATAAGTGTGTGATTGCTTAGGAAATGGATCTTTTTGAACTAAAATGAGATAGATTAATAATATTTGATATGTAATAATGATTTTGTGAGCTTGCATGATGTTGATAAATGTATAAATGATATGTTATGACCTTATGTTATATTTATTTGAAATTCCATGAGTGCTAGACTTAGATTTAGTTATGTTTTATGCATAAAACTAAGAAGAAATGTTAATTGAGTTGATTTTTCTTGTAACAGTGATAGATACTCCTTTGAGTTCTTCCACTGATCCTCTTTTGAGTGCTCCTATTGATTCTCTTCATGGCACAGGTACACAGTGACTTGCTTGAATGTTTGTTAGGATATGCATACTTTGAATTAACTTAAATTCAAGACAGCTTAAGTTTTGCGTGAATTGATTGTGTTTTTCGCATTTAAATCCGGTCCGGGAGTGGCAAACATGTCATGATGTAATGACATGTTAGGATAGACACTTAGGCTACTTGTCATGATGCAACTTCATACCATGATGCAATGGTGACTTCTTTTTAAATGGCTTGGCGGGTAATCGATAGGGAATGTAGTAACAGTGTAACTTTACTCATCTTAAGAGGAAATAATATAATTTAATTCAATGTTTATGGGAGCATGTGAATTATTTTATATTATGGATTAAGTTAAGTAAAGTTGAGTACGGCTATGAATGCTAAACGAGATTACTTTTTCTTTGTAAAGCTATCTAGGAGATATAGGTATTCAGGCTACCTATATCAACCTCCTGAGAGTCGAGAGCGTTACTCAGAACCCTAGATTTCCTTAGATTGTCTCGAAGTTTGAGAATTTCAATGTTGATTTGTTTAATAAATATTAAAGAAAGATAAAATGAGATATTAAGTTATTGCATTGCATTAATTTAAGTTTGCCTACCATTTCGCATTTGGTTTTGTCACTGTATATTGGGCTTTTGGCTCACTGTTGTTTCTTTTCAGGTGATGATGATGACTGTTATGATGATTTGGGATATGAGACAGACTGGAAGAAATTCTTGGATGAATGAGACAAGTAGGATTCCAAGTGGCAAGTGGTTTAAGAAAAAGTTTTTGTAGAAAAATGTTTAGAAACTTAAATGTATTTTGTATAAAAGGCTTGTTTGTTAAGCCTTGTGTTGTATAAAGAGTTTCTAAAGTTTGTTTTCTTATTAAGGTTAAACAAGATGAAATCCTTTTTGTTGTGTCATAAGATTGACACAAGCTTTTGTAATCTTTTGTTTCAATGTAAATATGTATAGATTGCTCATGTAAGCAATCTTTGTTTTAATTTTTTTTATGAAGTTATAATGGTATTAACAAACAATCAACATAAACAAGTAGTTTTAGGACAACCTTACATATAATATGAAAATATTATATGTAGTTGGGGACTCGAAACACTATATCTTAGGGTTTAGTGAGTTGGGTCTTTACAAGAGTATTTATTACACTTGTTAGTTATATTTAAAATTTCATGAAAGTATGTGACAACTGTATGAGTTACGTTAATTGTGGGATACGATGAATTTGAGGTTTAATGTGAATAAAGATTATTTGGTGGTATTGGGAGTGTAGGCTTACACGTGTTTTTATCTATAATTAACAGCATGCAGCTTTTTTGTTTCCAGTAATATATTCACACCAGTTCGTGTAATTTTTCCATCACTTTACACCATTAAAATTTATATGATGTCTTTTATACTTAGGGCGTCCCCCATCTCGGGGTTCTTAACACCGAATTTATGCTAAAAACCTTATTTTTTTAGGTCCTTTAAGAATGGCTTCAAAAAAATAAGATTTTTTTTTATGTTTTTCTTAACATTTTATACTTTATTAATTGTAATATGTAAACAATGTAGGATTCACAAAACTTAAAAAGATGAGAAGAACTTTACATAATAGATATTAAGGATAAAATAGCAAAATTCATTAAAAAAGATGTTATTATTGATATGAGATTTTAAAAACCTTATAGAATTCCTATGGAATGTAGGTCATATGGATGTTATACAAATCTCATTTAGCATCCCTTAAGTATCAAGTGAGATCCATAGAGATCTCTTTATTTTATTCAAGGTTCTCTGTTTTTGGATTCCTAGGTACAAATTAATATCTCAAATATAATCTATATATGTTTCTTTTAGTTTATCCTGATATATGACAAGATTTAAAAAAAAAAGGGAACAAACTTTTAAGGAAAGGACCTTAAAAAGGTAGAACAATCTTATTACTAGTATGGTGAAAAATCTTAAAAAATGGTCTTTAATATAGGGAATTGTGTGAATAACCTCACCCGTACACGCTCCAACAAAAATATTATGGTGAACTTTTATAAAAGAGGGAAGAGAACACAAAAATAAAATTCCAACTTTTCCTGCATTGAACGATTTATTTATTTTCTTTGATTTTTCTATGCATATTCTTCAACATTTTTTTATATTTCTTTATCTGAACCATGTCAATCAAGGTGGATTTCACAAAATCCGAATCTTTCCTTGTAGGATTTTACGAAACTTGTCTCAAACCCAATGAGATTTTCGTCGACAAACCCGAAACTCACTCGATAAATCCTCATTTGAACTTGACTTCCATAGTCCTAATTATCTTTGAACCACAATTGTATTATATTTAAAGTTATCTAAAAAGAAATCTTTGTCAAATAACATACATCTCCATAATTTGCTTCTTGATTAGTCACAAAAAAATTTCTTTCCATTACGATTTCTTATAGAATAAATCCTTTCACATTAATTCTCCATTAGCTTAATATTGGGATAAGTCACCATGATTAATTAAAATAAGATATTATTAAAAATAATTCTCTACAAAATTGAAATTGTAAATACCGTTTATTAAATTGAACTAGCAAATATCAAATTTGATGCTTGAATTTTGCATGAAAATTCACATTAGTACCTAAACCTTAACGTGATCAATCAATATGCAATTAAATTTTTTGGACGATTTTTACTACTTTTTTAACAAAGGTATCTTTATTTGAAGGAGTAAAATCAACATATTATTAGATTTTTACTAATATTTTTAATACCGTCTAGCACTTATAAATTGCTTCTTCAACTTTAGGAACACATGGTAAACAGTAATAGTGAAGTAATAAAAATAGTTATGAAAATTTTGATTGGGTGTTAAATTGACTACTTTAAAGTTCAATACCAAAATGAATTTTTGTGTAAATTTTTTTTTACCAAAATTGACATTTTCCCAAAATTAAAAAGAAAAGAAAACTTTACATTTTCCAGTAAGTTCTTTAACTATCCTAAAACCTGACCAAATATCCTATGAAGTTTTATAAAAAAAATCTCTAAACCCTATAAAATTTTTATTAAGTAGAGCAGACACCCAGTAAAAGCAAGTCCGCTCTCCCCATTAATAACATTATCTAAATATACCAATGGGGCTTTACTTTGCAGAAGGCCTCCTTCCCAAAAATTTCCGGGGGGAGTCCAGTTGATTTGACAATTGAGAGTAACAAAACTCAGTTATTTACCCACCCAATGCTCTCATTTCTCTCTTCCCCACCTCTCCCAACTATCGTCGCTAAACACACACAAATGAGACGATGTTGGAAGCCAATTTCTACTTAAAAACGGTACAAATTCTAACACAATTCTTCTCTTTTAATTGTCGGATTGAAAAAAATGGAAAAAGTTTGATTTCTTTAACGGAACAATGTTAAAGGTGTTCCTACCATATTCCTATCATGATAGACATAACTTGGTAAAACACATACTAATGATGTGATTATTAGTGTGAAATAATTTTAGTGTGGCCTCGTTAATTGGGCCAGGAGAATTTCATTTCAAGGATCTTTTGGTTTTATTCGTTTTGTACTCCACGTTGACTCTGTTTTCCGAATTGTTGTTTTGCTGTTTTTAGTTTTGGAAAAAATGCAAACAATCTTTACATTTTGATTTTCATTCGAATTTCTTTTTAAAGCTTTTAAATATTATAAACAATTTTTTAAACTTTAAATAAATTCACTAACTATCAAAACTTGAAAATAATTTCTAAATTTTGACCTTGAAATGGATATATTATTTCAAACTTATAAAAGCGTTTAGAAAAGAAAAATTTATCAAAATGTACTTTAACATCATGTTTGATTTATTAGTTTCTCACCATTTTGATATCTTCTTTTATTTTCGTTATCAAATAAACTCAGATACAAATGAAAAATACATATTTTTATACATAAGCAGATTAAGCAAAGATACAATTCACACATAGATAGATATATATATAGATTAGATACAAATATATATATATATATATAAATGAAATAAGACAATTCGAATAGACCCTAAAACATCTAAATTTTTACCCTAGTGTATTCCTTTTACTGAAAATAAAATGTCTATTATACTGTCAATTCATCAAAGTTTTTAAGAATTATTTATAATATTTAAAAATTTAGCTAGATAAGTTAAAAAAAAGAATATTTAAAATTTATCTTTTTGCTTATGAAACAGACTGACCATTTCTAATGGTCATATATGGGGATTTAGATAAAGATAAATGATATCGGTGAAGTTAATAGCTAAAGTTGTTAAAGATATTTCATTTAAATAAATGTTTTAAAAGTACCAATGTACCGATTATTATATTTCATAAATGCTAATAAGTATGCTTTTTTGATATAACATATTAAAATACATGATCAATTTTTCAAAATATAATCCTTTGGTTGTTTCATTTTTAATTAGATAAAGTCTGACGCTATGCGTACTGTAGATTTAAATGATATATCATACTAATTAAAATATTTTATTGGAAAATGATGTCTAAATGTAAATATCAGAATTTTTAGTTTTGGTATAATATAATATTTCATCTTATTCTATATATAGGCAAACCTATAATGGACATAGATGATGAATTAGTTATTGAGATATTAAATAAACGATTTCGTTCAAAATGTGATGCTTTCTAATTTCTGGTTTGAAGCAATCATAAAATTTAAACTGTGGGATGAATCCACGTAATTCAGCAGAAATACGAGGCAATTATCAAATTTTCATCATATCGGAGGCTACCACGCTATCTTATCCCTATTTTTCTCGATCTAACTCGTCACTTAAAAGTTCTCTAGTGAAGGAAATTTAAAAAATCTACGTATTTCTTCTTTTCAATTTATTTTCCACTACAGCTTTCTGCGTTAGCTACTAAATGTAGGAATTGCAACAAGTGGTATTATTTAGCATTGATCAGTATTGTGAAATGTTGCAACTTCAAACTATATTATTTGGACAGAAGACATATTAAAACATAACTGAAAAACACAAACGTTGAAATTATTTAAAGAACATTAAGTTATTACTTTTCAAAAGTATAATGAGTAATTTTTTTTTTTTTTATTTTGAATTAGACAGTAAACGAAAGGATAATTTTTTTCAATAAATTATCTGATTGTTAAAATAAATATATTATATTAACTATTTTAATAATACGAGCACATGAGCTATTCCGGTAGAAGAAAAATGTGGTTCTTTTGTTTTTTTTTTTTTTTTTTTGGTTTTAAAGTATGAAGAAACAGCATTTACATGAAGGATCCAAAGAAGTGAGTAATCCTGATGCTTCTGTGATCATTAATTTGCTTGAAAAAGAAAAAACGAAAGACATACTATGGGACACGTGATACCTAAGTGGTCTGTGCTTCAATTTCATGGTCAGTAACAGTAAGCAGGTGTAGTTTCAGAGACAGAGGAGGCCTTGCTTTTATCGTGGGTACCGAGGAGCCTGCTGCTGCCTGCACCATGGAACAAGAAGCCCGCGTACGCTCCTTTTGACTCTTTTTCCACGGTGAAAATATAACGTGCAATGGGTCTGTAGACTGTTTGGATTTTCAAATTTTTATTGTACCTATATGACATATGCATCTATAATTTATATTCACGTATCTATCTCATATATATATATATATATCATATCTGGTTAATTAATTTATAATTAATACTGTTAATTTTTTATCGATATTTAATTTTTTATAAATATCTATTTAAAAATATGATGTTAAAATAACTAAAATATGATTAAACAAACAATATTTTTGAATTGCTTTGAGTTTTGTTGAAACTCAACCTGTCAAATTGAGTAGAAGAAGGCATTAGGACTATACCTTGATAAATGATAAGTACAAATAATGCGTTTGGTTTATTGATTTAGCGTTAATTTGATATTTATTTAGTGTCTATTTTAATTAGATTATTTATCAAAAATAGATAATGATGAAAAATAGATATTTTTACTCATAAATAAACTTTATTTATAAGATATAAATAAGATACAAATCTAGATAAGCTACAAATAAGATACATCTGACAAAACAGATGTTCAAAAAAACCCAAAATGTGTAAGGGAAAAGAGAGAGAGAGAGAGAGAGAGAGGAACTTCTGGTGGGTGCATTAAGTTTTAATCACCGCTACATATGACGCATCCTCTTTCAAATTCATGAAATTACTTAATCTACGGTAGAATTTGTATTTCTCCTAACAGTATTAATCAACAAAAGAAACTTCGAATAAAGAAGTTAGGACTTAGATGGCCTCTACAAAATAGCTTTATGGCTTGATGACGACAAGTGAAGATTTTGGGGCCATTCTATCCGGGTTTGAAGTAATTTAAGACAATTAGTCTCAATAGTTATAGATTTTTCCTATCCTCTTTAACCAACATTACTTTAAAGGGGGAAAAAAAAACCTACCTGCATATTGCTGCATCGGATAATAAAGGTAAACTAATTAAAATATAAACGATAAGATAGTAATACCTATATGTAAAACTACCTTCAACTAATATGTTCAAATTTTACATTAACTCCTCCACATAAATCTAAGGCTCACTCACTTCTAACAAGTGATATCTGAGTTCATTGTTTGGCAATACATAATCCAAACTAAAAAAGGTTGAAAAATAAATCTATCCTAGCAATAACTAAACTAATCTTTAAAAGGGCTTAAAAAAAATGATATTGAAAAAACAAGCTACAACTATATCAGCCAATTGGAAGCTAAGCTAAAAAAGGGGGTTTATAAAAATCCAAGATAATGAAATGACTAGCCACAAGTGGGTCAGACAAATTAGATTTGAAGGTGAGTGATGGAAAATGAAATAATTGTGGTTCACATCAAATATTAAGGGATAACTATCAATAATTAATAATTATTATTGCCCAATTCACATTAATTCCTCAACATAAATTTTGAAAACAAAGATGATGAAAAGATAAGCTAAATCTACATCAAGTCTTTTGGATAACTAAGTCAAAAAAGAAAAAACCATGATAATAAAAGAAAAGTTATAACTAGGTTAGGCTAGTTAAATTTGAAGGGGAGTTATGGAAAATGGAAAAATTATAGTCCCACATCAAGTATTAAGGGAAAACTATCATTAATTAATAATTAATACAATCCAATTGCATATTAACTCAAGATAGTTAAATTTGAAGGGGAGTTATGGAAAATGGAAAAATTATAGTCCCACATCAAGTATTAAGGAAAACTATCATGAATTAATAATTAATACAATCCAATTGCATATTAACTCAAGATAAATTTTGGATCCATACACATCCAACAATTACACTTACAAATGATGAATTTGTTGCTACATAAACTAATATTGCACTTGCATACATGTCCTCTTTAGTACAACCAATTGAAAATCTCAAATAAAGAAGACTCTCATATTGTTAAATGATCAATCTTGACTTCTAAATTTTTATTTATGGAAAATTAAGGGAGCATACAGGGTTAGTAATGTGAAGTTTCTCTTTAAATTTAATGATTTGAACTAGTTAAACGTATTTTATGCAAGATTTAGTAGAAGAAATTGTTTTTGGACCTAATTGAAGTTCAATCAAGTATGGAATTGAGGTAAAGCTTCTAATTAGGGTAGGTTTTGTTGATCCATAGATTAATTATGTAGATCTAAGATTTGATTAAGATCTTGAATTATTAATTGAGGAGAATTATGAATTGAGATTGGATTTGATGTGCTTTATAGGTGTTCTTGTGTGTTGCACGTCCTAGAATGGATTTGGGGCTTAATATATTTTTGCAAGTGTTAAATCGATGAACCTAAGTCTAGATTAAACTAGAAATCGATGAGCCAATGAAGGATTGGGTAAGTTGTAGTTTTGGCCAAGAACTAACGTCATGTTCAACCTTCCTATGATAATAAATCTACCCTACAATTGGCCAAGACTCCTATATAATATATATGATCGCACTAAACATTTGAACAATGTCTAAAAGTCTACGCATGGGAAACTTTAAACTTTCGTAGCCATCATGGTGAGAGACAAACAAAAGATCCTGATGAAATACGAGTGCCTATCTTTACAAGGAAATACAAATCATTTGGCATTAACACATGTTGCCTTGTACATGGTCCAAGCAACATATTGCTGCTATTGTGCTTGAAAAATCAAGGACATGGTCGACATGATGCTTTAAAATATGAAGCTTATTTGTATAAGACACCATACTTTAACAATAAAAGATTATTGTAAATCCAAATCCCTTTTACATGGTGACAAGTTGATCAAGCTATGAGGTTTTTCAATTAAAAAGTAAAAAAATTTTGGTCAAATTTTTCTCTGGGACACATGCACCTGCCTTTGGTCGTACTCAATCGTTGAATTTTTCACATGAGTATCTCAATATTTTATTTGGGGCTGCAAGCCTCTTAAGGGACTATGAAGACCATTCCACCAACTTCACTTCAAAATGCAATTAATTATTATTATTATTCAAACACCCATGCTTGGGAAGAGATGCGAGCCTTTTCTTCAGTCAATTTACATCAGCATTTCTCCTTTTCTTTTATTTTATTTTCTTTTTTTCTTTATATGCTATCATGTATAATCGGGAATGAAATTATAAGTAATAGTGGACACATTTTGTATAGAGAAATAGATCGAAATAAAATCATGATTCTCAGTTTCATTATCTTTCTTACGTTTGGAAGCATTTTGGAAATTGGAATCATAATTATTTGGAATTGACGATTCAAACTTTAAAGCATAATTCTATTCCTTTTTTAAAAAGCAAAAATGTCTTTTCATTTCTCTCTCATAATTTGTATTTAGTTTAATTACTTTTTTATCCATCACACTTATTATCTATTTTTATTATGTTTCTTAGTTTGGAAGCATTTTGGAAATCAAAATCATGATTCTTTGGAATTGATGATTCAAACTCTAAAGTATAATTCTATTCTTTTTTGAAAAGAAAAAATGTCCTTTCCTTTCTCTCTTATAAATTATATTTAGTTTAATTACCTTTTTATCCATCATGCAATTATTATCTATTTTTATTATGGAGAACACTTTTGACAAATATACTATAAACACATTTCATAATGCTTGAGGAATTGGTGTGTCATTTTTGAACTCATTCTAAACAATTGCCACGTATTAAGCATGACACAAGATGATATTATAATGGGGTAATAAGATATTTTAAAAATTGGAAGAATCTCAACTGTTAATTTAAAACTTATCAGAAATTGAAAGGATAAAGATAAAAGAATTCATTTCCAGTGTTTTCATTATCTTAGATAAGCTCGGGGTAGACATGATTTATAGCTTTGGAATTCGATATTCTTATTGCTCATAAATGCATGTTCATGGTTAAACCACAAATCCAAAGGCTCGTATTATCACCTTCATTGCCCATGGTTCTTGGTAACATGTCGCTTGCCATTGGCTCCATGGATGATGGAATTTCTAGCATATAATTTATGGTAAAGGTAAACGAAGTACCCTTGTTTTTTATTTTAATATTTTAGCTTTGGGTTTTTATACTTGAATCCTCAAAACATTCAAAAAAAAAAAAAAAAAATTCATTTCGGTGCTTCTGTTAAAACTTTTGAGCATTCAAGGTATACATATACATATGTAATGTTTAAAATAGAAAAAGCATATAAAAATTGAAAAAATGGAAAAGTAATAGAAATATCAACGCACAAAATTTTATGTTTACTATTCATTCAATTATTCTAATTATTTGCGATATCCAATTTTAGTAAATTTCATGTCTTTTGAAACTCTCGACTGTGTACTTCCTCGGAAAAATGATACACGCACAAATCTGAGATTTTTAAGACCAGCGACTAAAAACTTATATCCCTCAGATAGTTCCAAAGCCCCAAGTCATGAGCAATTTGAATTTTCACTAACACTTTAACGATCCCGAATGATAAATATGCACACTTCTGTCATTTATCTAAAATTGGACAAATCAAGAGCCTTCCCAACGACTTTGTAAACTTCCAAGTTCCCAATATGGGTCAAGGTCGGATTGCGCTGCGCCCACAATATCTTTCATTTCATTTTTTCTTTTATATTAATTCAAAGATGATGTCCAGCTATACCGGGATTTCTTTTCTTCTTCTTCTATTTTTTTTAATTGAGAATGACCACTTACTGTGCTATGTAGATTATATAACCCACCTATATTGGTAGTGTTAATACTTTAGTTTTTATTTTTTTCTTCTTTTTGATCAATTATAATGAAGGATGAGGATTTGAACCTGAAATCTCTCACATAAAAGATTAGAAAAATATTACTAAATTATAAGACTATTGATATTAATAATGCATTTTATTCGTCATATTTTTTATCCTTTGGATAGCGAGCGATTACCTTAGGGTAGTCTTACAATCCCCATGCTCATGCTGCCTGGCCATGAGAAACTCTTTATTTAATATATTTTAATTTTCTGCAATTTTTTTTTATTTTTTATTGAACATATGATAAAAGATCTTTAATAATTTTTACTTTATTAAAATGATCATTTGTAGACTAATGAAACGTACACCCTTTTCATTATTAACACAAAATCAATCGCTTTTCTTACCATTATAAGGAATGAAAATAGAAGTAATTTTTTTTTTTGTAATTTACCCTTAAAAATAAAAACACTAATTTGACTCTTTATGTTCATAAGATAATCTCATGTATCTGATTTTATCTCATAGTTTACACCAAATAAAAGCTTGAATCGTCATCTTAAAGCTTGGCATATAAAAGCGTTTCATGGATATTTGCATGATTGTCCCCTAAGATCTAGCTTAAATGAACCCTTGACACATGTTGTTTCAGGCGTGTGCACATGAAACTCAGATCCGTGAAACGATTGCTCATATCTTTTCTTAATTTTATCGCAGTAAAAGGAAACCTTCTAGTTTCCTCCCACCAAAAGTTATCTACTTTGTGTTGCTTTTATAGAATTACAGGGGATTGGTTCAAAATACATTAAATTCAAGAAAAGCTACACTCTTTATTAGTAATGATTGTGCCATATGGGTTCACCAATGGAGCAATGCTCGCACAGGAAACCTAAGACCCTAAGGCATCTGTTCTCCTAACTTACCTCAAACATCACAATCTCAAAAATGAATCATCCATATTTTTCTACGTACTCTTGATTTTCAATGTAATAAAATTGAGTTTTAAAAATAAAAATTTTATTTTTAAACGTAAACTTCTATCGCTAAAATCATTATCGCTGATTATATTTATAGAAACTGACCTATTTTTATTAATTTTTGTCATATAATTTCTTTCTCTAAAGATCAATTTTCTTATGATGAACCAAATTACACATCAATAGTTGTGTTGTGGAAAATTTTAACTACTCTAGCATTATTGGAATGAAACATTTTTTTTAAATGTCAATTGTTAGTCACATAAGACAGCATTGAAGACATATATTCTTATAAAATTGGTAAAATACATCAACACTTCACTTTTTTGAAATAAAACACGTTGATATATAATATATATATATATATAATTGGTACTGATATTTATGTTTTTAGAGGATCGTTTATTGTATTTTGAGATGGATGTCATATATGTCACAAAATTTATATAGCCAACATCCTTTTTTTCATTAGGAGTGATTGTGCCATATGGCATCCTTTACTAGTATTGTGAAATATGATCTTATAGTTTTTGGAGAAAAAGAAAAGAAAAAATAAATATTGCCTTCTGATGGAAATTGAATTGTTGTTATCCGGAATAACAGTTTCGTGAGTTATATTTTAAATTCACTTTTATGAAATTGAAAATTTCGCAAATGCAATTGCAATAATTTGGGTCGGGGTAAAATCTTTCATTCCTTTTGCCTTATACATATTTAGACTAGCTAGGTCTAGAGCAATACGCTATGAGAATCTTCCCAATGGCTGACACAAACCAATGATGAGGTATCTAAATTTTATCAGCCTCACATGTCACCATAAACAGAGATTCATAATCTATTGAGACTGTTGCTTTTGTTTTAATAAATATAATATATAGAATGTGTATGCTACTCATATTATGAAGATTTATCGAAAAAAATCTACATTTAATCTTTTTGTTTATTCTCTCAAAATCTAAATCTTTAAAATTTTCATTTTGACAAATATCTATATATGTATATTTAAAACATATATATATATATATATATATTACAAAAATAAGATTTCCATCACTCTTCTTAGAAGACCATCAAAATTAGGTCTTAAAATGGAAAATGATAAAAATAATATACGATTAAAATTAAAAATATTGGAAAGACCTTCATATCTCAAACCACAAACTTCGCTTTTTGATTTGGTTTGGTTTGGTATTTAGTTTCTGTTAGGTTCTTTTTATTTTATTTTGATGATAACTAAAGAAGAATAAAATATAATAAGATTTATTAAGTGTGCAGTGTGCAGATTATCAGACAGTAAGTCAGACAATATGGTTCTGATCTTTTAAACCTCAAGCCCTAAGAAAATTCAAGGGTGAAATATTAATATATCAGACGAAGGTTAGATTTTCTGGTTCTTCATCAGACAGTATAAAGATCTGTCACGTTCAAATCAGGTTTTCTAAATTGGATTTATTGGATTGATTTCTCGCACAAGGAATTAATTGAAGGCCTAACTCTTTTATTAGATATTAGAAAGTATATCTAATATGTTTCACAAGGAAGATATAAGTCTCATGAGGATTTTGGATTTTCAAGATGTTTAATTTTTTACTGTTCATCTTCTTCAAGTAGCTTGCTGTTTCAGATGTACAGTGATCTCTTCTATCTTCTTCATATCACGAGAAGTGTATCAAGCTAAAGATAGTTGTTAAAAATTTTCTGGATAAGGTACATATCTAATTCTTGGATTTTGTGGGAAGGTTTGAATCAATTTCAAATCTGTTCTAAATCGGTAAGGATATGGATCTTTTCGTACTATGTGATATTCTTTTAGTTACAGCAAACAACTCATCTTGTTGTTCAAGATTTTATTCCACAATATCAGGAAAATATTCCAGCAAAGCATCTTATGCGGATTTCTCTCCAGATTTGGTTTTCAAAATATGAGATAATCTCTATTCTATCTATCTCTCTCCTCGTAATCTTCTTTCCAACCAGAAGCTATGTTTTTGAGGATATTACGGGATATCAATATAATCAGTTTTTTAAATTATTTTGAATTTGAAAATCAGCTCCAACGGCAATTTGTGTTTTGTTTTATATATATGTATAATGTTTCAGGAAAAACAAGAACAGAAGATACGAGATTGAAAAAATCCAGAATTACACGAGCTGAAATTTTATTGTCAATTTTATATTTCTACTTCATCAGACGTTCTGTCAGACACTAGTAAAATACTAGTCAGACATTTTGTGCAAAACTCCAAAACTTATTTTCTTCCGTGTTCTTGTGCTCAAATAATTAGAGTGTCTATTGTAACTCTTGATTGAAGATTCTCTACTCTTGTATTGAGTGTGTTGAGAGTTGTTGAGAGGATTACAAATAATCTTGTAGTCTGTGTTTAGCCAATAGATATAGGCTTGTGAGACAGAACAATATTCGATTGGTGTTTGTAATCTCTTTTTGATTAGTTGGATTAGTGGATCGACCGGTCGGAAACCGGATACCCAGCAGTGGAGCTGGAAGAGAGGACGTACTCGCAAGGAGGAACCTCTATAAATTTCTGGGCTCATTTAATTTTCTGCACTTTATTACTCTGCAATTTTTATTGGTTATAATTTTTATATTGTTGTTCAAATCTTTTTCTTATTAAGTTCTACAAAGCAACAATATTTATCTAAGTTATAATCTGATTCTCTAAATTATTTGTTAAAAGAAGTTTCAAAAGATTTTAATTTGTTAAGTGTTTTCAAAATTTTTTAAAAGCAAACAATTCACCTCTCCCCTCTTGTTTGCATATCTGGGACCAACAGTTTCCTATTGATAACATAGATCTCAACAAAAGCAAAATAAATAAATAAATGAACAAAAAATCGCATGTCCTTAATTGAAAAAAAAAGAATAGAAAAAACTTAAACCCTTTTAATATTCTCTTGTCAAGATTCATCGTATGTGAAATTTAATTTAGGTCAACGTCACATGGATTAGCACGAGAGCACCGTGAAATGGAAGACAATGTTTGCTCAATAAGAAAATTATGATAACAATATTGATCACAAAGGTTTTGAACCTAAATTTTATTTGGATTTAACTTTTTGAAGTAAGGTGATAAGATTTAGAGAGTTAGGTCTAATTATTTGAGATAATCAAAGGACAATTGGCATGGAGTGGAGCCCCTTGAAATTGGCTTACTAAATTCCAACTTATTTCAGATTAGCTTACACATATTACAAATAAATATCTTAACGAGTCTGGGTCCACAAGAGAGCTCATTATAATGTTCATTATGAAGGGGACTTATCCTAGCCTTTGGTTCTCCATCTCATTTGACGAACGACATTGATAGTTGGATTTTCTATAAATTTCTCTATTCATCACCTCAATGGGGCAAGTGAAATTTGGATAAAAGCCGTCGAGCTAGTGGATTTCCAATTTAGTGAATCAATATTTTGATTTACCCAAAAATGTACACGATATTCATGGTACTTAGTGAGGTTAATACTTTCTAGCTCCATCACCTATCATACATGTGGTAGAGTATACTGAGACTGTCTACTCCTTCTTAGGAATACAACCGGGACGGGTATACTAAAACCCGAACCCGAACCCAAACTCGATACCCAATAAGATTCCCAAAACCCTTCCCAAACCCTATAGGGTTTTTGTCCATGAACCCAAAACCCATTAGACAAACCCTATAGGGTACCTGAACCCTAACCCGAAACCCGATACAAAATTAGAATCATTACATAATAAAATATTTAAAAACGCCATTATAATTTTTTTTTTTATCTTTTTCTATTTCCAATCCGTTTCCACTTTATAGGCCAAGAAAAAAACTCTTATCATTACTCATGTAATCCTCTTTATAAAATCCCAATTATTTTCATGAAAAGAAAATCATTGAATGAAACAGTGCGGCAACGGGAGTGAGAGGCTTGAATTTGACGAGAGTGAGCCAATACCAAGACTGAAAGTAGAGACCATAGAGTATTAGTCTACTGTCCTAAGGTTTTTTTTTTTTCTAAATGATTTAATAAAAAAGAAAAAAATAGCTTCACAATTAATGGAGCAAAGCTGGTTAATTTTAGAGACTGAAGCTAAACATAATATATATTTATATATTTAAACAGGTTTGGGTTTCCCAACGGGTTTTATGTTTGTCCCACAACCCATCCCAAAACCCTGTAGGGTTTTATTATTGATTCCAAAACCCATCCCAAACCCTATAGGGTATTTATCAGGTTGGGTGGGTCGGGTACCCTATAAAAACCAGCCCGCTTACTTCCCTACTCCTTCTGCCTACACGATTCTCTTTTGGTTAACCTCGTACGTATTGTTTTCTTAGGTCACATGTAGCGTAGTAGTCATACAACATGCATGTGACCATTGCATTCCTAACGCAGCACGAAAGTATTGAATAACAGAAACCAATTCGACGATTGATTTCAAAATGTGAACTTAGTCACACAATTGCTAAACAATTGCAAATATGGAGAAATGTTTCTCAATTTAATATCAAATATGTCAAATATCAGTTGTCTATACAAAGATAAGCCTAAAAGCCTATTTATACTATTACATGAAAATTTTAAAAAGTTAAAATCCTAAAAACGTAAATAATAAATAGAATATTGACTAAAATTAAATACAAATAATGACTAAAGGAAACCTAAAAGATAGAATTTAAAATCCTAAAAAATGCAAAACTGACTAAATAATAAATACAAATAAATAGTGTAACCGATAATTAATGCTGTAAATAAAAGCTAATGGCCTATCATTAATATTGGCGGTTTCAAAACCCAACAGTTGAAGTTGTCAGTAATAAATACTGATTTTAATTGAGATTCCGTTGCTGTATTATTCTTTCCCACTTGCAAAGAAGTCGACCTCGAGTTCTCGTTTGTTCGCCTTTTCCTCTTCTTCTTCCTCTCTTTGTATCGTCTTGATTTATCTCATTTATCTCGTCGTTTGATCGTGATTCGCACGGCATCAATTCCAATCCTCTCCCACACACAATGTAATAATAATTTCTCTATTAGTGGTGAGTAAATCTTTTCATTTATCGTAGCACCAGGGGCATGCCAAGATTTTTTTTTTTTAACTACTTGATTTTTTCCACCAGCCTATTCCACACAATCATTATATTCGTGGATGCTCAGACTAGAAACAAGAGAAATATACAGGATCATGCCACTTGCCATGATTTGTTCATTATTAATATTATGAATCAGAGGAAGGAAAATATATATATAAAAGAAGTTTTAATGAGCATGATATACTGTATATTTCGATGAGTATAAAATTATTTATATAAAAAGATTTATCAAGATTGATATTTACTAATTGTTTCATACGAATATCTTGCTACATGAATTTTTTTTTTCCGGAGTGAAAGCCATTGATATTTAAAGAAATAATGATATTTTATTAACAGAAATCGTATGTATGTCTGCCATCATTATTGGTACTTGCAGCATCCGATTGTCATTACATACAGGATGGATACTCAGCAGTCAGCACAAAATCTGATTTGGGGAGCACATGATAGAAAATCTGGCGTACAGGCTGGATCTTTGGTCTTCCATTTCTGGAAATATTTTTGATAGATCCAATAGCACAATGATGTACACTAGAAGCAATAAACAAATCGAATTGATTCAATTCAACCACTAAATAAAATGAGATATGAGAGAAAAAATATGTATATAAGAATTTTCACGAAATATTTTGACATGGGCTAATAAATAATGGAAAAGAGGGGTATGATATACTAAAAAAATATGACAATAATGCTCTAATCTTGGTAATCTGTATTCAAAATATTATGAGACACAAAAAAAATGCTTTTTAAGTATAATGAATGATCTCTCGATTGAAACCATATATAAGAAAACTTATTTGTAAACATGATAGGAAACTAGTAAATATAAAAATAAAATAACGAGGAGAAAAAAAATTAAAGAAATAATGCATCTCCGTAAACCATTCAAGTTGGTAATTGTGCCACTAAACTTCTCAATTGAGGATTTAATTCGGTTAAAACAAGTTGTATCGAAAGTACCAAAAGATCATGACAATGGAAAAATCTTCATCTTGCCTTAAATTCAAGGTGTGTCCGATAATGTGAACAAAACCATTTTTCTCTTTGATGCCCCTCCACCGCCCTACATCCAAGTGTCTCCTGCACTGAATGAAGGGACTTCAAATTATACATCATCACATATTAGTTTTAAATCAAGAAGTGCCAAACCGATCTGACCTATATGATCAGTTTCCAAACTAAATCGGTCCAAACCTCCTATTATGATTGGTTTCTAAACTAGGAATCGGTCCGAAAAGTATGTCTGAACTAGTTAAAGGCCCACAGTTCTGATAAGTCTGGCCAGATCAGGTCCCCTAAATCCTTCTATATAACATGCACAATTGAAAATATTCTTCATCAAATGGGTTAAAGAGGACAATCATTTTTAAGCCCAATTTCATTTCAACTTAAATTTTGTTTTACCATTTTATTTACTTAAATGGTGAAAAATTATTTGATATTTTTTTTAAGTACTTTCACGGTTCCCATTTCGGTTCCTATTTTCAAAACTGAAAATAGACCATTGTAGTTAAGTTTTGGAATCGAAATAGACCATGATGATCTCTACTTCAAATCCTCCCTCTTAGAAACAATCCATTTCTTCTTTAAACTTATGCTGTCCATGGAAAGTGAGAAGCAGCCAATAGGATCATTCAGATCAAACTACATTTTTATCCAAGTAATGCTGGCCAAGAGAAAAAGAAAATTGAGGAACAAATTAGGTTCAACTGACGCATGAAGTCATCAGTTGAGTAAACGCGTCTTACAACACCAAAATTCCAACTCATATCGAATTCTACAAATATCAATTCAACTAATTTGTAACAATTTGATAATGCGAAAAGAATGAGAGAAGAGTCGAAATCCTAAAACTTGGGAACCAAAAATTTAACTAATTGATTGCCCTTAAATTCTAAATATACCAACCAAGAACATGCAGGTCCAGATTTTTTAATTTGCACACGATTACTTTGAGTGGTCCATGATGCGTATTTTAGCAATGCTAATCCAATAAAGACCAAGCATGAAGTCTTCCCCTGATAGTTTGAAGGTACGTCTTACTTGACTACCAAGTTTCTATCACCATCCACCTCCAAATTAATGATTTATCTAGTTTGTTATTTTATGAAGCATTCATGCTACAAGCAGGTCTCAGGTCCCTGTCACATTAAGTCTCATGCCCCTATCCCTTTCAGCAACTGCTGGACTGAAATTCTTTCAAGTCTCCCCCGAAATCCAAATTTACTAGACGAATGAGGACCAAATACTAGGTTAAGGAACAGTCCTACAACAATTCAATGTTCTTTCGTCACCAAGTGTTGAGTGTTTTTGCTCAAAATTCATTACCCACAAAAAGTTGTAGAGCATAGCAATGGATGATGCTCATTGAACACCAGAATTCTTCATCACAAAAGGCTACTTTTTTTTTTTTTTTTTTTATTGATAAAGGAACCATGGAAAGTACAAGAAGATAGAGTAATTAGGGTTGTAGAAGAAACGCGTGGATGCTGAGGGAAAGACATATCGGTACAACCATTATTGTACTATGAGTTGTAACTTCTGTCTGGGGGGGCCTATTATTGAGTTGATACAATTATTGTTTGTTGTCCTTGAAGATGGAGATGTGGCAACTTAGGTTACACAATTGGAATAATGTAGGTAGTATCATTTATTTCAGTCACACAATTGGTGGAATTACATCTACCAATATCCACAAGAGCAATGTACTGAAAGATAATTGAATGGTTAGGGTGTCTATTTATTTGTTTATTTATTGTTGGACAAAGCTATAATGTGTCTACATTAATACAGCTATATGTCAAGAGCCAAATATGGAAGGGCATGCCAACTTATCGCATGCCATTATGATTTTGTAAGCGCATACAAAACGTTTAGAACCGCGCCTTCTTTATCATATAAATTTGTGGCTATTCATGTTGATTTACGATGGGACGACATGAACAACATGCCTTGCATCCCAACACAAATATCCCTATCGGATATGCTAAATCACACAAATTATCTCAAAGTGTTGTGGTTCATATAAATTATAATTCTGTCTTATCGATGATTCCCTATTCAAAATCTTGGTATCGGTGCCTAACTATAAGCTACTTTGTCCCCAAAAATGTATCATACAATAGGAGACTAATATAATGCCCAAATTATAATCCACTTAATTGATTGATTTTAACTTAGATCTTGTGGACCTTAGAAATTTCTCCTTTTCTTGAGCTTAGTTTATATTAAATTTGTTTTGTTTAATATAAACTCTTCAGCAAAAACGAAATAAAGTATTCTTATTTTTAAAAAAGGCTTTTATAGAGTGGAAATTTAGTTAACTATAATATGTTAATGAAATTCATCCGTAAAATTTGTATGATGCCACATTAGAAGCTGAACTATGGGGTATTTAATGAAGTTTGAGTTGGATCAGGAAGAAGAATGTTTCCAAATGCATTATTGAAATTGACTCAAACAAAAATATATATGGAGTAGATTCTTAAAACACGACATGTTTCTTTATTTTTACTTAATACTAATGTGCAATGTAGGTATATTTGTTTTGGAAGATGCCTTGGTTAAGCTGCAATGGACAAGATGGATAGGAATGAGATGCTACATGAGCTTGTTGCTGCTACATGGAGACAATGAAACTTACGTTCGTATAACCTTCTAATATTCTTTTTATTTAGATTTTGTGGGACAAGCTTATATTTGTTGTATAGAGCATCGTCTATCCTAAGTTAATTCAAGTGGTTACTCTATCTAGATATAAGCATGGTTCGATTTTGAACTGAGAACTAAATCAGAATTGTCACTAGTGGTTGCAGAATCAAAATCGGATCGGTTCCAAAACTGGCTATGGAAACGCCGGTTTTATTCCTATACGGTTCTTTGGTCTAGAACAGGTGGAATCGCATTCCACCTGGTTTCATTGAAAAAAAAAATATATCAAGTATATAATTATTAATATTTAAATTATTTCATATAAATAATAAAATTTATTGCTTATTCATAATATTTAATATGTTATTATCAATAATACAAATAAATATAGCTTAAAATCATATATAATTAGTTTAAATAAATTTCTTTTAAAAGCAAAATTCTTTTTCTTAATAATTTGAGACTATTTTTTGTATTGTAATTTTTTTTTATCTTCTAGAGTATTTTACAATATCATAATACTAAATATAATTGATATTGAATGTGTTTGTATACATATAAATGTGTATTCTAAATAAATTTTTAAAAAATTTGATTAAATAATTTAATACTTTTACATCCAATAATTATTTTGACTTTAGCATTTATTTTATTTTATTTTTTAAAAAAGACGATTTCGCTGTTTCAAAACTGGAACCATGGGAACCAGCGGTTCCATAACGGATCGAAACTATGGGAGATAGTTTCGGTTCCGGTTCTTCAATTTCACAACTCGAAACTAGCGATTCTAGTTCTAGTTTGATTCGGTTCTGGAACCGTGATAATGTTTAACTCTATCCCTGTTTGTCTGTTTTGATTGCATTAAGGTGACTATGGTTATCCTTTTATTCACACCAAAACCGATGTTTGTTTTTGAGGATAGATTTTGTAGTGTTTTATCCTTTAGTATTAATAATGCTTATGCAGTATCGAAAAAGAAAGAAATCTAACATTATATCTATTACTATTATTCAAATGAATCTTTTTATTTGGTGTAAAAAAAAATCTAATCCTATACTATGACATTTCTAATATGGACTATTTTATATAATTAAATTTATAACTCCTTCCTCCATTCCTAAATATGTGTTAATATTTCATAGTTGCTCCCTTCTTATCTAGTCAAGATATTTGAATTTTTAATTGTGTGAAATCGCTCTATCTTGTATTTTAATATTTTTCAATAATTTTAATATTTTATAATAATTATTAATGACTTTGTAAATTAAATTTTTATAATATAATATCGTTAAATCTACATAATTGACACGGCTTGCGTCCACTAATTAGTTATTATGAAGAAAAATAAGATAGAAAGTTAAGCACTTATAACTTTATTTCTACCATCATATAAAATATTGATCTTTAAATTTTATGTACAATATTTTTTTTTCTATTTTATAAATTTTAAAAATTACTTATTTCCAAACCCTTGCCCGTCTTAGGCTAGATCCCTCTATTACACCTTAAACTTAAGGTATTCATAGTTTGTCATGTGTCTATATGGAATATGGATATAAAAAGGCTCACAACCGACTATTAACCACCATATTATAATGAATATACATTTAAACACACAAACCAAAAGACAAGTCTAAACATCTAATATCATAATTATAACACTATGGCTCATGAGTTCACTCACTAATATATAACCTAGCTACATAACCAAACTTTGGAGGAGTCAAAGCTTAATTGGGAACTTATGTACCAATATAGCAACGAGTTTCTTAGATCCTCTATATTATATATTGATGACAAAGTCACTGATACTCTTGAGATTTACCAATTCTAGCATCCCCCCAATATTCACTAGCTAATCATATACTTCATTTTGTAATTGTTAACAAATCACCTATACCTAAAAAAGAGAATACGATAAGCTAAAGCTTAGTTTGGCGTACCAATAATCACATGTGCATGAATAGAAAGTAGCAAAATGCTACAAGCATTCATTTTATTATCTGTATAGCTTAGTCCAACAAACATCATAAGGATAGATTAATATCCTGATCCACACATAGGTATACATATACGTATATATTGGATGAAGGTATTCTCCAATATTTATGATGTTGGAATCACCTAAATCTACCCATATCGTTGTAACTGCATATAGGACAATGATACATTAGGATTATTGGGTTACTGTGATAATAGTATGGGTACTCTCCATCTACAACTAATAGCCATGCATAATCAATATTCAATTATTGAATTTAGATAGTCAATCATTAAACTATATATAATTCTATCTTAAACAAGCACATGTAGTAAGCAGGGCACACACATACCCATAATGTGAACTCTTCCTAAATTCAAATCTCTATAACTCTCTAAACCTGAGTTGTAACATATATAAAGTATCTACAATTAATGGTTTACATTTTTAAAATTACTTATTGTTCATATTTCTAGTAATTCTCACTCTTACACCAGTATTAGCATAGAAAAGAAAAAAGAATTTAAATTAAAATGAGAGTTCTATAACAATTCAATAATATTTAAGTTTTAGGGATTTATGGTAATATTAAACCTTAAATAAAAGAGTTTAACAAGTTTTAAGTGGTTTTAAGGATGGAGTGTTGACAACAAAATATGAGATATAGCCTACTCAACCCACCATTTCACGATAGGGCTCAGTAGCCTAGTAAGTCACCAGTCACATCTGCTTGAGAAACACCTATGTTAGGGAAGGCCTTGGTCCAATTTGGTGTGGAATCGCTGGATGTTGCTTACACCAATTTGCAAAAGGGTGCATAGAAGACCCCTTGATGATCTTGATGGGAATCCTCTCCATGAGCTCGACCTCAAAGATAATCCCCTAGGACCACTGAGGAGCTATTATAAGGTTAGACTCATTGAGAACGACTTCTGCCAGCTCGTTTAAGCCTCTGAGCCATAAAGTATTTGTGTCCTACCTTGGGACTGAGGAGAAATAATTAGTTCAGCCATGCTCTCTCCAGTAGTCGCTCCCCAACTCAGGTACCCTCGCCACCTTAGGTATTAGGTCAGCTACTAGGAAGAAATTCACCCTAGCCAAAGAGATTTGGTGAGCCCATTTTGGTATGACCCTCAACACTGTAAATACCCTTTTTCCCTTTGGGAAAAAAAGGAGTTCCTGGTGTGGTAAGTTGTTCTTCGAATTGAAAACCATTTTTAAAGAACACAAAGTTAAAGTTTTCGAGAATTTATTAAACTAATAGATTCTGTTCAACTTCGAAAGCAACTACCAACATCAGGCAAGTGCATCTACTAAAATAGTATAGAAAATATTAGGTTGTATTCCAACGGATCGTTGGTATCTATTTTACTCATATTTCATCTATTATCTAGCCAAAGAAAATTTAAAAGATCATAATTAAAATAGAAGTTATTCTAGGTTAAAGAATGTACACATTTTCGCAGGGTGAAACATAAGATATACTTGTTAATGCAAGATGAAAAGACTTAGAGATTATTTCACCAAGTTCTTATCATGTGATTTCTAAGCAAACTCATAGAGTTGTACACTAGTACATTTGCACTGTCAGATTCACGAATATAAATTAAAGCCTCTCTCAAGGTCAATAATTATAGAAAACCACCAGAATCTCTTCACAAGTTATTAGTGGTTTAAATCAGCATAAAATTTAAGAATCCTTTATTTTAAAACCGACTTAATATATTTAAAAAGAGGGATAGAAAGCTTTACCATCCCTCTCTCAAGGTGATTATGAGCAACTCTATTAGTAGCCCAGATCTATTCAAAAGAATGATATTTCAATTTATTCAATTGAAATAAGACATAAATCTAAAAAGTGCACCACGCATTTAGACCCACAAAGTTAAGTTTTAGCTACTAATTACAAATACATAGTGATAATTGTTAAAACATTTTGAAATCACATGAATAAGGTCTTGGATTGGTAGACCCTAAGTTAATTGTTTATTTCTCCATGGATGCAAACATTAAGCATAGATTCAAAGAAATAAAATTCAATTAAATATGAAATTACAAATGAAGCCCATGTCCTTGCAAAAACAAGCGTCGGGTTTATAATGAATTGCCCAGAAAACTTCGAGATTTTAAAAGCAAGAAGAAATAGTTCTTTTACTCAAGAATTCTTTCTCTACTCTATGTTAGGAATTTGTTACCTAATGATATAGATTATTGTACGTGCCCCTATCACATGCCTATGCACGTTTATTTATAGACTAGGGGTATGGAATCATGGCAATTTTATTTACTCATGGAAAATTCTTTATAACCGAATTCGTCCTTTTTACGTGCGCATGTCTGAATTACCAGCTCACAAGGTAACTCTTCGTAGGTTAAGGTCAAGCGCTTGAATCTTGCTTGAAAGTTAGCAGTTGAATTAAGTGATGGAATTATCTCCAAGGGCTCGAGTTTTTGTTCAAATTCAATTGCAAATAAATTGAGATTGTTGAGGGCTCAAAGTTAGAACTCAATCAAAGCTATGCTTTTCCTCTTAAATGCATGGTTTTGCCCTGCTTCAATCGCGAGGTAAATCCAAGGCTTGACATTGTGGGACAATAGAAGCTCTTTCATAAAGTTTAGGACTTAATCACCTCAAAATAGACGTTGAGGCTCATGTTAAAGGCTCAATGTAGGGCATGATGGATCATTTAACCTTATTTTGACTTGCTGTTTTGCCGTTGATGGATCTCGTTATAGGGCTTGACCAAGTTCTGTCTTGTACAATCATTGTTGTTTTGCTCCAATCTTATTCAAATCACTTCATTTCTAATTCTTTTGATTTTAAGAGATGAAAAAAAAACATTTAAATGATAAAAGCACCAAATTCATAGGAATTTACGCAAAAATACATCAGTTTAAGCCTAAATTCCTATGAAAAGAATAGAGTGAAATAGACTTATCAGTTCCATTACCTTTTCTACTTGAGTAGTTGTTTTTTGAAAATAGGAGGACCCACAGACTAACTTAATTATCAAAATAGCCATGCCAGGCAACCTCTAGGTGCACCTCTGATTGTTTTTTCTATGTTTGCAGGGGCTTATCTTTACTAACAAAATCTGTTCGTGCAGCATGTGGCTCTATCTTTAGGAAAGACCTTCCATTCTTTCTCCTTTGAGAAACCCTTTTTTCCTCTCAAAAGACCCTACTTAAACCCTAAACTTCTTGGTAAAAAAACCAAGACCCAGTGAAGTAAAAACCAGTTTGACTTATGTGCTCAATCGATATCAACCCCAGCAGGTGACATAGTCCATGGGTTATCGTATCCTGAATCAATCACCGCTGCGAACCTTTACTAGCAACTCATGCATAGAAATGTTGAAAACAAAAACTCCAATGCCCTCCTATAGGCTAGACCACGGATCTAGAAGGGCTAAGGAACTAGCACTTGGAAGAGCAGATTTCTAATGCATAGTAGAGCGTATCCCCAACTTATCCCAGTTAGGCCTTGAAACAGGTTGCTAGAACCACTGACATGTGTGGTATCATCGTAGGCTAGTGTCTCCAGCAGAGAACCATTCTACAGCTTGAGATCGCATGAAACATCTACAGGAGACCTGTTGTCTCCAATAGCTTAGGAAAGGTCACCCAAGATACCTCCCGGGAGCACGTGACATCCAACACCCTACTTGGACTTCCTTAAGACTATAACTGAATGATGAGAAACACATAAAACCTGAATGCATAGGCCCTGGCTTGACTTGAGCTCATGAGTACCATGCACCAACGCTTCCTACTGGGGAAACCTAACTAAGTATAGAAAAAGAATGTGCCTTTGAAGAAATCAGAAACATGATGAAGATGTTGTCAACCATTATGGAAAGCTTTAAGGATGGATCCACAGTGAAGATAGTCCCAAAGAAGGTGGCCTTTGTGGTCAGATCAAGTCCAAGGTACTGTCGATTGGAGCTCGACTCTCGAGCTTGGAGTTCTATGATGGAACTACCGACCCTGAGGATCACATTACCTAGTTCAAATCCACTATAGTGATACATAACTTCTCGGATGCAATTTGGTGCAAGGCCTTTCCTATCACATTCAAGTGTGTAGCTCGAGTTTGTTTCAACAAGATCAAATTGAACACGATTGGATCATCTAACTGATTTAGTAACCTTTTTTGTGGCTCACTTCATGGTGAGCAAAACACCCGAAAATAATGTCTCATATATCTACACTATATGACAAAGGTAAGGTAAATCCCTAAAAGACTACTTAGCGAACTTTAATAAGGCATGGTTGGAAATGCCAAACCTGAATTAGGGTATGGCCTTAGAGGCTATCAAACAAGGAGTCCTCACTAATAGCTTGTTCTTTGATCTGATCTCAAAATGCCAGCTTACCATGCTGGAGTAGGTAAGGGAGAAGGCACAAAAATACATTCGATAAGAAGATATTAGGAACACCACAAAGGAGGCTAAGGTAAAGGATAAGCCCATTCGAGCTAAACCCAATCAACATCGAGATAGGAGGCAACAGAAAGATCGTTGCGACTTCAATAACAGAGCTGACATACACCTAAGTTGTTGAGATAGTGATAACAGAAAGCTCTTCCTTATGCACGATGAGTTTACCCCTCTGAAACTGCTCGTACAAGATGTGTTCCTCAAGGTGAGGAACCAGAGCCTCGTACCATTGCCTCCTTCAATGAGACCCATATCAAAGTAAAAAGAATTAGAAGAATATTGTAAGTACACCACGAACACAGGCATGATACGAGGAATTTCTGGCAACTCAAGAGCCATTGAAGATGCATATGACGTGGTTGACCTAAGCAGTACATTGACCATGACATCAAGTCGAACCACTTGCCTAGAAGTAAAGAACTGAAGAAAGTAAGAAGGACTTGGGTAGTCAGGATAACACAGACCCAGTTCGGTTAACTCGGGAATGCCATAGTGAAATCAACACCATCATAGGTAGACCTCTATCCTCGACTAGAGCAAGACTACCATTAGGCCCAAGTAGATATTAGCAGATGATGAACCTAGAACCCAAAAGAACCAAAGTCAACATTACCATCTCTTTCATCGATGAGGATTTCGAAGGAGTTCAAACCCCTCACCAATATGGTCTATTTATCTCTACTTGCATATCGAGTTAGAAAGTTAAAAGGTTACTGATCAATACAGGTAGCAACGCTGACATCCTCTTTAATTAGGCTTACAAACAAATGAAACAAGAGTTAAGGTTAAAATTGAGACCTTATGATCACAAGCCATATGGTTTTGATAACCAACTAATTCAACCTTGAGGGATCATCACCCTACCCCTTGAGCTCGATGAAGGGACATGTTGCGCTGGATACCAAATATATTTCCTTATGGTCAACTGTTGGTCCCCATACAATGCCATATTTGGAGGAGCTACACAATCAATGTTTGGCATGATTATCTCCCAACCCCACCTCAAAGCCAAGTTACTCATCCTAGTAGGGATAGGGGTATGCAGGGAGATAAAGAGTAGTCTAGAAAACAATACCTCAAGGCATTTAAGGGAGATCATGTATGCATCGTAGATTGGAGCTAGAGAGCGAGTCTAAGCATTGATGTGAACCTTTGAGCTCATCGAGGAGGTTTCCTTGGACGACAATCCCGAGCACACCACAAAAGTGGGGACATCAACCTCCTCCAATGTAAGGAGAGTTTGATTGTGTTCTTATGGGCAAATAAAGATGTATTTGCATGGTCGTCCTTCAATATAATAGGCATTAGCTCAAACGTGGTCACACATAAGCTGAACAATAGCAAAAACCAAATGCTGGTCTACTAAAAAATTAGGCACTTCACCTTAGAAAGGTAAGCTGCCATCAAAGAACAAGTCTAGAAGTGACGCAGTGTATAAGCAAATGGATTGTCGCAAACCATTGAATCGCACAATTACTAGTTCGTGATCTTCAACACCTATTGATTCAGAGAATATCTAAGTTGTTAGCATCAAAATCTAATATTATCACAATAGATATGAATTTTGGAAAGAAAGAGAAAAACAAGCTCTATGAAATTTCATTCAAAGATAGATAAAAATTGTCCTCCATATGCCTTAGGGCCTACAAATATAAAGGAAACAAAGAAAATTAAAAATCACAAAAGAAATTAAAATCCGAACAAGATATGCTGGCTTTAAAGCCGGCGGCCTAAATTATGAGATGGCAGCTTACATAACATAAGCTGGCGGCCTTTAAATATTTGAATTTGTGAATATTATACACTAGCAGAAGGTTGGCAACATAGATTTCAAAGTCGATGACCTAAGTGCCAGTGTATGCTTCTTGATGCTTGTTCTTCTACTCCCTTCTATGCCAGTTCTCTAAGAACTTAAGTGTTATTTCTTTTACTGCATCATCCTCCTTAGGGTGGATAAAATTTACCCTCGAATTATTGTCATATGAATATCATCTGTGTATCGGATGAGATGCTTCACATTAAACACTCTTTTGCAAAGTTATCATGAACTGTTTCATGAACCTCCTGTAGGTTACGCACAAAGTATGTGGCTTTCTCATGAATCCTAGTCCTCTTTGGTAAAGGTAACTCCACTTCTTCCTAATCTCCTTACCCACTGGAGCACACACTACCTCTGAATCCTACAATTCCTCCTCAAACTCAGTCAGAGTTAACATGCTAACATGGGTTTTGCTTCACAGGCTTGGGTTCATCAATTGCTTCGTTCGGATACAAGCACAATTTTAATACCTTTAAAAGTGAAACTATAGGTATTAGTACTACCCTCATGGGTCACTCTTCTATCAAATTGCCATAGTCTTCCTAATAACAAGTGACACGCATCCATTGCAACCACATTACATCACACATAATCCTTATATTTAGAGCTAATAGAGAAAGTAATCAAAGCACATATGGATACACTCCCCTCATCACCCTTGTTCAACCATGCTAATTTATAAGAATGGGGATGTCCTTATATTTAGAGCTAATAGAGAGTAATCAAAGCACATATGGATACACTCACCTCATCACCCTTGTTCAACCATGCTAATTTATAAGTCTTGGGATGTTGTTTTTTCTGAACTCCCAATTTCTATGCTTATGTGAAAATGATATTCTCAGATCTACCTAAATCAATCATAAATCTGCATACATTTTCTAGAATGGTATAAGTGGACTGAAAAGTATTAGTCCTCAGTCAATTTTTCGCAACAGCTCTGGAAGTTATATATGACCTCTGCACCGCTAAAGTCTCATTTCCATTCCCTTAAAAAAATCTTTCCTCATACTCTGCATTAAAAATAGGTGCTTCATCCCCTTTAGCCTAACACATCATGTTCCTCTATAACTATCTTAGGAGTCATGCACAACCTTCTAACCAACAAATTCACATTGCCATCTCCAGTCACAATCTCTTCATCAATCTTCCTCATCAAATTGGATCACCATTACCCCCCTACTTCAAAGACATTCTTGTCATGTTCCTCATATTACAATTTGATTATCGGTGACTAACCTCACTACATTTGAAACATTTTATTCCATTACTACTTGGTCCACTAGTGCTAGGCTTATTGAACCATCCGACACTACCAATATCAGCAACTCCACTACCTGCATTCTCAATACCTACATGATTAACCTCACTACCACCACTTGTAGCCACACTACCGCCCACAACCCACTACTAGGTCACCTTTGCTGTTTTTCTAGTATCTGTGCCGTTAGTGCATGGCGAAGACACTAATTGGATTAAACAAATTTAATATATGCTGAATTGGAAATCTTAGACCACCAATACATCTAGCCACTAATTGGTCTTCAGTCTCATAAATCTCATTCCTAGCAATCAATTGATAGAATTCAAATGTATATTCAGCCACTGACCTGTTACCTAACTGTAAGTTTTACAGCCTCTGATACATGATTCGCTGGAAATTATAGGCCAAGAATTCTGATCTCATATGCTTCTTTATCTTTTCCCATGAAACTATTTTTTATTTGCCCAATTTAAGTCGGGTGAGTTTCATCTGTTGCCATCAGGCTGTGGCTATATCACGAAGCCGAGTTGCCACCAATTGCACTAGTTTGTCATCAGGGACATTCTTTAAATCAAGAATCTCCTCCACCATGGCTAACAATCTGAAAATTTCTCCGGTTGTAGACTTCCATAGTACTCATGGATTTTGGTTCTTATACTCATCTCCCATCATCTTTGATCCTCTTCCACAATATGAACCTTACTACGCTCGCGTGGCAATTCTACATACAACTCTCCTTCATCCACCGAAGGCAAATCATCCTCTACCTCATTTAATTCTGGTATCAGATTAAGGTTTCTTTCATGCTTGGGTTTAGCATTACATTGATCTCCCATCATCGTAACCATCCTTTTACTGAGTTGATCCAACATCCCGCTGAATCGGCGTTCCATGGCACCCATCCATTCATTCACGATCTATTTGATCCATTGATCTAGGTCATCACAACTATAAATTTCATCCACTGTAGCATGACGCTGATTGCCTTATCATTTAGGAGGCATCTTCTCAAAGAGTGAATGTGGCTCTGATACCAACTAACGTAGCATACAAGCGAATGGATTATCATAAACTATTGAATCACGCATGATTACTAGTTTGTGATCTTCAACACCTATTGATTCGAAGAATATCTAGGTTGTTGGCATCAAAATCCAATGATATCACAATAGATGTGAATTTTGGAAAGAAATAGCAAAATGAGCTCTATGAAATTTCATTCAAAGATAGATCAAAACTGTCTTCCATATGCCTTAGGGCCTACAAATAAAAAGGAAACAAAGAAAATAAAAAATTACAAAAGAAATTAAAATCCGATCAATATACACTAGCTTCAAAGTCGGTAACCTAAACTAGAAGTTGGCAGCCTACATAACGTAAACTGGTGGCCTTTATATATTTAAATCTGTGAATGTTGTACACTGACTGAAGGCCGACGGCCTAAGTGCCAACGTAGGCTTTTCGACGCTTGTTCTTCCACTCCCTCCTATGCCACTTCTCTAAGAACTTAAGTGCTATTTCTTCTACTGCCTCAAGAAGCTTCTTCAAGTTAGATTCATTAAAGAAGAAAAATACCAAACATGGTTGGCCAAAGTAGTCTAAGTTAAGGAATCCAATGGGAAATGGTGAATGTGTGTGGATTATTTCCCGCTACCCCAAATCGATTAGCTCGTTGCTGACACCTCAGAGCACGAGTTATTGAGTTTCATGAATGCCTTCTCAGGCTATAATCACAATAAAATGAATGAAGCTGACGAGGTTCATACCTCTCTTGTTACGTCTTTTGGTACATATTGCTACAAAGTGATGCCGTTTGGACTAAGGAATGCTGGAGTCACCTTTTAGATAGTGGTCACCGAAGTATTTAAACCTCAGGTCGGCAGAAATATGGAAGTCTATGTAGGCGACATGATTATGAAAAGCAAACAAGTTAAGGACCACCTGTAAGACCTCTATGAAACTTTTGATCACCTTTGCTTCTACAATTTAAAACTCAACTCATAGAAAAGTACCTTTAGCATCTCATCAGGGAAGTTCCTAGGTTATGTCATATCCCAACGAAGAGTTGAAGCCAACCTTGACAAGATTAAAGTGCTCATAGAAATGAGACAACCTTCCTTGACCAAGGAAGTGCAATAGCTTGCTGGAAGAATAATTACTCTAAGTAGATTCCTTCTTAGGAGCACTGACAGGTGTTTGAAAATTTTCAAGATCCTCAAAAAACCTGACAAGTTCAAATGGACAAGAAAGTCATAAGAGGCCTTTGACGAACTCAAACATTTCCTAGCGAAACCATTGGTGTTGTCAACCCCAGTCTTAGGTAAGGCTTTATACATGTACCTTGCTATAACTGATTGGATAGTCCTCCAAAAACTTGAAGTTCTAGGAACAGTGATGAAATATGCCATCGAGCTGAACGTGTTTAGAGGATGCAATCAAGGCATAGGTCCTAGAGATTTTGTGGCTAAGTATATAGGGGCACTTGATCCCGGTCATCAATAGAAAATTGCATGTCACTTTGCAAACAAACAAAGTTGAAGCAAAGAAGTTAATGTACAAGGCAGCTAAATACACCTTGATCAATGGAGTCCTGTACAAATGGGGCTTTAGCCCTCCTTACTCCACTGCTTAAGCCCAGAGGAAGGATACAAATCTTAAAAGACCTTCATGTCGGAAAATGTAGCGACCATGTCAAAGCGCAATCGCTAAAAACTCGAGACATTTGAGATAACTACTTTTAGCCAATGACGAAAACTAACACGAAAGAGTTCATGCAATGATGTGAACAGTGTCAAAAGATAGCACCTGTCTACCATACCCCAAGTGCGAATGTACTTTGCCTCACCAGCTTATGGCTATTCGCCATGTGGGGACTAGATATCATTAGCCCTTTCGCTCCCTCAACTGAGCAAAGGAAGTTCATCATATTCGGATGTGAGTATTTCACAAAATGCGTAGAGGCCAAAGTAGTAGCAAAGGTCATGGACGAGATTGTTCGGCACTTTCTCTATACGAGCATCATAATTAGATTTGGAGTCCCACACTTCATCATGATGGATAATGGAAGATAGTTCAATGCCAAAAGATCTAAAGATTTTTGTGTCAAGCACAACATCACGACATACTATACCTTGGTTGCCCACCTTTGAGCTAATGGCCATGTTGAGGCAATTAACAAAACCATCATGCAAAGCTTAAAAGTTAGGGTTGACCGCTTAAGTGGCAAATGGGCAAATGAACTCCCTAGCATCTTATGGAGACATTGCACAACAAGAAGGACCTCAACTGAAGAAACCCCTTTTGGACTAGCCTTTATCTTTGAGGCTATTCTCCCTATTGAGCTCAAGCTCCTTAACATCCAAGTCTAATCCTATAATGAACTCATCAACGAGGTGGGCTTAAGAGCTAAGGTAAATGCCATAGAAGAAAGACAGGATATAGTGAGCAAAAGGTTATAGCCTATCAACATAGAGTCGCTGGGTATTTGTGATACCCCTTAAATATAGATGATAAAACTTTAGTCATAGAGGCACCTTTTCGATGTAATGTCTTGGAGTTTATCAGAACTCCAAAGTTAAGCATGCTCTAGGCAAAGCAATCCTAGGATGGTTGACCCCTCAAGAAAGCACTGGCATCAAAAGGAAAAAATCTTGTGCGCGTGCAGCCAAAGCGGATAATACTTCGATGGATAGAGTTTCGAGTCATTAGACAGTGCCTCCGGTGTCCTAGTTGTGTCCAAAGGTGCGTTGGGAGGATTAGTATATCTGGCATCACGAATCCTACCCAAGGTGGTTAGAGGGCCTAGGGGTGCCCTTTTTACTGCGGTAGAGCCTAGGGTGGTAGGTCGTGACAAATGATATCTGAGAAGTGGTTCTAAACCTGTGTAACGAAACTAATAGGAAGTCAATTCTATAAGTTTGGGGGAAAGGGGGGTGTATATGTGATACCTCTCAAATATAGATGATGGAACTTTAATCACAGAAGCACATTTTCTGTGTAGTGGCTTGGAGTTTTTTAGAACTCCAAAATTAAGCATGCCATGGGTAGAGCAATCACAGGATGGGTGACTTCTCGAGAAGCGCTAGCATCAAAAGGATAAAACCATGCAACGTGCAACCAAAGCGGACAATATTTCGGTGGGTAGAGGTCCGAGTCGTTACACAATGCCTCTAGTGTCCTAGTTGTGCCTGAGGGTATGCTGGAAGGGTCAGTGTACCTGTCATCATAATCCCTACCTAAGGTGGCCTGAGGGCTTAGAGGCATCCCCACTCGCTGCGGTGGAGCCTAAGGTGGCAGGTCATGAGAGTATTACAACAAAAAAGTCAAACATAAGATTTTTCTCCCAGGTGACCTTATTATAGAAAGCTAGAGGCTATGGGATCTATAAGGCTCGTAGGAAGCTTGCCTCAAATTGGGTAGACCTTATTAGAGTCAAGGAAGCCCTGGGGAATGGAGCATATAAGCTCGAAATCCTCGAGGGCAAACTCATCCTTACGACTTAGAATGCTAACAACCTTAGGAATTTATTTGAATAGACACCAATTACCTTCACCACATACATGTAAAGTTCAAAATATGACTTTATAAAGTCATGAAAAGATCCTAAATAAAATATAGTTTTACGTTAACATGTTCTCTCTCTCTAAATCCTCCCTTACTCAAAACATAAAAAAAGTTCGACAGGGGTGTTAGGAGTTTAACAAACTCTACCCTCATGTGCTGAATGAGCTTAGGTAACTTCCTTCGAAGGTTTGCTTCCCTCATGAGCTCGGGTAACTCCTTTTTAAGGGTAACTCCCCTTGTGAACTTGGGTAACTCCCTCCCAAATGTAACGTCCCTTGTTAGCTCAGGTAACTCCCTTCATGAGCTTGGATCAAGCCCTGACTTTCAAGCAACATTCAAGCGCTCGAACTTATCTCGTGAAAAGTGACCTTATGAGCTGGCTTTTATGATAGGCATGTGAGAGTAAAGAACGAATTCTATTATAAAAAATCTGCCATGTCAGCAAAGAAAATCATCATGATTTATTTGCCTCTAGCCTATAAATAAACGTGCACAAGCATGCGCAAGAATAACCTGTATCATATGTAACAATATCTAATCTAGTGTAGAGAGAGAATTCTTAGGCAAAAAAAAAAAAAACTATTTTTTTTCTTTGGAAATCTCGAAGTTTTCTAGGTAAATTCATTATAAACCCGACGCTTATTTTTGCAAGGACTTGCGCTTAATATGTAATCTCATCTTTAATTCTATATTATTTCTTCAAGAATTTGTGCTTAATATCTGCATCCATGGAGAAATAAATATTTAACTTAGGGTCTGTAAATCAAAGGCTGATTCATGTGATTCCAAATGTTTTGATGATTATCACTGGGTATTTGTAATTAGTATCTAAAACTTAACTTCGTGAATCTAAATGCGTGGTGCACTTTTAGATTCATGTATGGTTTCAACTAAATAGATTGAGAGATCATTCTTTTGAATAGATCTAGGCTACTAATGGATTTGCTTATTATTCTCTTAAGAGAGGGATGGTGCAACTTTCTATCGCTTGTTTTTAAAATTCATTAGGTTAGTTTTAAAACAAATGATTCTTAAACTTTATGCGGATCTAGACTACTAATAACTTGTGAAAAGATTCCAATAGTCTGGTCTAGATCTAGAATTACTAACCTTGAGAGACGCTTTAATTTACACTCGTGAGTCTAGCGGTGCAAATATGCTAATATATATCTCCATGAGTTTGCTTAGAAATCACATGATAAGGACTTGGTAAAGTAATCACTCAGGCTTTTCGTCTTGCAAGTTTATCTTACGATTTGCCCTTAAAACCTGTATACATTCATTAACTTCGGTATAACTTCTGTTTTCATTATGGTCTTCTAAATTATTTTGGCTAGATAATAAATGAAATGTGAATAAGGTAGATACTGACAATCCTTTATAATATAACCTAATATTTTTTTATGCTGCTTCATTAGGTGTATTTGCTTGATGTTGGTAGTTGCTTTCAAAGTTGAACAGAACTTATTAGTTTTATAAATTTTCAAAAACTTCAACTTCGTGCTCTTTAAAAGGTTTTTACATATGAAAAACTATACCGACCACTTAACTTTATTTATTTCATGCACTTATTTATTGCAAGTAATTTATTTATTTCAGTTTTTATAAGACTAGTTAATTTCTAATCTTCGACTTGTCCATAATCAAATCCTAAAGAACTTGAATAATTCAAGTCTTGGGAAGCCTTGAAATAAAAATTAAGACTCTCATAATTTTCTCGTTATCTATTTTGATTTTTATTTATGAGACTATAAATATTTCGAGTCTTGCGAAACCTTGATGAAATATAAGACTTCCATATCTTATTACACTTGTTCTATTTTATTTTATATGGTTACTACAATATTTCGAGTCCTGTGGATTCTTGACAATAAGTTAAGACTCCCATGCTTTTATTTTATTACACTTGTTCTTGTTTATGTATTTCTAATTTCTAAGTCCTTAGTATAAGTCCATGCTATTAATTTTATTTCTATTTTAAGCTCATGCACATAGATGATCATATATGATGTTGTTACTATGTTAAAATAGATTTTTCGAAAGCATGAATGTTAATAATTCTTTATTATGCAAAATATTTTTCAAAAATCTTATCTTCAATACTTGAGAAATCCTTTCATTTGGAATTAAGAATTAGAAAGAAACACTCAACTATAGTTTTCAAAAATGCAAAAATGAATTTTTCCAAAATATAAATGCTGTTAATTATTTGTTATATATAATTTTCTAAAAACCTTATTTACAATACATGTACAAACCTTTATATTTAAAATTAAAATTAGAACAAGTCATTTACTTAATTTTTCTTATATGCCAAAACTTAAAACATTTTAAAGATGATATAACTTAGAATAATTTTTATCCACAAACGCATAGAAATTCATGTTTTGAAAAATAATTAGTTAAAAAAAGTTTAATATGAAAATAAAATATTCATGGATTCAAAATAAATATAAAACCATGAATTTCTTTAGTTGAGTTTCACTTTTACAGAATCTAAGAATTAAAATTTTATTTAAAAAAAAACTTGAGAAAAATTCAAGGGAAATACAACTTATAGTATTATGTCACAAATGAGTAAAAATCACGTCTTGTAAAATAAATTATTAAAGGAAGTTTTTGAAAAATAAATATAAGACCTTTAAGGTTTCAAAGTATATATTGAACCATGATTTTTGTTAAGTCTCTTATTTACCAAATTTGAGGTAAAGAATTTTAATATAAGTTCAAAGGTAATTTTTCATAAAACTCAACATTGCTACATTCCATAGAAGATTGTTTTACAAAATTTTTATTTTGGAGCAACATCACTAAGATCATGCATATAGTACGAGTTGTTATAACTACCATATGATTTTTAAAGATGGAAATGTTTTATGCTTGGTTTATAGAGTCTAAATGAAGTAAAAATTCCAAAAATTGAAAACAACAAGGTTTAGAACCCACTGCACTTTTATACATTCTATTTGTAGACCCAAATGACTCCAAATAATTAAAATAAACTTATAAGAACATTTGAAGTAGTAGTAGAAAGCGACAACTCATATGTGAAATTTCGACTTAAAATGAGCAAGTTATGACCGTTTTAAATTAGAACTTTTGTAACTAAGAAAAATGATGTGAGTAGAGTAAATAGAGTTAGAAATTTGAGTATAACCAATATGAAATATTCATTCAAGTATTTCTTTTGTTTATGTGATGATAAATTTGACGTACCTTTCCCTAATAATTACTTCGACTAAGGATTGCACTAAGGATGAATGAGTTTATCTCCTTATTTTGCATATTCATATTTATGCTTATAGTCTAAAAGTACAAGAAAATAGGAAAAAGATAAAAAGAGTATAACCAATATGAAATATTCATTCAAGGTATTTCTTTTGTTTATGTGATGATAAATTTGACGTACCTTTCCCTAATAATTACTTCGACTAAGGATTGCACTAAGGATGAATGAGTTTATCTCCTTATTTTGCATATTCATATTTATGCTTATAGTATAAAAGTACAAGAAAATAGGAAAAAGATAAAAATTAGAATCTGCATGTGGGGATTCTTATGGGATATGTTTACTTTCATGGTGTTTGTTAAAAATAAGCTAAGTATATCGAAACTTGAATTGTTGATAAGTTAATTATTATCTTTTATGCCATGTTGAAATGTCTATGTATCTCTCTCTAATCACCCCGAAAATATTTTATATATATGTTAAGAATTAATTTAATAATTGGATCATGCTATCATGAAGTGATTCATATTATATTCGCTACTATACCTCGGTGGGACGAGAGAATAGTAGTGGTGGTCAATAGTAACCCCAAAATCTACAATTTTTTATGGCACGTAATAGCTCGAAAGTCTACAAAAACATTTTTTTAAACTATGGTCGTATTTTGGCAAAAAAAAAAAAAAACTATGATCGTATTGGCCTGAAACCCCAAACCTCAAATAGAGAGCATAAATCCATTTAAACATATGGTTTTCGATTGGCCATATGCATTGTTTACTCATATGAATGTCGAATTTCATACACTTGTTTAACAATAACTTGCTTGGCTATTTGTACAAGTATGTCATTACGAGAATACTCTAACTAAGCAAGTGTTGCTTATACCCCAATAGTTTGTTTTTATAAGAACAATCAAAAGCTAGGATTGAGATAAGATTTAAGCGCAGAGCGTACTAAAGATCAAGCTAAGATAGTTAGAGAACTTGGAAGTTTATAGACTAGACATAGTTGAGAGAGATTCAAAACATGATTTCTTTTTCTTAAACTTCCTTCTCCCTTTAGAAACTCCTAAGTAGATTGAAGTTAGACTCAAGATCACCTTATCTTATCTTTTGGTAGGATATCGAAGTCTCTGCAATCTTTGTGATTTGTGAAAATATCAGGATCCAAAACTATTTTTAAATATATATGTATAATATATTAAAAGAATAAATAATTACAGTATTACAATCTATGACTTGTAAGGCGGTTTTCATGTTATAGGTGCATATGTGATATGATGACTTTAGAGTAAATCTACTAAGCCCCTATTTAGGATCACGATAGAAGCCTTCTATTTCCTTGAAGGGACGTAGGATATAATTTGAACATTATCGCATATAAGATATTTGAAGGACAAAATCTAAAATCAATATGACATGATTATGCGATGCTCAATTTATATGCAGTCCAGATGTAAAACCAATTGACATGATTGAAAAGTAAATTAGTTATTCTAACGTTTGCTTGATTTTATAGATAAATTATAAAATGCAACTTGAACATTGTTATAATATAAAATTGCCAAAAATTTAGGCATTATATATAATCTTCAAAGTGATTTATTTTGATGTTCAAATACGTTTGTTTGTATATTTAGATATATATTATTTTTATATTAAAATATAATTGTAGCATTGTTCAAAGTTTTATTTGTTCCATTACAAGATAAGTGTATAATATTAGTTAAAGAATTGGAAGCATATCTTAATTTTTTAAATTTTCACTATAATATTATGGATAAGTATGAATATAAACAGATATATTGTATCAAATTCATTTTAAGTAAATTTATTATATAATTATAATTCTACTTACTACGCACATATTACACAAGTTCTTAATACATAGATAGAGAAAATTTTATCCAAAGAAATACTTAAGAAATCAGTTCAATCATATATACATATATATAAGTTCAATACTGTAATATTTTCAACCGGATGCATGGCATTGAGTCATCATTATATTATAGCAACTCCCCCATTTGCTCGCTTGTGTGTGTCGAGCAAGGCCCGTACGAAATCCTCGTCCATTCCTGCATAACAACAAGAAGACATCTAAAAGAAAATCCAATTTCGTAATTGACTTTTATACAATATTCAATGTTTAAAATGATGTCATTATTCGACAAAAAACACTTGAATGTATATTTGTTATAGATTGTTACCATCTTTTGCATTTGGCTAAAGATTTAAGGTATATAAGAATCTAATTATTTGTAAATAAAAAAAATGAGAAAAGGAAAATTGAACTGATCCAATTTTAATATTAAGTGGTGTCGGATAATTTATGAATTTCAATAATATCCTTTTTTTTTTTTATTTGCTATTAACATTTTCCAGTCTACTCAACCGGTGGTAGCATATGTTAAAAAACCCAACAATCACATTCGATTGGAGTATAGAATCTGATATTATTACAAATTGCAAGAAAAGAGCTTGTGCAAAACTGTTACCATGGTATATATGTATCTAAAATAGATTTTAAGAAAAAGTGGACTAAAATTTGCAGTAGTGACAATAATTTGAATCTGGAAAAGAAGAAGAATACATGCCTGATAGTCCAACATTTGATTTCCGGTGGGGTTCATCCCTTCTCCATTCTGGTTCATGGGAGGCGGCACGACGTTAGGAAGGTCTCCAATCACCTGTTCCTGCAGGAATTTACAAAGAATATGGTTTTTTAAACAAAAAAAAATTATATGTATGTGGCAACTTTCACCCAAATTATGACATCATTCAAAATGATGTGCGCCATTAGAGTATATATACAAGTACTCCGAACTCCATTTAGATTCTAGATGCCATATTAATATTTAAAAAAAAAAATTCAATTTGAATCTCTCAACTTTTCTCTAAAATCCTTTATAAAAGTTTGTATATTCCAATAACACTATTATGAGAATGAATTCCTGGCTTTTAATGTTGGTTAAATTAACGTCTCATATGGCCGCATAATCGGCAATGATAATAATGCGAAATTCTCGCCCAGTAAGTTACGAGTTCATCATATTCAGCAACGGGGAGTTGTAGTCAATGATGACAGATCACGCACTACATGATCAAAGACACAAACTGAGAGATTGAATTGCAAAAGTAATCACATCACTGGGGGTGCTTGTTTCTTGGCTATGTTCATGCACCAACAACACTTAGTTGGAATAGGTTAAAGTTAAAGGGTACTTTAACTTTGATAAAATATGTAATTAGATAAAATTGATCAATTTCAAATTTTAGATACTTAATTACATGTTTTACCAAAGTTCAGGTACCATTTGTAACATTATCTCTTGAAATAATACCATAGTGATTTTTTATGTTTTGAAACTTGTATGTATAAGAAAAACACATGCGCAAGCCATGCAATAGCACAGCAAAAGACTTTCAAAGTCAAATGTTTGGCGTATGAACAAGTGCACACGTACATATGTGCAACTTTGGTGGCAGACTGAGAAGTAAAATCTCTAGAGTGTGCCTGTGCTCATTCCTAGAGGAGTTTGTGTGACCTAACTTTTGTACCCAAGTACATTCTAAAGCACAAATTTGAAATTTTATAAATTCTAGATATTAATAAAATATCTCAAATCAGACGTGGATAACATATATAAATAAGAAACCAAAGCAACTTAATCTGCTAACATAGTTAATGACTAGTTTTCATTTAAGCTCACCTGGTTGTAGTACTGATCCACTAATGGAAAGTCATAATTCGAGACAAATTCTTCAGCAGCAGTATCCATCGCTTGATAAACCTGTAGATATAGAGAAATTTGGGCGTTCTTTTCTTTTCTAGGTTATAAAGAATGATAAAATAGTTGTTTTTTCATCATAGGAATAAATTCATATTACATACATTAGTAAATGGTTCCTCATCCCAAGGAGCAAGGAGTAAGTTGGAAAAACTTGAGCCATGGAGTTGTCTTCCTAAAGCATTTTGTTTTGTGCCATTATCAACACTATTTATCTCTGAAAGAAAGATCTCTCCTGTGTTTTCTCCTGCCTAAATAATTGAAAACAAAAATTTTCAAATTTTCGAATACGTTAGGATGAAGATGAAAAAAATAATTGAAATATTGTAAAAGTGTAATTTTTCTTACCGAATGCTTCGTACGAATCTCAGAATTCAGATGCTGCGTGAACACTTTGTCAACGTTATTTTCATCCAATAGTTGCTCGTAATTATTGGTCATTAAGAGGGGAGCATTATTCATGGATCCAGACAGAGCCACATTTTCACCCGCATTTGCCCTAACTGCTTGTAATCCACTTAAGTAAGCATCATCAATGCTGCTTCTTGTAGGGTGTGAACTCCAAGCCGCAGATATGTCGCTCATAGGTCTGATATCTTCATATGTAAATGGCTGTATGTTGTTGGAGGTTCCAGACATAATGGAAGAGCAGTTTGGATAGCTAATTCCACAAAAGTTGGAATTAGCCAGTTCCATTTGTTGTTGATGCATCTGATTGTAAATATTGAGCCTTTGGTGGTTTGAGAAATTTCTACTTGAGAGGTTGACGTGATCGATTGATGGATTATTATTTATAGTTTCCAAGATAGTATTATTGTTGTCATTAGGGAGTGCATTTTGCATACTAACTTGGCTAGGGAGGCATTTAGTTCCAAAATTGGACAAGCTACAATTGGCATTACTCTCACCAAAAATTGATGAGATCCCTCCAGATCCAAGCTCAGTAGAAGATGGAAAGCACTCTGATTCATACAATACTGAACATCCTTGCGCAAGATTTTGTTTTGTAGAGGATGAATGAGAGAGCAGTGATTTCTGTGCCAAGTTAGAAGAACTCAAGGCTTTCCCACCAATGCACATCTTGTTATCCAGAGGACCCTTCTCAACAACTCGTTTTAAGAAGATTCGATACTTCTATAATTTTCATTCCCAGAGTATAGAAAACAATGAGCAAGATTAAGTTCATGAAAAAAGGCAAAAAAGGTTAGAAGAATGATTCTTGTGGGGTTTTAATAGAATTTTGGTTAAAGTACAATTAAGTTATCCATACATGGTAATATACACAAACATTTCTTAACATTTCAACTTGCACATTTGTTAGAAAGGTTTCATTCATACTAATGCCATCATATGAGTATCCTAGATAACGTTGATGGGTTTCATTTGTAGTTTCATTCCATTTTGGTCTAAATTACTATACAATAGTTACCTGTAAATGGCTGGCAACATGCTTCCTTGTCAGGCCAGGAACATTCATGAGCTCTAGAATCATATTCGGTACTGACTCTGAACAGATCATACATTAATGTCATATTTAATTAAGAAGCAACTTAAATCTTTTCATAATTATAATTATAATAACCAATCGAAAAGAAGAGATGAGACGAAAGGTCACATACTGTCAATGCCTAGAAGGTCGATTGCTTGCAAAAATTGATTGTGAAGCTGTGGTGTCCAAACAACTTTAGTTTTTCCTTTTGTGGTATTTTGATTCCCAAAAATTAGCTCCTGCATACTTTTCTTTTGCTTTTTGTTACCATGCTCGCCCATAGGTAACATATAATCATAACCATTATTTTCATCATAAGATGGGTGATTATACATGTCTGGTGATAATGTCCAAGGAATATCACTGCTAGCTTTCTCAAGGCATTTTCCTTTTCTTCCCGTAATTGCATATTGCCAGACATATTTCAATTCCTCTATCTTTAATGGTTTCATCACATAGAATAGTGAAGCTCCATTGTCTTGTAATTTCTTCCATGTAATGCTCTTTCTATCATCGCATGACATAACTGCACCAAAATATAAAAGTAAAGAAAGACGAGAGGTTCATAGATCTGTGTTGCGACACTATGCATTAAGCAGACCCAAAGGCTTGTAAAAGGTTCGAAAGGTAAAATAAACAAGTTTGTCCTCCTTAGTCTTGCATTGCATGAAAGTAAGAAGCTAAAGTAGAACTTAGACATTGCTTCTGCCTAGTTTAATTTTAATATAGGCCTCAAACTTTTCAACTAATCTGATTTGCAGCATATGTTACTTGATGCAAAATGACACCACTTCACATCCTTAAACTTTTCAACTAATCTGATTTGCAGCATATGTTACTCGATGCAAAATGACACCACTTCACATCCTTAAATAAATATCTAGCCCGTCTTTATGATAAACAAAACAAAATATCAAAATTACCATCTAAACTATAGTAATTTTTCTTTTTTAATATTTTCAATCATGAACTAATTTATGTTGCTAAATCGTATATTTGATGAGTAACCATTTGTCATAGCATATAAGAAAAGATGTAAAAGCAGTGAATTCGATAAGTAATGTTTCTTTTGAAATATGACATTTAAATGTGAGTTTTGACAAATGGAAATTCCAATTGATTATGATAATTTTCCAATTTCTAAGTTTTGGCAAAAGTGTAGAAATACCGAAAGCTTAAATAATGACTTTAGTATTATTTCATCAAATGGTGTTGTAATTTGCTACATATAATTAATATTTATGATCACAAAAGAAAAAATGATAATGCAATAATGACTTAAGATATTTCAAGAATGTAAATAACTTTATCAATTGGTTTATGAAATAAAAAAAAAAAAGGAAATGGAGGGTATACAAATCCGAACATGTATATATATCTAGTATGCATTTGTTTTAGTAGTGTAAATTAATCTATTACTATAATAATGAATATCACAAAGCCATACTTCAGTAAGAAATGAAGTTAGAAAAATCTATGATTTGATCAATTTTGAAAAATGGAGCATGAGAAAAAGATTTAAAGCAACGGATTTTGAATTGAAGCAAGACTCACTTATCACTGGCAACCTGAATTCTTCTTGCACCTTCTCTAGTAGTTGGAGTCCATTCATCTTCGGCATATGGTAATCCGTCATAACAAGGTCAAATGAAGCCTCTTTGCCCGAATTGTAGCTAAAGCATCCTCCGGGTGATGGGCAGTTTCCACTGAAATCCATATCATTAACAAAACCAATAACTTATTTACACATACCCACTTTTCGGTTACGTTGTTGTTCAAACAGATTATGCGCAAATAATAATAGAGGCTCAAGCTATACATGGACATGTTCTAGAAAAAAGAATAACATATTGTACCACGTATTCTACCTACCCAATACCCTAAATTCGCCAAAATCTGAAAATAACACCCAATCTCTCATACTAATTTACCATATAGATGAGGCAAAGGGCTCAGTATAAATGAGGTACATCCTCTATTTTATGTAATGTTCTTAGCCATCATTTAACAATGATAAAAGAGAAAAATGAAATGTGAATAAAGTTCATGTTAGATGATCTCTCATCTTCTCTTAGATCTGTTTTGGTGGTAATGTGATCCAAGTAACCTGTAAACCTAATTATGGCAACCCGAATGTCATTACATAGAGAAGAGTTAGAACTTGCTATTATTTAAAATGCCTTCTCATTTTTCTTGGGTATTTTATATATATGAATCGTTGTGTCGGATTCTTTCGATGCATCAGTTATATTTTCAATAATTAACTGATGATTTGAGGACAGAAATAATAGCCCCATTGATATTACTTTCCTAATGTAGTACTATATATATATATATATAGTTGTTGTCTCATATTTCAAAGCTATTCATGTAAATAATCATAACAAGAAATGAATGAAACAATTCATATGTCAAATTTAGTTAGGTTCAGATCGTGTAGATGCCATGAATAGCCCTCCTACTTGACATTATTTCTTGTCCAAACGTCAACTTTGGTGTTAAAGATTCCGTGAATGGTTTTCATCATATGGTGCCAATACAAATTACCAGATGTAAGATATATAAGGTCGTATCCTTATATTTATCTTTTTGCTTTCTCTAATTCAAAAATGATGGTTTGTAATTGATTGGAGATGGATGAGAACAAACTAAACAGGACCTTGAAAAGTTTATTCCACATATCTAACAGACATAGAGGACATGTCTCTATTATACGAGACTGAGGCATTGGATAGGAATTTAAATTTCAACAGAACAAATACATCAGATTAAATTTTTTTTCCTTTATTTTTTCTTGATTTTTCATTTAACAAAGATTAAAGACGTGCATATGAAGAGGACGCCTCAATAAAACCATGAAAATTATAAATAATGCATTCACATGTAATCAATTGGCTGTAGGGTATGATTTTGAAGGATTTTGATCTCTCAGCCAACTCTCACGACATTTAGACCTCATAAAATCTAGAAATTAAACTTCACTTAGTGACTTCGATAAATATAGCATCCATGTCGAACGCATTATTCAATGTTAAGCATCCAATCAAAGCATTTTTTACATACAACATGCGTAATTTACCACAGTAACCATTAAATAATAATAGATGTAAATATATGGGTATAACAGGAAAAAAAAAAGTTTCAAATATGGAAATTAAGTTCAAAGTCAACATTATCAATGAAGCAATGATTTAAAAAGCAAGCACTTCACCATGGGATATAGATATAAGATATAGGTTACCTTCACAACTCCAAGACCTAAGTATTGATGAAATAATGAGTAGTGATGTGGAATCATCATCCACAAGTAGGATGTGGCCTTTTGCACAAGTGCTCCCGCGAGAGAAAGACCTTTTCCCTGAAATTTCTTGGCAATCCATGCTAAACTTACAACGAATAACAAAGTAGAAGCTGGCTAGTGAAATGGTGAACTGAAAATGAGGGACCTCTCCTATATTTATATGAATCTATGTGCGCGCGCTAGTGGCTAACGCAACCCTACGTAAACTTGTTTTAATACATTGCAAATGATAGTCTTCAGGAAATACAATAGGTTTTTACTTGCCAAACCATTGAAATTTAAATGGATTGTCATTAATTATAGATCAGACCAATACGAAACAATCGAAGGGAAAAAAGTTTAATTCATTTTGTATGTAATACCATATTCCTTTGATTATTTCTAAAGAAGAATAGTGATTTGAATAACTTTCCCAGTTATAAATTTTCCCAGTTATTTCGATTTTGAAAATGGACCGTTGTGACAGATTTATAAATAAGCACTACTACAATACAATGCGCATGATCTAATAATATCTCCATGTTAATCTCCTGCCTAATATAGGATGTCTTATTGAAACACAAGGAAATCTAAAAACCAAATAATATAAGGAATATCATAACGGAAAGTTGCATGGATTTACACAAAAAAGAAAAAAAAAAACACTACGAAAAATTGCTTTTCGCAGTCAAAATTATGATAAGTCAACCAACTTTAAGCAACCAACTATTTATATTTATTTATTTATTTTTATCGCAACGACTTTGTCCCTATATTAGTATTATGAATTATAAAATTATTCAATATTAGAGCATGTTGTTATTTTTCTATTTCTATTTTTTTTTTTACATTAATTACTCTATTGCAGGGATCGTATTGCTTCTTTGTCATGTTGCGAAGAGATGCAATTCCCATAATTGGATGTTATTAAAAAAAAGGACGCAATCCCTAAAATAGGATGTATAACCCCAAACAGTGTGGGGTCTTCTCAAGAATAATTTATAAATAAAAATATGATATGTTATTTAGAGATATATAAAAACGGTTGTAATATTTTAAAAGTTATTACCGGAGTTATCAGAATACCGCGTTATATGTCAATAATGCATTGTTTCTTTTAGTTGTGCAAAAATTACACCTTCTTTATAATATATTCTATTAATGATTGGTTTTTAAGTAAAAAAATGCACAAATATTTTAAACAATGAAAAATATTGTTAATGAAAAGAAATGAATAATATTTTTTTTAAAACACTAAAACCCTTCAAAAATTAGGAATATTTAAGAATCCTATTAAAGTTATTATTAACGTGAAGTTTTTTTCCATTTCATGGAAAAAAAAAAAGGGAGAAACATAGCATGACAAAAGGTAATATTGAAAATATTTATACAAAGAGTATGATCACAAATACTTCCAAAATTGTATATTATCATATAATAGAAAATAGACTGTTACAATAGATTTGATATATTATAATTACGTAATATATAGTGTGAATGATTATTTGTTGAATTTTTTTTTTTTTTTTTTTTATATATGGTAAGTATTAAAAGTTATGACTAATGTGATGTTTTTTTTCATGAAACATAGTATGACAAAAGGTAACACTGAAAATTTATCAATGTGTACCAATAAAAAGTTAATATTAAAATGTTATGATGAAAAGTTATCTGTAAAGAGATGCAAAAAGGGAAAGGTTCCAATGAAAAAGTAATATTTTATGAATCGCAATAATTCTAAAAAATAATATCGAACATAAAGGGGGACAAAAAGTTAATACTAAAAACGTATTAATTAATAGAGAATGTTACATGTATAATGTACTTTAAATAAAATCCACAAAACCAAATTGTGAAAAAAATTTACAAGAATAGTTTTTTGTATTGTAGCTTGGAGGTGTGATACTAATTTTTTAAAAATTACATGTGCATCACACTTAGTTGTGCGATACACTTTGGACATGTATCGCATGACCAATGAGCGATACATGTACAATTATATATGTATCACTCGTTTATCATCCAATACAAGGCTAAGACTTGTATCGCACAACCAATGTGCATACACAAGTCTGAAATTTTTTTACCTAGGTTGCTATATCTCTACTCAAAGATGCAATACAGGTATAAATATTTATATCTCCACTCCAAAATGCAACATAGTAACACTAATTTTGTAATCTTTTTTGGTACAATTTGTATTTGTGTATTAAAAAAAAAAAAAGAACCATAAACATATGTTCCACCCTAATTAGTACCAACAAAAAAATGTAATATTAAAATTATACGATGTGAAAAGGTATCAATGAAGAGATAAAAAAGAGATATTTTATGAATCGTAACAATACTAAAAAAGAATATCGAAAAGGATTAATACCAAAAGCAATAATGAAGAGATATAAGATGAAAGAAGCTTTAGAAATTATAAATTATAATAGAAGCTGGACAAATTTCAGAAATAAGTTCAAGTAAATGATGTCTCACATTGCTTGCAAAAACAAAACAGTGGTTAATGGTCATGTGGCCTCTAGTATGAAAAAAATATAACAATAATTCAACCAAGTAAGTAATTGGTTTAAATACATACCAGGAAAGTTAAGATTAAATATATTTTTCATAGATTATTGTATTAATAAATATCTAATTATAAATAAATTTTATTTATGTTAAGGCATGTAACTAGTTTCCTTTCTAAATTTTTTATAGATTTTATGGTACTATTTTTAATGTTTGGTTTAATGAGAAACCTATATTCATTTATTAATGATAAGAAAATTTTCTATTTTGGATTCCATATATTTTAACATATATATTATTTTCTTTTTCTTTAAAAAGTTGAAAACTCAAAACCTTCAACCCACAATATTAGTGACTTTAAATTATTTTTTTTCATTTTAACTTTTTTTTGCTTTTATTCTTTATCTCCCTCCCATGTTCCATCACTTTTTTTTTTCTTTTCTTTTCTTTTTCAATTAATATTACCCTATCAATTTTTACTCAAAAACATCAACCTATATGATCACTATCAGTAGTAACTGCAAAATCTATGTAATCTTAACTACCAACAAAAGATAATGAAAATAATCCTAAAAACAACTAAATAGGAAATGAAAATCTCAACAAACAAGTAAATAAAAATTCAAATGTGAACAAACAATTTAATAAAAAATGAAATCTTTTTTGAAAAATGATGCATTTCAGCTTCTATTTTATCAAGATAAGTTATTCATTTCATTAATGTTTTTTTTTTCAATATTTTTTTACTATCTTAATGAAATTTTCAGTTAGGACTTTCGTGAGTAGTGACTAAATAAGTTAATATTGAAAAATAACATAAGAAATTAACCTAAAGGAACTATACACATAATATATTATAATATGAGATATATATAATTGATAGATTTTAAAAACTAAGTAATTACATAATAAAGTAGGAGAGTTGAACTATGTTTAAAAATGTTAGATGACACATGTGCATGGTAACCATTATAGAAACTTGAGTGACATTGTAAAGCCCAATATAAAAGTTATATTGAAAAGCTTTTAATCCTTCGTCCTATCTTGTTGTCATTTAACTAAAATTTAATAACCAACACAATTTTACTAAGCAAAAGGTACAAAATTGAGATCAATTCTCCCATCTTGTTGATATATCTACTGAAAATATTTTCTTATGCACTAAAAATTCTTATAAAATTTTCTTCTTCAATTTTTAAGGTGGTGAAGGTACTTGAAATGGAAAAAAAATTATAATTTTATTAAATTTTATTTCCTAATATATCTTTTCTACTATAATAAAAAGAAAGAAAAAACTTATAAAGATTATGTCTTTCCTAAAAGATCTTTTTTTTTGCCACTTAAAAGATCTTTTCTTTAATAAAATAAAAGCTTATAAATATTTTTTAAATTATTTCCTAATCATTGGGCCAACTTGAAATTTTTCCTAGTCATCCAAAGAGTTTGAAATGAAAACTAGACGCATAGAAATCTTTTCTTCTGTAATAAAGAAAGATTCTAAGGGTTTTTCTTCATTTTTTTTATGATTTTTCTTGGGCATCCACATAACTTGAAATGGAAACATCCTTTTAGTGATTTTTTTCCATTAAAATAGTTTTAAATTGAAAAAGAAAAAGGCTTGTAAAGATTTTTTCCCCCTGGTAATCCAAGCAGTTTGAAAGGGGAAAAAAAGAAGAAGGGAACATTAGGAAAAAAAAATCTCAAAACTCACCTATAGCAATTATAGGTTATTAATAATGGCTATTAAATGAAAAAGCAAGCACACAATTACAAATATGGGTAATTTATTTCATTAATATTTCAATAACATAACATTTTTATTAAACTACATATAACATTCTTTTATAAAAATAAAAAATCTATAGTCACAATACTTCATTGGTTAAAATTACATATAATTTTTTTTTCTTATTTTCCCTTCTATCTCACTTTTTGTCAATTTTGTGTTTTAGCCTTTTTTTTTTCCTCACACATTATTATGATGAAAAAACAAAGAAACTATTTTAGCTACTAGGTAATTAACTCATAATAAACAAGATCATAATATACCATGAAATGTTACTTTTTAATTGTTTCTTAATACCAAAAAAAAAAATCAATTAATATTTAACAATGTTTTAATCCATCAATAAAAAAAGTGACATTAAAAGATATTACTAGTGAAGCATAACCATTTTAACATTGAATATGATTGTAGTTTATCAAGAAAACAAATAATATATTGAAAATACCATGACATATAAAGAAAAAAAAAAAGAAAGCAAAATATATCATTAAGAAAAAAAAACTATTATGTTAATTTAGTATTCATTTTCCATATACTATTAATGTTATTGTTTACTGTTGATTTTCCATTTCCTTTTTTTTTTCTTTTAAAATTTTGTTTCTTCATTATGATGGAAATTTAATGTTTAATTAGATGTGATGAGGAGAAACATAGCTATGTGTTTCTCTATCTATATATTTATATTTTAAATTATTGATCTAGTGTATAATTTAATAATGGCTATTTAGAGTAAGCACTAATCACTTCATGATCATCTATAATAGTATCAAATATCTTGTCTATTATAATCTATATGTGCATCTAAATTGGTTAATATTGGTCATTATCTTGTTCCTTTATTTTTGCTCATATGCATCTTTGTGTGTATGGAAGCTCATCATGAATGTGTTCAAATGAGTTTTATGGTATAAATGCTTTATTTTTACCTTTGTTCTTCGCTATTATTTTATAAATAGTAACCCAACTTAGTAAATATAAGTACAAAAGTCACTTAGTGCTTTGTAGGATGTTTAGGAGAATGTGGCATCATACTAATGATCATTTACTAATGAGTACAGTGAAGGTGTTAATAATTTTCTTGAAATGGTATTGAAATTTGTTAAGGCTGATGGATGTGTCAAGTATCCTTATCGAGGTTGCTTAAACTATAAGTGGCACAATCTATGGGTTATTCATCGTCATACATTTCGTAAGTTTATGGCATAGAGTTACAACACTTGGACTATCAAGGTGAAGAACCAAGACATTAATCTGAACTAATTGGACATGAAGTCAATACTGTGAATGAGAATGTAAGTAATGATGGTACATGTTTGAGGATGTAATGGATAATGATGTGCTACAAGACATAGTTGGTGATCATGCAAAAAGCAAAGATGATGCTTCAAATAATGAAGGAGGAGAAGAGGATGATCATGGCATTGGACTAATGTATTTGAGGATGCAAGGCGTAAAGTGTTTCCTGGGTGCTTAAAGTTTTCTCTTCTCACAACAATCGTTCATATGATGAATTTAAAGGTCGATGGTCAATAATTGGTGAAAAATTTTAATTATTAGTTGTCATTTGCAAAAAGCATATCACTTGAAGATGAGATTTTGCCAGCTATTTACTACGATTGCTAGCGTATGTTAGAAAGACTTGGAATGTACACGAACTTGATTAATGCTTGTCAAAATTATTGTATTTTGTTGAGAAAGGAGTTTAAGGATCTAAATTGTTGCCCAAAGTCCAATGATCCACAATGGAAAGAAACTATTGGTAGACATAAGAAGAAAGTTGCAGTAAAGATTCTTAGACATTTTCCACTGATACCTTGACTCCAACGTTTGTTCATGTGCCGAAGGGCAACTCTAGAAATGAGGTGGCATAAAGAAGGACATGTTCTTGAAGAAAACATTTTTAGGCATCCATCAGGCTTTGAAGAATGGAAGCGCCTTGATAGTAAGTTCCTTGAGTTTGTAATGGAGGGTCAAAATGTGCACTTGGCACTAGCAACTAATGGTTTTAATCCTTTTGGTAATATGAGCACTACCTATAGTTTGTGGCCAGTAATTATCTTTCCCTATAATGTTCCACCATAGAAATATATCAAAGAACCATATTTTTTTTATGTCTTTATTGATTAAGACCAAGATCACCAAGTAAAGAAATCGATGTTTTTTTTTTACCTCTATTGAGGAGCTGATGGAATTACGGAAAGTGGGGGTACGTACCTTTGATGCTATATCATTGTGCACCTTCTCTACACAAGCTGCATTACTTTGGACAATTCATGATTTTCCAACATGCAATGATGTTTTAGGATGGACCGCTTAAGGATATAAAGCATGCCCTATTTGTAATGTTGATGTCACTAGTAGACATAGTCAGAATAAGTTTCACTTTTGGGACATAGGCGATTCTTTTTAATCAAACATAAAATGCATCGCAATGCACAAGATTTTAATGGTGAAGTTGAAAGGAGGGAAAGATCTCGAATATTATTAACCAATGTACTCTTGCTGCAACTGTCTAATTATGAAGACATGATTCTTAGGAAGTCATTTTCTAGTATGAGGAGGAGGAGAAATGATGATGGGACCAATTGGAGTGAGAAAAGCATTCTTTGGCAATTACCATATTGGCGGGAGTTGAAGGTGAGACATAATCTTGATGTCATGCATATAGAAAATAACATATGTGATAGGTTGGTCGGAACATTATTCAACAATAAGGAAAAGTCCAAAGACAATGATAAGTCTAGAATTACATTATAGAAGATAGGGATTTGCCTTGAACTAAATCTTACTACTCGAAGCGGCCGCACTATGAAGCCACCTACACAATAGACATTGCAATCTGATCACGTGGAAGAGGTTTGTCGCTTAATCAAAATGAAATTTTCAGTTAAGACTTTCGTGAGTAGTGACTACAAATTTGCCTTGCGTGTCTAAAATTTAAATAAGTTAACATTGAAAAATAACATAAGAAATTAAAAGAACTATACACATAATATATTATAATATAGAGATATATATAATTGATGGATTTTAAAAACTAAGTAATTACATAATAAAGTAAGGAGAGCTGAACTATGTTTAAAAATGTTAGATGACACATGCGCATGGTAACCATTATAGAAACTTGAGTGACATTGTAAAGCCCAATATAAAAGTTATATTGAAAAGCTTTTAATCTTTTCGTCCTATCTTGTTGTCATTTAACTAAAATTTAATAACCAACACAATTTTACTAAGCAAAAGGTACAAAATTGAGATCAATTCTCCCATCTTGTTGATATATCTACTGAAAATATTTTCTTATGCAATAAAAATTCTTATAAAATTTTCTTGTTTCAATTTTTAAGGTGGTTAAGGAACTTGAAATGGAAAAAAAAAATTATAATTTTATTAAATTTTATTTCCTAGTATATCTTTTCTACTATAATAAAAAGAAAAAAAAAACTTATAAAGATTATGTCTTTCCTAAAAGATCTTTTTTTTTTTTTTTGCCACTTAAAAGATCTTTTCTTTAATAAAATAAAAGCTTATAAATATTTTTTAATTATTTCCTAGTCATTGGGCCAACTTGAAATGAAAATAACTTTACTCATCTTTTTTTTTCCCAGTCATCCAAAGAGTTTGAAATGAAAACTAGATGCACAGAAATCTTTTCTTCTGCAATAAAAAAAGATTCTAAGGGTTTTTCTTCATTTTTGTTTTATGATTTTTCATGGGCATCCACATAACTTGAAATGGAAACATCTCTTTAGTGATTTTTTTTCCATTAACATAGTTTTAAATTGAAAAAGAAAAGCTTGTAAAGATTTTTTTCCCCTAGTAATCCAAGCAGTTTGAAAGGAAAAAAGGAAGAAGAAGGGAACATTAGGAAAAAAAATCTAGAACTCACCTATAGCAATTATAGGTTATTAATAATGGCTATTAAATGAAAAATCAAACACACAATTACAAATATGGGTAATTTATTTCATTAATACTTCAATAACATAACATTTTTATTAAACTACATATAACACTCTTTTATAAAAATAAAAAATCTATAGTCACAATACTTCATTGGTTAAAATTGCATATAAAATTTTTTTTCTTATTTTTCCTTCTATTCATTTTTTGTCAATTTTGTGTTTTGGCCTTTTTTTTTTCTCACACATTATTATGATGAAAAAACAAAGAAACTATTTTAGCTACTAGGTAATTAACTCATAATAAACAAGATCATAATATACCATGAAATGTTACTTTTTAATTGTTTCTTAATACAAAAAAAAATCAATTAATATTTAACAATTTTTTAATCCATCAATAAAAAGAAGTGACATTAAAAGATATTACTAGTGAGGAAAAAAATGCCTAATTTTGAAAAGTAATTATTTTGTTTGCTTTTATGAATAAAAGCATAACCATTTTAACATTGAATATGATTGTAGTTTATCAAGAAAACAAATAATATATTGAAAATACAATGACATATAAAAGAGAAAAAAAGAAAGCAAAATATATCATGAAGAAAAAAAAAACTATTATATTAATTTATATTCATTTTTCATATACTATTTATGTTATTGTTTACTGTTGATTTTCCATTTGCTTTTTTTTTTCTTTTTAAATTTTGTTTCTTCATTATGATGGAAATTAAATGTTTAATTAGATGAGATGAAGAGAAACATAGCTATGTGTTTCTCTATTTATGTATTTATATTTTAAATTATTGATCTAGTGTATAATTTAATAATGACTATTTAGAGTAAGTACTAATCACTTCATGATCATCTATAATAGTATCACAATATCTTGTCTATTATAATCTATATGTACATCTAAATTGGTTAATATTGGTCACTATCTTGTTTCTTTATTTTTGCTCATATGCATCTTTGTGTGTATGGAAGCTCATCATGAATGTGTTCAAATGAGTTTTATGGTATAAATGCTTTATTTTTTTACCTTTATTCTTCGTTATTGTTTTATAAAAGTAACCAAACTTAGTGAATATAAGTACAAAAGTCGCTTAGTGCTTTGTAGGATGTCTAGGAGAATGTGGCATCATAGTAATGATCACTTACTAATGAGTACAGTGAAGGTGTTAGAAATTTTCTTGAAATGGCATCGAAATTTTTTAAAGCTGATGGATGTGTCAAGTATCCTTATCGAGGTTGCTTAAACTATAAGTGGCACAATCTATGGGTTATTCATCGTCATACGTTTCGTAAGTTTACGGCATAGAGTTACAACACTTGGACTATCAAGGTGAAGAACCAAGACATTAATCTGAACCAATTGCACATGAAGTCAATACTGTGAATGAGAATGTAAGTAATGATGGTACAGTGTTTGAGGATGTAATGGATAATGATGTGCTATAAGACGTAGTTGGTGATCATGCAGAAAGCAAAGATGATGCTTCAAATAATGAAGGAGGAGAAGAGGATGATCATGGCATTGGACTAAATTATTTGAGGATGTAAGGCATAAAGTGTTTCCTGGGTGCTTAAAGTTTTCTTTTCACAGAAATGTTCATATGATGAATTTAAAGGTCAACGGTCGATAATTGGTGAAAATTTTTAATTATTAGTTGTCATTTGCAAAAAGCATATTACCTGAGGGTGAGATTTTGCTAGCTAGTTACTACGATTGCTAGCGTATGTTAGAAAGACTTGGAATGGACACGAACTTGATTGATGCTTGTCGAAATTATTGTATTTTGTTGAGAAAGGAGTTTAAGAATCTAAATGTTGCCCAAAGTGCAACGATCCACAATGGAAAGAAACTATTGGTAGACATAAGAAGAAAGTTGCAGTAAAGATTCTTAGGCATTTTCCACTTATACCTTGACTCCAACGTTTGTTCATGTGTCGAAAGGCAACTCTAGAAATGAGGTGGCATAAAGAAGGACATGTTCTTGAAGAAAACATTTTTAGGCATCCATCAAACTCTAAAGAATGGAAGCGCCTTGATAGTAAGTTCCTTGAGTTTGTAATGGAGGCTGAAAATGTGCGCTTGGCACTAACAACTAATGGTTTTAATCCTTTGATAATATGAGCACTACTATAATTTGTGGCCGATAATTATCTTTCCCTATAATGTTCTACCATAGAAACATATCAAAGAACCATATTTTTTTATGGCTTTATTGATTACAAGACTAAGATCACTAAGTAAAAAATCGATGTTTTTCTTCGACCTCTCATTGAGGAGCTGATGGAATTATGGAAAGTGGGGGTATGTACCTTTGATGCTATATCATTGTGCACCTTCTCTATGCAAGCTGCATTACTTTGGACAATTCATGATATTCCAACATACAATGATGTTTTAGGATGGACCACTTAAGGATATAAAGCATGCCCTATTTGTAATGTTGATGTAACTAGTAGACATAGTCAGAGTAAGTTTCACTTTTTGGGACACAGGCGATTCTTTCCAATCAAACATAAAATGCATCACAATGCACAAGATTTTAATAGTGAAGTTGAAAGGAGGGAAAGATCTCGAATATTATCAACCAATGTACTTGCTGCGACTGTCTAAATGAAGACATGATTCTTAGGAAGTCATTTTCTAGTATGAGGAGGAGAGAAATGATGATGGGACCAATTAGAGTGAGAAAAGCATTCTTTGGCAATTACCATATTGGGGAGTTAAAGGTGAGACATATCTTGATGTCATGCATATAGAAAACAACATATGTGATAGCTTGTTGGAACATTATTCAACAATAAGGAAAAGTCCAAAGACAATGATAAGTCTAGAATTACATTACAGGAGATGGGGATTCGTCCTGAACTACATCTTATTACTCGAGGCAGCCACACTATGAAGCCACCTGCACAATAGACATTGCGATCTGATCACTGGAAAAGGTTTGTCACTTAATCAAAGATGTGAAACTTCAAGATGGGCATGCTTCCAACATATCATCATGTTTGGGACAGTCGAAAGCAACACTTAAAGGTTTGAAGAGCCATGACTGCTATGTATTACTTCAATACCTTCTTCCGATTATCTTACGTGGGTATCTTCATGATGAAATTTATGATACAATTGATGAAGTGCCCTGTTCTTTTAATGAATTATGTGCAAAGGAGCTGCGAGTGGACATCTTAAGCTTTATGGAGTGTAGTAGAGTCATCACATTATGTAAGCTTGAGAAGATTTTCCCACTGGTATTTTTTGATATCATGATTCATTTGGCAGTTCATCTTCCAAGATAAGCACGTATTTGTTGTCCAGTGGAATATAGATGGATGTACCCTATAGAGAGGTATCTAGGCATGTTAAGAATAAGGCTAGCATTTTGTTTTACTCCATGTATTACAATAACATGGAAACTCGATTGAACGGATATCCTAAGTGTTAGGATGGCCTAGATTTATCTTGAAAGTTAAATATGCAAATATTTACTCAATAATTATGCCCCATGGGTACATGTACCCATGCTGACATGGACGAAGAAATGAATAAGATGCACTGGACCATATTAAACAACTATGAAGAGGTCAAACCTTGCATATGGTAATTCTTAATTATTTACCTCCATTTAAATGTACATTCATAATTGTAGATATTGTTTCTAACTTAATGTTTCTATATATAGTCAATTTGAAGAAGAGATGATTTCACATGGTGTTAGAGATATTTGTCAAATACTTCCAACACATTTTCCAAAATGTTTAAAAGTAAGGTAGCATATCATAGTTCTAAAAAGTCATGCATTTAAGCATACAATTACTCTCGGATAATTATTTGATGTGATTGTGTGTAGATAATGCAACTCAAAGATTGTAAGGGTGTCAAAATATCAAATGATTTGGAGGCCCTTTCTTGGGGTCCAAATGGTTATGCAAAGTTTTACAATGGGTATATAATGAATCGAGTCAAATTAATTATTGCATCTTGAGAAGCCCTTAAAAACTCAAAATAGTGGGGTCTTTGTTGTGGAGAAGCATGATGGAAGTCAAGTTTTCTTTTATGGCTTACTTACGAATGTTATACAATTGACGGATGTTAGACATCAATGAGTATTCTTATTCAAGTGCAAGTGGTTTTACATACACTATGACAAACCAGAGATTATAAGTGATGATATGATAAGCCTAAGGATAGCTAAGACATGGTACAATGATGATCCCTATGTACTTGCCAATATGTGCCAACAAGTTTTTTACCTAAAGGACCCTAAAAGGCATGGTAGCAATTGGAGAGTGGTACAAAAGTTTAACCATCGACATTTGTATTATCGAGGGTTGCTCCAACCAAATAACGAGGTTGATGAAGACATAACAGCTCATCTACAAACTGAGGAAGCATTGCAACAAGATATAAGTATACCTTGGACAATTCCTATTGATCATATTTTCATAGATTTGGGCTAATTAGCTCGACTTCCTGGTCCAAGTGAAGAAACAAACATAACTGATGATTATGAGGGTATGGATAAAGAGGATTTATTTTAAATTTTAACATTGATTTGATTTTATAATTATAAACAATGTTGGTAAACTGCTTTTGTGTTTTTTATTATATTTACCTTGCAAACTAAGTTATTGCCCATTTGGATAGCTTTGTAGCCATATGGCAATTAATATGTTACGTTACTACTAATTTAATTAAAAAAAAAGATAATAACTTGTATAAATCACATGGTTATCAAACCTAGGTTGTTTTGAAAATTACTACTCCATTATTCATGGAAAAAAAAACCTCAATTTAGAAAGATACCATCAATCTCAATCAAACTAATTTAAGAGTAATGATATAAAGTCTATGCTATATAAAGATACCAATACCATAAGTCATAAATTAATTAATATCTGACCAACCAATAATATAAGTTTAACTTTAAAACAAATATTAAATTGAAAAGAACTCAAAGATAAATAATATAATTTGATCTATTAGTCATTATATAATGCCCCCAAAAGTTTAATTGAAGCATCATCTGTACATATAATACTTTATATATTACATGCTCAGGCTTCCTAAAATAATGTGTTTTTTTTTTTAACATTTGCTAACTAATTTTAAATTATGAAATCGTTCGATAGTATGCTTAAAACAATTGGATTCAAACTTTCAAAGTAAACTTTACAAAACATCATTTACAAAATAGGGGTCTCTTTACTCCTACCTGAGCAGACCAACTTTTTAAGAACAAAATCTTACAAAAACATTTTATAATCTACTTTTATGAGTAGATCAATATTCACCAACATATGGGCATCACCAGGCCCTTTAAAATAATATTACAAATTTCAAAATAAAAATCCAACTCTTAAAACATAATAAAAACAAATACAAATGATATTTACGGTCCTATCCCACTCCACTCATTTAACATCGCTCAAACCCGAGCCAAGCAGCACCATCCATCAATAACAATAACTTCATCATCATCAACATCACTGAAATACCTGGGAAAAAGAACAAAAATAACACTAATACCGAAACTTAGTACACAATCATGGAATCATACATGGAGTGCATACGAGTTTAACTATATGCAATGTAGCACCAACAGTTTGTTATCTTCAATTTAAAGTAAACAAATCAACATCAGAGCACTCACACTCCAGAACAATCTAGGGGAACCGGGGTTCTGAGTAACAACAGCTGCTCAAAGGATTGATATAAGTAGTTTGGAAACCTATATCTCTATATAACCGAGAAAAAGAAAATATCCTCATCTAGGGTTTACAGCCATTAAACACACTCTGCTTATCTTAGTCTATAACATCAATTGGTTCAACCGGTCCCATAAACGTGAACTAAAACATGGTACTTCATTCTGAGCTTAAGTAGACGTTACCTCGATACTGTTTGCCTCATTAACTACCCACTAAGTCACATATAAAATAGCCATTGCATCATGGTATATTTGTCATTGCATCATGACATCTCAGTGCCTAACTACCGTGTTCGCTCAGACAAGGTTGCTGCTTCCTGAACTAGATTCAACGGCACACGCACAACCAACACTCATCAATTATTAAGCTGAGTTTAAGTTTTAGTTCATTTTAAGATGTCTATTCTAACAATCATCACGTAAGTTATTATGTACCTTTTATATGAAATCCAAATATAGGCTTAACCCCATCTCAGAAGATAATCCATAAGATTCAGAAGCCAGACTCAAACATCTGTTTAAGAATTTAAACTATATAAGTTGTCATACTCCGAGGAGTATCCTAAATGTGGCAGTCTGCCACATATAATATAAAGACTTAAGAATGACTACCTTAGTTACGTGAAAGCCTCGGTATTACATATAAGGCATCTAACACGGTAATAGGAGATACTTTTGGGAAGTGTAGTCTAAGTAAGTAATAATGAACATACAAGAATCTAGAAATAAAGATAGTTCATAACAATAATAATTAAAAGTCCATTACATGAATCCTAGGGCATACCCCCACTAAATCTCCAAGGATCAAAATAACTAATAGTCTTTACAATAACTTAAATACTACATCAAAAGATTTTAAAGGAATTCTAGTCTAATCCTTCAAGTAGATTTCCTTTAAAAGCTCTTAAAAGAAAACTTACGCGGATATGAGGAGACATCGGGTATAAGCAGGTGTTCCTGTGAATACAAATATCTATAGGGGCGTAAGCTTTACGAGCTTAGTGAGTATAATCCCAATAATCATACTTAAACAAAATAACAACCAAGTTTATTAGACAAGCAAATGGAATGCAACAAGCACGTGAGCATACAAGACATATGATTTTTTAGGAATCATATGTTGATTGAATTACGCCCTTTATTTGGGGTTGGGTATTCTGGCCCATTATAGCCATCATTTCTTTAAAAATTATTTTATAGATCTTACCGGCTTCTACTAGCCATTAATTAGTAGATCTTATCGGCTCCTACTCGCCACATATATAATATACTGGTTATGCTACCACCACCATCATACACTCGTCCCACAATTGTACAATAGAAATTGCAATATGACTCAACTCTTGAAGTGCATGCATCAATATTTATTTAGAGCCTAGCCATTAAATTTTAATTTCTTGGAAGTGATCAACCAATTTCAGACACTTCAACATGCTAATAAATATACAATTCATTACAAGCAATTCGTAGCTCGATATACTTAATATTCTTTCAACATATTATAAACATATGCATTTTCAATTTTATCTTTCCTTAAGTCTTGTGCAACTCAATTACAAGCACAAATATAAGCATGAATAATAAGGGAAGTAGACTCATTCGGCCATGACGATACTTCCTTAGTCAAAATAGTCCTCGAGGTAGTACACGTCCTCCTCCTCGGTTCCTAAACAAAGGAAACACCTAAAATGAGTATTTCATGGAATTTCTAGTCAAAGCTTCTAATTTCATTTTCTAGTTGTGGTAATATTCGTATAGGTAAAAATTCCAACTTAAAATAGCCATAACTTGCTCATTTTAGCTCGGAATTTTGCATATAATATACCATTTCTTACCAATTCGAAAAAATTTATCCGTTTCTAAGGTTATTTTTATCATAAAAAATCGTTTAGGTCTCGAAACTGCAGGGTACAGATTCAACACGAAAATTCTAGTTTTCAAAACTCCAATTTGCAAACCTTTCTTTATTCAAAATACTTGTACCAAAACGTAGATACAATCAAGTTGGAAATCTTTAATATATAAATAAATATATATATTGACTCATATCTTATGCATGAATTTAATGAACTTGTTTTAACAATAATTTTTTATAAAGCAATGTATTTTAGAAATTGAAAAAGCAAAGCTTTAAAAATTTCCACTTAGTTTGTTGGAAAAATTTCTTGAATCATTCTAAGTGAATATTTTCTCCTTTAAATTTTATTTCTTAGTCTTGCAAATTTCTGTAAAAATGATTTTTTTTTTTTGTAAGTTTCTTATCTCTTAATTTCTAGGGGTTGAGAGGGTAGTTTCTAAATAGAATTTGGTAGTAGTTAAAATTTATCAAACTTTACATTTTCTTAAATTTTCCTAAAGTTTATTTCATTTAATTAAAATGATTTCCTAAGTTGTTTACTAATTTTATTTCTATAAAAGAAACATTCTTGGTGATTTTTTAAACTAGTCTATTCCTTGATATTTTAGAGTATTGGTGAAACTTTCTTAATGAAGTTTAATAAAACTTTTGTTAATCAAGAATTTGAAATTTTAATTTTAAAGAAAACCTTTTTACTTTATTATTTTGTAAAGTGCATGAGTGATATATCTACTTTATGTATCATCTAAAAATTCCTTTTCTTTTTTTTTTTTGTGTTACTAAAATCTTATGATGAACTCCTCTAGATTGTTGGAAAAGATTTTTTAAGATAAAACCGCTAAGTCTTTATGAGAAAAATCATTTCTTGCATACCAAAAGTTTATCTTGAAAATAATTCTCATCTTCTCTTTTTATTTAAGAAAACTTTGTGAGATAACATCAATATGCTCATGCATGATTATGAATATGTAGTCATGAGAAATAAAATAATATATCATAATAAGATAAGATAATTATAAGAAATAGTAAGAGCATAATATTAATATCAAGCATTAGGAACCTTACCTTCATCAAGATAACCCGCTTAAACATTAGGAGCCTTAGATTCATCAAGGCAACTCGAGACTAAGAATAGACTAGTCCTAAAAAGAGAAAAAGAAAAGAGAAGAAAAAGCAATAATAATAGCAAGTTAGAGAAAGTTAGTGAGCATTAGGCTCTAAAAATATATAGATATACATATACTTAATAACATATATAGAGTTAGATTAGAGCATAACAACAACAATAATATCATTAATAATCAACATATATATAAGCATAATACAACAAAGTAAAATTGGAATTTCATGTACAAGAACAAAACATGAACATGTTGTTGCTTTTACTACTCATATAAGTTTCAAAACAACACCATGATCATGCTATTTACATGTCATGAGTAAATAAAATAGGAATAGGAGTTTTACCTAAAGTGTTTTTGAAGTATGTGGCTAGTGGTTAGTGGTATGTGGTGGATGGTTTGTGTATAAAAGAAAATTTTGTGAGTATTTGGTGAAAGATAGTTTCGGTAAAGGAAAATTTTGTGGAAAGAGTTGTGGAGTGAATTTGAGAGAGTATTGTTATGTGTAAAGATGGTGTAAAAGAAGTGGAGGGAGAAGGGGTGTTTATAGTTGAAGATGGAGGAAAATTTAATGTACTAAAATAAATTGAAAAAAAATAATTGAGGGAAGAGAGAGAGGGATAGCATCGGCCATGAAGAGAGGAGAGAGAGAGAGATGTATTTTTTTTCGTTGTTTTGTAATAAAAAGTAATTAAGATGTGAAGTATGGTTGATGTAAAAGTGTATTGGAAATGAAAAGAAATAGAAAAATAGGTATGTAGGTAGTAAGAATAGGTTGTAAGCTAAAGTAGAAATAGATGAATAGTAATGAATAGTACTATAGGATAATGAATAATAAACAAGACTAATAATATACCAATAGTACAGAAAATCCGCATATAAATGTAATATATGTTATTTTTAGTTACCGAAAATTACGAAACTGATATTTTTGAAATCCTTGTATAAATTTGGATTTAACGGTGTTATCAGAATATTTTTACTATTTCGAGCCCCAGGACACGCTTTTTGAAAGCTGATCATGTTCGGGTCCAAAAGACACTAATAATTTGCAAATATGATATTTTTACGCTTCCTTATATAATTACGAACGATTATCACTAATTATTTCAACTCCGTTATCTGAGACTATGAATACAGGATTATTGAATCTAAACTCTAATTTTGTTGACCTTTAGAGTTTCCGGTTGACTTTTAATTCTAAGATTAAGCTTAAAATTAATCAAAATTTCAAGAGTTTACATAAGCAATTCAAGAAATTATCCATTTATCTCAAACTTTTATTAAAATCCTATTTGATCATACACTAAATAGGAACCCCACTATAGCTGCGAATATCGCTCTACTAAAATATGGACAGTTCTCCTTTGTCTATCAAAGTATTTCTTTCCACTTTGTTTATAATCAATTATAATAGAAACATCATCATGTCATTCTTATTTAAAAAGACTCATTTACTAAACAAGCATACATTTGAAACAACATATTTACCATGTTATTTATATTTATCTTAACTCTTTAACTTAAGTCAATTATTAACTATTACCTCATTTTAACTTAATCCTAACCAATTTGATTAGAGTTAATCATTGAATCCACTTACTAAGTCATTGTGATTAAACTTAGTCAATCTAATTCATTTTAACTTACCAAAGTCTATTTAGTCAAGTTACACTAAGATTATTAACTAATTCATCTTATATCTAAGATTTATATTAACTTAAGCCTATATTAACTTAAGCTTAGCTAAGTTGATAAATTTTAATCAATCTAATTCATTTTAGTTCATTCAAGTTCATTAAGCCAAGTTGAACTTAGATTATTAACTAAGTTCATATTATATCTAACTCTATACTTAATCAAATTATTTATTAAGTCTTTAAGTTAACTAAACTCATGCTTAATTATATCATTAAATAAGTATAACAAATCAACTATCATTTATATATTTCATTTTAGCTCAAAAATATTCATTTTATACTTAACAAGCAAACACAAGTTTTTAATTTTGTTTGAAAAATATAGCATTTGGAAAAAAAATTAAAATTGTGGCTTTGATACTTCTTGAATTTGCAAAAACTTAAAACATAAAATTTTTATATCTCTTTTTAATCTTTCCAATGCATTTTGAATCACTTAAATCCAAGTTCAGATGAAAAAGTTATGGTTAATTTACGAAATCATGTTGCTGCAGGGGAATATACGCAACCCCATGTATATCCATGCACAAAGAATTTTGCCTAGTCATGAGTGGATACACACAACCCATGTATGTGGGTAGTGTATAAATACATGACCTTGCATATGTGGGTATTGTATATCTGAAATGCTTCATTCCAAGCTTCTTATCAATCATGGTTCTTCCTACACGACCCGTGTATGTCCTATTTCCCCTGTTTCGACATTCTTTTCCTTCCTTTACATCTTTTATCAATTTTTACACATTTTATCTCTATCAAAACATTATCTAAACATCATACAAGCTAGTTTCCATGCTTCTAACACTTTTATGTTCATCTAACAACATCAAACACCATTAACTCTTCTATCAAAACCCTATATTCACTATTCATCATCTTCCTCAACAACCTATCTCATAACAAACATTAACTCAACATTCACCAGCTTCATCATAATTTCTACTAGATCTAACATCAATTCATCATGTATAATAAAAAACAAGAATCAAAACAACATAAAACAATTATACTTATCTTTAAAGTAAGAACATGAAATTGATTCTTCTTTGCACTTCTTCTTCTTCTTGTTAGAGTTACTCTTACTTTGATTTCTCTTTTAATCCTTCTTGAAATTGAGATCCATTCTTGAATTATGAAAGAGAGGAAAAATGAAAATGAAAGGAGAAGAAAAGGAAGGAGATGACAGGGGTGAGAGAAAGAAAAGAGAGAGAAAAAGAAAGAAGAAAGAAAGAAAAACAGTAAATGAGGCAGGAAAAGGAAAATTAAAAGAAGGATAAGGATAAAAAAAATAAAGATATTTTAGGATAAGGGTACTAGATTTAAAACTTTCAGATCAATATCTTTAGTTCTAGAAATATTTAAAATATGATTTCAGAATCAATAAGTTAGAAATTAAGAACTCAAAATAAGAACTTAATTTAAGAATTTTATTTAAATCAACTTGATATTTCATTTAAGTTCGATTTTAAGAATTGATATTTTTACACAAGCAAATAAACTCAAATTTTATGGAGATTTAAAAATTGAAATTTAGGTCAAAGTTTAAGGGTTTAGGAATCCACAAAACATTTAGACAACATGTTTAGGGGTTTAGGAATTGAAATCTCAAATTTCAACTTAATTAATTACTAATCAATTAATCAAATTGTCTAATTATTTTCTATAATTTATTTGACTTATTTAATCTATCTAGACTTAATTTCTAACTTAGATGAAGGTTTAAGGTATTTCACATTAAATAAGTAATAAATTTTTATCTACTTGTTGGTTCATGTTTGGTCTTTCATGTTAATTAAATAGTTAATGGATGCATTTATTTAATTAAAAATTTAATTATGTAATATCATGTTAATTTTTCATTTAAAATAAAATATGATTCAAATTTTTAATTTTTCATGTTCTATCCTCAACCCTTAACTTTCTTGTATTAGTTTGATAAAGTAGTTACTTATTTTTGTACCCTCAATAAAGCAACCAATTCAGTTGCATATTAAATCATTTTAAGTAGCATGAACTTAAGCTTTCCTTAATGATAAAGGTTTTTTTTCTCAAAGATTTAAAAATTAACAGATAATCAATTTTTCTCCATTTACAAAGCCTTTAAAAAAAAGTAACTATTAAATTTATCAAAAAAATCACATGGTTTAAAGAATATGTCAATAATTTTTCAAAATAATTTATTCTTTAGCTAATATAAAGACATCTTAAAATTTATAAACACTACATAAGATGTTATAGCATATCAATTGAAAAATTTCTTTAAAAGGCATACTAGTTGTATTAAGACAAATAAATAACCACTTTTATTTAATAAAATTATTTATTACAATTATATCTTTTTTTATTATTCACACATTCGGTAATCAATATATATATATATATTGTGTTCAATATATTCATTTATAAAAAAAAAAACTAAATATGAATGATCCTTATATACATACATATATTATATATATTATTAAAATATCTGAAATACCCCAAATCTTCACCAAGATTAGAAATTGAGTTTAGATAGATTAAATGAATCAAATGAATTATAGGATTTAATTAGACAAGTTGACAAAGTTAGATTAGTAATTAATTAAATAAAATTTGAGATTTGAAATCTAAATTCTCTAAACAAGTCATTGAAATGTTTAGAGAATTCCTAAATCCTTGATTCTTAGCCTAAACACTAATTCCTAAATCTCAGTAAAATTTGAGTTCATTTACTTGAATAAAAATATCAGTTCTTAAACCCGAACTCAAATTAAATATCTTTTATCCAAAATAAATTTCTAAATTAAGTTGATACTTTGAGTTCTTAATTTCTAACCTATTGGTTTTGAAATCATCTCCTAAATATTTTTAGAACTAAAGATATTAATCTGAAAGTTCTAAATTCGATACCCTTATTTTAAAATATCCTAATTTTAAGCCTTAAACTTCTCTTTTTCCTTTTCATCTCCTGCTCTCTCTCTCTTCCTTTTTCTTTTCTTCCTTTATTTCCCTTTTCCCAACCGATGGCTTCCTTTCCCTCTTCCTTTCTTCTTCTTTTCTTTTCTTTTCTTCAAATTTCTTCCACAAATCTCAAGATTAAAGCTATCTAGAAGAGTAATCAAAGCTAGGAGAGAAGGTAGATGAAGGAAAACAAGTTAGAAATGCAAAGAAAGATCAAGTGTGCAAGTGTTCTAAAAAGATAAGTTGTTATTTCTTGTTATCTTTGTTGTTTTATTTCTTTAATTGATGAATTGATGTTGAATTGGGTTGAGAGTGCTGTTTATTTATGTATTTGTTGGTTTAATGGTTGATGGAAGTTGGGGTTTGGTTGGAGGAAGAAGATGATGAATAGTGATTTGGAGTTGATGAAGTTTTGGAGATGTTTGGTGTTGTTTGAATGATGGGATGATCATGTAATAAGCTTTAGAGTAACTTTGGAATGAGTTTAAAGAATTTTAAGAAGTGTAAAATGCATTTTGAAAACAGGGGATTTCGTAATTTTTTCGCTCCAGTGTACACAGCCTGTGTACATGGTCGTGTAGGCCTTGAAATTCTTAAAAGTTGCTCTCGGGTCATTTTTTTTACCCAACACGGCCTCAGTACACGGCCGTGTACCCGGTCGTGTAGACTTCCCTGTTTCGCAGCCGTTTGTATTTTAGCCATAACTTTTTCATACGACCTCCGATTGAGGTGATTCAAGTTGCGTTGGAAAGCTTAAAAAGAGATCTACAACTTTCATGTTTTGAGTTTTTACAAATTAGAAAGTTATCGATGCTTAAATTTTGATTCTTTCCAGCTGCAACACTTTTCAAAACAAAGTCAAAAACTTGTTTTTGTTTGTTAAATGTGTTTTGCTTAGGAAATGGATCCTTTTGAGCTAAAATGAGATAGATAAGTGATATTTGATGTGTTGAGTGAATTAATTCATGTAATTAAACATAGGTTAAGTAGATTTATAGATTTTACAAACAATTAGATTAAATCTAGAAGTTAGTTATAAAATGAACTTAGTTAACAAACCTAGGTTCAACTTGACTAAATGAACTTGAATGAACTAAAATGGATTAGATTGTTTAACTTTGATGAATTTGGATAGGTTTAAGCTAACTTGGGATTAAGTGACTAGATCTTAGATATATAATGAATTAGTAATTAATCTAAGTCTAACTTGGCTTAATGAACTTTACTAAGCTAAAATGAATTAGATTGATATAGTTTGATCACCTTGGCTTAGTAAATGACTTAAATGACTAATTCTAATCAATTTGGCTAATGTTAAGCTAAAATGGGTTAATAGCTATTAATTAGCTTAGATGAATGAAATAGGATGATCTTTGATTAATATGGGGAATATGTTGTTTCAAATGTGTGTGTACTTGGAAAATGAATGTTTTTGGTTAATGAATTCTTTGTTAATGCTTTTGTAATAAAACACTATAAATAAAGAGAAAAGAAATTCTTTGACAGACAAAGGAGAACTGTCCATATTTTGGCGGGGCGATATTCGCAGCCATAGTGGGGTTCCACATTAGTGTCTGATCAAATAGGATTTAATAAAATGAGTTAGAGATTAGTGATTAATTGATATAAGTTCTTGTATGAGTTTGTTGAAGTGGATGATTAGTTTAGTTTAGTTTCTTATACAAGCTCTTTCCTTAACAGAAGTGGATATCTGATTTATCTTCTGGATTATCTTCTGGAATTCCTTCTGAGACTCTGTTTGGATTTCATATTTAAGGTACGCAGTAACTTGCGTGATGATTGATAGGATAGGCATCCTAAATGGATTAATAACTTAAAGACGGCTTAATAATTGATGAGTGTTGGTTGTGCTTTACGTCGTTGAATCCGGATCCGGGGAGCGACAACCTTGTCATGATGCAATGGCACGGTAGTTAGGCACTTAGCCCAATCTTTTGTCATGATGCAATGACTTAAATCCATGATGCAATGGTTCACCATGATGCAATGGTGGTTTATCTTAAGGGCTAAGTGGGTAGCTAATAGGGTAACTGTATCGGTATATTCTTTACTTAGGCTCGGGAGGAAATAATATGTTTTAGTTCACGGGTATGGGACCGTTGAACTAACTGATGTTATAGACCGGGATAAGTGGAGTGTATAAAGGAGTGTGAACCCTAGATGATGCTATTAATATTCTTTATCGGTTAGATATAGGAGATATAGATATCCGGTCTATCTATATCAACCCCCTGAGCAGCTGCTGTTACTCAGGACCCCCAGATTCCCATTGGCTTGTTCCGGAGTGTGAGTGCTCCATTGTTGATTTGTTTATTGTAAAGAAAAGATAATAACTTGTTGATTGTGCATTGCATTTAGTTAAGCTCGTGTGTCACTCCGTCTGTGATTGTGTTGCTGTGTACTGGGCTCCGGCTCATTATTGTTGTTGTTATTCTTTTTACAGGTATTGTTATTGTTGATGTTGATGATGAGATGATGATGATGGAGGCTGTGTTGTTGTTCTTATTATTGTTGTTGATGTTGATGTTGATGAGGATGATGATGGTGATGATGATTGATGTGATGATGTTGTCCCGGGTTTTGGGCGATTCTGAAGATTTGGGAGATGAGTGAAATGTAATAGGACCGAGATATATTTGTATTTTGTTTCTTCTTTGTTTGTTTTATAAGAGGACTGGATTTATTTATAAATTCGTATTTTCATTTAAGGGCTTGTTAGTGCCCGTGTTTTTGTAAATAAGCTTTTGTAAATATTTATCTAAGTGAAAGTTTTTCCACTAGTAATAGTGACCCCTAAGAGTAGATCATAAAGTGTTTTTATAAAGTTAATTTCTTAGAAAACTGGTTTGCTCTATAGGGAGTAGAAGTTTATAAGTTGTTTTATAAAATTTATTTCCGCTGCTAAATCCAGTTGTTGCCAGAATCTAATTGAATGATTTCACAATCTAAAATCGGATAGCAATGTTCAACATAAACACCTTCTTTAAAGACAACCTTACGTATAATTCGTATGAGTTATACGTGGTTGGGGGGACTTGGTGTGCTTAATTTGAGAATTGAGCATGTCGGGTCTTTACAATATCCATCACCTCTGCTTGTACAGTAAAGTTCCTATATGTCATATGATGCATTTAAATCCATTAAAATAAATTAATAAAGATTTTATTATATGATCTTTTTCAAATTTAGTTAATATTATGAATGCTTATATGGAGTAAATATCAATCACTCCATGATCATCTCTATCTTTATCTATATCTATCATAATCTATCTATGCTACACGTGCACATATACTTGCCATTATCTATCGATTATATCTTCAACATTATATATCATCAATATTTATCTACATCCATATTATTAAGTGATAAGGGTATTCACGGATTGGTTAACCGGTCCATAGCCCTATATTTTTTAACCTAACCGCAACGATCGGTTTTTTAAATTCCCGATCCTTAACCGGTACATTATAAACGGTTAACCACCATAACGGTTAATCATTTTATTCGGTTAATTTAATCGGTTTTCGGTTTTTAACCATTAAACGTATTGGTTTCAATAAATCCAACAAACCTTATTTTTTTAGCCTTTATCATAGAGTTTTTCTTTAAATTATTATATATATTACAAGAGCTTAAAAAAAAAGAAAATCAAATTAAGGAAAATGAGAAAACAAACCTTTTGATGTATCATTGTAGACACCCAATTTTTGCCCAATTAATTAAGGCTTAAAATTTAATTAAACTCATTTTTAAAAAAACCTTAAGTATTGATGAAATTGGCTAAGTGATCAAGGCACAGACCAAATGGCCTGTTGGTTAAACATATTGACCCAAACACACACTCAAGCTCAATGACACAAGTTCAAACCCTAGCAAAGGCAAAATTTTGTCTTTTTGCCTTTGCATCTTCCTCAAATGTGACTTTTTGCCTTACTTTGCATCAGTTTTTAACTGACAAGACATCATTGATTGTCAAAATTGATGATGGAATTGCAAAGTGGTTATAGAATATGAAAGATTAGTGCAAAAAACAACCCAAAAGTCACAAAATTCAATTTATAAAGCATTCAATTGCACATGAATAAGGAGTTACAAAAATTGATGAAATTGGACAATTAATCTATCCACATTGGATGAATCTGACATGGAATATGAAGGATCAATCTCAATTCATCGGTTAAGAATGAATCTAGCCCAAATTTTGGTTAAATTCGTGGAAAAACAAAGAGGCAAAAATGATTCATTTTCGAAACTGTTTGAAACGTAAAATTGAGCTTGCAACCTATAAATAGGAGGTCCTAGGATCAAAAGGCACAAGTCAATTTCAAGAAAACACATACATAACCATATCAATTCGAGATTCTCGAATTTAGGAAGAAAAATTCGAATTTTTCAAATTCGAAGTGATTGAATCGAATTTGATCAAAATTGAGTGTGTTAGGAATGTTAGAAACCTAATTTTGATGTTTTAGTGTGCTTGGATTTGATCAAATTGATCAAATTAACCTCTGAAATTTTTTTTAAATTTTCGGATTTGCGCCGCCGTACAACCACCGCCGGAACTGCCCCTTGCCGCCGTTCTAAGTGAACGCCACCACCACCAAAGGATGCGCCACCACCATAGGAGTCGGGCCGACAAGCTTCCAGCCACCGAGGACCACCGAGCCGCCGGAATCCGCCCCGAAAAGTCGCGTCATCGTCTTCTTCACCCACCGAGCTCCGAGATCCGACCCGAAGATCCGAATCCAACCCGGTCGGTCATCGGTCAACGGTCGTCGGTCATCGGTCAACGGTCAACTCTGATCAGACGGTCCAGATTTCATCAGGCAGATCAGACGGCCCAGATTTGATCAAGCAGATCAACAGCCCAGATTTCATCAAGCAGATCAGACGGTCCAGATTTGATCAAGCAGATCAGCGGCCCAGATTTCATCAAGCAGATCAGACGGTCCAGATTTGATCAAGCAGATCAGCGGCTCAGATTTCATCAAGAGATCAGACGGCCCAGATTTAATCATCTCGATCAACGCCCAGATTTGGTCAATTCGATGAGACGATCAGGATCAGTCAACGCGATCGACGCTCCAGATCTCGTCCGCTTCATCCGACGGTCCAGGTTAACCCGCATTATTTTATTATATTTTTATTATATAATTAATTTCGGAAAATAATAAAAAATAGCAAAAAATAGTAAAAATTCATAAAAATTCATAAAAAATTCGAAAAAATTTAGAAAAATACAGAAAAATCCAGAAAATATAATAATTATTTTTTATATAAATTTATTTTTTGATATATTGATATTTTTTGAATATTTTTAGTATGTATTTATACATAAATTGCTTTTAGAAAATGCATATTTAATGCATGAAAAATAATTTTAATATATTGTGAAATATTCTGAATATGTTGTGAGTTTATGTTGTAATTTTTTTTTAAAATAATAATAAAAATAATAATGATAAATTAACAAAATAAACAAAATGATAAAATTGGATTTTCCAAAACCAAAATTTTAAAAAATAATAATAATAAAATAATAAAAAATGATTGTTTGGACTTAGAAAAATATTTTTTCATGAAATGAAAATCAATTGATTAGATCATAGGATTATCAAAAATAATTTTTTTATAAAAATTCAAAATTTAATAAATATAAAGTGAAAAGAGTTCAAAAAATCAAAATTGACCAACAAACTAAGTTTTTTTAAAGACCTACGTTTTGTCTGATCTCGATTAGCGAGTACGTAGGCACCTGCGGGGCGACATAAAAAATAAAAAAAAAATGTTTTTGTTTTTTTGTGAATAAATATTTTTGTAAATATAAGATATTTTGTTGATGTTTATGTTCTAAAAAATAATAAAAAATAAAAATGAAGAAAAGCACATAAAAAATAAAAATAAATGATTTGACTTGCAAATATTTGTTATGTAATATATTATTTGATTTTTTTTTTTTTAGCATGAAAAGGATAGATCATAAGTTTAAAATTCCGAAAGTGGTAACCGATTCGGTTTTAATAGGTTAGCCCCCGAATCCATGATATCTGGTTTTAAAAGTTTGTTTTTTTAAATCAATTTTCGCAGACTAGTAGCTAAGTTAGGATCAACCGACCCATTGATCCTAGCTTTTATTTTTTCCCGATTTATATCGGGTGGCGACTCTAAAAAGTTTTCAAAAATTAAAATTTCTTTTAACCCCAAGTCGAGGATTCATGTTAAATGGGTTTCGGGTTTAATGTGAATCGGGTTAGGAGAAATGAACCAGATTAGTGGAAAAAATCTAGGCTCGACAATCATTATCAATAAAATCAAACCAAAAATATCATATTAACTCTATCAAACATAGATAACAGTATTTTAATTGAAATCCAAGGAATGCTAGTATAGCTAAATTATATGTATATGTAAATCACATGATATACATATATATATATATATTTTAAAAAAATAATTATATATATGTAAATTATATAATATATTTATAAATAGTGAAACGGTTAAGTGTTAACTATTGGTTTTTTGTGGTAACAAACCGAAACCAAAATCGAAAACAAAAAAAATAAAAATAAAAATCGCAATCCTAAACTGAAACCAACAGACGGTTAACCATATTTTTCGGATTGGTTTTATGGTTTCGGTTTAGTTTTTCGGTTTCATCGATTTTTTTGCATACCCCTATTAAGTGAATTGAATGCACATAGTATTAATCCTTTGAAATTACTTATATATAGTATTTCAATATTGCATCTACATTCTTAAAAAAAAATCAAATAAAATTTTATGAGAAATTGTTTAAACATAATAAAATATGTAGTTTCTATGGATACTTATTAAAAAAATTAAAAAAAAACATTAACCATGGACGTATAGATAGATATATTGTAAACCTTGAAAAATTTCCAATCGCTGATTCGCTAAATCGATTTCATCAAAAATTTTAAAAAAATATTGATTTGATTATAAGTTTCGCAATAACTCAATTACAATATTAAATTTATAGTATACTTTTAAATAGTAGTAATTAAAATTTTTAATTATAGATTTTTTACTCTAAATTTTATCTGATAAGTTGATTGTGTATGATAAAAATATATCATGATCAACAATTTAAAAATTTGAGCCACGTTAATTTGATTTATTTTGATTTTTATTATTTTTAATTAAATTACTACAAGACAAATGAATTAATGAACAAATTCACAAAGCCAGTTTTAGGATTTAGCCTAAAGCCTAAGTTTGGGATTAAGAGTAGTTATTATTTCGGGTAAGATAAAATTCAAATCTTTTTTTTTTTTTTATTAAAAACAATCAGACCATGTGCATTTGTTGACTTGTTTTGACTATATATATATATAAGCCTCTTCTTCCCTCTCTCTTCCTTTCTCTTACTTTTTCTCTTTGTTTTCCTCTCTCTGTTCTTTCTTTGTTTTGTTTCTTTTTATTTGTTCCTTCGGTCACCATACAACAGCATCGACAACAACAACAAGAATAGCAATTGGATCATCATCGGGTAAGCTGTTATGGTTATGTTTTTTTTTTTTTTTTTTTTCTTGTTTGGCCACATGAGCACTCCTGCATCAACACGCACCAGCACCAACACAACACTCACATAAGCCACACACGAGCACTCATGGACACACAGCACACACACACACGCTGCTATGAAGCAACACCACAGATACGAGCATGCTCCAGCAGCTCTACCGTCCCTATACACACATGAGCGCAAGCCGTTCTAGTAAATCCACCGCACACACACACAGAGCACATACGCAACACAAGCACCCATGAACACACACACCAGCACAGCATCGCACATATATTCACAGATCTTAACACACGCTCCACCACTCACACACCACATACTCGCTGCTTTGAAGCAGCAACACACACATGCATCCTCCACCGCTCCAACACACACACACACAAACATGAAACAAAGCACACACACACGCCCAACACACATGCATAACACCGAGAATACACACACACACACATGGAGCGCTTGGAGCAGCACTCAACAAGCACTCAGTGGGTCCCTGATGTGTGCCCCAGTGTTGCCTTCGTACCACCCTTGTGCAGCAACTTGGGCGCTCCAAGCTAACTTGCCGCAACAATGCAACAAGTTGAATATTTCTATATATATATTATGTGTGTGTGTGTGTGTATTTTCTTATACAAATACAATTATATGTGTTATATTAATTTTTTCCCATCATATTATATAATTTCTATAACATAAAAGTTTAATATAGAAAATATAGAAAATGAATATATCTATTATTTAATAAATAATATATATGTGCAAATCATTATAATTATATATTTTATATATATTAATAAATTAATTATTTTAATTATTTTCAATTTTAATTTATTTTCTCATTTATTTTAATATATATCTATATTGTTTATTTAGAATTTTATTCTAACAAAAACAATACCATATCCTTAGAATATACACAAAACCATATTAAATCGACTATTTATATATCAAAAAGCGAAGTTAAATCAAAATAATTATAGGCGATTAAAGCTTTAGTAGCAAAACTACATAAATAATAGAACTTCTGTAACATAGATAGTTTATTAAACCTTTATAGTTGGTTCTTATACTATATTCCTATTCCATAATGTGTTCAGGTGATTCCGACTCTGAGCTAGACCCACCTGTTGACTATTACAATTGACAAGAAATATGGACGAGTGAGTATATTCCTATTATCTTTATACTTGTTTGTGCCTGCAGGATAGAAAATGATTAATAAATAAATTTGTATAAGGATAGGAAATTGTTTATGGTTGCTCCTAATTGATTTTGATTATTAAAACATCATAATTGTATTTCACTTTAAAAGAATTAATATTTATAGAATAGATATGTCAGTGTCTGAAACTTGCTTGCACACTAATTAAATGAATTTAAAACATATTTAGCATGGTAATTAAATATATGCATGCATTGCACGATTAAATGTAGAAGGCCATTACCACTACACTTTGACACGAATGGGCCACATTGTCTCGTGAGGATGGTGAAAATGGAGGACCAAAGTGGTATATGCCTAGTATGTACCATGGGCCTTGTTCTAAAGGAATGGGAACTAAGTCGTCTTGGGGAGACGACCCATCTCCTAGGATCGTGTCGGGTTATTGTTATGGATATCTTACTTCAATGGGATGTTATTATATATATATATATATATATATATATATTATTTTCTATATGAAAACTTCTTGAATAAATTTGATTCCTGAATATTAGTGGTCCAGGTGTTGATGTGGACGTACCCCAACCCCAGATTCAGAGGGCATGAATCCGAATATATATATATATATATATATGGTTACTGATTGGCTAATATATTTGTCCACTTGTTTGATTGCATTACATATGTTTGTTTAAACAACTTACTTGTACTTACTTCAATGGTATGAGTGAGAATTATATTTCACTAAGTCTGTGGTTCGCTCACCCCCTTATAATTTGTTGTCATAGGATTATCTTTGGTACTAGCCAGGACGAGGCTATCCTCAGGTTAGCTTTTTTTTGGAAATGGGAAACCATGGGAAAGAAGCGAGGGTTAAGAGAACTCTTTTTCTCTTGTCCTTATCTTAGAAATGTTTTTAAAGTCTAATGAAAGGTTCTATAACATTTTGTAGGGCCAAGAACCTAAACTACTCTCTTAAATATGCCTACTAGTAACTTTTAATAATTATTATCATCTTAGCTTTATCTGTTAGTTGCTTAGGCCAGTTGTTATATTAAAGAACTATCAATTTAATGCTATCAAGCCTATTAGTTATCTATTCAGGATACACTTTTGCATGATATTCATAGCTTATGAGAGACTTGAGAGGTATTGTGTATGACGGAATTGTCCTGTCTCAGATACCTTTGGGGCATGACATATATATAATAAGTAAAAGACAACATTTTAGTGATATTCTATTTGGTGTAAAAGATAAGCTGTAGTTAAATGTGTGTTTGGATATGAAATTTACATATTGCAATATGACATAAAAGAAAAATCCATCACTAAAATTGAAGTATGAAATTTAAATTTTATTAAAAATGAATTATAAAGACTATGTAATCACAGAAATCTACGTGCACTTACCAAAGTCCTTCAAAGGTTTTCATTTTTATTTGAGTATTAGAAGAAAAATTTTAAGTATTTGATTTAAGCATGTTTTCATATTTTTTCATGCTCTAGATTTTCTTTTTTGCCAAAGTTATTTTTTTTCTCCTAATGAAGTAGTAGTAGAAATGTCATATATATATATATATATATATATGCTATGTACCATAATACAATATAAAATTTAAGTTACATTACATTTTCTATATAATACTATTGTTTAAATATATAAATTATATACGTCATGTAAATATGATTTGTTTTCTTAATTAACAATATATTAATTATGAATTGAAATTTAATAGGATGTATCATATTATAAATATATATAAGTTATACACTTTAACATATTTTACAATACAAAAATATTACTTTTATGAGATTTTTTAAGAAATTAAAAAACAACCTTAAACATTTTAACAAGATATATTAAAAATGCAGTTTTTCTTACTAATGCAATTATCCTACTACTTCTTTTGAATTTTCATTTTTCCTCCATACATCCCACACACATCCCACATTGCCTGTTCCTTCCAAGCTTTGTTTTCTTTATACATTTTAATTTCCCTCCATTTTCTTCACAATTCATGTACTAATAGCCTGTTTCTAATTCAGCCAATTATCCAATCGCCATTGTTGTCGCTGTACCGTTACTCTACCCCGATACATGTTGCTTGCATTTATCCTGCTCCAGCTTCAATCACAGACACCCTCTCTTCTCTTCTGTGATATCAACAAAGTAATCTGTTTAATTATCAAATCAAGCTTTTTTAAGTTTTAGATTTCATGTGCATTTTCTTCATGTTGCAATCAATAGTTCAGCTGTCAATTACAAAATGATTATAAAAATAACATATGATTTGTATATAAATAATGTAAAAAATACGGACCTCATTATATTATAAATTAACTATGTGCAATCATGATTCAATTATAGTGTAATTTTTTTTTTACGAAAGTAAAATAAGATTTGTGCTAATATGATTTGTCATCGCTAAAAATATTATATGGATAGAATAAAGAAATATCTAGCTATATACCGAGTAATACCAAGTAATAAGTTACTAATTCAGGATAAGATAATGACTATGGATATTAATATACCCACCATTTGTGAAATAGCGGAACATTCAGCATAATAAATTCATTTATATACATATTTATATGAAGAGCATGATTAAGTGTTAATGTGGTAGTGTAAAATTAATATATGTGTTTGTAGTGCTTGCTGTAGTGTTTGTTTTGTTTTGTTCAAGTCATTGCTAAATTAAACATGGCAGATTTTGTTAGCCTTAAACCCAAGCCCAAGTCATTAACATAATTAAGCCTAAACCCAAGCAAAATAAAGCCAAGCCCAAGCCATTTCCTCATGTCAGCTGCCCCAAAAGTCAACACCAAAGGATAATATCAAAGCCACTTTTGTCAAAAATTTGACAAACAAAATAGACCCTCCAAATCAGAACCCTAAAATCGACGTTTTCTTTCTTCCCCATTCAATCTTTTGTTTCAAATTTCTTTATCCTATTTGCCAAGAATTTTCCCAGACTCATTTCTCAAGTTAAAGCTAAGGTGATATAAGGTAATGATATGCTTGTTTATGTGTTTATTTGTTAAATTGCTTCCTTTAGCTATATAAATTTTTGTTGTGTCGATTGCTATGTGAATTGATGGAAGTGTTAGTGAGTTAAGTTAGTTCCTAGAGTTGTTTAGGTCTTTGAAGTTGTGGTGGATAGTTTAATGTAAGTTATGAAGTTGTTTTGAGTTGATGTGTGAATTGGTGAGAGTTGTGATGCATTTGAGAGAAGTGTATGGGTTGTTTAAGGTTGGGAAAGTGGAGTTTGTGTTTGTTTAGAGTAGGAAAGTTTATGTTTGAGTGTGTTTGATCTTGTAAAAGGAGAAAATTTTCATGTAAAGTTTAAAAAACATCATGCTCTATTTTCTAACAGAAACATGAGGGGAATATGGAGAGTGTATAGTCATGCTTCTCACTGTTTTGGAAAAGGGCCAAATTTGCAGAAAAACACTAGTAGAATGTGTTCTAGTCGTAATTCTCACTGAGTTCAAAATGAAGAGGAAAACATGTCAACATGGAAGAAACATGACTCCATGCAGCCACCGTGTTTCTCGTTGTGGATGAAGTGATTTGATTAAAGAGAAACACGATAAGAACACGCCCTCGTGTATCAACTGTGCTTCTCTCTTTATAGCAAGCATGTATTGTAAAACAAAGGACTAGAGTGGAACACGACATGACCTATTCAATCATGCTTCTCTTGGGTTGTTGTTTTCCACAAAAAAATTGAAGCACGTGTCAAATTCCCTCATGCTTCTCTAATAAAGGGAAACACGATCATGTACCTGACCGTGTGCCCCTTAAAAAATGGTTTTAAAGATTTAAAATATTAAAGTGATATATGTATACCTGTATAGATATATGTCATATTTTATAGGAGTTTTATTTGGAATGTGGAATGAAGTAAATCTAGTTTTACTTAATTTCTTTATTAAAATCTCTATGTTGTAATTTCTTTTATCAGATTTCTCATCACCGTTGGCTTTAGTTATTGATCCTTTTGTTAAGAATACCTCAGGTATGTAATAACTTGTTTATGAATGTTAAGTTAGGCATATTCTAATGAACTTAACTAAAGAGGAAATTAATTATTGCTTAAAATTGTTTGTGTTTGAGTCATTAAATCTAGTCCCAGAAGTGGCAACCCTATTTGAGTGGACATAGTAGTTAGGCGCTTAGACCATAATTGTCATGATGTAATGACTTTACACTATGATGCAATGGTGATTCTTGAATGGCTATGTAGGTAATTGATAGGGTGGATAGTATCGAGGTAACATTTACTTATCCTTAAGAGGAAATAATATGATTTAGTTCATGTTTATGACGGTTGAACTAAATGATGTAAAGAATTAAGTTAAGAAAAGTTGAGTAATGGCTATTAACCCTAAATGAGATTACTATTTTTTTTCTTTTCGGTTAGATATAGGAAATATAGGTATTCAGGCTACCTATTCAACCCCCTGAGCAGCGTCTGTTATTCAGGACCCTCAGATTCCCAAGTTTGAAATCGGAGTTTGAATACTCCAGTGATAATTGACTTACTTAATCAAAGAGAATTAATGTTTGTTGCATTTGCATTTAGTTTAAGTGTACTTGTCATATGTATTTGCTTCTGTTATTGTAGACTAAGCCTTTAACCTATATTGCTGCTTTACAGATGATGTTGAGGATGAGTGCTATGATCATATGGGTTATGGAACTAACTGGGAAACCTTCATGCATGAGTGGGATGGATAGGGATTTGTTGAAGATCAAGAGTGTGTTCTTAAGTTTTCTAAAAGACTTTTTGGAATGTGATATTGTGTAGTTATGGGCTTGTTAGTTATTGTAATATAAGTTTTAAAGTTATTTCCTGTAAATTTGATCTTATATAAGTAAGTCTTGTAAGTCTTGAAGTGTCCTTGATGACACTAATGTTATGTATGTTATGTGTATATATACGTATGATGATCTAATACCTATGTTGAGTAGTAGTTAGAGTTTGTAAGTGGCATGAGTGCTATATTAGATTTAAACAAACAATCTATACAAACTTTTCCTTTTAGACAACTTTACGTATAATCCTTGGGTATTTCACATTACTTATTTATTATGTGTGCTTAGGGGATTTGGCATGCTTAATCTATAGGATTAAGTAAGTCGAGTCCTTACAATTTGTATCTTTGAATATGATTCACCATATAAATTTAGTGACTTTTTTTGCACAATTACAAACTATCTAAATTATCTTTTGATTAACAAAACATTCAGAGGTACTGAGTTAAAAGAATGAACTTTATTAATATTCTTTAGAGGTTGTGCTGTATTAAATGGTAAGATAAAAAGTGGGGCATCTCGATATCAAGCTCTTGTATGTATAAATCATGAACTTGATTTTAGGAAAAAATATGTGTAGAATAGAGAAAACTTCGATTTTTTATGGAGCATATAGTAGTTTAGGGTCTTAAGCTTCGGTCCAAAGTTTATGATATGCTAATACAATATACTTTTCATTTTGAAGCATTAATTTCATTTTTGTTTAAGTAGGGTACTTGCTTGTTGTAGATCAAAAAATGCAAGGAGCACTTACAGACATGTTACAACTTTATCCAAAGGCTCAGGAGTAAAACTAGGGCCTTGATGATGATCATTTGGCTGACGAAGGTGATGAACAAGACCATTCTCAATAGGACGTTGATTTACATGCGCGTAGTGATTAGGCTGTTGCTATTTCAACTACATAGTTTTAATGTATTTATATATACATATATTTGTATTTTTGGAAATACTATTGATGAAAATATCTTCTGTAGGATGCACCTAATGTAGCTAGAGCTGCTGCTGAGCTTCACATTCCTAATGGATCCATTGCTATTGAGTCCAATAAGAAATGCAATGGTCAGGACATATATAGAGGGGAGACAATTGAGCAATTTTACAAAAACAAGAGGTATCCCCATCTCAAGTTAGTTGATGTGGGTGATGGAAAAATTACAGATGGAAAATGTGTATATTTGTTGGCTAGTCAATTTTGGTTTGTCATTGAGTAGGACTTGACATTGACAGCTGATGCATTGGATCTTTAAGTTTTAAATTTATAATCTTATTAATTCTAGACCCACACAATGTAGTGCACCTATCATGTGATATAGAAATTAACTTGGATATCGTCCTATGAATCTATGTGCAGCTACTAGTAATGACCCATTCACTATTATCTAGCTGAATCAATTGAGAGATAAATACTAAACTTTCTACTAATTCTAATTAAAAGCAATTCCAAAAACCTTAGATAAAAGATATGCACAAATTTCTCAAGGTAATCAATTCACAAACAATGCCTTTAATTTTGATCAAGCCTAGCCCCCTTCATCTTTAAAAATAGATTCAATTGAACTAAACTTGATCTTGAACTATCGGGTTTCCCAATTAGATTAATTACTCTCTTCAAGTTAATTAACCCCTAACCTTAATTGCAAAAGTGGGAATTTCTCCTTCATAATTATCAACTTAGAATAGCATGAATATTATGAACCTTAATTGATAGAAAGTTGGAAAAAAACCTATTTCTAGGTGGATTACTCAACTTCTTTGCCTATGAGAGATCAAACCCATTAATTGAACTCTTCTTTCGAATTAACAAGAATCAAGGTTGTAATAACTTCGGCCTAAAATCATCACAAACAACAACATAAATCATGAAGCAAACTCAAAATCAAACTTCATTCAATTAATAATCAAGTCAATACATGATGGCTAGGTGATGGACCAAAATTATTCCTATTTTATGAGTGCTAAAACATATGTTTGATGTCATTTTTATTGGGAATTTAGCACTTGAATTAATGGAGTTAAGCTTTCAGGTCTTTAAAGGAGATATTTTTCAAAGAAAGCAAAGACGGGTAAAAAATGCAAAGTTTGGATCAAGAAGAACTCATCATGACAAGAACAAGCCATGTCTTTTAACCATTACAAGAAAGAAGAAAAATTAAGGGCTAAATATCAAGCTTTTGGAAGACATTTATGAGACACGACCTGTCCCTAAACCTGTCGATTTGACAGTTCATTAATTTTTAAGAAACGGCTTTTATTGAATAGTAACCCCCTATTTATTAAAGAAACGTCTATTGGACATTAAAGGGGTGTTACTTTGAAAAGCCAAAAGACCCGTAACTCCCGTAACTTCCCATTTCCTCCATAATGAATATTCAATTCCATTTATGTGTTATTTTGAAAAGTCAAAAGACTCGTAACACCCGTAACTCCCGTAACTTCCCATTTCCTCCATAATGAGCATTCAATTCCATTTATGCAAAGATCATTATAAATTGAAGATGGAGGAAGAATCAACAAGAAAGAAGAAAAGCAAGGAAGAGAGAGAGAGAGTCAGATATCATTTTCTAACCTAAGTTCGTCTTTTGGAGAGCTTTTCAAGGAGAATTGACGGCACAAACATCCGGAGTCACAACAATTGTTTCAAAAAGGGGTTTTTGTCATTATGTTTTATTTAAACTCTTATAGATCTATTGTTCTTGTTGTTTATCATATGGAAGAGTAGATTTGTTTGCCCTAGTTTTGTGAAACCCTAATTCATGTTCTGAATTGTTATCAATTGATGAAAAGTTTTGATCTTGAATTCATTCATGTGATTTAATTGTCTTGTGATCATTTTCTGGCCAGGATTATTGCTTGTTTGATTTTTATTAGTTAGAAAGAGATTTCAACTAATAAGATAGATCTTATATGAATGATAAATTTGAATGTTTCACCTTGACATAGGGAGACTTCGAATTTCTGCTATAAAGATTGAATCTTTATTTAGGGTTTGTGAGTTTTATGCAATTTTACATTGGCGTAGTGAAGGAAGAGATTCCCATTTTCTCATGTAAAATTAGGAATCAATTGACTTGAAGAAAGTAATTGGTTTAATTTAGAAACCCTGCAGTTCAAGATTTGATTTTTCATCAGTTAATTTTATCAATTATTAAGGGTTATGGTGGATCAAAACTAGGGGCATTGTTGTGAATTGAATTAAATTAAGGAAAGCTTTCATATTCTATAATTAGGGTTTGTCAATTATTAGTATAATTAATTATTAGGGTTAATACAATCATTTGATAATTTAGGCTAGATAATAGGAAAAGAGTGAGTAGAAATACTCATCAACGTTCCTTAGGAATATGACCTAGATTATTTCTCTATGCTACATCTGATGGGTGCGCTTGCCCTGTAAGACCATAGTTGAGAAGAAAACGATTTGGAAAATTTAAATTTAAAACTTGGTCTTTTGAACTTATCAAGTTTTTGGCACCGTTGTCGGGGATTGATTGGTGATATTTTGAAAGCTTAATACTATTACTCTAGCCATTTTTCTTTTTTTTTTTTTGGTTTGAATCAGTGGTAAATTTTCCTCTTTGTGCTTAACCTGACAAGGCATTATAATGGACTCTAGTTGGTGGAATCATAAAGATCAATATTGTAATGTCCTTTATAATCCTCAAAATGAACCTGAAATTAAAACAAATATTGTGTGCTGGTACTGTGGTGAGATAGTATATTACTATTTATGGGTTAATCCCTGTTTTTATGATGCTCCTGCATGCATTCAATTACCTCCATTGTTTTGTAATGAAGAAACTGCTGATGAAAACTCAGAAACTTTAGCTCATGAAAATTCTGTATTAGATACATCATCATCACAGGCACTTTTCAATGAATTAGATACTTTGCATGATTCTAACCATGTTGAGTGTGATCAGATGATGGAGAATGTTTATGAATTTGATTTTGAAACAAAAATTTCTGAAAATTCTGATGAGCGAAGTGAAGTTTTGGAGGAGGGTTCGTTTGAGTTGATAAATGAGAAAATTCATGTTACCACAGAAGAAATGGAGGATGGAGAGGTCGAGCTGAAACAAGAAAATGTAGAAATCGTCTGTACTACATTTGATGAAAAATCTGAAAGTGTGGAAGATCATGAGCCTATTGGATATATCATTGATTTTGTGATAGAACCAATTTTCCAATACCCTCTCCCCATGAAAATTTCTAAAATTACTGAATCTTGTTGTGCTTAAAAAGAAAACCAGGATGAGAAGTAAATTTCTACAATTTTGAAAAACTTGTGTCTGGGACACATTTGTTTGGGATCCTGATGGATGAGAGTATCATTTTGTTAATAAGTCGAGCCAACGACGTTAAACAAGTGCGCTTCTTGGGAGGCAACCCATTCTAACTTTCCTTTTCTTTTGTCTTTTTTTTTCTTTTTCTTTTAGACTCATGATCTTATCATTTTCTGCTATTGGTTGATGGTTAAGTGTTGTTCTTAATGGTAGGATGGAAATTCAAGAGGAACAAAGCAGAAAACTCCAGCCCATATGCACTTTGTTATGACTTGCTCTCACAGCTGCTCAATTTTGCTGAAGAATATGACTATCTTGTAGCTGGATGTTGATTCTTAAACAGGGAAGTTCATTTTCTTTTTCTTTTCCTCACCTATTGCATATATTTTGACATTGGGGATAATGTCCCAATTAAGTGTAGGGGAAGGATACTCTTGAGAAGGGAAATTTAGTTTTCTATGCTTGTTTTGAATTTAAAAAAAAAAAAAAAAAAACCCACTTTACACTTTGCTATTGTACTTGAAAATATACTTAGAAAAATATTTAGAAATAGCATTCATAAAAAAAAAAAAGAGACTTCTAGTACCTTACTCATCTATTTTGTGATTAGTATACTTAGTTGAAATTGTAGGATGAAATCTAGGTGTGGTAAACTTACTTGTTAATTAGGATGGAATCTAGAGTCTAAAAGTGGATCGAAGTCCTTAGTTGAAAGTTAAATGGTTGTGGTTCTAAGCTTGTTAATTTGTATATTTTCTTTCAAATATTTTGAGAGCCCTCCTAATCTTTGGTGAAAGAGCATATGAAGTTCATCACTTGGTGATCCTTTTTAGAATAAATCTCTTTGGAAATAATCAATTATTGTGCTAAATCACAATAGCATGCTTCTTATATACAATTGAAAAAAAAAATCAAAAGGCCTATCCAAATGACTCAAGCATTTGAGTTATGAGTATCCTAACTTGAAGGTTAGAGTGAGTAGAGAGTTCGATGGGGTCCCTTTAAAACCTGGTCACTTGGGTGATGAGCCCGGGATGTGCCGACTCGATGAACTCACTATAACGAGAAGGGCGGAAAGGCAAAAGTTCATTATGAACTTGAAAAAGAGAGCTGAAAAGATGCAGGCTACACCCTGTCCAGAGGAAAAGGAAAAGAAGCGGGCAAAAACCCGTCTCTGAAGGCAAAAAAAAAATTTTGAAGAATTTTTAAATAAAGGGAGAAAATCCAGGGGAAGAACAGATACAATTACTTTCACTTTAGATTGTGTGCTTGGAAAAGTAGTTGAAGAGTTTATATATTTTTTAATAAGTGGTGAAGTATAACTAGGTCTCTTTTGCTATTGTTGGACTTCGTGTTTATTTTGTGACTTTGGAAGCTATTTTTAATTGGTGAGGGTAAAGTTTAACTTACCTGGATTAGCCTTAGAATTTTGATTTTGGTATGCTAGTTACATATAAATGATAGATTTGAGCAATAGGTACAAAAGCAAATTCTTATGATCTAAAATGATTTATGAATGCTATGTAAGTTTTCACTTGTGAAAAATTCTGAGCATATTTGATGATGGTTTTATTGTTTGCTTGAGGACAAGCAAGTGTTTAAGTGTGGGGGAATTTGATGGACCAAAATTATTCCTATTTTATGAGTGCTAAAACATATGTTGATGGTCATTTTTATTGGGAATTTAGCACTTGAATTAATGGAGTTAAGCTTTCAGGTCTTTAAAGGAGATATTTTTCAAAGAAAGCAAAGACGGGTAAAAAATGCAAAGTTTGGATCAAAAAGAACTCATCATGACAAGAACAAGCCATGTCTTTCAACCATTACAAGAAAAAAGCAAAATTAAGGGCTAAATTCAAGCTTTTGGAAGACATTTATGAGATACGACCTGTCCCTAAACCTGTCGATTTGACAGTTCATTAATTTTAAGAAACGGCTTTTTATTGAATAGTAACCCCCTATTTATTAAAGAAACGTCATTGGACATTAAAGGGGGTTACTTGAAAAGCCAAAAGACCCGTAACTCTCGTAACTTCCCATTTCCTCCATAATGAAATTCAATTCCATTTATGTGTTATTTTGAAAAGTCAAAAGACTCGTAACACCCGTAACTCCCGTAACTTCCCATTTCCTCCATAATGAGCATTCAATTCCATTTATGCAAAGATCATTATAAATTGAAGATGGAGGAAGAATCAACAAGAAAGAAGAAAAGCAAGGAAGAGAGAGAGAGAGTCAGATATCATTTTCTAAACCTAAGTTCGTCTTTTGGAGAGCTTTTCAAGGAGAATTGACGGCACAAACATCCGGAGTCACAACAATTGTTTCAAAAAGGGGTTTTTGTCATTATTATTTAAACTCTTATAGATCTATTGTTCTTGTTGTTTATCATATGGAAGAGTTTTGATTTGCCCTAGGTTTTGTGAAACCCTAATTCATGTTCTGAATTGTTATCAATTGATGAAAAGTTTTGATCTTGAATTCATTCATGTGATTTAATTGTCTTGTATAATTTTCTGGCCAGGATTATTGCTTGTTTGATTTTATTAGTTAGAAAGAGATTTCAACTAATAAGATAGATCTTATATGAATGATAAATTTGCATGTTTCACCTTGACATAGGGAGACTTCGAATTTCTGCTATAAAGATTGAATCTTTATTTAGGGTTTGTGAGTTTTATGCAAACATTGGCGTGAGTGAAGGAAGAGATTCCCATTTTCTCATGTAAAATTAGGAATCAATTGACTTGAAGAAAGTAATTGGTTTAATTTAGAAACCCTGCAAAGATTTGATTTTTCATCAGTTAATTTTTATCATAATATTAAGGGTTAGGGTGGATCAAAACTAGGGGCATTGTTGTGAATTGAATTAAATAATAAATCTTTCATATTCTATAATTAGGGTTTGTCAATTATTAGTATAATTAATTATTAGGATAATACAATCTTTTGAAATTTAGGCTAGATAATAGGAAAAGAGTGAGTAGAAGTACTCATCAACGTTCCTTAGGAATATGACCTAGATCATTTCTCTATGCTACATCTGATGGTGCGCTTGCCCTGTAAGACCATAGTTGAGAAAAAACGATTTTGGAAAATTTATAAATTTAAAACTTGGTCTTTTGAACCTATCACTAGGGTTTCCCAAAACCTAAGGCATACACAACTACTCTTCCATGAAAAGATTAACAACATTAATAAGTACAATGGAAGAAAGAGAAAAGATCATGATGATAAAACCCTTTTGTAGAAGTGATTGTTGTGGATCTCCAAGTTGTAGCACGTATTCTTCTTCGAAAGCTCTCTAAAATGTTTCTAGTTTTTTTGGGTGGTATAACAAGTGAATGAAATCTGTTTTTCAACTCAAGGCGCGGGTATATATATATAGTATGTACATGACCTCTACACGACTCATGTACATCAAGGTAGTGTACTCATTAACTTCGCGCGTTATTCCTTTTTTGGCACATATACATGACTTATTGTACACAACTAGTGTATGCATGGTTGTGTATCTTGGAACTTCAAATTTTTCTTCAATTTTTCTCCTCCAAATATACACCAAGTATGAAAATACTAGTGCATGGATAGCAACTCTACAAAAGGCTCCAAAGCTCTCCAAAATCTTGGCTTCTTTCATTAATAATCCTTGAAAAGCCAATTGTTTCATATGTTGCTGAAACACAAAATTAGTTCAATAATAATCCTTTTCTTCAATAAATCCATTAAATAGCATATGAAATATGCTTAATAATGCACCAATAATAAGGGTCTTAGGACATTTATCAAACTTCCCCACACTTACACATTTGCTTGTCCTCAAGCAAACAACTAAGGACAATTAAGATCTATCATCAAATATACTAAAAAAAAATTTCCACAAAAATGAGATTCACATAGCATTCATTAATTCTTTCAGCTCATAGCGACTCACTTTGTGCCTACCACTCCAACCCATCATATGAATGTAATTAGCATACTAGAATCAAAATTGCAGGGCTAATCTGGGTAAATTAAACTTTACCTTCACCATGTAATAGTAGAATCTTAAGTCACAAAGTAAACACAAATTCAAGCATTAGCAAAAGGAACTTAGTTACACTTCACCACCAAATAACAAGTATATAAGCTCTTCAACCACTTTCTTAAGCACAATAACCTAGAAAGAAAGTATATGACATCTATTAATCCCATAGATTTTTTTTTTTTTGTTTGAAATTTCTATAGTCTTCGGAGAGGGAGGTTTTAGCCTCCATTTTTTCAATTTTCTCTGTATGGGTTTTGCCCACTTCTTTTCAACTCAAATCTATTATATTCTCTTTTTTTTTTTCTTATACATCAATTGTGTAAGATGCTTGCTTAGTTAGTAGCGGGGTCAGACTTCGCTCTTCTAAGGGACCAAAGCCTGCCTATACTAACTAGCTTTTCATGTCCGTTTAATACATCAATTGATTAAGTACTTTCAAAGAGATTATTGCAAAAGGATCACCAAGAGAAAAATTTCATTTGCTTTCTCAAATGGTTAGAAGGGCTCTCAAAGTTTTTGAAAAGCTAATATACTAATTAAAAAGCTTAGAAGTACAACCATTTAACTTTCAACCAAGGACTTTGGTTCATTTCTAAACTCTAGATTCCATTATTAAATAACAAGTAAGATTACCTCACCTAGATTTCATCTTATAATTTCGCCTAAGTATGCTAACCATAAAATAGGTGAGTAAGGAACTGTGTAAGTCACTTTTTCTTAATTTGAATGCTAATTTAAAGAAATTTTTTTTAAAGTATATTTTCAAGATTCATCAATTAATACTAAACTTTAAAGCACAATTGCAAACATGTAAGTAGGGGACTTTTGAAATTGTTCAAAATCAGCACAAAATGATAAATAAAATTTCTACTAATCAAATGATATGCTCAATAAAAAACATAAAGACTTGTATCATTCAAGACCCAAATATTCCTTTCAAAGCTACCCTTTCCCCGCACTTAATCAAGACATTGTCCTCAATGTCTATCAATGCAATCACAACAAGAGGAAAAAAAAAAAAAAAAAACAAAGCAAAGGAATAAAAAAGAAAAAAGAAATCAGAACTTCCCTAATGTAACATCGAATTCAGGGACACTTGTTACTAAGGTAAAATTGCTCTCGACACTAGGAGCATCAAATACTTATCAGCCATCAACCTAAGGAAAAAAAGAAGCTAGAAAGAACATACAAACCAGTAGCTAAATAAGATAGCATAAATTATCCTAAACATCTAATAGAAACATCAGAAACAACAAGAGTCTTCCCACTAAGGGCTCCAAAAAGAAAATACAAACCGACAACATAGTCTTTAAACAAAAAAAAAAAAAAAAGATAAACAGCAAAAAGATCCCAGATCAGGCAGCATCAAGTGAGGATAAATCACTTATCCCCATCGTCCTCCTCTGACTCCTCATCCTCATCATCACCATCTTTGCTGTTATCATCATCTCCATCCTTGCTATCATCATCATCAGCATCATCATCATCATCAGCCTCCTCCTCATCATCATCTTTTATTAGATGAAGCTGCAGTCTCGCCATCTTCTTCCACTTCCTCTCCAGATGTAGCCACCTCCTCATTTGAGTTAGATGATGTAACAATTGGAGCTTTCCCTCTTGGATTGATCACAGGAGGCGGCTCACGCTCCTCAGAAGTGATCCTATCAATTGAGGACTACTCATAAGTTGGGAGGTTCTCTAGGGGTTTTGAAAGGCAGCCAGCAATTGTTTGGAGAAAACTCTAAACTGTTGATCTAAACTTCTTATTTTTCTTCCACTCCTCCTTGTTTTTTCCTTCTCCTCCTAGAATTCTTTCCTAAAAAGTTTCCAATCATTGTCAAAATTTGATACTTGAGGAATAGATGGACTTGCAGCTAGAGAGCTTAAAGGAGCCCTAGGAGGCGTAGAGTACTATCTGGAAGGAGTTGGATTCTCCCTGACCCTCTAAAGTCCCCAATGTCTAAAAGGGCCATCTAACACTGGTTTAACATCCACTTTGACTACATCATCAAGAAGCTCCTCCCACATTTTCATCCCCTTCAATAATTGGGTAATATAGCCACCATAAGATCCCCTTAGTGCGGGTATAGTAGCTTGGCAAATGATGAACTGAGCCAATTTTATACCCACGTTAATCTGGTGCCCATTTGTAATGCTGTACAAATGCCCTAACTCATAATTATTCACTATACCATTGCTACTTTTACGTGCTCCAATGGTATGAGATAGGATGTGGTGAATAATCTTCAAGTTATCATCCAAGATAACATAGGCTTTTGACCTGAAGGCTCATACTCGAAGGTACTTGGGCACAATACTTTCCAATACTCTTAGGGATCCACATGTCGGGGTAGCACAACTGGGAGTGCTCTAAATTCAGTTAATTTGGTGTCCTCCTTGGTACACAATCCTATATAATGGCAAAAATCATCTAAAGTGATTGTATACCTTCTTAAGAGCTTGGAAGGTGAGAGTGTCATCAACTATTGAATTCCCATGCTTCTTCTCATGCTTCAAAGTGGCAAGCACTTCTAGTGTAATGCTTTTGTAGGCAGGAGTGTGGATGGAAAAATAAATTTTCCCAAGACCCAATTGATAGCATCTCATTGATCTCCTCTTTCTTTCCATAGTTAACAAGCATCTCCCAATCCAAGTATCTATAGGCTCTAAAAGGTTTCTGAGATAACTGTTACATTGTAGTCTTGGCCCAAGGAGTCTTAGAAAGTAATGGGGTCAGCCTTCCTTGTGGCTGCGATTGTGCTGCCTTTTGCTTCTTTGTTGGGGTTTGTGAAGATGAAGCATGTTGTGCCTGTGAAGCACGCCAACCTAATCCTGGCTTCTGATGGGTTGCTTTGGTCTTGCCATACCTACATGAGTAGATCATATTATAATTGATATAATAGGTAAGCAAGACTTAAACTCATAAAATGAACCACAAGAAGCTTCAACAATCATAAGAAATAAAGTATACAAGCATTGAAGCACAATTGAGTTGGGTATGTATAAGTTTTGAAGAATCTGTGTATACACTAGTAACTGTACACGACTAGTGTAGGTATAGTGTACAACCTAAAGTTTGAAAAATTTTGATTAACAAGTATAAAAACCTATTTTGAACATCTTAAATGCTATTCAAACTATAATTTCGCCCCAATCATCACTAATTCTTTCAATTTTGCAAAAATCCCTAAATTTTCGCACAACTAACCCTAACTTTGCAATTCATGTGCTTAAGCATGAAATCCAACAAGAAAAGTAGTACAGTACTTTCAAGGATCATCTAATTGCATGAAAATCACAAAAGCCCTAATTTTTACAACACTTGAAATTTATGCAAAACCCTAGATTGGTTGAATTCCATGAAATGCATGTGGGATCTAAGGAAATCTAAGTCAAATCATTTACACCAAGTATGGAATCACGTGATGAACAACAAAAATTAGCCACAACATCCATCATAAATCATTTCAACAACAAATCTGAACCCTACCCATGACGTTCCAGCTCATGCTGAATCAAAGATAGATGGAGATGAGAGCTAAAGGACTTACCTTGCTTGAAGATGAACAAGACACCCAAGGAGCATGGAAGGAGCAAGGGGATGCGTGGAGGAGCTTGTTGGTGTCGTGAAGAGGGTTTGGGATCTTGGGAGAGTGTGTGAGTCGTGAGGGAGAAGATGAGTGAGGAAAAAAAAATATGAGTGATGCGTGCGTGTGTTAATATATATGGTGCTTTTAATGAGTACATGACCCCTACACGGGTCGGTACCCCAATTCATGACACTACATAATCTAAACAAAACAAACACTACTCCTACACGAGTCGTGCACTTGAACTCGTGACTCCACAAAATCGATGCAACACATACATTATCCCTACTTGTAGAATGACTAGTGACTTCACAAAATCTTGAAAAATTTTACACCACATTCACGACACATACACGAGTCATGTATAACAACTCGTGACTCACAGATTGTTGGAAAATTGTATACTACATTCACCACATGTACATGAGTAGCGCAGGGATAGTGTACACTAGGAAAAAATTTTAAGCTTAAAAATTTTCTTTGAAAATTGATTTTCATGATAGGGCATGACAAATATGACTTACCTAGAACACTTAAAAAGTGTTTTCATCTTTCAAACCTTTCTTAGAGCTTTTCTTCCCCATACTTAGCTTGAAAACACCATTTCCCACTTGATATTGCTTCAAAACCTGTAATTTTTTGCAGAATTTTTTCTAAAAGCAAACAAGAACAAAAAAACAAAAAAACAAAAAAAAAAAAAAAAGAAAGAAAGGAAAAAGAAAAGAAAAGAAAACTAAAAACCTATTTACAAATGGGTTCAACACAGCTAGTTATTTGGTGATTGGAGTCGAAACTCCTCTTAACCTTCAAGTTGCGGATTATTACCCATGTAAAGCTTCACTATTTGGCCATTCACTTTAAAAGTTCCATGTTCGAGATGTTCTAACTCCATGGCTCCATGTGGAAAGACTTGCTTGACTAAATAAGGACTTGACCACTTGGACTTCAACTTTCTCGAGAAGAGTTTCAACCAAGCATTGAATAAGAGAACTTAATCTCCTACTTGAAACTTCTTTCGGTGCCGGATATGTGCATCATGAAACTTCTTGACTTTCTCCTTATAGAGTCTCATGTTTTTAGAGGCTAGTAGCCTCCACTCATCCAATTAATTAAGTTGGCGATTTCTTCAGCCCAGATGTACGCAAATCAAAGTTTACTTGCTTGATAGCCCAATAGCCCAATAAGCTCTATGTTTAACTTCAACTGGAAAGTGGAAGGCCTTCCCATACACCAATCTATAGGGAGTGGTCCCTATTGGAGTCTTGTATGCAGTTCTAAGTACCCAAAGGGCATCATCAAGTTTGTCAGCCCAGTCTTTTCTATGATGGCTCACTGTCTTCTTAAGAATTCTCTTAATCTCTCTATTAGTCACTTCCACTTGTTAACTTGTCTGAGGATGGTAAGGGGTTGCAACCCGATGCGTCACCCCATACTTTTTCAGAACTTTGGCTAGCTGATCATTACAGAAATGAGTCCCCCGATCACTAATGATAGCTCTAGGGGTTCTAAATCGTGTAAATAGCTTCTTCAAGAACTTACACACTATTCTTGCATCATTGGTGGGTAATGCCTGAGCTTCTACCCATTTTGATGTGTAATCTATAGCCACAAGTATGTATTTGTTCCCATAAGATGGTGGAAGTGGACCAACGAAATCTATGCCCCACAAATCAAACACCTCACATCCTAGGATGTAGTTTTGAGGCATTTCATCCTTTCTTGATGTATTTTCAACTCTCTGGCACCGATCACAAAGCAAGACAAAGTGGCAAGCATCCTTAAATATGGATGGTTAATAAAAAGCGGCCTCCAACACTTTGTGTGCAGTACGGTTGGCACTATAATGACTACCAACAGGGCCTGAATGACAATCTTCCAAAATCTTCCATCCCTTAGCATGAGAGACACACCGGCAAATCATCTAATCTACACAAACCCAAAAGAGGAATGGATCTTCCCAGTAATAGTGCTTGAGATTGAGAAAAACTTTCTCCTTGTATGATAACCCAATTCGCTAGGGGAAACTCATGTAGCAAGATAGTTTGCTATATCAGCAAACCAAGGTAGCTCTATGATTGCCATGTTCAGAAGTTGACAAACTGCATACAACTTTTCTTTTGGAAATTCATCATTTATGTCTTCCTCCTTTAACTCACCTCAGTGTGGATCTTCTAGCCTTGATAAATGATCAGCTGCTAAGTTCTCTACTCCCCTCTTATCATGGATTTCTAGGTCAAATTCCTGTAGAAGCAATATCCATCTAATTAGTCTAGGCTTTGCATCAGTCTTGGATAATAAGAACTTTAACGTTGAATGATTGATGTAGACAATAACTTTCAACAATACAAGATAGGGTCAAAACTTATCAAGGGCAAAGACCACCGTCAATAGCTCCTTCTCAGTAGTAGTATAATTCTCCTGTGCATTGTTCAATGTTCTACTAGCATAGTGGATAGGCTTAAATTGCTTGTCATGTCTCTGGCCAAGGACCGCTCCAACTGCAAAGTCACTTGCATCACACATAAGCTCAAATGGGAGGTCCCAACTAGGAGTAATCATAATGGGAGCTTGTGTCAGTTTCTCCTTCAACAAGTTAAAAGCTTTCAAACAATCTTGACCGAATTAAAAAACCACATCTTCTCCAAAACCTAGTTAGAGGCCAGGCAATTTTAAAGAAGTCCTTTATGAATCGCCTATAGAAACCCACATGTCCTAGAAAACTATAGATGGCCCTTATTGATGTTAGAGACGGCAATTTTGCAATAACTTCTACCTTGGCCTTATCCACTTCAATCCCCTTCTGTGAGACTTTGTGCCCAAGCACTATTCCTTCTTTGCACATGAAATGGCACTTCTCCCAGTTAAGCACCAAATTTGTCTCTTCACAGCGGATCAAGACTTTCTCTAGATTGGCCAAGCATAAGAGTCCCCGAAGACTGAGAAATCATCCATGAACACTTCCATTATGCCTTCTACCAAATCTTCAAAAATACTAAACATGCACCATTGAAATGTGGCGGGTGCATTACAAAGTCCAAACGACATCCTTCTGTAAGCATAAGTGCCATAGGGACATGTAAATGTTATTTTCTCTTGGTCCTCAGGAGCAATAGGGATTTGGAAGTGTAGACACCTAATTTTTGCCCAATTAATTAAGGCTTAAATTTATAATAAAATTTGTATTATATTGAGCTCATAAAAAAATGAGAGAGTAAAAATAATATAAAAAAAAGAGGGAGTGAGAAATAGAGAGAAAAGAAAAGGAAAAAAAAAAAAAAAAAGAGAATAAAAAGAGAGAAAATAAAAAAGAGAGAGAATGAAAAATAGAAAGAAAAAATCATAAAATGAGAAATAAAATATAGAAAATTATTTGAGCTCAATATAGTATATAGTTTTATTATAAATCATTTTTAAAGTTAATTAAACAAAATTTTCATTTTTGTTTAATTAAACTCATTTTTCCAAAAAGCCTTAATTAAGTAATGAGTTGGCTAAGTAATCGAGGCACAGGCCAAATGGCCTGTTGGTTAAATACATTGACCCAAACACAACCCAAGCTCAAGGACCCATGTTCAAATCCTAGCAAAGGCAAATTTTTGCCTTTTTATCATCTTATTTTTTGCCTTCTCAAAGTGACTTTTTGCCTTACTTTGCATCAATTTTTAACTGACAAAACATCATTAATTGTTGAAATTGATGATGCCATTGCAAAGTAGACATGGAATATGAAAGATCGGTGCACAATTCATGAGTAAAAACAACCCAAAAGTCACAAAATTCGTGCTAGAAAAATTGAAAAAAAATGCAATTTGTGAAGCTTCAATCGTCCATTAATGATGATTTACAAGAATGATGAAATTGGACGATTCATCTACCCACATTGGATGATCTGATGAAGAATATGAAAGATCAATAATCAATTCATCGGTTCAAAACGAATTAAACACAAATTATTAGATAAATTCGTGCAAATGAAGAGGCAAAATCGATTGGTTTCTGAAACAGTACGAAACGTTAAATTGAGCTTGCAATCTATAAATAGAGGGTACTAGGATCAAAGGCACAAGTCAATTGAAAGAAACACACATACAATAAGTTCAATTAGAAATTTTAGAATTTAGAGTTTAGGATTCGAATTTTTTAAATTCGAAGTGATTTGATCAGATTTGGATCAAATTGAGTGCTTTAGGAGCATTACAAACTTGATTTTGATGTTTTAGTGTGCTTGGATTTGCTCGAATTGATCGGATTACTCTCTGTAATTTTTTTTTTATTTGTTTGAATCTTCACCGCCAGCGACCACCACCGTAAACCGTCTCTTCCGGTGGATCTGGGCGCGATCCACCACCGCCACCAGCTTCGGCTCCCCCACAGGCGTCGGGCCGATAAACTCCCAGCCGCCGACGACCACCAGAGCCGCCTGAATCCTCCTCGAAAAGCCGCGACTTCGTCTTCTTCGCCCGATCGGGTCGGATCCGACCCGAAATCTGACCCGAAAATCCGAAGTCCAACCCGCCCCTTGGTCAACGGTCAATGGTCAGTTCAGATCAGACGGTCCAGATTTGATCAAGCAGATCAGACGATTTTGATCAAGCAGATCAGACGGTCTAGATTTGATTAAGCAGATCAGACGGCTCAGATTCGATCAAGCAGATCAGACGACCCAGATTCGATCAAGCAGATCAGACGGTCCAGATTTGATCAAGCAGATCAACAGTCCAGATTTGATCAAGCAGATCAGACGGTCCAGATTTGATCATCCAAATTCGACGGTCCAAAGTGATCAACGCCTCAAATTGAGTCAACGAAATCAGACGGCTAGGATTGGTCTTCAGATCAGATGATCCAGATCGCATCCGCTTCATCCAACGGCCCAGGTCAATCCGCATTATTTTATTATATTTTTATTATATAATTAATTTCGAAAAAATAGGAAAAAATAGTAAAAAATTTATAAAAATTCATAAAAAATTTAGAAAAATTCAGAAAAATCCAGAAAAATCAAAATAATTATTTTTTTTCATATAAATAAATTTTTTTAATAATTTTTTATATTTTTGAATATTTAATATGTATTTGTACATAAATTGCTTTTAGAAATATGTATTTGATGCATGAAAATAATTTTAATGTATATTTTGAATATGTTGTGAATTTATGTGATGATATTAAAAAAAAATGATTTCGAACTTAGAAAAATATGTTTTCATAAAATAAAAAATCAATTGATTAGATCATAGGATCATCAAAAATGATTTTCATAAAAATTTAAAATTTAATGAATTTAAAGTGAAGAGTTTAAAAATATAAAATTGATCAACAAATTAAGTTCTTTTTTAAAAAGAACTACGTTTTGTCTGATCTTGATTAGCGAGTACGTAGGCACTTACAGGCGACAAAATAAAAAATGAAAAAAATATTTTTTGTTTATCATTTTGGTTATTTTTTTAGAAATTTTTTAGCAATAAAAAATATAAAAGAAAACAAAAATGTGACTTGTAAATGTTATTATAAATATTATTGAGTTTTTGAGCATGAAAAGGATAAATTATAAATTTAAAATTCCAAAAGTGGTAACCATTTGGTTTTAATAGGTTAGCCCCCGAATCCATGATATCTGGTTTTAAAAGTTTGGTTTTTAAATCAAATTTTCGCAGACTAGTAGCTAAGTTAGGATCAACCGACCCATTGATCCTAGCTTTTTATTTTTTCCCGATTTATATCGGGTGGCGACTCTAAAAAGTTTTCAAAAATTAAAATTTCTTTAACCCCTAGTCGAGGATTCATGTTAAATGGGTTCGGGTTTAATGTGAATCGGGTTAGGAGAAATGAACCAGATAGTGGAAAAATCCAGGCTCGACAGCTTGGCGACTCCACTGGGGACATAAATTTTTTTTTTAAAAAAAAGAGGGCTAGCCACTTAGGAATTAAATTTTAATTTATCCTTGCTCATTTTTTGTAAATTACCATGTGAATATATATTATTTGTATATTATTTTGTTTTTAAATATATACTAACCTTGCAAGTATGTAAAATAGAAAGCAAAAGCTTGATTGTTTGTTTATTTATTTGCATTTGCATTTGCATTAGCATGATTGTGTGCTAGATACGGTCGTACCAGGGCCGTCTTAAGAGCCTAAGCGAGGAGGACGAAGTAAGGTCCGGGGGCTGTGGCTTTCCACCCTCTAGATCAAGAAATGTCCTCCCACTCCGGTTTAGTACCACTAAATCGGGGAACCTATAGAACCTTACCAAATCATGCATTCATTAGCATGGGATATGACCAACTTTTTCTAAAAAATGGAGTTGAAATATAAATGTACATATGTAAATACTTAAAAAAAAAAAAGAAAAAATTCTAAAAAATATAAAAGCTATCAAAAAATTAAAAATTTTGTAAATATTAGCTTATACCTTTTAAAAAATTTTCAGAAAATGATGTCTTCAACCGACAGTAGCGATAGCTTATGGGCTCGCCTTATTAGAGAAAATCGAGTGGAACCTTTCAAAGATCCAATGCTCCTACTGGACCGATGGTTTGTCAGTTTTAGTCCGGTCCAAAAGTCATTCATTGAGGATAGGTTAGGCCCAATCCTCAGCCTACCAAAGATCCATGTTCCATTCACCATGTTCCGAGCCCTCACTCATCTATGGGAACCTGAAGAAGTTGTCTTCCGTTTGGGTCAGCATGTACTTAGCCCGACCATTGAGGAATATACTAGACTACTCCAAGCACCTCCTACCTCTGAAGGTATCTATGTTCCGAACTTCAAGCATAGCCCGGTCCGTATTATCTCAGAATTTTTTGGGATCAAGAGGGGACCAATAATTGAAGCCATCAATGATTGCAATGAATATTGCATCCGGCTAACCACACTGATGGACTGGTTTGGAACCCTGAATACTTTAAAAGCAACCGAGCCACTTTCAGTATACCACTTGAAGTTTGGGAAGAAAACCGGGTTAATGCCTTCATAGTAGCTGCTTTTGCAACCATTCTCTTCCCTAATGGCAACTTGTTCATCCACTTCCGGGTCATAGAGCTGGTTTCTCAATATTTAGCTGGCAAATCCTATGTTCCCGCTCTTCTAGCCGAACAAGTCCGTAGTCTGAACACATCAAGTCTAAAGGACAGGCAAGTTCAAAGCAAGCATGCACTTACTGATGGTTTGGTTTGCTAGCCACATTAAGCACTATGGAAAAGAATTGGCTAATGGATCCCTCATCAGTCTGAAATATGATCTCATCCAATCTTTTGCTGAAAGGGTCCACATGGAAGATGATCATCCTCTATGGGATATAATTGCCATTCTTGAAGACATGCCACCTGAAGACATGATGTGGCAAGCTCGCTGGTTCAAAAGCCCTGTTGCCATCCTAAGTTGCAAGGAATACATGGCAGTGCCCCTAATTGGACTCACCGGCTGTACTGGTTATTACCCTCAAGTGTTATCAGACAGTATGGTATGCTGCAAGATATTACTGTCAAGCCTAATTTGGAGCAAGTCACTCTAGATTATCTGGATCCAACCAAGATACTACCAGCTAAAGAATTCAAGCTAATCAAATCCGAGCTATATGGGAAAATAGAGAGGTGAAGCCAGTTTTTGAAGTAGCCAAGAAGCAACCAGGTGGTATGTGGCTAGCCAAATGAAGAAGAATAAGGATATCCATATGAAGCTCCCGATGTCCTTCAACCAGCACCATCGGAACCTGACCCTGAAACAACTGCTTACATGGAAGCTGTTTCGGCTCGCCTGGAAGTATGTCACCGAGATTTCCAAGAAAGAGAGAGGGAAATGGTGGATCGCCTGCAAAGTGCTGGAAGCAGAATTGCATTCTTAGAGGCCGAGTTGAAGGCAGCTCGAAAGAAAATTCTAGCCCTGGAAGACAAGATTGTTTGCCCCACTAAGACAAGAAGACTGGTTTAGTTGGTTTAGTCCTTAGGAATCAAGGTTCTTTGAAACCATTAGAAAGTAGTTTTGATTCAGTCACTAGGAAATAAGGTTTCTAAACCATTAGAAGTTTTTATGTCAAACATTATCTTTTAATACAAATGTTTTTTTTAAAATCATTGGTCAATATCCCCATTTGCATCTGTGTGATAGCATATCTACATTCTTGCATATGTATATTAATTCATTTATTCTTTAAAGATATTAATAAAAATAAATGTCCAGGTCTAGCAAATTCGAGTTTAAGTCAAAAACTTGAAAGATAGCGCCAAGCCGGTTAGGAGCCCTATTGTTACCAGATCCCGAGCTAAGATGTCTAACACCGGGAACAACCCCAGACCAGACCAATGAGCAAAGACTCAACACCATGGAACAAACCCTCCTTGGAATTGCTGAACAGATGCAGGCTTTAACACAAGTCTTGCACAACTTAAGACCCCCACAACTTCTGAAGAATCCTCAGGGCACAGAAAGGAAAAGAAATTGAGGGACAGCTTATTCAGCAAGAGGAGTCACCAAATGAGTTTAATGCGGCTGAGTTGAAGAAAGAACTGGAAGCTCAGGCTAAAGAGATGGAGAGAAAACTGCTTGAGAAAATGAAGACGTTCGATGGTTTTGATCAAACCGCGATCCTGAATTTGCCTCAATATGAGGAAGGTGCCTTCCCTGAGAAATTTAAGGCACCGAATTTGAAAAATATGACGGGACAGGTTGTCCTAATATGCATACCAGATTGTATGACCGAATGGGGCAATACGCAAAGTTTGACAAGCTGATGGTGCAAACCTTCCAGGACAGTCTTACTGGTGCTGCTTTGGCCTGGTACGCCCAATTAGACCATCAGAAATTGATACTTGGGACAAGTTGGCTAGGGCATTTTTTAATCAGTATAAGTTTAACATTGAGATGGCGCCCTCGGTATGGGATTTAAGCAATCTGAAGAAGAAGAAAGAAGAGACTTTCAAGGAGTATGCTCAGCGCTGGAGAGCATTGGCTGCAAGGATCACCACCCCGATGCCTGAAAAGGACCTCACTTTCACTTTTATCAACACATTAGAGGAACCTTTCTTTTCCCATCTGGTTGGGCATGCATCAGCAAGTTTCTCAGAAGTGGTGATAGCTGGATGCAGGATTGAGAATGCAATTTCAGCAGGAAAATTGCAACAAGAAAAGAAATATACTGCACCAAGAAATGTCCCATACAAAGGAAAAGATTCAACCGTCAGCATGGTCAACACTTCGGGTGCAACTGGCCCCACTAAGTCATTCGTGTTGTCAACAAATCAGAATCAAAATCAGAATAAGGATCAGACTCAACAAAGTGCAGTCCCAAATCAACAATCAAGGTTCAACAGGCGGAACTTCACTCGAATTCCGGTTCCCCTTAGCCAAGTATTAGCTAAACTAAGGGCCGATAATCTGATCAACCTCGAAGTGCCTAGAAGACTACAGGCCTAAAAATTACAATCCTGAGCTGAAGTGTGAATATCACATGGGGCAAATCGGGCACTCAACAGACAGCTGCTGGAGGCTTAGGCATAAAATCCAAGATCTTATTGATGCAAAAGTCATCCAGTTGGATTTCATTGAAGCTCCAAATGTCTCTACTAACCCATTGCCAAACCATGGACCGTTATCAATATGATTACCGCTGAGATTCCGGATCCAGAAGAGCTTGTGTGCATGATCGAGGTGGACCTAGATCCATCAAAATCGAGATAGGCAAAGGCAGTGAAGATGGATCAACTTCATCAAAGCCCAAGAGCTATACCTTTCAGATACCCCTTGCTGTGAGTGATTATAAAGCCGCTCCATTTGATTATAAAGCGGTTAATCATGCTTCAATGGCCATGGTTGGTGGCCTTACTCGCTCAGGAAGAGTTTATGAGTCGACCGGAAAATGCAACTGTGAATATGCCACAGCAGCAAAATGAAGAAGGGAAGAAAGATGAAGAGAAGTCAGCATTGGCAAAACTGATGAAAGCAAGTGAATACAAAGTTGTCGAGCAGTTGGCCAAAACACCTGCCCAAATATCGCTCATGAGTCTGCTGATTAGCTCTAATGTACACCGTGAGGCTCTTTTCAAAGCCTTAGAAGAAGTGAAAGTTCCAGAAGGTGTATCAGAAGAAGCCTTGGGGCATATAATCAACTCAATCTTTGCAAATGAGCAAATCATTTCTCATCTGAAGAACTGGGAGAGGAAGGGATCAACATAACAAAGCCCTCTTCATTGTAGTCAAAAGCTGTGGAAAGATCGTCTCTCGAGTATTAGTTGACAATGGATCCTCTTTGAATGTGTGCCCCTTAGCCACTTTGAGCCTATTGGGGATTGAACCGTCAGACATCAAACCAAGCTCTACTGTGGTTCGTGCTTTTGATGGGTCAAAAAGATATAATAGGTGAAGTGGAGTTAGAAGTCACCATCGGGCCTCAAACTTTCATTATTCCTTTCCAAGTAATTGATATCCCCAGAACATTCAATCTGCTGTTGGGGACCATGGATCCATGCTGCCAGGCAATACCATCAAGCCTGCACCAGAAGGTTAAGTTCATAGCCAATGGTCAACTCATCACTGTTATGGGAGAACAGGATTATGCCATTTACAAGAGACGCTGTCCCTTACATTGGAAAAGAAGGAGAAGAAGACTTCGGGCTCCAAATGTTTGACGAAGTCTGTATGATGAATGATGAAAAAGAAGCTCAGGTGGGAACCTTTGGACTGGGTTATTCCCCCACTTGTGCTGAAGTGGCAGAAATGAAAAACCAAATGAGAAGGAGGAAGCTCGACAAGGAGTATGATCCAATTATCAAAATCCCTCACATCAGCCATTCCTTTCCAAAGCCACATCATATCCAGCAGCCAGATGATATCAAAGAAGATGCTTCATCCAAAGAAATGATCTTGAGAAATTGGTTCTCTGTGCCTTGCGCTAGTATTAAGTCTTTTAAGTAAGAACTTATCTAAGACTAGATTTGTGTTTTGTGTTTTTCAGTATTATGTGATGCTCAAATAAGTGTACTTAAACACCGTCCCAGTTTAATGAAATTTATTTCTGTTTGTGCTTTCACATATTCTCATACATTCCTCATTCATATTCAACCAGATTCGACAATTGTGATGAAGTTCAGGGATATCTCGCGCGTATAATTAATGAAAATATCAATATCACCTCTAACTCTACTGGGTTAGACGTTGAAGATGATATTGATTATCAATTTAGAACACAAGAAATTTGGCAAAATTTTGAACAAGGAAGGATTGAAATTCCCGAAACCATTGAAGTGATTAATTTGGGAACAAGCGAAAACCCTAGGAATCTGAGGATAGGGGGAAAATTGCCTGAGAGCACGGCACAAGATTTAACCAAGTTACTAGCCGAATACTTGGATGTTTTTGCATGGTCGTATAGCGATATGCCCGGTTTAGACCCATCCATTGTGGTTCACAAATTGCCAACAAAGGAGGATTTTAAACCTAAAAAGCAAAAATTAAGGCGATTTAGGCCGATTTACTCCTCCAAATCAAGGATGAAGTAAAAAAGTTGCTTGAAGTAGGATTCATTGAGGTTTCTGATTATTCGGATTGGGTATCAAAATAGTGCCAGTACTTAAGAAAAACGGGAAAGTAAGAATTGTGTGGATTTCAGAGATCTAAACAAAGCAACCCCGAAAGATAATTTCCCGTTGCCTCACATTGATGTTTTAGTGGACAATACCGCTGGAAATCATCTATTTTCATTCATGGATGGATTTTCAGGGTATAATCAGATATTAATGGCCGAAGAAGATAAGGTCAAAACCACATTCGTTACAGCCTGGGGAACCTTTTGTTACAAAGTCATGCCTTTTGGTCTCAAGAATGCCGGGGCAACTTATCAACGAGCAATGCTTGCTATACTTCATGATATGATGCACAAAGAGGTGGAAGTATATGTAGATGACATGATCGCCAAGACAAAGGAAGGAGAGGATCATGTAGTGTGTTAAGGAAGCTTTTTGAAAGATTAAGGAAGTTTCAGTTGAAATTGAATCCAGAAAAATGCACTTTCGGAGTGACATCTGGAAAATTATTAGGATTCATGGTTAGCCAAAAAGGGATAGAAATCGATCCTGATAAGGTCAAGGCAATTCAGGATTTACCTCCACCAAAAACATTAAAAGAAATCAGAGGCCTCTTGGGAAGATTGAATTACATTGCTCGATTCATATCACAGTTGACTGATAAGTGCCAACCGCTGTTTAAACTGCTGAAGAAGAATGCCCTAATTGAATGGAATGACGAATGTGAAAAAGCCTTTAATCGGATAAAGCAATATCTGACGAATCCACCAGTACTGGTTACTCCAAAACCGGGGAAACCGTTGTTCTTGTATTGACATTCTTCCTGAATCCATGGGTGTGCTCGGGCAAAAAGATGAGGAAGGAAAAGAAAGAGCTGTTTACTACTTAAGCAAGAAATTCTCAAATGGAGAACAAAAGTATTCAGAGATAGAAAAACCTGCTGTGCATTAGTATGGGTTATGCACAGACTTAGGCAGTATACGCTCTTCTACTCGATCGAGTTGATTACGAAGCATGATCCATTGCGATACTTGGCAAGCAAACCGGCTTTGGTTGGTCGAATCTCGAAATGGCAGATGCTGCTTTCTGAATTTGATATCACTTATGTAAGTCAAAGTTCAGTCAAAGGACAAGTTTTAGCTGATCAACTCGCAGAAAGCCCAGTTGATGATGAAGAATTAAGGAACAAGATCAGTTTCCAGATGAAGGTATCAGGATAGCAGAAACAGAAGCGAAAGCAACAGTTGGAAGTTGTATTTCGATGGAGCAGCCAATGTATACGGGTGTGGAATAGGGCAGTCCTCATCTCACCAAAAGAAGAACAGTTCCCGGCATCAGCCAGATTAATGTTTCCTTACACAAATAATGTAGCGGAATACGAGGCATGCATCATGGGATTAGAAATGGCAATTCAAATGAATATCGAGGAGCTCGAAGTGTTTGGAGATTCATCACTTATCATTTTCCAAACTCGAGGCGAGTTCAAAACTAAGGATCCCAAGTTGATTCCTTATCATAATCACTTGGCTGAGTTAGCAGGAAGATTCAAAGAAATTTCCTTCACTTATGTGCCGAGAACTCAGAATCAATTTGCTGATGCATTGGCTACTCTGGCCTCTTTATCCAATTCACTGAAGGAGCAAGAATACAACCTTTGCAAGTCCGAATAAGAAGTGAACCCATTCTGTGCGTGATTGAGTCAAGTGAACCATGGTTTCAAGATATCAAAATTTTCTTGCAAACAGGTAGCTATCCTGAGTGTGCTACAAAAAAGGATCAGAAATCATTGAGGCGTCTGGCAAGTCATTTCTTGTTAAGGGAGATACCTATACAGAAGGTCATTCGATACAACCCTGTTGAGATGTGTAGATGAAAAAGAAGCTCAAAAATTAATGGAAGAAGTTCATGAGGGAGTATGTGGACCTCATATGAACGGATATATGCTAGCTAAAAAGATTATGAGGCTAGGATATTTCTGGTTAACCATGGAATCGGACTGTATCAAACATGTGAGATCTTGTCATTTATGTCAAATTTACGCAAACAAGATAAATGCTCCTCCAAGGAATTACAGTCAATGTCGACACCATGGCCTTTCTCAATGTGGGGAATAGATGTAATTGGGCCAATTTCGCCAAAAGCTTCAAATGGTCATCGATTCATACTAGTTGCAATCGATTACTTCACCAAGTGGGTTGAAGCCGCTTCATACGCCAGTGTGACAAAAGCCGTTGTGGTGCGATTCATCAAAAGAGATATCATTGCTCGATATGGAACTCCAGAAAGTATCATTACCGATAATGGTACAAATCTGAACAACAATGCAATGACTGATTTATGTCAGCAATTCAAGATTAAACACCGAAATTCCACTCCATATCGCCCACAGATGAATGGAGCAGTAGAAGCCGCCAACAAAAACATCAAGAGAATCATTGAGAAGATGACAATTGCATACAAAGATTGGCATGAAATGCTCCCATTAGCATTGATGGCGTATCGAACTCTGTAAGAGTGTCAACTGGGGCAACGCCCTATTCCCTGGTATATGGAACTGAAGCCGTTTTACCAGTAGAAGTTGAGATTCCTTCACTCCGAGTACTGGCTGAAACAGAGCTCGAAGAAGCTGAATGGGTTAGACAAAGGATTGAACAGTTAAATCTTTTAGATGAAAAAAGATTGACTGCCATGTGTCATGGGCAATTATATCAACAAAGGATGGCTAGAGCATTTAATAAGAAAGTCAAGCCAAGAAATTTCCAAGAAGGTGATTTGGTTCTGAGAAAAGTACTGCCAAATGTGCAAGATTCCAGGAAAGTTCACACCAAATTATGAAGGACCATATATAGTGAAGAAGGTCTTGTCGGGAGGAGCATTAATCCTTTCCCAAATGGATGGACCCGATTTAAAGGATCCTGTGAACTCAGATGCTGTAAAGTTGTATTATCCTTGATCAATAAAATTTGTCATTTCAAGTGATCAATTGATTTTATTTTAATTAATTATAAGCAAAGTTGATATCCCTGAAATTCTCTGAAGTCGATCAAAGCCTGAAATTCTCTGAAGTCATCAAAGCCTGACCCACAAAATTCTTCCAATAAATTTCAACCAAACACCATTTGAATCATCAGAAAAGAAATTTGAGCATCTTATAATGCTGAATGAATGCATTTATACAGTTTGGTCTGTTGATTGTTCTTATTTTAAAAAAATATTACTGCAAGGATAACTAATTTTGATAGAAAATTGAAGCATGCTTTTTATCATCATGTTGGATATGGAACCAAAATTATCATAAAAAACTCCCAGTGGACTAAAAATCACAAGTACCCCTCAGTCTAGACTGACCAAAACAAAATCCATCCTTTCAGATGGTGACCAAATTCAAAATCCATCCTTTGAGATGGTGACCAAATTCAAAATCCATCCTTTCGAGATGGTGACCAAATTCAAAATCCATCCTTTTGAGATGGTGACCAAATTCAAAATCCATCCTTTCAGATGGTGACCAAATTCAAAATCATCTACTCAAGATGGTGACAAAATTCAGAAACCACATCTACACAAGAGGTGACAAAATTCAGAAACCCATCCATTCAAGATGTGATCAAGATCAAATTTAGAATCCATCCATTCCAATGGTGACTAAACCAAATGACCAACCCATAGGTTCGACAAATGACCAAATTAAAGCCCATAGTCCGACAGATGGCCTATCATTTCTCTAAATCTAGACCCGACAGACGGTCTATCAGTTTTTTAGTCTAGACCCGACAGATGGCCTCTTCTCCTAAAATCTAAATCTCCCGACAGATGGCCTATCAGTTTTTTAGTCTAGGCCCGACAGATGGCCTATCATTTTTCTAAATCTAGACCCGACAGACGGTCTATCATTTTTTTAGTCTAGGCCCGACAGATGGCCTATCATTTCTCTAAATCTAGACCCGACAGACGGTCTATCAGTTTTTTAGTCTAGGCCCGACAGATGGCCTATCATTTTTCTAAATCTAAACCCGATAGACGGTCTATCAGTTTTTTAGTCTAGGCCCGACAGATGGCCTATCATTTTTCTAAATCTAGACCCGACAGACGGTCTATCAGTTTTTTAGTCTAGGCCCGACAGATGGCCTATCATTTTTCTAAATCTAGACCCGACAGACGGTCTATCAGTTTCTTAGTCTAGGCCCGACTGGCCTATCATTTTTCTAAATCTAGACCCGACAGACGGTCTATCAGTTTTTTAGTCTAGGCCCGACAGATGGCCTATCATTTTTCTAAATCTAGGCCATACAGATGGTCTATCAGTTTTCTAAGTCTAGGTCCGCGGTTAACCTAGCAAATATCAAAGTCTAAACTCGACAGATGGTTTAGTACGGTATCCAATATAGAATCCATCCTTTAAGATAAAAAAAAAAAATTATATCTTTGTTGACAGGAAAAATTAAGCAAAAATTGGCTATCTTTTTGTCTTTATGGTAAAAGTTTTGTTCAAACTTTACTACAAAGAGAGGCAGCTGTAGACACCCAATTTTTGCCCAATTAATTAAGGCTTAAATTTATAATAAAATTTGTATTATATTGAGCTCATAAAAAAATGAGAGAGTAAAAATAATATAAAAAAAAGAGGGAGTGAGAAATAGAGAGAAAAGAAAAGGAAAAAATAAAAAAAGAGAATAAAAAAGAGAGAAAATAAAAAAGAGAGAGAGAAAAATAGAAAGAAAAAATCATAAAATGAGAAATAAATATATAGAAAATTATTTGAGCTCAATATAGTATATAGTTTTATTATAAATCATTTTTAAAGTTAATTAAACAAAATTTTCATTTTTGTTTAATTAAACTCATTTTTCCAAAAAGCCTTAATTAAGTAATGAGTTGGCTAAGTAATCGAGGCACAGGCCAAATGGCCTGTTGGTTAAATACATTGACCCAAACACACACCCAAGCTCAAGGACCCATGTTCAAATCCTAGCAAAGGCAAATTTTTGCCTTTTTATCATCTTATTTTTTGCCTTCTCAAAGTGACTTTTTGCCTTACTTTGCATCAATTTTTAACTGACAAAACATCATTAATTGTTGAAATTGATGATGCCATTGCAAAGTAGACATGGAATATGAAAAATCGGTGCACAATTCATGAGTAAAAGCAACCCAAAAGTCACAAAATTCGTGCTAGAAAAATTGAAAAAAAATGCAATTTGTGAAGCTTCAATCGTCCATTAATGATGATTTACAAGAATTGATGAAATTGGACGATTCATCTACCCACATTGGATGATCTGATGAAGAATATGAAAGATCAATCATCAATTCATCGGTTCAAAACGAATTAAACACAAATTATTAGATTAAATTCGTGCAAATGAAGAGGCAAAAATCGATTGGTTTCTGAAACAGTACGAAACGTTAAATTGAGCTTGCAATCTATAAATAGAGGGTACTAGGATCAAAAGGCACAAGTCAATTGAAAGAAACACACATACAATAAGTTCAATTCGAAATTTTCTAATTTAGAGTTTAGGATTCGAATTTTTTAAATTCGAAGTGATTTGATCAGATTTGGATCAAATTGAGTGCTTTAGGAGTATTACAAACTTGATTTTGATGTTTTAGTGTACTTGGATTTGCTCGAATTGATCGGATTACTCTCTGTAATTTTTTTTTATTTGTTTGAAACTTCACCGCCGGCGACCACCATCGCAAACCGTCGCTTCCGGTGGATCTGGGCGCGATCCACCACCGCCACCAGCTTCGGCTCCCCCACAGGCATCGGGCCGACAAACTCCCAGTCGCCGACGACCACCAGAGCCGCCGGAATCCTCCTCGAAAAGCCGCGACTTCGTCTTCTTCGCCCGATCCGCATTATTTTATTATATCATTAATTTCGGAAAATAGTAAAAAATTTATAAAAATTCATAAAAAATTCAGAAAAATCCAAAAAAATCAAAATAATTATTTTTCATATTAATAATTTTTTTAATAATTTTTTATATTTTTGAATATTTTTAATATGTATTTGTACATAAATTGCTTTTAGAAATGTGTATTTGATGCATGAAAATAATTTTAATGTATATTTTGAATATGTTGTGAATTTATGTGATGATATTAAAAAAAAAATGATTTTCGAACTTAGAAAAATATGTTTTCATAAAATAAAAAATCAATTGATTAGATCATAAGATCATCAAAAATGATTTTCATAAAAATTTAAAATTTAATGAATTTAAAGTGAAGAGTTTAAAAATATAAAATTGATCAACAAATTAAGTTCTTTTTTAAAAAGAACTACGTTTTGTCTGATCTCAATTAGCGAGTACGTAGGCACCTACGAGGCGACAATAAAAAATGAAAAAATATTTTTTGTTTATCATTTTGGTTATTTTTTTAGGAATTTTTTAGCAATAAAAAATATAAAAAGAAAACAAAAAAAATGTGACTTGTAAATGTTGTTATGTAATATATTATTTGAGTTTTTGAGCATGAAAAGGATAAATTATAAATTTGAAATTCCAACAGTGGTAACCAATTTGGTTTTAATAGGTTAGCCCCCGAATCCATGATATATGGTTTTAAAAGTTTGGTTTTTAAATCAAATTTTTGCAGACTAGCAGCTAAGTTAGGATCAACCGACCCATTGATCCTAGATTTTTATTTTTTCCCGATTTATATCGGGTGGCGACTCTAAAAAGTTTTCAAAAATTAAAATTTCTCTTAATCCCTAGTCGAGGATTCATATTGAATGGGTTAAGGGTTTAATATGAATCGGGTTAGGAGAAATGAACCAGATAGTGGGAAAATCCAGGCTCGACAGGAGTATCCTGACATGCCATCTAGATAGCAATAATACATGTGACTTGCAAGCCTTTCTAACATCTAATCAACAAAAGGCAAGGGGAATTGGTCCTTCCTGGTGGCTTTATTCAACTTCCTATAATCGATACAAGCACGTCAACCAGTAATTGTTCTCATGGGGATGAGTTCATTCTTCTCATTAGGAACCACAGTCATTCCCCCCTTTTTAGGCACCACTTGGGTTGGACTCACTAATGTACTATCAGAGATTGGGTATATCAATCCTGCATCTAGAAGTTTGATAACTTCTTTCTTCACTACCTCCTTCATGTTAGATTAAGTCGTCCCTAAGGTTGAATGACTGACTTAAATCCCTCTTCCAGTAGAATTTTATGAGTGCTAAAGGATGGATTGATGCCCTTTATGTCTCCTATCTTCCAAGAAATGGCATATTTATGTGCTTTGAGAACTTTCAATAGTTGTTGCTTACATTCACTGGACAAAGCTGAAACAACAATCACCGGAAGCTTGGAATTTTCTTCCAAAAATGCACATTCAAGATGCTAAGGAAGCTGCTTCAATTCAAGTATAGGCGGTTCTTCAATAGATGTTTTCAACCTCACTTCATCATCTAGCTTGAGTTCTTTAAACCCCTTTTTTGGCAAGAATTCCTCAGCAACATCAAACTCTGTGACAACTTCATCCACCTCCAGATCCATTATTTTGTTCCCTATATTAGAAATCAATCTCAATTCTACCTTGTCTCGTGAAAGAATTTCCTCAACATGTTCAAATATTAAAGAATCAACAACATTAATAGAATAACACGAATCATCAGATCCCATGGGTTTCTTCATTGCTGCAGCCACATTAACCACAAAATCCTCATCTCCTACTCTAAGAGTGAGTTTTCCCTCTTCCACATTAATAACGGCTCTAGCAGTTGTTAAGAAAGGTTGACCCAAGATTGAGGGAACATGTCCCTCTTTATCAATGTCAAGCACTACAAAGTCCACCGGATAAATGAAATTACCGACCATTACTAGCACATCCTCAATGACTCCTTTAGGGATCTTCACAGAACAGTCCGCCAATTGAAGACTTATATGAGTTGGTGTAGGATCCGCCAAGCCCAAATTCTGGAAGAATGAATAGGGCATTAAGTTAATACTTGACCCCAAGTCAGCTAGGGCCTTCTCTATAGATAATACTCCCACTGTGCATGGTATGATAAAGCTTCCAAGATCCTTTAGCTTAGGAGGCAGCTTGTTCAAAATGATTGAGGAGCAATTTGCTCTTATCTCCACAGTTGATACATCTTCTAGCTTCCGCTTGTTGGATAGGAGTTCCTTGAGGAACTTGGCATATTTGGGCATTTGTGAGAGGGCTTCTACAGACGGAATGTTGATGTGGAGCAGCTTGAACAAATCTAAAAATTTTCTAAATTGCTCTTTATCCTTGCTTTGATTCACATGGGTAGGATAAGGTATCATTGGTGTGTATTCTTTCATAATTGGAGGTGGTTTCTTGGCTGGTGTGGAGACTTCCTTTTCCGCAACTTGACTTTCTTTACATGTCTTCTCAAGCACTATTGAAGGATCCTCCCCACTTCTACTTGGCAACTCTTTACCACTTCTCAAGCTAATAGCTTTACCTTGCTCCTTAGGATTATTCTCAGTGTTGCTCGGGAAGGAGCCCGTTTACCTTTCTGAAAGCATCTTGGCTAGCTAGCCAATTTGCTTTTCCAAATTATGAATTGAGACTTCTTGATTCCTATGCCTTGCATCTAAACTTTGAATGAATTGAGTCAATAACTCCTCTAAATGTGATTTCTTTTCTGGTTGGGGTTATTGGTTTGAATATGGTGGCATCTGTTGATATGGAGGCATTTATTGCCTCTGAAATCCTAGTAGGAAATTTGGCCTCGGTGCACATTGATTGCTCTAGGAGAAATTTGGATGCTTTCTCCATCCTGGGTTGTAATTGTTGCTAAATAGATTATTCTGCTACCTATTATGATTCCCCAAATAATCCACCTGTTCAAGATGCTCTGTATGATAACCACTGTCAAATGTCCCTTCATGACAAAATTGGGGGTATGGTGGTTGTTGATTCTTGATGCTCATAACTTGGGTACTAAGGGCATCCATTTCAACAACTAAAGAAGTGAGAGAATCTACTTCATACACCCCAACAACTATTTGCTTCCCACTATTGTTTTCTTATTGGTAGTTGTTTCTAGCCATATCTTCAAATAACTTGAGAGATTCTTCAGGAGTCTTTGAATTTAAAGCACCACCAGCAGATGCATCAACAAGATGGCGAGTCATTTAATTCAAACCATTATAGAATGTCTGAACTTGTAGCCATGATGGAAGTTGGTGGTGGGGACATCTTCTAAGGAGCTCTTTCCATTATTGCCAAGCATCAAAGAGAGTTTCAGATTCATTTTGACAAAAAGATGAAATGCCATTCCTAAGCTTAGTGGTCTTGCAAGGTGGGAAATAGTTATCTAAGAACTGCTTCACCGTTTCATCCTATGTAGTAAGTGCTCCTGGTCTAAATGATGTCAACTAAATCTTTCCTTTCCCTCTCAAGAATATAATATGAACAGCATCATCATCCACACCATTCATCTTACAAGTCTTACATATCTCTAGAAATGTTTGGATGTGAGAGTGGGGATCTTCATCTGGTAAACCATCAAACTGACAGTGCTGTTGTAGAAGCTGAAGCATTGTCCCCTTTATCTCAAAATTGTTTGCCCTAATTGTAGGCTTCATAATGGTAGGCCCGGTGCCTTGAAGAGAAGGTCTTGCATAATCCATGTTTGTCATTGGTACAATTGGATTTGCCATATTGAACTCTTGATTGTATCCTTCTTCTAGGTCTTCTAAACCCAACTCTTCTTTACCTCTCAAATCTAGAGTTCTTCCCTCAATATCTGCTTGCCCAGAAGTGTTAGCACTTGTATTCTTTCTAATCTTTATGAGTGTCCTCTCAATCTCAAGATCCAAAGGAGTTGTAGATGAAGAAAAACTCTTGGTCATTCACTACAAAAGAGACACAAAAGATTAGAATTTCAAATGTAATTCCTTGAGAGAAAGAGACAAAGACAAAAGAAAAGGAAAACAAGAAAAAGAATGACTAAAGTAATAGCTACTAAGGCTTTCCTAATATTACAAGATTCTCCGGTAATAGCGCAAAAACTGTGATGCATTGGATCCTTAAATTTTAAATTGTTTATCTCATTAATTCTAGACCCATACAAGGCAATGCACTTATCGTGCAATATAGAAATTAACTCAGATATCGTCCTAGGAATCTGTATGAAGCTACTAGTAATGACCCATTAACTATTATCTAGTTGAATCAATTGAGAGATAAATACTAAACTTTCTACTAATTATAATTAAAAGCAAGTCCAATAACCTTAGATGAAAGATATGCACAAATTTCTCAAGATAATCAATTCACAAACAATGCCCTTAGTTTTGATCAACCATAGCCTCCTTCATCTTTAAAAATAGATTCAACTGAACAAAACTTGATCTTGAACTATCGGGTTTCTAAATTAGATTAATTACTCTCTTCAAGTTAATTAACCCCTAACCCTAATTGCAAAAGTGGGAGTTTCTTCCTTCACAATTATCAACTTAGAATAACATGAAGATTATGAACCCTAATTGATAGAAAGTTGGAAAAACCCTATTTCTAGGTGGATTACTCAACTTCTTTGCCCATGAGAGATCAAACCCATTAATTGAAATCTTCTTTCGAATTAACAAGAATCAAGTTTGTAATAACTTCGGCCTAAAATCATTACAAACAACAATATAAATCATGACGCAAACTCAAAATCAAACTTCATTCAATTAATAGTCAAGTCAATACATGATGGCTAGAGTTTCCCAAAACCTAAGGCATACACAATTACTCTTCCATGAAGAGATTAACAACAACAATAAGTACAATGGAAGAAAGAGAAAAGATCATGATGATAAAACCCTTTTGTAGAAGTGATTGTTGTGGATCTCCAAGTTGTAGCACGGATTCTTCTTCAAAAAGCTCTCTAAAATGCATTCTAAGGTTTTTGGGAAGTGATTGAAATATGTTTTTCAACTCAGGGCACGATTATATATATATTAGTATGTACATGACCTCTACATGACCCGTGTACGTTGAGGTAGTGTACTCATTAACTTCGCACGTTTTTCCTTTTTTGACACATGTACATGACCTATTGTACACAACCAGTGTATATAGGGTCATGTATCCTGGAACTTCAAATTTTTCTTCAATTTTTCTCCTCCAAAAGTACACTAGTATAAAAATACTAGCGCATAGCTAGCAACTCTACAAAAGGCTCCAAAGCTCTCCAAAATCTTGGCTTCTTTCATTAATAATCTTTAAAAAGCCCAATTGTTCCATGATTGTCGCCGAAACACAAAATTTGTTCAATAATAATCATTTTCTTCAATAAATCCATTAAATAGCATATGAAATATGCTCAATAATGCACCAAAAATAAGGGTCTTATACATTTATCAACAGCTGAAGCACCCAATGGAAAAGCATGGTACACTTTAGATGAACAATCTTGAAAATAACAATAAGAAAAGTCATGGTATAAAAAACTCTTCTTCTTTTTCGTTAACTTTAGTTTTTAAATATCTAACTTCTGATGTTTCAATGTGGAAGGAAAATTTTGATGCTCCTTCGAAAGGCAACAATGATTGGGTTGCCTTTAACCTAAAAGCATCTAAGTCATATTCAACACTGCGAGCTTCTTTTAAGAAACTCTGGAAGGAATATGATCCTAATGATGCTCCTAATCATGTACTTAAATGTCTCCAACACTGTAGACATCCCATTTTTACCCATTTAAGGCTTTGATTTATAGTAAAAAATAATATTATTTCAAGCCCGAAGATTATTACAAATACTATAAAAGAAAAAAAAAAGGAAGGAAAGGAAATAAATAAAAAAGCATAGTAATAATATAAAAAATAGTAATAAATAATAATAATTTTATAAATTATTTTTTGGCTTAGTTTTTATTATAAATTTATTTTGGAATTAATTAAATTAGGTTTATTTATTAAATCTAATTTTTTAAAAGTCTTAATTACATTTTAAGTGCAAAAAAAAAAAAAAAAATGAGGCATGAGCCAAATGGCCTGTTGGTAAAACACACATGCATACACATCAGAGACCGAGGTTCGAATCGCCCCCAGAGCATCCAAATATTTTCAAACTTCAGGTGCGTGCACTGCACACACGTCATCTCTTACCTTTAGAAGGTAGTTTTTCACGTGCAATGGGTCATTTTCGAAGCCATTTTTTTTTATCAATTTGGCTTCGTTTTTCACAAAATTAAATTGGGGATCTGGAAGAGCACTTAGGATACTACAAGTTTAAATCAAATTTCGATTTCAAAAATTGAATTTTGGTACTTGAATCTGTGGTTGAAATTCGACGAGCACGCGTTTTTTACACAATTTCCAAGTTTATAAATTCAATTCGTTTGGATAATTTAGGCTTCTAATGTCATGAATTTGACTCAATTAATCACAATTACGACAAATTTCGATGTCAATTATATTTGGAAATCACAAAAACGTGATCAATCAAGCTTGGAGACCTAAATTCGCGTGTGAATGTGTTCTTCGAATTCGATGAATTTCCCACCAAATTTGACTTCTAATCCACTCGAAATTCCTTGTTTTCATGATCCATAACTGAAGAAATCACCAAAATCCACTCGAAATAGCTTAAATAAGAGGTCGGAGTTCTAGTGCGAATTCAAAATTTTCGAATTCATTAGATTTAGGAAGTTTTCGAGCACTTTGAGTGTTGCAGGAAGCTTTAGGAAGGTCTAATCTATCTTTTAGAAACTTTGGATCAATTTTAGGAGTTCAATCACACTTTTCATGAAGAACTACTGTCGGCCGCCATTTTCGAAGCTTAAAACCACCACTTCCGGTCAATCTCGATCCACATCACCACCATAGGAGTGTTTAATTTATCGTCCCCAAAGCTATCAATTTTGCAAGCTTGGGTAGGCTATTCCTATTGGACACCAAATCCAACCCGACCCGCTTCATATCCAAGTTTGACATGATCCAGGCAAGTTAATATATTATTATTATTATTATTATTATTATTATTATTATTATTATTATTATTATTATTATTATGTACAAATATTTTTCTAAAAAAAAGATAAAAAATAACAAAAGTAGGAAATATGCATGAAAAAGGTTTTGTCACTGAGAAAAAATTTTATATTATTTTATTTTATTTATACAAATAAATTTGATAGCTTATAGGCTCATATTGAAATATTTTGAATTTTCTAAAAATATCAAAAATTAAGAAAGTAAATGAAAAGGGTTCAAGTATCTAAAATCAACCAACAAGTTAAATTTTCATAAAAGGAACTACGTATTGTCTGATCCCGATTAGCGACATAGGCACCTCCGGAGCGACATAAAAAATGAAAAAAAAAAACATTTTTTGGTTTATTATTTCTAATTTGAATTAATTCATTTTTCATTATAAATATTGTAAGCTTTCATGATAAATTATAAATATTAATTATTTGTATTTATTTGTAATTATTAATGTGAATAATAATCATTTTTTTTATTATTTGTGGGTATTATAATTTGTAAATATATATATATATTTTTACATTAGTAAATCTAAAGGATAAATTTTAAATTATGAATTTTAAGTGGTACCATATGGTTTTAATAGGTTAGCCTCCGAATTTAAAATTTTTTATTTATAAAGTTTGGTTTCTTAAATCAAAGTTTTCGCAGATTAGTAGCTAAGTTAGGATCATCTAACCCATTGATCCTAACTTATAATTTTTTCCGATTTTAATCGGGTAGCGACTTTAAAAATGTTTTCAAAATTAAATTTCTTTTAATTCTTAGTTGATGGTTCGTACTAAATGGGTTGTGGTTTGACATGAATCGGATTAAAAGAAATTAAATCAGAAATGAAAAATCCAGGCTCGACAAACACCATCCACAAGAATGGACAGAGTTATATGAATTTTTCAAAGGTAAACCCATATATTAGGTAACTTTTTAGATTACTTGACATATAAAATAAAAATATGCATCAATAATTAACCATCTCATTATATTTTTTTTCCTTATAGGCAAAATGCACCACCAACAAAGAAAATAGGTTAAAGCAAGATTGGACGCATATATCAGGGATTACATCATTCAGGGCACGCCAAGAAAAAGAGGTAACTTTCTTAGCTCAACTAGCGTTTGTAACACTCTAACCTTTTGAGTTATGCATATGACATAACTTAAAGATAAATTATTTCTTTTTGTGACTCAAAATCTCATTCAAGAACTTGCTTCATACAATTTTTCAAAACTTTGAACCAAAACATAAGGAGTTTGATTTTGTCCATGCAAAATTGTGTATTACATGTTCTTGCTTGTATATATGATTTCTAGTAACTTTCTTCTTAAATTATGGTAGGAGGTGGCTAGTTGTCTTGGTATTTCAGATTTTCTATCATTTTTTCTTGAACCGTGAACTAATTTTTGACATACTTCTACTGTACAATCAAGCTATTGAAATCTTAGTTCCATGGAAATTGGTTTTTAGCTTGATATTTCACTCATGGGGTCATTAAAAGAAAAGAATTCAACAAGAATTAAAGATTTTATATGGTTTTGTTGCATTCAACGCCAACCCAACAATTAGAAGTCAAATTCCATGTCACTAGTTTGGTTAATTGAGTGATATTATATAGCTGAGATATATTGGTATAAGTAGCTTAATCAATCTAGTTGTATTCCTCCTTAAAAATAAGACAAAGTAAGTCTTCTTCCTTGATGAATCTTCATGGTTCCACCATTCTTATTTGAGTGGACATCTGTCTCCTAGAGGGAAGATAAATTTAAAAAAGCCTTTCTTTTGTTTATTTCTCCTTACATAAAGCAATTAAATGAAGGGAGAAATAAAAAAAAAAATCATAATTAAAGGCAAGACGACCGTCTAGAGAGATCTATAAGGATGAAAGATACTGGAATAAGGATATAAATTTAATTTCTACATATTTAGCGAATGATATTTTGAATTTCTTAAATATTTTGATGTACAATGGTTGTACCTTAAATCAACCAACAGATCATTTGGACATTACCCTGAAACCAAAACCTTATGTGTGCCTAAGAAACTAGAATATAGAACAATTAAAACAAGCCATATAAAAAAAAAAAAAAGAATGTCTCATTGGAAGTATTGAAAAAATCTGAGGTAGTTGACCAAAGAGATAAGAGGACTTGATTTTTGGATACGGCCCTTACTCGTTTTAACTTGGAATTTCGCATATTAGTAGTTTTTTCCTATCGTAACTCGGGATTTTGCATATTAGTACTCGTTTTCTCTCAAACAACAAAAAAGTCAAACATAAGATTTTTCTCACAAACGACCTTATTTGTAGAAAGATAGAGGCTATGGGAGCTATAGAGGATTGTGGAAAGCTCGCCCTAAATTGGGAAGACCCTATTAGAGTCAAAGAAGCCTTAAGATATAGAGCATATAAGCTCAAAACACTCGAAGGCAAACTCATCCGTAAGACTTGCAATACTAACAACTTGAGAAAGTTCTTTGAATAGATACGAATTACCTTCGATAAAGTTATGAAAAGATCATAAATAAAATAGAGTTTTGCATTAACATGTTCTCTCTCTTTGAATCTTCCCTTACTTAAAACGTAAAATAAGTTCGATAGGGGTGTTGGGAGTTTAACAAACTCCACCCTCGTATGCTAAATAAGATTGGGTAACTCCTTTTTAACGGTTACTTCCCTCTTCTCGGGTAACTCCTTCTTAAGAGTAACTTTCCCCGTGAGCTTGGGTAACTCCTTCCCAAGGGTAACTCCCTCATGAGCTTGGGTAACTCCCTTCGTGAGTTTAGATAACTCCCTCCCAAAGGTAACTCCCCTCAAGAGCTCAAGTAACTCCCCCTTAAGGTTAACTCTCATTGACAACTCGAGTAACTCTCCTTAAGGATAACTCCCATCGAGAGCTCGGGTAACTCCCTCTCAAGGGATCAAGGCCCTATGAGAGAACACAACTCGTGCAAATTATTCGGGAGTTACTATCAATGCTACCTAAATATCAATTATGAGCTAGATCTATTTGAGATTAAGTCCGAATGAAGTGAAAAGAACCAAGTTCATTAATTTAAAGCAAAGACACTTCAAGCTTCGATCTAAGAAAGGATTTGAACTTCAAATTGGAAGAATTGAATCCCTAACCTATCAGCTCCAACTCGAAAATTTGGATTTGGACTAAACATAACCCTACCACCCCAATCTCTTAAATACAATTATGCTAGATCTCAAAGCTGCACCATTAATCAAAATCGACCACCAAAAGATGACTAAGGCCAACAAGGAATCCCAGCTCAAGAAGCATTTGGTTTGAGCACCTGGCCCTTTCCGAGTCATCTTGCCCTTAAAGAGGAGGGGGACACCACTTTCTCTACAATAAGCTCAACCTCGAATAACCGATCAGGAGATTGGATTCAAAGAGGAGAACAAGCTTTTACATGCCCTGTCAACCCTACTCTCCATGAAAATGGTAAGAAGAAAGGAGCTGGGAAGTAGGAGAAAGAGTCAGATACCCTCTCCATGATGACCTCGATCTCGAATGGCACGCCAAAGAGCTAGACCATCGATGGAGGATCATCCCTTACTTACTTGGAACACATCAATATAGTCACCACGACCATCTGACCTCGACCTAGGAACCACAATATAGAAACACAACCCTAGATCAAGCAGCTGACGCGGAAATGAAAATTGAAACTCAGTTAATGTAAGCCCTAGAAAATTTCAGTAAATAATTCTAACGACGAACTTTAAAAATAAAACCCTGAAAGTCACTCCGAATCAAAACTGAACTTTGATAAGTCCCAAATTCCGGACGAATCCGGAAATTTCTGAATCATGAGAAAAATAAGAAACCTCATAAATAAAATAGCAACTCAATATACTTCCATTCTAAAACCTCTACGTACGATAAATTTTATATTTAACTCCAACTTATAAATTCGGATAAAATAGAGCCCTAAAACAGATTGCTAAGAAGTAAATAGTGATTAACCTTTGGGAATAAAACTCAATCCAAAGAATTCTAAGAACGTTGTGGGATATTAAATACGTATGAAAATCGACCTTAAAATAAATCTCACCAATCAGATATGTCATATAAGTATGAAATATCAGTTTCCAATTTGGCAAAGGTGTAAACCGGAAAGTCAACCGAAAAACCTAAGCCCCTGAAACTCCCAAGAAACTCCGTAGTCTAGATCCGGCAATCCCGTGTTCCTAAACCAAGGAGTCGGAATAAGAGGAAAAGGTGTAATTGGTTCGTATTAAGCTTAGAATGCTCTAAAGGATGAGATCAACGAGTTTTCGACCTAATCCAATCCGGCCAGGTGCCGACTTCGAAAAGCGTGCCCTGGGATTCGAATTGTTAAAAATATGTTATTAATGCCATTAGACTCATATTTCTATAAGGATCTCTAAATTATTAGCTTTACAAATTTTCAAATAGCTAGAATTATTTGATGTTGCAAATTTATTTGTATTTCATTACTATCGATAATTAGTGAGTCTTCTAGTACGATTTACCATTATTCATTACCCAATTTTTATTATTATTCTTATAATGTATACCCTAGTTCTCCTAGTGATTGGATAAACTTCGAAAACCGGAGAACGAAATCCTATATCGGTCTGGTTCAAGCTTAGTGAGAGGAGCTTAGAAACCTTAGATTCGGTTTTCCTTCGGTTTCATAACAAAAGAAGTTTTATAAAGTAAATGAATATGAATTATTGTTTTAGAGTATATTTTAAACCTTAGAAAGTTTTAAATTCGGGAATTTTCCAATTCCGGGCCTTCCTGAGCTCAATTACGGAAAAACATGCCCCAGGACCACAAACTCAGAAAAATATTTCGGAATATTCATTAGAACAGTAATTTTATGAGGATTTCAAAAATATCAATTTTATAATTTTTCGGGCTATAAAAATTACAGTTATAGCCTTTTTCCCGTGTTTTCGTTACAACCGGTAAAGTAGATGTCTTGTCTACTATTCACAAGTACAACCTACACTACACACTACCCACACCTATTCTTCATCCTTACAACTACTCAATTATATTTTCTTTTCCAAGAAATTTTTGTTTCCTATTAAATTATCACTTTTATTACATTTTATTACACAATATAAATTTCAAATAAAATTTGTTCTCTTCCCCTCTTCCACCCTATATGGCCGGCGCAATTTTCCCCCCATGTGCCCCAATTTGATTTATTTTATCTCTTTTATTACTTAAAACAAACCCTAAATTCACTAATATAAAAAACTTAACTTTCTCTCTCCTTCATTTCATTTTTCATTGTCCAAAAATCACAAAACACTCTCTCCTCTTTCCCCCTTATTGCCGTGAGCCTCCTTCCCACTCCCACACACACAACAAGCTTTTTCCTTCTTCATCTTCATCAAAGCCTTCCTTAGGTGATGATTTTTAAGTTTGTTATTACTAAATCTTGTAATGGTAAGACTTTTCTTGTGTGTTTTCCACTTTTAATCCCAGTGAGCATATGCTAGGGACATGAAAACACTAATACAAGAATATCAAGCCATCACAAGAAGTAGATCTTGTGTTTAAATGAGTTTTTGTTGAGATATTACCTTGTTCATGCATGTAAAGTAGAGATCTTGCATAGAAATTTATGTTCATGCCATAAAACTCATAATTCATGCACTATATATGGTAGATCTAGTGTTTGGACAATCGTACCTTCATCTACATTCATGTTCATATGGTTATCTTGAACTTTCATGCATTAATGATTATATAAGCCTGTTGTCTTGCATGATATAGATGTGTTAGATGATAGATCTTCATGTATAGGAGGCAAGAAACTTGAAAAAGAAAAGATTTTGATTGGAAATGTCTTATCGAAATTCGGATGATTTTGGAACCCTATTTTAAAACCACCAAAACCACTTTAAAACTCACATTTTTCATGAAAAATGAAGGGTATGTACAATAGGTGTCTTGAAGGAATAATTTTTACAAGTCTAGATGAGCTTAGGCATGAGTAACATGTAAAACAAGTAGTGGAGTTAGAATGGAAAATTTTGAGATAGTGATTAGTTTGTTAAATTCGTAATTTGGAATAATGCCTACATAAACACCTAGTATTCAAGCTTAAATTGAATGTTTTATGATTAAATGAAGTCCTTAGGCAATAGATATAATAAAGCTTCAAATTTGGTGCATTAAACAAGTTTTCTCCTAAGAAAAATGCAAGAAATGAAAATTTCCAAAATTCGGGTTTTTGTGAAAAGCTTGTTTAAAATCATATTTACAAAGTGAAAAAAATGTGAATTTTTTATGCATAAATGGAGGTCTTGGATAGTATAATGATAAAGACTTGTTTTTAGTTAGATAACAAGTAAATTCTAGGAATAGGATCCAAAACACTAGGAGATGTAAAAATTTGAAAGAATGGATTTTAGGAAATGGCTAATATGAAGTCTTGTAATGATTAGGAGTTCTTAAGAGTTCATTATAAAAAATCATCAAGATCATGCATATATTGAACTCATTACATGACATTCATACTAGGAATTCATTCATATTCCATCTATACATGAGTTATCAACTAGAAATATTATTTTTACTAAATGCGAAACAATTTTTCGGAAATGGAAACGTTACAGTACAGATCTAATCCCTCTGTTCCGTGACCTTAATGTCTTCGAAACTTGACAATAATATTACAAATAGATAAAACTTTCGAAGTAGATAGAAATCGATATAAAATTTGCGAAATTCCGAGTTAAAACGACTAAGATATGGCCGTTTTAAGTTGGAATTTCCACAAATAGCGAGAATCACGATTTTGAGTAGTTTAGATGCATAGATTGAATTAGTGAAGTAATGAGATTCTTATTAGGCTATTCTTATTTGGTAGGTGATCCCGAGCACGACGATACCCTATCACCTGACTACCGTTATTAAGAGACCGAACCATGGCCGAGTGAGTATTACTTCCGCTCTCAATTATTGTTTGTGATTGTAGCGATAGTGGCATTAATTGTTTAGGCAAAGATAAAAGATTATGCATGATGGGGTATATGGGAATTATATACTTGTCTGCTGTTGAATTGTGAAGTGGAACTTAAGGATATCGAAACCGGGTGTTAAGCTGTTGCTTGTTTAGCGAGAATTTATATTGATTGTCTACGAATAATTGTTGATCACCTAAAAGAATTGGATTAATCTATATTGGGCCTCAATTATAGTTGGACTCATTCATATCACGATGGGGATGGAGTATTAGCATTTGTTGGTTTTTCGTGATCCATAAAACGAATATATGTTGGTTAATCGTGATCCATAAAACGAATATATGTTGGTTAATCATGATCCATAAAACGAATTGTTGTTCAGCTAACAGTAAGCTTAAACGGCGTCGTACCACAGGATTCATAAATCTGCTAACCCAGGATGGAGGGCGCAAGTCCATCCACAATGATTTCCGGCTGGTCATATGTTTGTAGTACTCACTTGTTTGATGCATTTCACTTGATTGAATAATTACTTGCTTGAATGTTTGCCTTAATTGTGATTCGGAAGTCTTCACTCACTAAGCTAGTGTAGCTTATACCCCAATAGTTTCCTGTTGCAGCATGAATACCTTTGGCTATCTTCGAGGGCCCGTGGGCATCAGGTACAGCTCTTAGGTATTAAGGAGCTTTTGTTAAGGCCGGGAGTAAAAAGGGAAAATGGCCTTCTAATCCTGTTTCCCTAACCAGTGCTTGAAGGAAATACAAGGGATTTTGTGAACCTATGAAATTATAGCATTGTTATCAGGGGTATACCCCCTAATTCATGTAATAGAAATAGTTCTCTATGAGACGGTCATGATTTACATTCTTGTTGCTATGTATGTCTCCTTAAGCTACTGCGAAGCAAAGTATGATCTGTATGTTGAGAGTGAGCCTTACATCCGATGTTCAACTCATGGGAAGACTAAGGTTGTCTTACTTGAGTTTAAATATTGAGTGTGGCAGACTGTCACGTGTAGGGCACACTTTGGGGCGTGACAGTTAATTCCCAACCCATTAACTGACCTCAATGACGGACCCACGTAAACAGGGACCGCAGGGCTTCCATCCCTTCTTAAACAAAGCAATAAAGCTCAAAGATCTTCTTCTTACTAGCAGAGGTCCCCAAAGACTCAAGCTACCTATCCAAAGGAGTTCTACTAGGGGAAATTGCATAATTTTGTTCAAAGAAAAGAAAGTTTCACACAAAAGGAATTTGACATAAAAAGACTAGGTTAGGATGTGAAGAAACACTTTTCCCAAAAGAGCTATTTATAGCTAGGAGTAAATGACAGTAGAATAAGCATTAAATGCCACAAAATCTTGAGAATCTCGAGTACAATTCACCCTAGCCATCTGATCACACCTTGGAAACATGTAAGCACTAGAAAGAAAAGCCTCCTAACATGTGTAGCTTTACCTACATACCAATGTTATAACCTACAGCTAGCCTGCCTCGAACCTGCCATTGGATAACAATTAGGTCAATAAGTCTGAATTGACTTACACAACCGATACGATAAACAAAAGACTGAACTAAGGAGGAAGAGGTTATCGATATCAAAGATCGTTCTCGTTGAGCTCCAACAAGATCCTTAAAAGGGACGATTAAACTATAAGTACTTAATAGGATTTCGAACAGTAGCAGTGAAGGGTCAGCTCATGAGATAAAAGACAAAAGAAACCCATAAATTGAAGACATGTGATAAACAAATTCATTCAAGGAAATCTTACAACAAGCAAGTCCAATAAAAGGCCAACAAACACTTGAAACAAGCGGATGACCAAGCTCGACCACAAAAAGAGAGAAAGAGAGAAGAGATAACCGAAAAAAAAAACACATACAACACTACAATTAGCAAAAATCTCTTCACTTGTCATAGGTTGAGGAGTTGCAGCTGTAGCTTTGACCTAACCTTCTACAGGAGCACCACCGATGATTTCATTTGACCCTTTGCATGGGGCTTAGCTGCAGGAGTAGCTTTAGAAAGCATAGGTTTGGGAGCCTAATGATCGAGCCCTTGAGGTACAGTTTAGTGAAGGCCCTTACTCTATTCGGCAATCTAAGCCTCATCAAGGGAAACCTCCTTAACTTGATCCACAACAGTAGTGCCCTCCCTAAGCTTAGCTATGCTTCCATGCTCCCCTTTGTCCTCTCTACCATTTCATTCTCATTATCTCTCGAAAAACCTCCCCTAAGAGGATAACCAAGAAGATGAGGTCATGCTTGGGGTACCACTTTGACACCTCATTGCGGACGACCCAAGCACTTTCCCTCATGATTGTCTGCTAAAGCTCTTTCCACCTAGCTTGCAAAGAGCTCCTCATAAACCTACTTCTTGGTCGCATATAGAATAACATGTCCACACTCAAAACTGGCTACTCGAGCCTACAAAAAATAGGGGCATATGTTCACATGGCTATAAACAAGCAAAAGGAGACTAGAAAAGAAAGCGAGAAGAGAAAATAGTGACCAACCTTAAGACAAGAATTTTATGCTCTCATCTCATTCAAGCCCATCATGAGTTCCTTCATGCGAAAGGACAATGCATCATTTTCTTGTCTCATTCAAGCCAACGTCGTGTTGAGCACAAATAGATACTAACTCAGCCTATTGAACTAGTTGTTGCCTCTCATCCATCAGCTTGGTAATGTTGTTTTGCAACCTAACCTGTCCCACCTCTCCTTAGAAGCCTCTTTCTTTATCTTGGTGACGCGAACCTTTAACCTTTCCTCATTGCCCTAACAAGAAATGTGAGGTCAATGTTGCATAAAATAAGAAAGCTCTATAATTAACAAAAAAGGGAAGATCAACTCACAACGCCCCGGTTCAACCACACATATGCCGTTACTCCGAAGAGAAACACCACAGCATACGACAGTCCAAAACACACATAAAAAAAAAGAAAAAGAAAAAGAACACACAGAGGAGAAGAAAGCAAAAGTGTGACAATAACTCATACAACTTGCGAGTTGAAAATTCCAAGACTTGCTCCCTCGATCTCAGCTCGCTTAATAGCATCCTCACGTTATTCCCATCCTCTACTGTTACAAGGTCCTTAAGCATACTTCACTTAATAGCAACCTTGCTTCACTTAAGCACCCTACCCCCGACAACATTGATTAGGATACTAGTGTTAATCTGAGTAAATTGACCTCCAATGGAAACTGACCTGGCTAGGTCATTGGTGCCCCCAGCAGCCTTGACTTTAGTAAACCCCTGCTCGATGGGAGAAACAAGAATAAGAGAACAATGAGGTTGGCTTTTCACCTTGGGTAATCGACAACGCGGTGAAGTGTGAATTATGTGAAAACTAGGATACTAACAGGAGCCCCCTTACCACCTTTGATAGGCATAAATTATTCATGATTTCCTTAATATGTTAAGTGCAATTTAGTACTTATTTAGAGAAATTATTCAAGAACTAGTATTTAATTACTATATGTGTTCATTTCAAGTGATTTTGAAACAAGTCAACACAAATTATTCACTTTGAAACAAAGTATCAAGTCAATTATGGATGATAACGGGCATTATAAGGAGTAACAAACGTTATACGGAAGATCAAATGCTCATCACACCCATTATGAAGCAAGAAATGGAATACTACAACCATAACGAGTTTCATCAAGACCATTAGCAAGGGAAGAAGTGACCAATGACCATAAACGAGCTCAATAACGAGCGTGATGGCAGACAAGTTTTTGGTTAAGATGATCACTCCTCCATCACCCTCAATGAAGGGCATGATCAGCTCTATTTTGCAATTTTTAAAGCTTGAATCGATATTTCTAAGGGAAACTTTTACTAAACATTTCTTTTTAAGGTTATGTCCAAATGGCATCTTATCTAGGTATAAATAACTTGCAACCTTTAGGACAAGACACCACTATTCATACACATTACTTCCTTTATTTATCGTACAAATTGGAATAGAATCACAATAGAGAGAGAAAAGGGAGACAAGTGAAATTATTGTATCTTAGTGTTGTATTCTACAATTTTCTCGAGAGAACTCAAGAGGAAGATGAAATTCGACATTCATATCATTGTAAAGACTTCCATTGTAGTAATCCAAAAATGGGTTTTTTTTCTATCATCTTTTCTATGAGTATTTTGTTATATTTCTGCATTTCTTGTTTAATTGTTGTTTCTTCATCATGTATGATAGATAATAGGGTTTATTCATTAAATTAACATGAATGGTTCTCAATAACATCAAGTATCTAATTGTTAATTAGTTTAGTAAGTTAAATTGAATGAATTTAAGAATTAATGTATGTGCAATATAGTTCTTAGTTAGATTTGTTTGGAACACATTAAGAGATGGTTCCATTGAATAGATCTAATTTACTAAGGAATCACTCATAGTGACAGAGATATCATGGTTTAGATTTTCTATATTTTCTCTAAGGAATTTAGCATAACATAGTCCTTAGTGCAACCATTAAGTAGTTGTTAAATTATGAAGAGATTCCAATCAAACATTTATGGTTAGGTGTGAATGGTTCTGAGAAGAACATTCATATGATAATGAATTATTGCAGATAATTAATGATTAGAAGGTTAATGGTTGAAATTCATGTTAAGGAAATGAATAAATCTGGTTGTTAATATTGTATTATGTCATGGTGTTGTGTTAAGTAATGTAACTTAGTATAATTTCTAGTATTAGATTAGTAGTAATAATTTAGCTATTTTTTAATCGATCTGTTAGATAATAAGAGGGCTAAAAAGTACTAGTGCTTACATTCTTTCCGTGTGCAGATGACCCTATACTCTTCCGTACTAACAAATGATATGAACACTTACTTGTCGAACCAAGTGATAAAATATAGGTTTATAAATTTTAAGACTCTGTAGCTCTAAAAAGAGCCATCATCTTCGCTTATGCCCTTGAGGACTAAGCGATGATACCACTTGGATAATCTCAACAATAGGAGCAGGCCGACCTTGCCCCTCAACACCAATAGCTTGTCTCTTTCCGAGAACCTTCTCTTCACCCCCGCTCTTCTTCCTCTTCTTAACTAAAGAACCTGGATGGAATTCGAAAATTTAATCATCTCCATTGGCATATCTAAGAAGAAATAATAAAAACAATATCAGTAATAAAAAAAAACCAAAGTCTACCGAATCGAGCCCACCTATCAAGAAAGAAACAAATACGTAGTAATTGGCTAGAGCCTCTCCAATGAGAGCCCGACCAAACAACCTTTAAGGGAAGGAAAGAGAGTAAGATGGGCTACATCCACAAAAATGGAACCACACCTCAAGGAACAACATCCTTCTTGCCTTCATAAATAGCATATCCTTCAAGAAATTTCTCACAACGAGCATAGCATCGTAAGACCTCCCACCTTACTCCTCCATCGCCTGTCCTAACACCCTTAACCTTCTAGCATCGTACCGCTTTAGCTTGAAGGTTTTCTACCTCGGATGGGCTTGCACCAATCTACCTAGAAATCAAAATTACATTGAACACCTTCCTTTAACTTAACTACCAATAACTCACTCTTCCGATCATGCCCATTTATAGTGAGGCTAGTAAGAAGCCTATATGGACTCTTGGGTTGCTTGGCAAGATACCACCACCCTTTCTTCAAACTTTTAAATGAAAATCTATTGAAACAAGGTTAGGGTAGGCAGTACCATCATACAAGGCAAATGGCCTTGAAGGCCACTAGTATCCACCAAGCATAGGTAACAATTAAGCTGAGCATAACCGATGGTACTTAAAAAATGCTTTCTGAAATAGGGAAAAAGGCATCTTCAAATCGAATTGAAAGGCCTTACCATATAGAGCAAACCTCTAACTACCAAAAGGTAGACCCGATTCGAACTCTAGGCGTTACTGCCTCCTAATCCTGAGTAACTCTCGCATCTCTTTTTGGTGAATGGCCCGAAAGCCCTTTTTTTCATGAGTGTACAACAAATTCCATTGGACCATCGCCATTTGTCACCACAACATGCAAAGGGACCACACCCTTATCCAAGCCATCGAGGGGATACTTATCTATTAGGCACCGATAGAGCTTATCGCTAACTCCACGAACGAGATCGAGCCTAAAAGCCCACTTCTCTATAGACCACAGGGAGAGCTTGCTAGACCACTCTCCATGGCCACTTATAAAGGTCGAATTGTTGCTCTCCGACCTATCACCGACCATACTCGAGCTCCCTAAATCTAAACCATCCTCTCCCTTACCTTTCCCTACCTCACCTGCAATGTGTTGTACCATTCCCCTGGAATCAGGAAAAAAGATTGAGTATCGGAGTACTTGAACTTGACATCGTCTTTGTGATGAATAGAAGAAAACACTTGAAAAGAAAAAAACTTTTCCTATGAGAGAAAAGGATCTGTGTGAAGGATTTTCTATTGTATGAATGTTTCACACAGAAGAAGTACACATATATATAAGGATTGGAAAGGAGATAAAGATATTACTACTGCCCCAGGATCAAGAATAGTATGGTCAGACTCCCTAAGCTTACATATGCCACCAAAATACCCACATTAATTGTCACGATTGACACGGCATCTATAACGTCTCTTGGAAATCCTTCAAAGCTATCCCCATCAAGTTGACTAGCAAAACCTGTAAACGAAAATCTAACTCACTGTTGAACGTTTGGAACACGCAAAAAACTCAAGGGTGATAGTATTCACGGGATTACAATTCAAATAAAGGAGCCACAACATCGATAATGTCAATGGTCCAAATGACTACCTCAACTATACCTCGCGAGCTAAATCTAGGTTTACCACTCTCTTATCCTAGCACAATGAGAGTAAAAGGGACAAGTGTTGATAGTAATATATGAGTTATAGCTGGCTTGACCCACCATTGCTACGTGGCCTAGTAAGTCACTAACCGCTTTTGCTCAAGAAAGACCCATGCTAAAGAAGGCTTTGGTCTGACCTAGTGTGGAATCCCACATGTCACTTACACTAATCTATAGAAGGGTGCATGGAAGACCTCCCCATGCGCTTAACCTTGAAGATAATCCCCTAAGACCATCAATGAGCTACCTCAAGGTTAGAGTCATCAAGAACGATTTCTGTAAGCTTACTTAGGCATCTAAGCCACAAAGTACTCGTGTCCTACCTCGGGACCAGGGAGGACATAATCAGCCCAGCCACACTCTTTATAGCAGCCATTCCTTATCTCGGGTGCCCTCACCACCTTAGGTGATAGGTCAGCTACTAGGAAGAGATTCGTCCTAACCAAAGAGATTTAGTAGACACATCCTGATATGACCTTAAACACTATAAATACTCCTTTCCCATTAAAAAAGAAAAGAAAAGAAAAGAAAATTTCACTACATCTCCTACCCAAGTAGTTGTTTTTGAAAAAAAGGAGAATCCACGGACTAACTTAAGCATCAGAGTTCGTGCTAGGCAACTCCCAATGCACCTTTAACCGCTTTTTCTATATTTGCAGAGGCTTATCTCTATAGGCAAAATTGGCTCGTGCAATAAGGAGAAAAGGTATGAGTTTGAAAAATTTGTACCAAACATGGGTCCAAACATAGCTTGTGTGTAGGGTTATATTTCGAATAGAAACTTAATATAAGTAACACAAGTTCATACATGACTTGTGATTAAGGTCGTGTTCGAAAAAAAAAGCTGACATGATATAATATAAGTTCGAACATGACTTTTGTTCGAGATTATGTTTGAAATAGAAGCTTAACACAATAATGTAATGTAAGTTCGAACATGACTTGTGTTTGAGGTTGTGTTTAAAACATAAGCTTAACATAGCATGACACAAATTCGAACACAACTTATGTTCAATTCATGTTCTCCCAAATGAAGGCTTGTCTAACACTACGAAAATAAAACATCCTATTTTCATTTTTAAACATTGAATTAACCACAATTCATCATTCTACATCTTTCAAGTATAAACCAACCCAAATCCAACACAAACATTACATCAACATAAAATTCTGCATAAAAACTTACTCAATATCTATCAAATCTACTTTGCAAATCTAGAATACTAAAAGTTTACAAAGCTTTCATAAATATACAATATAACGTCATATAACAATCATCATTCTTGCTAAAGTTCAACAAATTCTTACAGTTTTTACTAAACTTTTCATTGAAGAAGAACAAATGACCTAATGCTCTAGCTCGTTAAATCTAGACTTTAGGAGAACACCAAAAACTCAACTTTAGGGCAGGTTCACAACTAAGGATTATTAGATAACAAGGAGAAAGCATCTTACCATCAAGATTCTACAAAAGTTATGGTCTTAGAAGAGAAAGGTAATTGAATGTTAGCTTAGAAACAATCGCGACGAAATAAAAAAGCATTGTTCATTCTTTGATATTTAGTTTTTTAAGAGTAGTAGGTTTATGGTATAAAAATACTTCTTTACCCTTAATTTTACTAATCTATTATTTACGTATTGTTCTACAGAACTAAACTAAGAGCACTTTCTTATCCATAAGTTCTTATCCATAGGTCATTTCTCCTCATTGCATACTATATAACCTTACACCAATATGTTTGGAAAAATGGTATTAGGAGTGTCTATACTTTGTAATTTGGATAAATTAGTATCTGAACTTTCGTTATTTATATTTCTGACGTCTCTAGTTTTATTTTTTTTGGCCATAAATGACAATATATACGATAATAATATATACTATACATGAGACACCAATTTGTTAAATCACATCTTATTAACACATAAATGACAATATATACGATAATAATATATACTATACATATCATATTACATAATCCCCTCTAAAAAAATAGAAAAAGATATTTACAAGCAATATATAAATATATATTTCTATTTACATATATTTAGCATATAATATGCATGTATATATAGTTGAGCTAAAATACATAAAGCTTATATGATGGTTACATGCATTATATAATATTTTAAATTATATATGCTTAGCATAATATTATGCATACATTTATACATAATGTAATAAAATTATATATATATCTTATATAACAAAATAAACTTACATAAATATATATTGCATTAGGAAATATGCTTTGTAGAACTGTCGTCTTTGTTTAACTAATTTTAAGATATAAACTATTAGTCCTACATAGATAATTTAGTATTACGGAAGTGGAATGGCACTGTGATCCGCCTATGGATGCAAACAAGTCAAAAAATTTTGGGAGCTACTTGAGTGAGATCAATATTTACTCAAATTTCACTTGAGAATAATCAAGTTTGAATTCATGTTACTTAAGTAATTTATCGAGATAAATCTAAGCTTCATAATTACGAGTCTAATCGTATTTAAGTTGAGTTTGAATATTAATTGATGTGAACAAAAGTTTTGACATTAACGTCATTTAATTTGAATAAAAAATACTTTTTAGATAAATCAAGTTTGAATTTATCAATACCACTTTAAGTCAAATTTGACCTTTAAACTTTTTGTGTGAGATATACTCAAGTTCAACACTGTACCGTACTAACTCGACCTATTTATGGTCTTAATTTTATCATTGCAAATATTCAGTTGCATTACCAGGTAAAGCAAAATGACCTGTTTTAAAGAATTAAGACTTCAACTGTTAAATGACTTTTAAACCAAAAAAACAAATTTATATCCAAACCATGATTTGATTTTAGGATTCCACATACGACCACACCATAAGTTTATGGGACTTGAGTTAGGTTCGGTAATTTTTTTTTTTTTTTGATAAGATAAATCACAATCATGTACTTAAAAAGCAGTGCAAACATTATTACAAAAACAAAGAAAAATGAACTGATAACGTGAATTGTAACAGGAACTTCGGGTGCCTTGAAGCATTACTGGAAATCAAACAAAATAAATATCACATTCAAGGTAACAACAAAATCTCCGTTCCATTCCAATAATGCCATGATAATATGTCGTCGTCATCATTGCACTTGCGAATGAGTTTGATACTCCAACAAGGATCCGATAGTGACATTTTTGGCTTAAATAACCACTCTCTTGCATGGAAGGAAATGGGAAAAAAGGAAGAAGACAAAAGCACCGCTCTCTTGGTTCATTTGGGTGCCAAACTAGTTGGAAAATTCTAACTAGCTTGGTTGAAATGAAAAGATAAAAGAAGAAAAACCCAAAAGACTGAAATGAGAGTTATCGGATCAATCATTAACATACCCAAGTTCATTTGTAACACTCTATTTACTTAATTATTCTATTAATATTATATCATATTATATATATTGTCATGTATACTCATTTATTAAAATTATAAGAAAGAAGATGGTATTATAATAATATCATAATAAGGTACTTCTAAAATCAAAGAATCTTAATTATCTGTATGTAGTTGAAGAAAATTAAGAGATTAAAAATAATGAATTATTTCTCATACAAAACAAACCTAATTTGCATAGGTTGTCAAACCTATATAAGTTACTTGACTAGAGACGATGTGTTGCGTCAAAGACCAAAAATAGCTAGTAACCAAAAAATATCCAAGCCGACATATTAATGGGCTTTCTCCATCAACCACTTAGTGCAAAAGTTTCAAAATTGTATTTGTTAAGTATTAACTAATTATACCTTACAATTAATAACAACTCTTTCCCGCAATCCATGCGAGACATTCATCACAATCTCACAATCTTCCTCCCCATAAATATTAATGTATTCACAGTTAGATCTTACAATTGAGACATTTCTTCCTTTTCCATTTTGCAAATGGTTCATTCTTGCCATCATCACCATAAGTCACGCCTTACAATACCTCATCCTTTTTAGTCTTCTTCTCTATATGCATTGAAACAAACACCATGATTTTTGAAGTATATCATTACGTCCACAATACCATAGTTTTGTAAAACTGCTAATGCTTCAAAAGTCATCCCCTTAAACATAGCTCTCATGCAACATGCAATCGTATCTTCTTTTTGGGCATTTCGTGATGTAAAGGAAGTGGCTGATTCCTTTTTGAAGAAATTAGAGTTAAGAAAGAAGCGAAGGAAAGCTGGAAAGAAGAAATCCGTTGGCCTTCAAGGCTGACCTTGAAAATTGTTCGAATGCCAGCTATATGCCGTCGGCATTGAAAGGAAGACCATCGACCTTTAGCCAATGCACAATGTCTCCCAAGAGCAAAAGTCTAACGCCAGCCTCAACACCACTGACATAAATTTGTAAGCTGTTGGTATACCTGATATGCACTGCTAGCGTTGAGCCAGTGCACTTTTAACAGTCTTAGTTTTCTTTGTTTCATTCTAGGGTTTCTTGTTCGAGTATAGATAGTCAAGTTTCGACGTTTTTTTATTAGACTTTGATATTTTTACATTATTTGATATTTCTTTGAGAGGTTTCTCGTAAAGTTTGCATCTTTAGTGCAATCTTGAAATCTTGATTCATTCATTGTGATTGAATTGTGTGTTTATACTTTCCATGTTGCATCATTTCATCAAATAAGAATTACTTATTGTAGCTCAACCTTAGTAATGTAGCTTCCCTATGATAATGTTAGTCACTACCCACACCAAATCCAAACCTCCATGACCACTATCAATTGGACAACGAAAATCACAATAACAAATTAGGTCTTTTATGGTGTTGTTTTTTATCCTATACGATTTAAACTACCACTATGAACCATTGAGACAACTTTTAGATACATCTCACCATAGTTACGAATGCTCGTAGAGATGGTTTGCCAGTTGACATAGACAAAGTCAGGGAAAACCTCTGAAATTATTTCCATATTGGACCTTGGACATATAATAGTTCAAGGTAGGTTATAATTTCATATAGTGGCAATGTTGATAAGTTTTATTGGTGGTCCAAATTACTAGTACATGATGAAGGAAATTTACATATAATCTATTTAATGGTAGTTTGATCAGTATAAAATTTGGCATAAAAATTATAAGTTGTTTTACTAGCAGCACAAACTGCAACTACATTTGGAAGGAATTTTAGAATTGTTTAAGTTATTAATAGTTGGGACCGCCACAAGAATTTGGTGCAAAAATGTAAAATATAGTTTAGGGTGAATGAAACCACCACAACAACTTAATGCTAGAATTTTATGCATAATATCATGCAAATATAAAAGGCAAATTTGACAGCCACAACTAATTGATGCTCAAAATATGGTACGTAATATAATGTAAATAAAAAGGCACATTTCATCACTACAATTCTTTCAATCAAAATTTGAACACTTAACAATATGCAATCATATAGACCGGTTCATATCTTGAAATAACAATTAAATAAAATTAAAAGTTTTGCATTCATAAATGCAAATTTTTTAATATAAGCTTAAATTTGTGGATGGTTCAATTTATTTACATTCTCAATCATAATTTAAGGTAACAAAATTGAATGTTTATTATATCTATCCAAATAAATTAGAAGAAATACTGTAATGTTTGTTCACAATGTTCTGTGTGTATTGAGAAATTAGCAGGGGAGATGGCTATTTTTTGAGACTAGTGATTAGGAAATAGAGTGAGATTTTGATATACGCTTTTTCTCACGTAATATTTTAATGATTATTTTTTGTATCTTGATTCTCTATGAACCATTCATTTTTATTTTATTTGTCTCTCAAATCATTATCATTTTAGCTCACATCGCTCAAAATCTCTCTATTTCTTGCCATAAAGTCTCATCACCAAAATTCTTTCAATGTCAAAATTCGAACACCTATCAAGATGCAATCATATGAACTACTTGTTATCTTGAATTAACAACTAAACAAAATTGAAAATTTTGCATTCGCAAATGCAAAAGTCTGAATTTAGTTGTTGAACAAAGGGTGCTACATTTAAGCCTATAGAAATGTAAATTATTGAGATCGAACCTAAGTCGAAATTTTATCAAATTTAAAATCCAAGCTCGAACTCGAATTTAGATAAATGAGTTTTATTTCAAACTCAATTTTTGTTTCTCCGTAAATCAAGCTCAACTCATTTATAAATAAAACTCTAGCCAAGTTGAATTTTCTACTGATCTTGAAATCCAAGTTTGAGCTCATTTAGATAAACAAACTTTAGTTTGAGCTTGACTTGTTTTCCATTTAAATTGTCCATGTCTTTATTTTTCTCAAACCTAAATACAATAGATAGGAATTACGAAACATATATATTAAAAAAATTAATTAATTTTTTGTAATTATATATTTGCATATAATATATCGTAAAAATAAAACTCACTAGTTTGATCATGAGTCTACTTACGAGCTTATTCTCAAAGCAAAACGAGCTAGTTTATGAGTTAGCCTATGAACATAAGCTGGAGCTCAACTTCAAGTTCACTCATTTAGTCAAATGAATTTATTTTTAGTTAGAGGTTTGATTGTTTACTAATGAATTCGAACCGAGTAAAGTTTAAGTTTAGTTAAGCATGAATAGCTTGCACTTATGCATGACTTGACCCCTTTACATTCTTATTTCGTCATAAGAACTTTTAATCGTTGCTATAGGGAGACCTTTCATTTCATTGTGTTGAAAGAACTGTTAATTTCTCTAGTTGGGTTTATTGTTCATGAACCAAATTGGCCCAAATAGATCAAAGGCCCATTCAACTAATTCAAGAAGATGCTTAACTATATTTCCCCAAGTGCTTGTAATTAAGAAAAAAAAAAAAAAAAAAACGGCTGCATTCCGTTGGATTGCTACACACATTGTCGTCTTCTCCTTGCAAAATTTTCTTTAATTTTTCCTTTCTAATTTTTTTCATTTTGGAGAATTTCATGGAAGTATTCTTAAAGTTTTTTTTTCTTTGGATTTTTTTTTTTAAAAAAACAAATCAAATTTTATAGGAAAAATAACGAATTTGATTCCTGAACTTTTCATTAAAATTCATGACCAGTTTAATGTTGAATTAAACTTTTCATAATTATTTTATTATTGCACCTAACTTCATTAATTCCTTTTGCTAACACTTAAGAGGCAACCTATATATAATAGACAGTACTAAAAAATATAGTAAAAATTCATTGACGAACTGTATCTTCATATAGCAAATGAAGTAAATGATATTAAGGATAGTAAAAAAGTTTAAAAAATTAAGTAAATATTAAATTATTCATTTTAAAATTTAAATATTAAATTAAATTTTTGTGTAAAGTTGAATTATAAAATTTTACGTTTATCCAATCAGAAGGGACTTTTTCGACATATGGAGCCTGGAGGGTGTGAAGTTTAGCCGTGAGAAACTTGACAAAACCAACATTCAGAATCTTCCTCGTTTATCAAATTTGGAATCCACATCTTGTCGATTAAAGGGAAACTTCACCACCCAGACAATCCTAAACCATCCTTTCTTGGGTTCCAAGATAGGCGGACAGCCAATTCGTTACTGTGAAAGCAGATGCTACCAACCTTTTATTAAGAAAAGCCAAAGCCAAAGCCTATACTTGGAATCTTAAGGAGTTAATGTCCCCAAGTGAAAGGAATTAGCCTACAAAAATAAAGATAGTGGATTTGGAATTTTGGCTATTGATACGTGAGGACATAGAGTAGCCCTAATTCGCCAAATAATGATTGGTTTCATGATACTCAAACGCGATTTTTTATATCCCCTATGAATATGTTGTACAAATGCAAATCGGTGGTTTTACCTTATAATATATTTTTTTTAAATTTGTCACTAATAATTTTATTGATTAAATTCTTCATACTTTATTGCATATTTTTGGGAAGCTTTTTCAAACGTCAATAATTCAATTCAATTAGTGAATTATGAAATTACCCTTTGGTTCTACGAATAAGTTTTAAAATTTAGCTTCCCCATCAATTTTTTCCTCCTTTCTTGTCATGATTATTCAATGCCACACTATCCGCTTATTATTATTCTCGTGTTGTTGAGAATTCCATTAAATTGTAGAATATACGCACATTGGGGACATCAATATTTGTTGGACGAAAGAATACATCTTTTTCTCGGCAGATTAGTGACGGTGCATCGTCGCTTGTCTTATAAATACTTATGCTACTTGTTTTATATATAAATATATATATATATTCTTTTTTTTCTTTTATTCTTTTTTGTTTGGCTGACCAAACCTTTGCTTTGAATGAAAAACATTTTTCCATTAAAAAAAATTTTAAGTATTCTCAAGCAAAATGATATACACTTTTCAAAACAAAAAATCGCTTTTCAAATTAGCCTCATCAAGTCTTTCCACCATAGAGAAATTATTTTCATTGTAACTAACCAATAATTTTTATCTTAAACTTGATCGTTTTTTTATTAGAAGAAAAAAAATACTTGATAAGAAATATATAAAAAATAAATATTAACCCTAACAAAAAAAATATTTTTTTTTATAATTATGTAAAGTCTTTGAAAAAAAAAGTGTATCTATGGTTATATATAGATAGACATAGTATGGTCCAGTTCTGAATTGAGAATCGAATTAGAACCATAACTGGAGGTTCCAGAATTGGCTATGGAACCGCCGGTTTCATGGCTCCTAGGTGATTCTACCCAGTTCCATTAAAAAAATATTAAATAATATTAAATATATAATTATTAATATTTAAATTATTTCATATAAATATTAAATTTTATTACTTATTCACAATATTTAATATATTATTATCAACAACACAAATAAACATAACTTAAAATCATATATAATTAGTTTAAGTAAATTTCTCCTAAAAGCAAAATTCATTTCCTTAATAATGTGAGATAATTTTTTGCATTATAATTTTGTTTTTAGTCTCTAGAGATTTTAATATCATATTACTAACTACAATTGATATTGGATGTATTTGTATACAAATAAATGCACATTCCAAACAAATTTTTAACAAATTTGCTTAAATAACTTAACACCTTTAGTTCCAACAATTATTTTGAGTTTAAAATTTATTTTATTAAAAACTAAAATTGATTTATTTATTTATTTATTTTTATTTGAAAAAAAGACGATTTGGTGGTTCCAAAACCGAAACTGAGAACCAGTGGTTCTATGTAATCAGACCAAAATTGTGGGAGATGGTTTCAATTCCGGTTTCTCAATTTCAAGATTTGAAATTGGTGGTTCCAGTTCTGATTCGGTTTGTTTTGAAACCATGTCGATGTTTATATGTAGATAGTTATATATTCAAATACAATTATTAGTCATATAAATTGTAGGAGTTAACACATAAAAATTATTAAATATGTATATTTTAATAAAAACAAGCAGACACATGAAGATATGCGTTAGCTAAATATTTCAAACCGAATTGAAAGGCCTTACTGTATAGGGCAAACCTCTAACTACCAAGAAGGTAGACTCGATTCGAACTCTAAGGCATTACTGCCTCATAATCCTGAGTAGCCTTTTTTCGTAAGTGTACAACAAATCCCATTAGGACCATCGCCATTTGTCCCCACAACATGCAATGGGACAACGATCCCCTTGTCCAAGCCATCTAGGGGCTACTTATCTATTGGGCACCAATAGAGCTTATCGGCCAACTCTACGAACGAGACTGAGCCCAAAATAGCCCGCCTCTCTATAGACGATAGGGAAACCTTGCCAGACCACTCTTCATGGCCGCTTATAGAGGCCGAACTGTTGCTCTCTAACCTATCACCCCGACCATAACTCGAGCTCCCTAAATCTAAACCATCCTCTCCCTTACCTTTCCCTACCTCACTTGCAATGTGTTGTACGATAACCCTGGAATCATGGAAAAAAGATTGAGTATCGGAGTTACCTAAACTTGACATCATCTTTGGTGATTAATAGAAGAAAACACTTGAAAAGAAAAAAATTTTCCTACGAGAGAAAAGGATCTATGTGAAGGATTTTCTGTTGTATGAATGTTTCACTTAAGAAGAAGTACATGTATATATATATATATATATATACATATAAAGATTGGAAAGGAAGATGAAGAGATTACTTACCGCTCGAGGATTAAGAATAGTACGGCTCAAACACCCTAGGCTTACCTACGCCATGAAAATACCTACATTAATCATCACAACTGATACGCCCTCTGTCACGTCTCTTGGAAATCCTATAAAGCTACCCCATCAAGTTTGACTAACACGAAACCTATAAACGACTATCTAACTCACTGTTGAACGAGCTTGGAACATGCAAAACTCAAGGACGACAGTATTCACAAGATTGCAGTTCAAATAAAAGAGCCAGAACATCGGATAATGTCAATGGTAGATGACTACCTCAATTATACCTCATGAGCTAAATCTAGGTTGACCACACTCTGTATCCTAGCACAATGAGAGTAAAAGGGACAAATGTTGATAGCAATATATGAGTTACAGCCCACTTGACCCACCATTGCTATGTAGCCTAGTAAGTCACCAGCCGCCTTTGCTTAAGAAAGACCCATGCCAAGGAAGGCTTTGGTTCAACTTAGTGTGGAATCTCTAGATGTCACTTACACTAATCTATAGAAGGGTGCATGGAAGACCTCTCCATGAGCTCCATGGAAATCCTCCCCATGAGCTCAACCTCGAAGATAATCCCCTAAGACCATTAACAAGCTACCACAAGGTTAGAGTCGTCAAGAACAACTTTTGCAAGCTTACTTAGGCATATGAGCCACAAAGTACCCATGTCCTACCTCGGGACCGAGGAGACATAATCAGCCCAGCCATACTCTCTATAGTAGTCGTTCCCTATCCCGGGTGCCCTCGCCAACTTGGGTGCTAGGTCAACTACTAGGAAGAGATTCGTCCTAACCAAAGAGATTTGGTGGGCACATCCTGATATGACCTTAAACACTATAAATACCCCTTTCCCATTCCCAAAAAAAAAAAAAAAATTCCACTACATTTCCTACCTAAGTAGTTGTTTTTTGGGAAAAAGGAGAATCCACGGACTAACTTAAGCATCAAAGTGATCGTGCCAGGCAACCCCCAGTGTACCTCTGACTGCTTTTTTTGTATTTGCAGAGGCTTATCTCTACAGGCAAAATTGGCTCGTGCAATAAGGAGAAAATGTATGAGTTTGAAAAATTTGTACTAAACATGGGTCCAAACATAGCTTGCATGTAAGGTTATATTTCGAATAGAAACTTAACATAAGTAACACAAGTTCATACATGACTTGTGATTAGGGTAGTATTAAAAAAAAAAAAAAAGCTGACATGATGTAATATAAGTTTGAACATGACTTTTGTTTGAGATTGTATTTGAAATAGAAGCTCAAGACAATAATGTAATGTAAGTTCGAACATGACTTGTGTTTGAGGTTGTGTTTAAAACATAAGCTTAACACAACATGACACAAATTCGAACACAACTTATGTTCAATTCATGTTCTCCCAAATGAAGGATTGTCTAACACTATGAAAAGAAAACATCCTGTTTCATTTTTAAACATTAAATTCACCACAATTCATCACTTCTACATCTTTCAAGTATAAACTAACCCAAATCCAACACAAACATTACATCAACATAAAATTCTGCATAAAAACTTACTCGATATCTGTCGAATCTACTTTGCAAATCTAGAATACTAAAAGTTTACAAAGCTTTCATAAATATACAATATAACGTCATATAACGATCATCATTCCTACTAAAGTTCAACAAACTCTTACAGTTTTTACTAAACTTTTCATTGAAGAAGAACAAATAACCTAATGCTCCAACTTGTTAAATCTAGACTTTAGGAGAACACCAAAACTCAACTTTAGGGCATGTTTACAACTAAGTATTATTGGATAACAAGGAGAAAGCATCTTACCATCAAGATTCTACAAAAGTTATGGTCTTAGAAGAGAAAGGTAATTGAATGTTAGCTTAGAAACAATCACGACGAAATAAAAAAGCATTGTTCATTCTTTTATATTTATTTTTTTAAGAGTAGTAGTTTTATGGTATAAAAATACTTCTTTACCCTTAATTTTACTAATCTATTCTTTACTTATTGTTCTACTGAACTAAACTAAGAGCGCTTTCTTATCCCATAGGTTATTTCTCCCTCATTGCATACTATATACTATATACTATATACTATATAACCTTACACCAATATGTTTGGAAAAATGGTATTAGGAGTGTCTATACTTTGTAATTTGGATAAATTAGTATCTGAACTTTCATTCTTTATATTTCTGACGTCTCTAATTTTACTTTTTTGGCCATAAATGACAATATATACGATAATAATAATACTATACATGCGACACCAATTTGTTAAATCACATCTTATTAACACATAAATGACAATATATACGATAATAATATATACCATACATATCAATTGCATATTCCCCTCTAAAAAAATAGAAAAAGATATTTACAAGCAATATATAAATATATATTTCTATTTACATATATTTAGCATATAATATGCATGTATATATAGTTGAGCTAAAATACATAAAGCTTATATAATGGTTACATGCATTATATAATATTTAAAATTATATATGCTTAGCATAATATTATATGCATACATTTATACATAATGTAATAAAATTATATATATATATATATCTTATATAACAAAATAAACTTACTTACATAAATATATATTGCATTAGGAAATATGCTTGTAGAACTGTCGTCTTTGTTTGACTAATTTTAAGATATAAACTATTAGTCCTACATAGATAATTTAGTATTACGGAAGTGGAATGGTACTGTGATCCGCCCATGGATGCAGACAAGTAAAAAAAATTTGGGGGCTACTCGAGTGAGATCAATATTTACGCAAATTTTACTTGAGAATAATCAAATATGAATTCATGTTACTTGAGTAATTTATCGAGATAAATCTAAGCTTCATAATTAAGAGTCTAATCGTACTTAAGTTGAGTTTGAATGTTAGTTGATGTGAACAAAAGCTTTGATATTAACGGCATTTAATTTGAATAAAGAATACGTTTTAGATAAATCGAGTTTGAATTTATTCAATACCATTTTGACTCAAATTTGATTTTTAAACTTTTCGTGTGAGATCATACTCAAGTTCAACATTGTATCGTACTAACTCGACTTATTTATGGACTTAATTTTATCATTGCAAATATGCAATTGCATTACCAGGTAAAGCAAAATGACCTGTTTTAAAGAATTAAGACTTCAACTGTTAAATGACTTTTAAACCAAAGAAACAAATTTATATCCAAATCATGATTTGATTTTAGGATTCTACATACCGAACACACCATAAGTTTATGGGACTTGAGTTAGGTTCGGTAATTTTTGATAAGATAAAAATCAAAATCATGTACTTAAAAAGCAGTGCAAACATTATTACAAAAACAAAGATAAAAATGAACTGATAACGTGAATTGTAACCAGAACTTCGGGTGCCTAGAAGCATTACAACTGGAAATCAAACAAAATAAATATCACATTCAAGGTAACAACAAAATCTCCGTTCCATTCCAATAATGCCATGATAATATGTCGTCATCATCATTGCACTCGCGAATGAGTTTGATACTCCAACAAGGATACGATAGTGACATTTTTGGCTTAAATAACCACTCTCTTCCATGGAAGGAAAGGGGAAAAAAGGAAGAAGACAAAAGCACCGCTCTCTTGGTTCATCTGGGTGCCAAACTAGTTGAAAAATTCTAACTAGCTTGGTTGAAATGAAAAGATAGAAGAGGAAAAATCCAAAAGACTGAAATGAGAGCTATCGGATCAATCATTAACATGCCCAAGTTCATTTGTAACACTCTATTTACTTAATTTTTCTATTAATATTATATAATATTATTATAATCATGTATACTCATTTATTAAAATTATAAGAAAAAAGATGGTATTATAATAATATCATAATAAGGTACTTCTAAAATCAAAGAATCTTAATTATCAGTATGTAGTTGAAGAAAATTAAGAGATTAAAAATATAACGAATTATTTCTCATACAAAACAAACCTAATTTGCATAGGTTGTCAAACCTACCATATAAGTTACTTGACTAGAGACGGTGTGTTGCGTCAAAGACCAAAAATAGCTAGTAACCAAAACATATCCAAGCCGACATATATTAATGGGCTTTTCCATCAACCACTTAGTACAAAAGTTTCAAAATAGTATTTATTAAGTATTCACTAATTATACCTTACAAATTAATAACAACTCTTTCCCGCAATCCATGCGAGACATTCATCACAATCTCACAATCTTCCCTCCCCATGAATAATTAATGTATTCATAGTTAGATCTTACAATTGAGACCATTTCTTCCTCTTTCCATTTTGCAAATTGGTTCATTCTTGCCATCATCACCATAAGTCACGCCTTACAATACCTCATCCTTTTTAGTCTTCTTCTCCATATGTATTGAAACAAACACGATGATATTTGAAGTATATCATTACATCCACAATACCATAGTTTTGTAAAACTGCTAATGCTTCAAAAGTCATACCCTTGAACATAGCTCCATGCAACATACAATCGTATCTTCTTTTTGGGCATTTCATGATGTAGAGGAAGTGGTTGATTCCTTTTTGAACAAATTAGAGTCAAGAAAGAAGCAAAGGAAGGCTGGAAAGAAGAAATCCGCCGGCCTTCAAGGCCGACCTTGAAAATTGTTCGAACGCTAACTATATGCCGTCAGCATTGAAAGGAAGGCCGCCGGCCTTTAGTCTGTGCACAATGTCTCTCGAGAGCAAAACTCTAACGCCGGCCTCAACACTGCAGACATAAATTTGTAGGTTGTTGGTATACTTGATATGCACTACCAATGTTGAGCCAGTGCACTTTTAACCAACTTAGTTTTCTTTGTTTCGTTCTAGGGTTTCTTGTTAGAGTATAGATAGTCAAGTTTCGACCTTTTTTTTTTTATCAAACTTTGATATTTTTACATTATTTGATATTTCTTTGAGAGTTTTCTCGTAAAGTTTGCATTTTTAGTGCAATCTTGATTCATCCGTCGTGATTGAATCTGTGTGTTTATACTTTCCATGCTGCATCATTTCATCAAATAAGAATTACTTATTGTAGCTCAACCTTAGTAATGTAGCTTCCCTATGATAATGTTAGTCACTATCCACTCCAAATCCAAACCTCCATGACTACTATCAGTTGGACAAGGAAAATCACAATAACAAATTAGGTCTTTTGTGGTGTTGTTTTTTATCCTATATGATTTAAACTACCACTATGAACCATTGAGACAACTTTTAGAACCATCTCACCATAGTCACGAATGCTTGTAGAGATGGTTTGCCAGTTGACACAGACAAAGTCAGGGAAAACCTCTGAAATTATTTCCATATTAGACCTTGGACATGTAATAGTTCAAGGTAGGTTATAATTTCATAGTGGCAATGTTGATGAGTTTTATTGGTGGTCTAAATTACAAGTACATGATGAAGGAAATTTACATACAATCTATTTAATGGTAGTTTGATCACTATAAAATTTGGCATGAAAATTATGAGTAGTTTTACTAGCAGCACAAACTGCAACTACATTTCAAAGGAATTTTAGAATTGTTTAAGTTATTAGTAGTTAGGACCGCCACAAGAATTTGGTGCAAAAATCTAAAATATAGTTTAAGGTGAATGAAACCACCACAATAACTTGATGCTAGAATTTTATGCATAATATCATGTATATATAAAAGGCAAATTTGACAGCCACAACTAATTGATGCTCAAAATATAGTACCTAATATAATGTAAATAAAAAGGCACATTTCATCACTAGAATTCTTTCAACATCAAAATTTGAACACCTAACAAGATGCAATCATATAGACCGGTTCATATCTTGAAATAACAATTAAATAAAATTAAAAGTTTTGCATTCATAAATGCAAAATTTTGAATATAAGCTTAAATTTGTGGATGGTTCAATTTAATTACATTCTCAATCATAATTTATTTAAAATTGAATGTTTATTATATCTATCCAAATAAATTAGATGTATTAGAAATACTGTAATGTTTGTTATCAATGTTCTGTATGTATTGAGAAATTAGCAGGGAGATGGCTATTTTTGAGACTAATGAGTAGGAAATAGAGTGAGATTTTGATATAGGCTTTTTCTTATGTTATATTTTAATGTTTATTTTTTGTATCTTAATTCTCTATGAACCATTCATTTTTATTTCTATTTGTCTCTCAAATCATTATCATTTTAGCTCACATCGCTCAAAATCTCTCTATTTCTTGCCATAAAGTCTCATCACCAAAATTCTTTCAATGTCAAAATTCAAACACCTCATAAGATGCAATCATATGGACTGCTTGTTATCTTGAATTAATAACTAAACAAAATTGAAAATTTTGCATTCACAAATGCAAAAGTTTGAATTTACTTGTTGGACAAAGGGTGCTACATTTAAGCCTATAGAAATGTAAATTATCGAGATCGAACCTAGGTCGAACTTTTATCAAATTTAAAATCCAAGCTCGAACTTGAATTTAGATAAATGAGTTTTATTTCAAACTCAAATTTTGTTTTTCAGCAAATCAAGCTTAACTTATTTATAAATAAAACTCTAGCCAAGTTGAATTTTCTATTGATCTTGAAATCCAAGTTTGAGCTCATTTAGATAAACGAACTTTAGCTTGAGCTTGACTTGTTTTCCATTTAAATTGTATATATCTTTATTTTTCTCAAACCTAAATATAATAGATAGGAGTTACGAAACATATATATTAAAAAAATTAATTAATCTTTTATAATTATATATTTACATATAATATATCATAAAAATAAAACTCACTAGTTTGATCATAAGTCTACTTATGAGCTTATTCTCAAAGCAAAACGAGCTAGTTTACGAGTTAGCTTATGAACCTAAGCTGGAGCTCAACTTCAAGTACACTCGCTTAGACAAATGAATTTATTTTAAGTTAGAGGTTTGATTGCTTACTAATAAATTCGAACTGAGCTAAGTTTAAGTCTAGTTAAGCATGAATAGCTTGCACTTATGCATGACTTGACTCGTTTGCATTCTTATTTTCGTCATAAGAACTTTTAATCGTTGCTATAGGGAGACCTTTCATTTCATTGTGTTGAAAGAACTGTTAATTTCTCTAGTTGGGTTTATTGTACATGAACCAAATTGGCCCAAATAGAACGAAGGCCCATTCAACTAATTCAAGAAGATGCTTAACTATATTTCCCCGAGTCCTTGTAAATATAAAAAAAAAAAAAAAAAAACGGCTGCATTCCGTTGGATTGCTCCACACATTGTCGTCTTCTCCTTGCAAAATTTTCTTTAATTTTTCCTTTCTAATATTTTTCATTTTGGAAAATTTCATGGAAGTATTTTTAAAGTTTTTTTTTACCTTTGGATTTTTTTAAAAATCAAATTTTATAGGAAAAACATCGAATTTGATTCCTAAACTTTTTATAAAAATTCATGACCAATTTAATATTGAATTAAATTTTTCATCGTTATTTTATGACTGCACCTAACTTCATTAATTCCTTTTTCTAACACTTAAGAGGCAATCTACAAATAATAGACAGTGCTAAAAAATGTAGTAAAAAATTCATTGATGAACTACATCTTCATATCAACAAATGAAGTAAATGATATTAGGGGTAGTAAAAATTTTTTAAAAAAATTAATTAAATGTTAAATTACTCACTTCAAAATTTAAATATTAAATTAAATTTTTGTCTAAAGTTGAATTATAAAATTTTACGTTTATCCAATCAGAAGGGTGACTTTTTTCGACATATGGAGCCTGGAGGGTGTGAAGTTTAGCCGTGAGAAACTTGACAAAACCAACATTCAGAATCTTCCTCGTTTATCAAATTTGGAATCCACATCTTGTCGATTAAAGGGGAAACTTCACCACCCAGACAATCCTAAACCATCCTTTCTTGGGTTCCAAGATAGGCGGCACAGCCAATTCGTTACTGTGAAAGCAGATGCTACCAACCTTTTATTAAGAAAAGCCAAAGCCAAAGCCTATACTTGGAATCTTAAGGAGTTAATGTCCCCAAGTGAAAGGAATTAGCCTACAAAAATAAAGATAGTGGATTTGGAATTTTGGCTATTGATACGTGAGGACATAGAGTAGCCCTAATTCGCCAAATAATGATTGGTTTCATGATACTCAAACGCGATTTTTTATATCCCCTATGAATATGTTGTACAAATGCAAATCGGTGGTTTTACCTTATAATATATTTTTTTTAAATTTGTCACTAATAATTTTATTGATTAAATTCTTCATACTTTATTGCATATTTTTGGGAAGCTTTTTCAAACGTCAATAATTCAATTCAATTAGTGAATTATGAAATTACCCTTTGGTTCTACGAATAAGTTTTAAAATTTAGCTTCCCCATCAATTTTTTCCTCCTTTCTTGTCATGATTATCCAATGCCACACTATCCGCTTATTATTATTCTCGTGTTGTTGAGAATTCCATTAAATTGTGGAATATACGCACATTGAGGACATCAATATTTGTTGGACGAAACAATACATCTTTTTCTCGGCCAGATTAGCGACGGTGCATCGTCGCTTGTCTTATAAATACTTATGCTACTTGTTTTATATATAAATATATATATATTCTTTTTTTTCTTTTACTCTTTTTTGTTTGGCTGATCAAACCTTTGCTTTGAATGAAAAACATTTTTCCATTAAACATTGTATTAATATATTAAAGGAGCGGTTTGTAATGCTAGTTATTGGATTGGATTGCTTCTATTTCACTCTTTTATATGATACTAAATAACATATAAAAGCAAATGTGGGCTTACGGTGCTCCATGTTTATTTTGATATATCCAAATTGGGTCCATTTTCAATTGGCGGGTATGGACATGTGTCATAGGAAATGCAGGCTTACGGTGTTCTACAATTTTTTTCTCATTTTTCTGCCCGAACGGTGTTTTACATTACCTGCGTTTTTTGAATTTTGGTTTTCTCGTACTCTTTGCAGATAAGTACAGGCTGTAGCACCGTTGTATACCGACTGTTTGAGTTTTTGGGATCCGGTTGATGTTATCACGTGGATATGGCATAAATCTCGTGTCTTACATTATTTTAGAGAAGCGATATAGAAATGATACTGAAAAGTTAAACTTAAAGAGAGATTAGTAGAAAAGAAGAATTATTAGTTTTAAACATTTGAATGTACAAATAGCAAATTAAAGAGTTTATAATGCCGATCTCATAATTGTAAGGTAGCATAAGATGAAGAGGTGAAAAATCCTACATTGACCACTTATGCCACCGGCCTTGAGCTTATACCGCCAGCCTTTACAACCAACACCATCGACTTTGACACATAAGTTGCTGGCCTTGAAGGTAGCTTATTTCTTTATGTCTTTGTCATTCGAAATTTTTAATATTTGTAATTTTAGTAATATTATAGATTTTTTCTTTTTTTTTTAATATCCTTTAATAGTATTTAATAGTATATTTAATAATTTTTTCATGAATAGGTTTTAATAAGAGTTTCTTTTTAAGTTAAGTTAATAGGGTGTTTTTTTTAATCAAATAGGAGTTTCTTTTAATTCAAGTCAATAGGATATTTTCTTTAGTCTTTTTTTTTTTTAATTATCATTTAATGTCATGTAATAGAATATTTTTTTAATCTTTTTTTTTTCTTTTTTGGCAGTTTGCATACTTGCCTATATATATGTAAGCCCTAGGATGAAAGGAGATATTATTGTTGATTGAATGAAATATTATTGAGTGAGTTTTGCTTTTTTCTCTCAAAGTTCGAATTCTTTTATAATAATCTTCAGATTTTGATGCCAACTACTTAGGTATTAGCAGAATCAATAGGTATTGAAGGTCACAAGCCAGATATTTGTGCATGAATCAACGTCTTTGATAGTTTCCTTTTATTCCGCTGCATCAAATAAATTGATGACATAATGACATTTTTTCAGTTTTAAGTTGATTCAAATAAGATAGGCTCTTTAAGTATTTATAGAGTATAACCGTTGATAACATCTATTTGTTTGCTGATGGTTAATAATAGAAATTGGTAATTTGAACATGATGAAACATGAAATAACTACTAAATAGGATAGACAAAAAAAGGACATGAAATTAGATGCCACAAGGAGGAAACTGTGAGCATTTTCATCATCATAGTTTCATGAACAAGAACGAAGATCCATATTCTCTTGTTATTAACCTTGGAAGATGAAATTAGTTACCCTTAGAAGATGGTAAATTAATGAATACAAAATAAGAAATTCCACAAGTTGCATAACATGGATGAAAATCTGCTGAGCTTAATTGATTAATCCAAAGTCACGCGTGAGTATATAAGTTCGTACGAGGGAGGGTTCGTTGCCTGCCTTCAATCGTCAAGGTAACGATGTCTCCTATGTGAAAAACTGAACTAATTACCTATCCCTAATCCTAGGAACTATATTTCAAACATGAGCACTGTTTAGTAGAAATAATAATCACATTACTTGTTTAGAAAAATTATAAAAATAAGTAAAAATTAAGAACCCCAAAGAACATATATATTTTATATTTTTATTTTTTTATATAAAATCTTTGAAATATTGCATTTATGGGAATATGTGGATAGTAATTTGTTTAAATACAACTATGACTTACATATATTGCATGAATTAATACATAAAAAGTATTATGTATTTTAATAAAAGCAACCAAATATATGAAAACATATGTTACAAAAATATATTTAGGGAAAAGTTGTTTACAAGAGCATCTTTGTAAGCAAGTTCTCTAAAGGTCTCCTTATGGTATAATGATATTATATTAAGAAAGTCACCCTCTTAAGAAACTTTTCACTTTTTAAAGTTAAGAAATTTGGTTTATTTGTTAACTTGAGTTGATTAACATAGGATATTACTCCAGTAAATAGTATTACAAAAGGTTTTCCTTAAATCAAATCCGAACCCGAAACTTCAATTAAGTGAAAAAAGGAAAGTGGACTGATGCCGGCTAAATTCGAAGAGAAAAAAAAAATAAGAATACATATTATAGAAAATAATACGTTCTTAAATTAGTGATTAAGCGTAAATAAACCTCTTAAACTTTCAATATGGGAATTTACCATATCTAACTTTTGAAAAAAAAAAATGCACATGTCTAAATCATCACTAAAATCCTAGAATTGTTGCTATTTTTGGTTACTTTCATGACTTTTGTGTTTTAGCAATTGTTTTTTTCTTTTCCTTCTTTTATCTTTTTTCTTTCTTTTAAATAAATTTTATAATTTATAGGAGGTGAAATCTCACTTTAGAAGCATAGAGAAGTTTTATCCAGACATTATCCGTAACTTAGCAGTTATATTTGCAAATATCCCGGAATGGGTTGATTGAGAATATTATATGCGGAAAGGAATCCCAACTGCAGGAGAAAATATATCAACAAAATCGATAATTCAATTAATTGAAAAAGAAACAAAAATATGAATCAAGATGCCATATTCCAAGTACCTTATCGACTACCTCCAAGGTCCCGTCTCCCTCAGCACGATTTAATATATCAAAGCAAACTGTGGGCTTTGCTCGACAATTATTTTGACATCGAAAATGGGCCACGATTCAACGAACAGGTTTCGATATGTCAAAGCAAATACGGGCTTATGATGCTCTGCATTAGTTTGTGCTCTTTGAGTTTTGGTTCGTACTTCTTATTCTTTCTTTTTAGACAAGCAGCTTTGGTTAGCTTTGGAGAACTTAATTATACAACATATTTGGAATTAAGTTTTCCTATCATTATCAATTGACTATTTGAGGTGTTTATTTGATTTTTTTCTTTTTTGTTAAGATGTAGATATATGTTGTCGTCATATGCATATAACGTGCGTCTTATATTTCATGTGACTTCAAAAGACGAATGGTTAATAACATGAATGGTACCTAAACTTTGAAACTGATCGACTTAATATACAAAACTTTGATTAAATGCTTTATTTAAGTGTTTCCTCTTCTCTCAATGTTGGATGTATAAAGTTGTAAACAAATATATAAATTTAGTTTTTCAAATTTTGTCTTTGAGTTTGATAGATTTGTAGGAAATTCAAACATCATCAAACACAAAGATTAGGATTAAAAAAAAAAATAGAAAAGGACATGAAATTACGGTGCCACAAGTAGCAAACATGATCATTTAGACAAATTATGATTTAATGAAATTAATGAATCATAGAAGCGATTCTGCACTTGATCAATGTATGCATTCTTCATCATAATAACTTCATCAGCATGACAAACAAGGGAAATAAATCAACCAAAATTGCAAGGTAAGGCTCGAGACTTAGACGCATGAATATGCATGACAGGGTAAATAGTCTAAATAATAACATAACAAAGTTTCTATATATATATTATATATATATAAAAAAAAAAAAAAAAAAAAAACAGAAACAAAAGCTCTAAATGCTAATTTAGACAGTAAAAAGTAATATTTAGTGAAAACCTATATCTACGCTTTGTCTCTTCTTAGGCTGGATATATTTCTTTTTACATTAATTTATTAGATTATCCAAAACTTTGGATGCCATGGATGTCTCATCACTACACGGGAATTTTAATGTTGATATTACCTTGTCTTACCTTACCAAGAGGATATTTTGCATTTATAGAGCATTAGGCTGTCCACGAGGGTCATCCCTCAAGCTAGTGCTCGGGCTAATTGGGAGGGATGGCTCACTTTTGATGCCTTCACTTGGAGATGAGCATGGGCTTCGAGCCGTGTCATGGTGACGAATTTTTGTTGGCATATTGGAAAATAATGGAGATCGATATCTGGATCAAAGTTGGGACCATTTTTCAGCCAAACTTATGATTCAATTCTTACCAAGATTAGAACCATCAATTCTTACCAGGATTACAACCATATGGAAGTGGATAAGGTCTTGTAGAATAAGTCATGAAATGGATATAAATTTTGAAGATATAAATGAAACCCATTAGTAAGTCGATGCGTAACATCACAGAATCATACAAAAATAATATCAAGGTTTTTTCTTTACTTTTATTTTTTTAAATCTAATTAACAATATTTTTTTATTAAAATGATTTATTGTATAATTGTCATCAATGAAAAATCTAGTTTTGATTAGAGGCAAAGGTGCTGAAGAATATCTCTCTCTCTCTCCCTCCCTCTTGGATTCTTATTTTTACGTCTTTCACATAATTCACTTTAGTGCTATATGAAAAAGTCACTATATCATTCATTTTCAAATCTCTTCTTTTTTGCATATATGCCTAAGAATCTTTTCAATGGTGAAATCTTCAATTATGTGAATTAGTTTCTTTTTATAATCATACCAACTAAGAGGCAACTTTAATAAAATTGCACCTACTTGCAAAGATTTAGGAATGACCACAAGCGTATCACGTATAGGTGATTAGCAAATACTTGCAACTCATGAACTTTTTCCAATATAGAGATGTAGCTTGTCCTTTGGTGTCATACTTTCTTCTAAAGTCCTTCAAATTTCTACTAGAGACTTGATAATCATGTAAACAGCATATAAATTATTTAACAATGTGTCGAGAATACGACCTTTAAATGCAAATTCATCAATTGAAATTACGCCTCCTACATAAAGTTTTTTATGGAAGTTTTTAAAATAAATTTGTAGTTTCAATAGGTCCAAATCATTGCAAATTAGTTTGGATCATCTTCACTAACACATTCTATTTCAATTCCTTTCTTTAAGAAATAGTCCAAACATTTTCACAAAAAATCCGAACCATTCACATAAATTCCATATATTTCATTATATTTTCCCATGTTTAACATATGTATTATCATAGTTAATCATTAAGCTTTCCATACACAAAGTGTACATCATAAATCACATTGTTGACAATCTATTTAAACACTTTTTTACTAGGCAATATCTATGTAGTTTAAGAGGATGTGGAGGGTTATGGACTGTTCCTCTTGTGTGGCCTTGATGATGCATTGATTGAAACGGGTGGGCTGAATCTATTCTTTAATCTCTTTGGAGTGAGGTTTTACCATAGAGATGAGTGACATAATGGTTTTGTAAGGCCTAAGAAAAGCTAAGCATGGATACAAAGTTTTGTCTATTTTATTTATTTATTTGTTTGTTTGTTTGTGTGTCTGTCTTTACTAAGGATGGATACTTCATATAAATAGTCTATTTTATTAGAATTGGAGGTTCTGAATGGGGTACTAACTGAAAGTGGCTATTTGTGATGTTACTGTAATGTTTGGGTTACCCTCTGTAGTAGATTTTTCTATTGCTCTATGCTACTCTCCACTCCTCATGAAGAGAAATTGGTTGGCTCTAATACCAATTTTTTCATGATTTTAGGAGTAATAAATATCCGAACGTCGTTTAGGAAAAGATAAAATTGAGGCGAAAACTTTCGACGAAACAAAAACAACGACACTTTACGAGATTGTACTGAAATTTCAACAAAGGTTCACGTTCCAGCTGTTTATCTAGCATATGCTGACCAAGATCTTTTTCTGTGGTCCAATGGCAACATTTATTTAGCTAGCGTAAGAAGACCATAGATAAGATCAATGACGAAACTACCAGGAAATTCCACGAAGGAAAAACTTTTCTCGCACATGCCAGGAGCTGTACTGATAAGTGCTCCAACATCTCAAGCACTGTTCTTCGGAAACATGCCCGTACATGATTGATACATCAATTGGTGACAAGAAGATACAATAAATTTAGATACACGTAGCCAATAACATTGTAGTCTAATGGTATATTTTCTCGTTTTTTAAATAAATGAAAAATCAAATTTGATTGTCATCTCTTCTGTTATAATAATAATAAAAAATAATAATAATCCAATGCACTTAAAGTTAGTACTAATAAACTATAACATCATTACAATACACATGATTGGTTTGCAAAATATGAGTAATAGTTTTATATGATAACCTAAATATGATTAATAGCTACTGCTAATCTGTACTAGTAGATTATCAAGTACTAAACAGACCATTTTCCTATAGATGCTATGGCGCAATAGAGTTCCATGTCGCTATTGATTCTTTATTTGTATATTTTGGTATTTACTGGTAAAATATCTTATAGATGAAAGCATGCGATGCAAGTATGGGATCTTAATCCCTGGACGAGGGGAGGGACCAAAGCACACAAAGTGAAAGGGACATCCATTTTTTGGCATCAACAGGAACATAGGACTTAAAAGATGCTTTATAATTTTCAACCTTTAGATGTTACTTTGAATCTGTTCAAGTTATGGATTGCCCAAAACTCCATATAAATTAAATCTTTAACAAGGCGGAGGTGGAGGGTTTATCCTTGTTATTGTCCATTGAATGCGATTGAAGACCATCACCATCGAAATTATGCGTCCAATTGAAGTTTCCGCACAGGATTTTTTTTCCTTTTTTTTTTTTTTTCTATATAACCAAATATTTGAGTAAAAATTCATAGCTTAATTTGTCACAAGTTGACTAAAAATTCCAAACACTCACATCAGCCTACTTCAATTTGCATATGCCTTCTTGCAGACAAAATAGAATTTGAATACCAAAAGCTGTACCCTTCAACCTTATAGTTTCGGATTGTAATGGTTCATCTCATTCATGTGGCTAATTGAGTTTTAACTCTTATACAAATTAATTTATTACTGGCATGTTGATTTTATAAATGCAAAATGGTACTAAATACTAAGTTTTTTTTTCTTTTTTGGTTGATCTTTTCAAATATTACACCCATCTTGTAATTATGACATGTTACATACACAACAATTTGAGGGGAGAATCGAATCATCCAATCAAGAACTAACACATAAACATTAAGCTCTATTTGTCAATGATTTTATAGTCTAGCTAGTGACATCACCTTGGTCTCTTAAGTAAAAAAATATTAATTTCATATCACCTTTATCTTTTAAGTGAAAGATATCAGTTTTGAATTCCTCTTTTATTATAATGGTAAATATAGGAAAAAAAAAAAAAGTAAGATCTATTTCATATAAATATAAATCTTATCCTTTAGGGAGTAAAACTTTATGTATAGGGGGAGATAAAAAGACACTATATTGGAAAAATAATTATTGCATACAAATAAAGCAAAAGAAAAGGAAAATCATGAATATTAAAACAGGCAGTGGAGTAGTGTCAAGTGTGTCCCATACTGCAAATATGGCGATGATGTTGAAATCACAGTCATGCATGAGGCTCTAGTGATAGGAATGTGACAGAAGCAAGACCCACGATGGATGGTGGCACGGAGGCAAGCGCCAATAGCGGCGAGATGATAACGAATGTGGAGTAGGGTGGATGACCCGGGAGATAATCACATTATTAATTAGACGTGATGCGCAAGGAGATGCGTAGCTGAGGAGTAAAGCTCGGGCAAAAAAAGGACAAAAATGGTTTCACAAAGTCCAAGTTTTTGGCTTGATTGATTTCAAAAGCATCTTTATATTAAATGAAATTAAACAAAAAATAACGGAAATTTTCAAATTTGGTATCTAAATTTTGCATAAAATTTTATTTAAGTATTTTAAATTTTAAATATTCAATTTAATGCCCAATCAAACTTTTTTTTTTTATTTTTACTAACTCATCAATATGTTTGATCTGTTTTCAAAAGAGAAAAAACAGTCTATTAGTATGAAACAATAATATTACGAGAACTAATACATATTCAATGACGTGTGCATCGTCCACATTAATAAATAGAGTAAATTGGATTAAGGATGTAATAAAAATAATCATAAAAAATTTGGTTGGATATTAAATCTATAACTTTTCATTTTGTTTTCACGTTCTTATTTTTGTGTACTATACTAGAATTTATTAGTATTAGTAAACTTTTGTAGTTCAATCAACGGAACTCTCATCTCCATCATCAAACCATTGAAATGAATTTAGAAGTTGATATGATAAATTAAATATTACAAATGTACGATCACAGTTGGGTATAAATTTGAGCTATTTAACAATATATGGGGCTGATCCCATAAAAAAAATACAAAACGGTAGGATCTTTTATTAGTAATACATTCACGATAACTTTAATTAGACGCAATAATTTAAGTGTTCATATTAGATCCTATGAGATAAATTATCTATAATATAATTATTGTACAGATTAAAGTTTTTATAAAATTGAATTGCACTTTTATTAGTTTAAATCAGCCATGTTGTACCTTCAGTGTAATGGAATGCAATCTCAAGACCAACCCGATTATCATCTTTTTTTTTTTTTCTTTTTCATTTTTCAATGCTTGCGGTATTTTAACACCCGCAGCAACATAATCAAAAGACAATTTAGATACTGTGAGATATAGTTCTATTTTTCCTTTTTTTGAGAAATGACTGATAATCCTCCATGGACAATTCTATCCACCCTTTTAAGAGCATATTTGATTTGAAGTTCTTTTTTAATAGAATCCTGGGTCAATGTCAATCATGAATCATGGAAAACCCCTAATTAAATTCCATAAGCTTTGTGGTTTTTAAGACAAAAAATTGTACTTCAAAAAACCTCAATATAATTCAATGACAAACCTAGTTTTTCACAAGCTATTTAGTAAAATTTCTCTAAGTAAGGTTTATAACATAAAGACCTTATGAATAATCCGGGATGCTCTAGTGCCCTCGAACGTTATCTATTGAGGTCCTGTGAACTGTATTCAGGGTAAACGTGCATGTACTCCAGTCAAGCCAAAATCTATGAAACATGCATGGTGGTTCAAGTTCAATCTACAACTTTGTTCCATACATCTAAGTAATCCAGAAAAATCCGCATCTACATCTACTGCTCAATCGATCACCAGTGGTCGGGCCTTTTGGAGTAACCGGCAGGCGGCAGCCCTCGTGCCATGTTTATTAGAATGTTCAGTTGTCAAGTACAACCAGCGACGTTTCACAATCTTTACGTCAGAAAATCATTAAATAAATAGTAAGGTAAAAAGACACGGTAGAGAGAGAAGATGAAGATCTATCTTGGATACTGCCAATGACAGGACGAAAAAAAAAAAAAAATTAAAAATCTAACCTAGTCGTCCTTGTCTTGTACTAAGTCTTAGAAAAGTATATATTTTGCTACAGTTAAGGATAAAGACCAAGACCCAGTACGAAGAGATATCTTATTTTAATGTCAGTAAAAAAATCAGTAAGATGAAATCTCAGCAGCGGTCTACATGCGTCTGGAATTTGAATTCCTCAACCTAAATCTGTACCAGATGGAAACGAATTTGTCCTTTACTTAGCTACCAACGACGGAAGACAGTTGTATTAATTCGATTTCAATATTCTACTGAGTGTAACCATCTTTTAATGTGCCAGATTACATCATATCGACACGTTTAAGAAAGATTTAGTTTAATATATGTTTTATAATTATTATATTATATAGCAACAGCTTCAATTAGCTTCATCTGTATAAACATACATATTTATAAATAAATATATGAAAATTTGTCTATTCGTTTGGTATGTTGACAGCAATATCAATATCCAAAACTAGTTTGACCCCCCAAAAAAAAAAATTTCCAGTATTATTGAAAATAATAGGTTCTGTCAATCCTAAAATCACTTCAAAACCTAGCTCGCTGAGTGCAGGTTTGAGATAGGATGATGAGTATTTTTAAGAAAATTTTAGTGGATGTGATATGATATTTTCATAACATTATGGGCAGATATGCAAGCTTTAGAATCCTCTAATAAAATTTTCCATCTTTTGTTCTTTTGCATTTATGTTTTAAGATATATGATTAGAAAAGTAATCCATATTATAAAAAAATTTACATTTAAAGCAGTGTTATAGGACTTAAATTAGTCTGTTAATTCAACTTGATTGAACCTTGCCATCTTTTGAAACATCAAGTTCAACTACTGTTTTATTTGTTCATCCTTAATTCTTAGCATGTATAGGTCAAACCTTTGATCAGCCAAACAACATTGTTTTAAATGAATATATCTCTATTTTGTGAACTAATGGTGCATTTGATTTACTAGAATGAAATTGTTATTCCACCTTTATTACTATGAAATATTTATGTTTTTCTTTGGTTTGTAAAATATTATATCAAAAAAATATCTATTCTATCTAATATGGAATAGATAAAGAATTATATTCATTCATTTTATTAGAAGAATGGTTATTCTTCACAAAAACCATATTTTTTTCAAAATTACTCATAACTATAAAATAAAAAAAAATTGTTATTCTTTTTTCAACATCATTCCATTTCAGTGAATCAAACATACTATAATAGTATTAGTACTGTATTCCTATTGAAATGAATTATATTGGAATCCCACTCCCCTTATATTGAAAAACACACATACATATATATCAGACATCCGAATCCTTTTTTAAAAAGTTTAAGAAAAGCAGAGGAATAATTCTAACATCATTTTATTTGTGACTTCCTGTACTGTGAAATCTCTTTCGTTTTCCAACGAGGGTCGAGCAAGTCGACAAGGGCTGCTTGTCTTTGATTTAATTTGTATGCTTCACGATCCCACACCATCGCATTCTCTTTTTCATCTGTTCAATTTCTCACCAAACATTGCGGCGACGATGCAGCGAGATGCACACACAAAAACAATTTACTATTCTTCAAAGGTTGAAATTAGTGTCACTAGTTAGTTATCTGTCCCTGCCCGTTCTGTACAATTTAAATGCACTTTTTATATTTTAAATATTAATAATTATTTTGAAGAAAAAAAGTATATAAAAAAATAATAAATAAATAAAATTATTTGAATTATTAACAAGCATTCCAAGCTTTTTTTTATGTATAAAAGTAAATGTTTTGAAGACACTTATAAAAAGCCTTGAAAGGAGATATTTCTTAATATTAAATACATAGAATATATTCTATTAAAAAGTGCATCTCCAGTCACATTAAAAATTTTCTTCAATTAATCACATATGGGCGTAATGGCCTAACAGGGTATACTTGACCTTTAGGAACCAAAAGGGCCAGGAAAAGACATACATTACACATGACCCCTACATAAAATATTGTCTCAAGGTCTCTTTCTTGTTTGACAAGAATATGTTTAACACATGATTCTTTTTTCCCTTCTCCTAAAGTAAACAGATTTCTACCACCAAATATATATATATATATATATTCTAATGATAAAAAAATTGGCTAAGATATCCAAATTGTATCAGATATTTTATGGGACCTAACTAATGACAATTAATGCTAAGCAGTTTGCCCAAAAACTGGGGCACAGGGCCGAACCCAACCCCAACGGTGAAAATGAAGGGAGGGCTGTCAGTTGTGAAGCATACAGCTCATGAGACAATGCAGAGATGAGCTATCGATAAAAGTTGCTTATGGGACTCCCTCTTTGTTGTGGTGTTGGCTTCTTCCAGCTTTTTTGGTGGAGTGATGATGTCAAAAGGCTTACTCACTTGGACATACCTAATTTTAAATATATTCTTTTTTTCAATTCTTTATGGAAATCAAAACACATCCATTTATCCCTATTTTAGTTTATTCATTAAAAAAAAATGATGATCAGCTATAATTATGTTTTATCTAGTTAATTAATTAGGTCTAAACCCAGTTAGGAGAAATAACCGGACCGAACTAGAACCCTAAGAATATGCATTTTTCTCTTTTAGATTTTTTTTTTTTTCGTTTTCTTTTGATATATATGATACAAACTTCAATTTTGATAATCTGATGTTAGATTGCAAAGTTTATAGTTATGTCAATTAATGAATGGAAAAGAAAATATGTCTTGTCATGATAAAGGATGAAACAAATGCTATTTCTTTTCAATAATTCCATGGTGTCTTACAATGTTTCTTTCCATTTAGGTGAGAATCAAATTCATTTATACCTGGTATGATTATTAATACTTATTATTGGTTATCACAGATCAGTATTATTATAGATCAAATATATACAATTATTGAAAATATAGATACCCTTTGTTTAAACCTACCACATGAAACATAATCATGTTCATTAAACAGCCTAAATGATTTATTACATCTTTTAAGGTAACATGATATTTTTCCAAATTGTTTCAGCACTCATTACAAAAGACATTTTTCTAGTACAACATGTGCAAGTGGCAAAAACAAGAATTAGAGTAGAATATAGATAAGATAAACATAATGACAACTGACAATGGATTTAGAAAGCTATACACACGGCCTGTCCTTATCTTAGTCAGGGAATACAATCTGCAATGGGGAACAGTCTTCATCTTCCAGCTAAAGAGCATTCAATTTCGGGTTTCTTCATTGGACATTTGAGCAACATCATCACTACATGGTCCTCTTTGTTCTCGTTATTTTGGACATACCTTTCCATTTTAGGGACACCATTAGCACGAGTACACTAAATATACTTAAAAATAAATAATTAAATAAAAACCATTAAAAACATTTTACAAATCCCACGGGCAAGGAACGCCTTAAAGCCCTGAAAGAAACTTGTTTATATATTTTTCAATATTGATGACATATTTTGTTGTAAATGTCACAAAGGGTACCTAAATTTTGATACAATCTGCAATTAGATACCTGAATTTTGAAATTGATCAATTTAGGACATGAACCTAAAAATTGATCAATTTGTTACGTAAAATTACTTTTTTTTTTTTGTATGCTAACCAAGATCATAGAGGTATTATTAGTGCGTACGAAAAGTTATTTTAGGTACTAAATTAATCAATTTTAAAGTTTAGGTACTAAATTAATCTATTTCAAAGTTTAGATCTGTAATTACATATTTTTTCAAAATTCAGTTACCATTCGCAATATTAACACATATTTTAAGAAAAAAAAAAGTTCCTACCTTAGAAAATTGAGAGTTTTTTTATTATGCTTCTCAATGAGTAAAAAGGGAAGACTATATTTTACTCATTTTTAACAACACCCTTCATATATGAAAAGGCTTCAGTAATCGACTATGGATAGATCAAATACTTAGCGTATTAATAGCATTAATTTTTTTCTTTTAGATAGAACATTAATATTATGTATTACTCTTTTTATACAAGGCATTACTAAAATTAAATAATATCAATGATCTCACTGTTTGTTTCTTTTGTTAGAAAGAAATCTGACAAATAATGGCAAAAAACAAAAGTAAATACATAAGATTTATGTGAAAAATCCTAATAAAAAAACGATGGGTAAATAAGAGGAATTCACTATATGTTGAAGAAAAAGTACAGAGAATGTATATACAAATGATCCAATTAATCTAAATTCACATTTCAACTAATAACCCTAATGTTATGTTTGGTATGCAGGAATGAACTTAGAATGGAATAGCAATTCCAAGTTCCATTCCCATTCCTACGTTTGGTTGTGTTTTTAAAAGCTGGAATCGACAATTCCGATTTTGAGGGAGAATTTGATTCCGCCCTTAAGAAGGCGGAATCGTGATTCCATTCCTCCCTCATAAATAATTAATATTAAATTATATTTTCATTCTCATACTTATTTATCATTTACATTAATTATTAAGGATATTTTTGATAAATAACATATCAATTCTATTACATTCCAAGATGTATCCAAACAAAGGAATAGATTTATCATTTCACCTCTCATTCCATTCATTCATTCCTCTCATTCCGATCCATTCCATTCCGAACTATTTCTGCATACCAAACATGACATAATAAAACAACACACAAACATATATATATATATATATATATATGTGTGTGTGTGTGTTAAGCCAGCTCAAAAGCTAACTGTGTAAAAATCAACGAATTAGATTAAATGCCGACTCAAGGCTGATAGCTTTTCCTTGAAGGCCAATGACGTATAATATATAGAATGGCAGCTTTAAACCGATCTTACCAAAAGGTTGCTCTCATATATAATTTCTACACTTCTTTAAGGCTAGCAGTGGATACATAAAAGCTGGCAGCCTTGATTTCAAAGCTAACAGCTTATATGGATTCAGGTCACGAATCCAACATCTTTTTAACAGGTATCCAAGCCACTCAAGCCCATTTTTTCTCTTTTATATGTATTAGCCATTTTAAATTAGGTTCATGTTCATCACTCACCAAAATTTTGACCCCACTAGCTCCGTACTATGCCCCGGACAATACGTGGAACCTTTACACATCCTCGCCTTTACTCACATTATAAATTCCCCCCACCATCCCTTCTTTTGAGTACTGCATTATCCCTACATACTAAATATTCACACACTATTAAGAAATTTCCCCATCTCTGTAGAGATCTATTCTCTCTTTTTTCCTCCTTTTTCCTCCTCCTCCTCTTAACACATGAGAGAAGGACTAAACACGACACTAGTAGTTCCAACAAGAAGTATCATTGTTCCGAGGTTTAGTAGTAGCAGTAGCAGTAGTAGTCATGGAGAGTCCAGATCTTTCACCACCCCACATGGACGCATCTCGACCCTCCCTCGGCTTCCCATTAGGCACAGCCCTTCTTTTGATAGTCATTTTCAGCTTGAGTGGGATTTTCTCTTGCTGTTACCATTGGGACAAGCTTAGGTCACTCCGACAATCTTTTGGGGACAACGTGGATCCTGAAGATGATTTGGAGCAATCATCTTCGAAATCCAAGCCTCCTAATCAGGTAACTTTCCTTCTTAGATCTTCATATGTATTTGGCCTATCTCAGAAAGAGATCAGATTTTGATGAAAATTTAAGGAATTAAATTTTAATTCTAATTTTATTATCTTTTTCAGGGATTAAAGCTGAATCAGAGTCAGAGCTTGCCAGTAATAATGCCAGGAGATCAAATTCCAAAGTTTATAGCTCTTCCATGTCCTTGTGAGCCTGTACATGAGGAGAAAGTGGAGATCAAAGTGGGGAACCCGCCTAAAATTCCTAGATTTCCAGTTCCTTTGTATTAAAAAAATTAGATATATATCAAATTCAAATTCAAATTGAATATTTCCAACCTCTTATGTACATAAAATTAGAGTTTGAAATGAAAGGCTATTTAATACCGATTTTTGAGAATTTTTACCAGGCTGTAAAATTTTCCATTCGCTTTAGTAATTTAACTTTTATCAAACTTGTAATTGCAGTATATTAAAAAGAGGAGGAGAAATATTTGGTCACGTCCATCGATCAAGCTCTATTGCTATGTTTTAATGATTTTAATTACAAGATTAGACATGAATTTAATCAATCTAACCTCTAAATTTAATGGCCTACGTTTGGAGTTGTTATCGTGTCAAATCACTCCTGTGAAGTTTTACAAGAGCATCTTTATGGGAGCCCTTGACACAAACACCAAGATTGAATACGTCCAATTGGAGTTCCTTATCAAATGAGGAGAGTTTATTAAACACGTCCTGGTGGAGTTTCTTAATAGAAGTAATTAGGATAAAGTAGAGAGTTTTCAATTAAAAAAAAAACTTAAAATAGTAATATGACATTTTAAATAAGTTTTTATTTAACTTACAAAAAATATGATCTAACTGGTGGAGGTGGAAACATGACACCAGCTTTTTAACAGAAGTTTGGATGTTGTGCCGAGGGATTGAAGGGCGCAACCTATAAGTGCAGGTACATATGCTCTGAATTCTGATTGTATTTGAATTTGATTCCTAGATGATCCGGATATTCTAACTTCTCCAACAATATATATGTATATGCCTATTTTATATTATAAAATACATCAGGCTGTTAGGGATGGAAGGGGAAAAGAAATTATAGTAATTTTGTACCAAACTTTTAGTTAGATTTATAGTAAAGTCTCTTTTAAATTCTATGTTTCATTGTTAATTTTCATTAACAAATATTCCTAAATTTTTTGCAGCAGAAAGTTGAATAGTGCATACCATTTTCTCACCCTACGTTTTTTAATTTCCTTTTTTTTTTTTTTTTTGCTATTATATTTATATAAATCTTGATCAATCGTGTAAAAAATAGCAAATTCTTTTATGACAATTATTTCTATTTTAGGTTACAACAACAAAGGAATTAAGACCTGTTTTGTTTTAAAGAAAAGTATTTGTTAACGAAAATAGTTTTTTAATATATTTTTAAATGTTTGGCTAATTTTATTAAAATATTTTTCCTTTTGTTTACAAAGTATAAAATAAATAAATTACATATATATTAAAGGAGAAATAAATCCACTCAAAAGAAAAATATTTTAAAAATTAATAATAAATATTTTAGATAGTAATGGTTAGTAAATTAACTCATAAATCAATCAAAAAATGACTTATACATTTATATTTTATGATTCATTTTTTAAAAAATAAGTTATAAAAAGTTTATACTTTCTAAAATAAGAGAAAATATTTTCATTAATTATCTTTTTTTTTCAAACAAATACAAAAAAATAAAAATATATTTTTCTAAAAAATATTTTCATTGCAACAAACGGAGTAAGATAAGATAAGATAAGTTTTACCCTTAATCTTAAATTATTATCTATCATAGAATAAGTTGCCGAATTTATTAGTGTGTACGGCTTGAAGGACATGCTCTATCATGGCAAAAGTAAACACCACTTCCCTTACCGAGCAGTTTTCATCAAAAATTGGATAAATAAATATAAATCCGTAGAAGCTACCTAATTTTTAAAGTATTTGGAAAGATGAGCCTTCCTTGATCATAATATTATATTCATGAATAACGTCTAAAATATTATTGAATTCGAATTCATTTGATAAATTGCACGATCAATTCTAAAATTTTTCAATTGCACTGCAATTGGTCCCTCCATAAAAAGCTTAAATGTAAGATGCAATGCATTGGATCAATTTAGATTATAAGATTTTTATTTGTATCATATCTATACCTAGTCTATATTTATAACTTATTTGTATCATATATATATATATAATATTTGGTTTATTTATGAGTAAAAAATATCTGTTTCTTAATAAATATTTATTTTAAAGCAATAAAAATATAATATCAAAATGACCGAAATGATGAAACATACAAACCCTTATTTGTCTTATATATTTGTTAGCCAAAAGTGAAAATGTTTCATATAATTAATTTTGTTAATGTTACATAATAGATACAATATCACATATCAAATCTATAAGTTTAAGCTTTTAGATCAAATGGTTGTAGTGTTAGCCATAACACGGTATCAGAATAGGAGATCATAAGTTTGATTTCCTACGTACTCATTTCTAATCCCATTAAAATTAAGTCGTCCACTTTGTTATAAAAGATGAACAATGGCAAGAACAAAGAGATATGATAAAGCACACACAAGATTTACGTGAAAACCCAATTCGGGAAAAACCATGGCAGAGGTGAGAGAATTCACTATATGTCGATAATAGAATACAAAAGAGGAGAGCAACAAAATACAAATCAAAACTCTCTCATTTTCTCACTCTCATACAAATCCTAACAAAACACATATTTATATGTGTATACAGCTAACCGACAATAAAAGCCAAAATTATGTCTCTTAAATGTATAATGAATGAATAATAAATGTATAATCAAATATTTATTCCTTATACAAATACCAAAATTATGACTCGTAAATGTATAATAACCATATAATCAAATATTCATTCATTATAATTTTGATTATAAAAAAAGCTACTGAAAACGAGTCACAAACTCTAACAATCTCCACCTTGATATGGATTCAAGAGCTTCGACATAAAAATAAAACATTCTTCGCCTCTTCCACAAAACCCATAAAATGGCTCAATCAACACAAAACATTCTCCACTTCTTTTAAGAGAATCTAGTGTTGCGATCCAAGAATGGAATATCAAACTTAATAGTTGCCATTGTAGCTACAACGAAACCAAAACATTGGCTCTGATATCACTTGTTATAAAAAGACGAACAATGGCAAGAACAAAGAGAAATGATAAAGCACACACAAGATTTACGTGGAAAACCCAATTCGGGAAAAACCATGGGCAGAGGCGAGAGAATTCACTATATGTTAATAATGGACTACAAAAGAGAGAGAGCAACAATATAAAACAAAACTCTCATTTTCTTTCTCTCATACAAATCCTAAGAAAACACATATATGTGTATACAGCTAGTCAACAATAAAAGCCAAAATTATATCTATGAATTAATAATAAATGTATAATCAAATACAAATACCAAAATTATGACTCTTAAATGTATAATAATATATAATCAAATATTCATTCATTATACATTTGAATATAACTGAAAACGGGTCACAAACTCCAATACACTTGATGCGACTTAATTAGTTAAATATAAAATCCCACCCATAAGTAAAGAGGATGTTACAATAAATATAATATCTCAATATCATAAGTTTAAGTTTTTAGATCAGATGGTTATGATAGTAACCTTAGCAGTTATAATTTACTCTTAAGTGATAAAAAAAATACATATATTAAATTACTGTTAGCATTTATTTGCAGGGAATGGCCATTTTCATCCCCATAATACGAAAATGCTATGAGTTCAGTTATTTATGTTCGTGTAGCCAGCCACAGGGCTCAAAAATTAATTTGAGTTTTTTATAAAATAAAAAAGATAACTGTTATTTAATTGTACCTTCAACTTTTTCTAATCTACTCTAAATTTTTGGATCTGATTAAAGACACGATCTCTATTGTACTGTGGATCTTTCTATATTGTTTATTGATTTCATGTTTGTTGGACTGAAAGGTAAAAGATATAGATGATAGATTAAATTTGGATATCGCCCACTAATTTAAAAAATCAAACTTAATAAATTACATGATTGATATGACTGAAATTATGTAATTAAGTAGAAGGGTTGATTAAAAGAATATCAATCTGAATTCTAATATCTTGGATATAATTAAGGAACCGTTTACCACAGCTTATGAATTAAATTGATAGGAACAGTAAGAGGAAAATCTCATTCAATCAAAAGTTGTCATTCAATACTAAAAAGGAAATTTGACTTATGTCTACAAAGCTATGAGCAAAAGCATCGGAGGAAAATCTAAATATAAAAGGAAATGAAAGGACAAAATCATGAATAAATTTTTGTCGCATGATGTTTGGATGGCAAGGAAGTGGCCGGTTAGGCGGCCACAAAAACGTTCTGTTGAACTTAAGTCGCATGCAAGCTAATTAGATGTCTACATAATGCCAGTTAAATGGCGCCTTCAAAATTCAGCCGGTTGGTTGGTCCTTGGATACTGTTTGGAATTGGATGGCGCTTTGATTATTTGACTTATTGATCGAACGATCCTACTATGACATTCGGGGTAGACGTCGTCACGATTCGATTCCAGATCCAAACCATCGGTTCTTGGCTTCAAAAATAGTGGAACCGGAACTAGACCCATAGCCGGTCCGGTCCCCATGGCGATTACCATGAAAAAAATTAAAAACCAATTAAATAATTTACTTAATTTAACTAAGAAAAAATGCAAAATAAATTTTTAACTTGAAATAACATTGAGCTTAATAATAATTGTTCATAGCATTAGTTAAAAGAAATTTTATTATTATGTATTTATTTATATACAATCACTTGCACTTTTTTAGTTGTTATATTAGCAATGTGACACTATAAAATATTCAAGATACAAATAATTCCCAACAACAAAAAACAAATCACACATTATTGAGAAATAAAGTCTACTTGATTAGAAGTCTACATAAATTTAACAATATATGATTTCAAATGTATTTATCACTTGTGTTGTTAATAATAACACATTAAATATTGTGAATAGGAAATATTTTTTTATTATTTATAAGAAAGTAGTTTTAAATATTTGTTTTATAATTACAATTTTTTATAATTTTCTTTTCTTTTTCTCTTGCTTTTTTTAATATTTTATGGTGTACAACAGTCGGTTCTGCTGATTCTTGAACTAATAGTTCCAAAATTGCCCAATCATGCGATTTTTAGGGATGAATCCACAAGGACCCACCAGAACCGACGGGTTCTTTACCAGTTCATACCTGCCATTCTCGTGCTGGTTTCCGCTTCAAAAACCACCGATGATGGATCAAGTCGATTTCCGGTTCGAAACCGACCCATGATGATGTCTAATTTGGGAAGTCCAAATTTTACGGTCAGATTCGGTTCTATCCTTGCTTCTTAGTTTAGGCTTGGCACTTTTCATCACCCTTCTTTTTGTTTTGATTTCAAGTTGGTGGAAACGTAGGATTTGAGAAAAAGAAGCATCATGATTGATTAGATAGATTATACTCAAAAGCTCATAACTGTGTCTAGTTAAACGCATAATTAACAAGCATTAGCATGTAGCTATATTTATATTATAAGATAGATATAACTAGTATTAAACTATTAAGAATCTAGAACACTTATTAATCACTTTAATAAAGGATTAACATTGGGATAAGGCTTGATATATTTTCTCATGCAATTGTATGCAACTCAATAGAATTTTTTTATGATGACACTGTTAGATAACTCACTCAGACTCTTGGACTTGTTCAAATAAATTGTCCATTGCTATAAGGAGAAAAAAAAAAAGTCTACAATGTAGGACCAATTATAGACCTTTCTCATTTGATATTGATTGCATACCAAATCTTAGATCAATTTTGTGAATGATGTCTCATCATGGGGTTTAATGATTTATTAAATTATCATAATAGACTCTACCACACATGTTATAACTATGAATTTCCATGGTCAGTTACGTAGCCTAGGATCATCACTATTTCCTTCACATGTTCTAGGTTATAGGATAGCCAACAATAAGTTCAATACTAACTTATGTTAGAGTCATGCATACTAATATCAAAATATGATGTCTCACATATAGTGCGCATAGAAATCTTAGATAAAAGTTCAATTGCACTAATAAATTTAAAGGATATTATCACAAAAGAAACCTAAGCTTTTGCAAAATGTGTAATTAAGTAATTAGATTTTTATTTGATCAATTTACTAACTATTTCTATTTTTTGTGTCCTCGTTTGATAACTTGATTGACTTATTTAACTCAGTTGTCCTTAATGGCGTGGTAAACAAATATCAGGAGGACAGGTGGCAAATTGGATATAAAAAATTACAAACCATGGGTTGACTTGGATAATGAAGGACCATAAAAATAGTAAAAATAGAATTAACAAAAAAGAAAAAAAAATTAATCCAAACCCTCTCTAACCCCAGTGCTTTTTCTTTTCCTACTCTATGACTCTTTAAAAATATATGCACCTTTTTAAAAAAAGGAAAAGGAAAAAGAAATAAAAACCATTCTCCGCTTATGAGTGTATTTTGCTATTGGGCCCGAATACAGCATTTTATAGCAATTGTCTAAGGAGAGGATGCTCGTGTTGTTTAAAAAGTAAAAACTTGGGCTTGCAAGAATTTTTTGAACAAGAGAGAGAGAGAGAAAGATGGTGCCACTCTCCGCAAGTAGATCATTGGCTTTGTCCTGTAAGTGTTTATTATATCAAGCCTCTCCTTGACACACGTTACTAAATCCACAACTTCCTCTTGCAAACCAAAATATGAAGAAGACAACAACTTAGACGATGCTATTCCAACTTTTGATATCAATCGACCTTTTTCTGATATACTCAAACAGCTTAACAATAAAGTCCATGATTCTCTCATCAAAGTCTGTCATGAAGATGGCTTCTCTATTAAATACATAACATGGTCTCTCTCTCTCTCTCTATCTCTCTCTCTCTCGACATTAGAGATGGCTAGGTTAATTGATTTTTTTTTTTTTCTATACGTACTTTGTTTGCAGTCCTTCATTCTCCAAGTCAACCCATGGTTTGCAATTTTTTTTTGTCTAATTTGCTACATGTCCTCTTGATATTCGCTCACTACACCAGTAAGGATAGTAGAGTTAAACAAGTTAATGGAGGTACCAAATGAAGACACGAAAAGTAGAAATAGTTTATAAATTGATCAAATAAAAGTCTATATAGTTAATTGCATATTTTGTAAAAATCCAAGCACCTTTGGTGAGATTAACTCTTCATTTTGGAAAGTTGACAATGGTAAATGTAGTTTTCCATCAATAATGTAGGTTCTATCCCATCATTCATTAGGTTAAGCTCCCAATTTGATTTTCCCAAAATCCAAACATGCATGTTTGATCCCAGATAATACTTAATTGGCTTTAAATTTGATGGCTTTAATTATGTAGTAGATAGTTATCTATACGTAATTAAAAGGAACGAGATAGTGTTTGGGTATTGTATATTCTGCTTTAGTCTTTTGTATAATTGAGTTGAAATTATAGTTAATATAATAGAATAAAAATTGAAATAAATAAAATAAGAAAGTCATGTTTAGGATGATTTTACCCAGCTTTAGTCTTTTGTATAATTGAGTTGAAATTATAGTTAATATAATAGAATAAAAGTTGAAATAAATAAAACAAGAAAGTCATGTTTAGGATGATTTTACAAAGATATGTGTTTGTTATTTCTTATAAATAATATTTATCATTAAAAAAACTATATATTTTAAAAAAATTATATGTGATTTATATACTTGATTATTCATCATTTATTATGTATTGTATTAAGTGTGAAACATTCGCTAGTATTAATTTAATGTGAAAAAATATTGAAAGTTCTTAAAGAACAAAGAGGTTAAATTAATTTTTCTTCTAACTTTGTGACTGTCGTATTTTTGTTGTGTTATCATGATTTCCCATTAATTATTTCTATGTGAAGTGAAAAGGATGCAAACAAAATGCCAATGTATTAGATCATCTTAAGATATATCTACCCACCTCTAGTAAATTTGACTACTGATATAGCCCATAGTTTCATAGAAAAAAATAATGATTAGTGAAACCTCTAATTAGTAGCCAAAATATATAATTATGAGGAAAAAAAGAACTACTCATAAATAATAGGTTAGATTGCAGATATATTCCCTTATATCTGTTTTACGTGCACTTAACCACTTAACTTTAAATCATATGACTAGACTTCTAAATCTTTAAAAAAATGTTGGATGTGTAACCTAAATTCAATCAAAGCTGTTAGTTTTAGATCTTACACTACCGACCTATCTAATGTATACCGTCAGTCCTGAAGTCAGCCCCTAAAATTTTAAATCTATGGATTGGCAAGGCCAGCCCAAAGCCACCAACCTATATTGCCTATGCCGTTGACCTAGCATTGAATTTATTTCGTTAATTTTCAGTTGTCGGCCTTTGTGTCAGCTTACACATACATACATGTGTGTGTGTGTGTGTGTGCTGTTTTTCTAGGGTTATATGAGATTTCAGATCAATTGGATTATTTGTATACACATCTTCTTGTACTCCTTCTTCAACATTAGTGAATTCCTCTCCTGTGTCCATCGATTTTTCTCGTCAAGGGTTTCCACATAAATCTTATGTGTGTTTTATTTTCTTTTTTACCATTGTTTGTCATATCTATTTATAACAAACTAGTATCAGAGCCAAATGTTCGGTTTTGTTTTCTCTACAATGGCATTCGTAAAATAAGATATTTCGTTGTTGGATTGCAAAAAATGATTTTTCGTTTAGCGAGTCAAGATGTGAAGGGTTCTTGCACATATGAATTTGGTGGATGGGTTATTAGGGTTTAGGAAGATGCCTTTGTTATGGTCACCTGAAGAAAAACAACATAAGGATCATAAAGCTCTTTCTCAAATTCATCTTCATTTATCAAATTAAATTTTGCAGGATATGTTGAAGGAGAAGACAACTGCTGCAGTATGGTTAAAAGTGGAGTAGTTTGTATGACAAAAAGTTTAACCAGCAAATTGCTTTTGAAGCAACAACTATATTCACCTCGTTTGATGAAAGGTAGGTCTCTAGAAGATCACTTAACTACCTTTAAAGAAATTGTTTCTTATTTGGGAACTTTAAAGGTTAAGTATGATGAAGAGAATTTAGCTTTGATTTTATTGTACTCTCTGCCTCTCTCTTAATTGACTTTTAGAGACATTATTTTATATAGTCATGATTCTGTAACCATTAATGAAGTCTATGAAGCTTTAGGTTCTTTTGAGAAGATGAAGCATCTTGTAATTAGACTTGAGACTTAGGTAGAGGGTCTCGTTACTCGTAGTAGGAGTCAAGAATGTAATTCTAGTGATAATTTAAGAGAAAGATCAAAAACTACAAATAAGGATAAAATATGCAGGTATTGTAAGAAGAAAGAACACATCAAATTTCAATTTTATAAATTGCAGAACAAGAATAAGAGAGCTACTGAAAATCAAAAGGGGAAACAACCAGAAAAATCAAGTGAAGCTAATGTAGCTGAAGACCATAGTGGTAGAGAACTTCTTGTTGCTTCTAGTGATAATCCTCAGATAAGTGAAGAGTGGATTCTTTATTCTTGTTGTACTTTTCATATGTGTCCCAATCGAGACTGGCTCTCAATATATGAAAAGGTATCTAAAGGTGTTGTTTTGTAAGGTAATAATGCTTCTTGCAAGGTTATAAATATTGGTACCATCAAAATTAAAATGTTTGATGGTGTTGTCAAGACTTTTGGTGATGTGAGACATGTGTCTGACTTAAAAAGAAATTTGATTTCTTTGAGTACTTTTGATACAAAAGGGCACAAATATACCGGTGAAGGTAGAGTTCCGAAGACCAATAAAGAATCACTTATGGTGATAAAGGGATAAAAAAAATTCTAACTTATATGTTTTGTAAGGTTCTATGGTTGCAGATGATGCAGCCATCATTTCTTCCTTTTTGTCAAATGAAGATGCTACTAGACTTTGGCATATGTGTCTAGGGCATATGAGTGAAGTTGGTATGGCTGAATTGAGTAGAAGAGGACTTCTTGATGAGCAAGGCATCAAAAAAAAAATTTTGTGAACATTGCATTTTTTGAAATGAAAGAGAGTCAGATTCACCACAAGCACTCATAATACAAAGGGTACACTTGATTACATCCATTCTGATCTTTGGAGATCATCTAGAGTACCTTCTAGTGGAGGTACTATCTACATGTTGACTATCATTGATGATTTCTATAGAAGAGTTTTGTTATTTTTCCTAAAACAAAAGAATGATGTTTTACCCACATCTAAGAAGTGCAAGACAATGATTAAGAAACAAACAATGAAATAGGTAAAGCATCTTCGACTGATAAGGGTTTAGAATTCTATTCTAATGATTTTAATGTTCTGTGCAAGTCAAAGGAAATTGTGAGGCATCTAACACTTCCTAGTACACCTAAAAAAAACGGGGCAATAGAATAGATGAATAAAACTATTATAGAGAAAGTCAAATGTGTACTTTCTAATGCTTAGTTACCAAAGTCATTCTGGGCTGAAGCAGCTTCCATAGCATGTTTTTTCATTAACAGGTCTCCCAACTACAATTGAGAAGAAGGCTCACACAAGATATATGGTTCAGTACCCCTGCTAATTATTTTGAATTGAAGTTTTTTGCTGTCTTAAATCTCTTAAATGCATATTCCTAGTTTTAAGCTAGTATCAAGAGTACAAGTTTGTGGTGTGAATGAAGAATGTCATTATCAGTAGAATGTCATCTTTTTATAAACGCTATATTACATGATTTGTCTTCTAACACTTTATTTGATAAAAGCACAGAATAAATCAAGTATGTAGGTGGAGTTTGAGATAAAACAAATTCCACCCAAAGCCTACTTCTCAGCCTGTTTCAACACCAACACAGTAGTATTCTATTGCTAAAGATAGACCTAACAGAGAAGTTAGGCCTCTTCAGAGATGCAGAGGTAGATCTTGTTGCTTATGCTATAAATATAGCAGAAGACATTGATTCTAATAAGGAGCCATCTCCTTACTCAGATGCTGTTAATTGTGCTGATTCTGGTAAGTAGATTGCTCTATAGGAGAAGATTGAATCCCTTCAAAAGAATGACACATGGAATTTAGTGAAGCTTCCTAAAGGATAGAAGTTTTTGTTGTAAATGGAATTCAAGAAGAAAGAAGGAACATCAAAAGTTGAAAAACTCATATACAAAGCAAGATTTGTTGCAAAAGGCTACAGTCAAGTACCGAGTATTGGTTTTACTGATGTGTTTTCTCTTGTTGTAAAACACAACTTGATTTGAGCCTCCTTAGTATTGTAGCTACACAAGATCTTGACCTTGAAATAGTTAGATGTGAAGATAGCTTTCTTACATAGAAAGCTTGAGGAAGATATCTACATGCAATAGCCAGAGGGTTTTGTGGCCTCTAGAAAGAAGAACCATGTTTACATGTTAAGGAAGTCCTTTATGGCTTAAAGCAATCATCCAAACAATGGTACGAAGGTTTTGATTTATTTATAACTTCTCATGATTTCAGGATAAGTAATTTTGATGTTGTATCTATTTTAAGAAATGCAATGATGGGTCATTTATCTACTTACTCTTGTATGTTGATGACATGTTGAATAGCCAAGGATAGAGAGAGATTAGAAAGTTTAAAATTCAGTTAAGCAGAGAGTTTAGATGAAATACTTGGAAGTAGCAAAGAAGATACTTGGATGAAAATTTTAAAAGATAGAAACAGGTATGTTACATCTAAGTCAAAAGGGGTATTAAGAAAATCCTTTGCAGGTTTAATATGATGAATGCTAAGCCTATCAATACTCCTTTAGGAGCTCATTTCAGACTTTGATCTGCTTTGTCTCCACAATTAGATGATGAGATTGACTATATGTTAAGGGTTCTATATTCTAGTGCTGTAGGATCTCTTATATGTTAAGTTTGTACACGTCTAGATTTATTATATGTTGTGTTGTCAGTAGATATATGGCAAATCCTTGTAAGGAACACTGAAGAGTAATGCTGGATTTTCAGATACTTAAGAAGTACTACTAATGTTTTTTATAATTTTAGGTTTTTTTGTGATTTTGCTTTTGCTGGAGATTTAGATAAAAAAGATCTCTCACTGGGTATACATTTACTCTTGGTGGTTGCGTTATAAGTTGGAAAGCTACTTTGCAAGCTACAGTTGTTCTATCCACTAGTAAAGCTGAATATATGACAATTATAGAAGTTTTTAAAGAAGCTATTTGGTTGTAGGGATTATTTGGTGAACTTAGTGATGACTTGAAAACTGCTATAGTCCACTGGGATAGTAAAAAATGCAATCTACCTCACTAAAGATAAGCTATTCATGAGAGGACAAAGCACATTGATATCAGGTGTCACTTTGTTCGTGATATTATTTCTCACGGTGATATTGCTATGAGCAAAGTTAGCACTTAAGATAATCTTATTGATATGATGATTAAAGCACTTCCTATGGCCAAGTTTGAGCACTGTCTGGACTTGGTTGGTATTTGTTGCTGATTCATTCCCTTTAGGGGTTTGTGGAAGAGGAGGAGAATGTTTTGTTTTGTTTTTTTTATTGAAGATTGGAGTTTCTATTGTTTTTGCTCCTAAATTTGTGTCAAAATGGAGATTGTTGGATGTGTGACCCAAATTCAATCAAAACTGCTAGCTTTGGATCTTACACCACCAGCTTATCTACTGTATATTGCCGGCCTTGAAGCTAGCTTTTAAAATCTCGAATTTGTGGACTGGTAAGATCGGCCCAAAGCCACTGGCTTGTATTGCCTATGATGCTAACCTCCAACTCAAAGCCGCCGACCAATCTATTTCTTTATTTGTCAGCTGCTAGCCTTTGTGCTTTATGCATACATATATATGTGTGTTTTTTTCTAAGGTTAATAGATTTCAGATCAATTGGATCATTTGTATACACATCTTTTTATACTCCTTCTTTAACATTAGTAAATTCCTCTCATTTATCCATGATTTTTTTCATCGAAGGTTTCCACATAAATCTTATGTGTGCTTTATTTTTCGTTTTTATCCTTATTTATCATATCTGTTTATTAAAAAAAAGGATTAAAAATATGAGGGTTTAAATATATAATTTTAAAACTTAAAAAGTTAACTATCGGTCAGATAAATATAAGAGAGTCTATTCATCATTATTCATCATATTTTTTTATAACATATAAACACCATTGACGAAATTTCCATACTGCCTTTGGGGACATCTACTCATATATGCACCTTCGCTAAGGTTCTAACCATATTTCAATTAGTGGATATAAAGCTATCAGGATCACATGTATTTATTCTTTTTTTATTATTATTGTTTTCTCTTTGAAATACATCTGGCAGCCGATAATTGGCTCTATGAAGAAAATGATAGATGAGGTAATGCTAGTCATTGTCAGAAATTAGGTAACCATATAGTTCCTGCATATTTTCTTCTTTTTTAAATTGCAGACAATCTTTTAAAGTCGATCCCATTAGCCATGTGCGCACAGTGATTGATGGGAGCATCTAAATTCAGATAAATTAGGTCTACGTTTTCTTTGACAAACCGGAAGCCCCAGTATCATATAAATATAGTATTCGTAGAAATAATAGCAAAAGCAGAAAGCAGCTACACTTTATTTGCGGTTAATCATGTGGTCTGCCATGTCACAAGCAACTATGCTAATCTAAGGTCGTGTCTAGATGTTATGGAATCACAGGTAAGAGATAATATATAATATATATATTTCCAAGTTGTTTTTCTGCCCTTGAAAGATTATCAACCTACTAAACTGATAATATATCTTTATGCCTAGTAAGCTTCAAATCCAATAAACCTAGTCCTGCAAGACAAGCTATAGTTAATGACTATTAAAGGGTTATTTGATACAATCATTCCAATTCTTGAGTAAGTAATTAGATTAATATTTAGAGATAACAATATCAAGTACGTAAGAGTAAATATCATCTACATATGGTATGAGTATTTATAGTAGATGTTTTACCATTAACCAAGAAAGTGTATGGGCTCCAACAAGAAAACTAGCAATAGATAATCTACAAAAGTGAATCCAAAAGAGTTTAGTAAGTCTTTTCACAAATTAAGAAACCTCCTAAAGATTGTTATGTCGATTGAAGACAACTGACAAGCTTGGTCTACTTTGCTAAAGAATTGGTATACTTATCAAATAAAATTAAGAGTAGCAAGACCACAAAGCTATGTTGCTCCAAGTTGTTGTTGAGCAAGGTAACTTGGCTCAGTGATCCTTATTTAAAGTCATGTCTTGACTATTGAAATTCAAACGGGTCACACAATTGTCTTTGAACTTACCGGTCTAAAGGTCAACAAATCAACTCTTAGCCTAGAGATGTTGTCATGGCCAAAATTGCCTATCAAAAACAGAAAATTAACATTATATTAAGAGTTTTGTACTCTACCTTCTTATAATTAATTAAATGTTCTTTGGAAATTTAGCCAAAATATGCAGTTGATGCATAAGCTTTTTAATATCACTGATTGTATGTATAATTTAATGAAAGAATTATTTAATATTTCAATATTTATTATATCATGTTTTGGACCACGTCAAATATATCATAGCTATGATGGCCCATATACCTTTAATTCCAATCAAAGCATTTATCAATTATATTGAATGTTTTGAAACCTATCCTAAATCTTAAGAGGATATTTATGTAATGGTCTAAACGTCAATCATTAAACATTAAAATCATTTGAAATGAAGTCAAGCTAAAGCTTAAATGGTGAATTTAAAAAAAAAAAAATTTAAATTTTTACCTCTAATAAAAAAATAACATTTCAAATATTCAAAAATATTTTAAAACATTTAAATAAGATAAATTTAAAGTTTAAAATTGCTTTTTAGATAATCATTTAATAAGAAAAAGCATATAATAACAATACTAATAATATTGGTACGTGTGTGAAAAAAGACACCTTTGAAATTGTGTCACTTGGCCTAATTTTATAAAAAAGTGGCCCTAGACTCATGGAACCCCTTTTAGGATACTCCCCACACAAACCCCTTTATTTTTGTCCTCATTCTTTCATTTGCTCTTTTAAAAGCACTCTCATACATCTCCCTCTAATGATTGCTTAAGTAGTCTCACTAAAACCTAACCCATAATGATGAAATTAAGCTTCAATCCCCTATTTAACAGGAACTAGCTAAATCAACTACCTATCTCCTATTTTATAAAAAATGAAAAAGAATTAACAAGTTTTAAGGAGTGTTTAAAGCTAAAAATTTTGGTTCCCAATGAAAAGGATAAATAATTAGGGTTTTATGTAAGATTAAGCATCTATTTAGGTTTTCAAGGTTTATCATATTGGACATATTGAGATAGGTTGGAATTTAAAGAAAATCACATGCATTTCTTTATGGAGCTAGGTGTGTATTAAATGAAAGGATTCAAGATGATTTCTATAGGTTAGTAAGCATTTGATCTTGGTTAGTTAGATTAAGTTAATGAAAGTTAGATCATGTTTATGTTTGACCTATGTGTGGTAAAGAGTTGGGTTTGTGTTTGACCTAAAATTGTGCTTGAGTAGATAATAATGTTTTTTAATATTGATGCAGTTTCTAGGAATTCAATTTATGATGTTACATCTTCCATTGCAAGTGAATATGCTTGTAAAAGTTGGTTAGCTGTTGAGTTCTTAATGGTTTGGATGGATAAAATTGAATTGTGCCGTGTTCTACTATTGTAATAAAAGGAGCTTTAAATCAATGATTATAATGTGCATCTAATGTTAGAGAATAGGAATTTATAGTTTATAAAGCCTAAAAGGTGCTTATGAAGCTTATGAGTAATAAATTGTAAAATTAACAACTTGATTATGTGATATGAGTAGAACTGATGTTGTAGGCTATATAGCTTTGATGCATAAAGTGTGGTATTAATTGGATAATAATTATATATGAATGTAATTTAATATCTTGAATGAATTTTATATCCATGATGAATAATGGAGTACCTTTCATTGGAAAACTTATGAATAATTATGGTAATATGGGGCAAATGAATGAGGATAGGGTAGATATGATGATTGTGCAATTTATGAATTTTTTTAGTTCTTAAGATGTTAAAAATGCTAAGTCAATGATTTCTTAGAATAAAAAATGATTATACCAATAATAGTAATTAAAGTAAATCTACGCATAATATGGACTATGAATCACTTGTGGTTATAGTCTATTGTGACTTGGAAAATATGAATTTTTATGTGTATAAGGTTGGCACATAATAGAAATTAAGAAATTTTAAGTTCTCTTGGTAATATAATCTTGTTAGAGGACATGTTTTGGGTCATAGAGATGCTTGAGGTAGTTATACAGTGATTGGTTATGTCAGCATGTTATAGCTCTCATACATTGTTAATTATTAATATAAATGAGATTAATGTAATAATTTATGAAAATTTCTATCTTGAAGATATACATATGGACATCACAAAATAAATATTTCCATGTCAAGTTTTTTTTTTTTTTTTTGCCAAATTCCATGTCATTTTGATAGCTTATGATGTGTGTGACTTGATATGATAATATACCATATTTATAGTATAGAATTACTTCCTTGCATGATAGTTTATCTTGTTATACAGTTTGAATTTCAAATTAATAATATGCCTATAATGAAAATGGCAAATAGAATAGTAGGATATGACACGGACATGATTAAATGCTTGAATTGATTGTAATGGTGCATAAACTTCAAGAGTCACATGATAGACAACTTAGATGCTAAGATTTGTGCATAGTCTATTTGTACCAATCTAATTGATGTAAATATGATCCTTGTTACTATTTTTAAAACATAATATATTTTTTAATACTTCTTCCTATTAATAGAGAAATGATTATATTAATGGGTTAATTAACTATGGCATATAAAGTTAGACATCTTATAATTGGGATATGGTTAATATGGATCTAATAAGCAGAACATGATACTAAGAATTATAATTTGATTAATGGACTATGGATATGAATGACTTTAGTTTAAAAAACTTATGTTGGATTTTGGATGATTGTATTTAAATGATACTTAAACTACTCTTGACTTTGCTTTTGTTTAGGCCAATAGGTTTTTATTTTGGATGTTGGTTGTACCTAGTTGCCAATTGAGACCCTTTTAATGGTTAATGTTTTCTAGATAAATTATTTAGAAAATTTTATAATTGATATAGGATATTCAATATGTTTTGTAAATTTGAAAATCAAACAAAACTTTGTAGCATATTTTAGAAAATCTAAGTTATGATTATATATCAAAATACATTAGAAACTCATTTAATTAGTGGTTGTCTTACATATATCACTTGAATGATGCATATGGCTAAACTAGAATGTTTTATTAGCATGGTATGACAATTTAAGACATGTATGCAATATGACTAATAATCCACTTTAATTAAACATTTTATAATTCATATGTCTATACTAAAGAAAGTAGTATCTTTAAAAATTAAAAGATTTAAATAAGATCACAACTTGACTTTGCATTATTTTTTTCCTGTTTGATCCCTATTGTAGTATAGTATTATTATTTATTTAATAAATAATAAAATCTTATAGGTATTAGTACTCAATAGACATACAATTGGTTTCATTATCCTGTTGAGCTTTAAAATATTAAAAATATGAGTGAATCTTACAGAATTTGGAAAAATTCATGACAACTTGGAAACATATCCTAAGAAGTTATTGTTTAGTAAATCCTATGACTCAATCAACTTGATCTTAAATGAGTGAAAAATAAAGATAAAAGAATATTGTTAGAATAAATGAAGTCATTCAATGATCAACCCAATTTAGTGGGATGAAAAATGGACATAAGAACCTATCAAAATGAATAATTTGACTATCTGTCCTCAATCAAACAAAGGTAAAATCGACAAGTGACGCAATTTTTGCATCCCATTAAAATCCGACTACCCAAACACAGTGTGAAACGCATGGCTTTTTCCAAATGTGGCAATTGAGATTGGCATGATTAAAAGCAGCACCAAACACCAACACCAACACCAACAAGACACAGTTACACAATGATCAAGGAAGGACTATGATTCCCAACCCACCAAAAACAGAAAACCCCAACATCCACAATCCATTGCATTACATGTCTTGTAGTTGTATGTCCTAATTTCACTGTTGTTACATAAGCTTTACACTTTATACGTTCGAAAACAACTTCCCCAGGACAAGAAGTCTGTACTTATCCGTGATATGAATGTGAATGATGATGGATGGAATGGAACTGGAAGTGGTGTTGAATATTGTTGTACACACACACACAAAACTTTTTCCCATTCTAACCGCTTCTCATTTGCTCTATGATTTGACAAGTGGGCTCCCTATGTCACTTGGGAAAAGGCTTGATTTCCTTTCAATATGCCCCCACTAAATATTTTGGGATTCTGTATTTGAAAAAGAAAAACATTAATGCGTCATCCTTTCAAATCTTGGAATTTTTCAAAAAAGTATCACTAAAAACATGGGAAAAGTTATTCACTTTTTTTTTGGCCAAAAAAAAAAAAAAAAGTGTTTCGCAATACATATGTTCGTGTGTATTTCATAAGGTTTCTTTCCAACTATGCATTTAATTTAATCTTCCTCCAGTCAGAAGCTTGTGTTCCACCATGTTGATATTATGAATATAAATTTACTTGCTAAAAAGTAAAGAAAAATACATTTATATGTATCATGGCTACTTTAGAAATTTGAAATTGGATAAATATATATATTGAAATATATATATATATATAGGTTATTGCTTTGGTAAACTTTCTTATTTGTCAAATTTTACGTTTTGACGTGTTTGTTCTCATTTTCTGTGTTGATAGAAAAGATAAGCAGCAACCACTAATTTTAGGAGATATCTCTGATCTATCGACTTCTTCTAGACTCTAATGAAAATTTTTTAGTTGTTTTTTTTTTCCAATATATATAATTATACATATATATCGTGAAACTTATAAAAGGAGAAATCCCAAAACTATTTTCACTCCATTAAACTTCCATGCCTAGTATTATTAAAGTGATTACCTCCAATCATAATTATTTTAGAGAATTTGAAGAAGTTATGAAAAATTTTAAGACTGTTGGTGAGCTAAAAACCCCTAAAAATAACAAATTTATTCAATCAAATGAAAATTTTGAGTTTACCGGCCAAACAAAAAAAAAAATGAAAATTTTGAGTTTACATCCAACGTTCTTTCTAAAATTTAATATTTAATATCTATACTATTAAAGCAAAGCACATGTTTTTGTGTCTTTAGTGTAAATATTTTTAGTACTAATGTTTTTAATATAATATTTTTAACATATGGGCATAAAATATTTTTAGTATCCCTGAAATCAAAATTAAATAGATTCTAAATAGATATATTCTTTTCCTTTTTTAGTATATAGGCGTAAAATATTTTTGGTGTCATTAAATCATGAAATCAAATATGGTTTGAATAGAATCAAATAGGGGTTGAGTAGACATAGTCTTTTCTTTATTTAGCCTAAGCATGTATATTTCTATACCAATCTAAAACTCTGATACCACATTTATGCATGGCAGTTACCCAACATGGAGAAGTTACCGATAGAAAATACAATTATAATTATGATTTGTAATTGATTTTCTAATTTCTATGACTAATTAAGGAGGTAAAATATGGACGTAAAATATTTTTTATATCCCTGAAATCATGAAATTAAATAGGGTTTGAATAGAATTAAATAGGGGTTGAATAAATATAATCTTTTCTTTTTTTAACCTAAGGATGTATCTTTATATACTGATCTACAAGGTGTCTAATGTAGGTTAACCTTATCAACACCATTAACCAAAAAAAAAAAAAAAAATCAATACTATTCTATCTTTTACATATCTATTTATAACTTTTCATATAGACCTTCCTTTGTAAATATACTTCTATATTATGTCACACATCAACATATAATTACATGATTTTATTGTTTAACAATGAGGTTTCTATAAATTTTAAATTATCATATTTGCACACGCATTGCGAATGCGTCATTCACTTGTTAAACATAAATGCACGTCTATCTATCCTAAACGTTTGAATTATGATTACATATATACTAACATAAATTCATCATAATCATCTTCATGATTTAAAACATAAAAAAGATATTATCACAAAAAATATGCGAGTTAATTAGATTATTTGGCTAGTAATAATAGATCAATGCGCTCCATTTTTTTGTACAACCCCCTTATTTTAGGTTTTATTGAAAAATCCAATAACTGCTACTTCATGCCTAACTTAACCGAAAAAGCGCATTTCCTTTCATTAGAAAAATAACAAGTCGAGAATTTCTTCTGGAAGTTGAAAGGCATCTTGCCTAAAATGAAGTACGATTATATAAAGTGGAGAGGTCTTATCCCATATTTTGAAGAGGGAATTAATCAGGCTAATGACATGGGTTGATGAGATATGACAAGAACCGATATCAAACGTTGGTGAATGGATAAATGGGTTAATTATAAAAATCTTATATGTACTTTAATCAATTTATAAATATATAAATTGTGTTAAATTTTTTAATAAATAGTTGACTAGAATTATATACAAAAGTGTTAATATTATTTAATAATAACATGTGTCAATATTTTCGTTGTCAAAAAAATTAATTTTACATTTTTTTAATTTTTCTCATTTTTTAAAATAATTTTAATGTTTTATTTATTTGTTTTTTATTTAAATTAATTTTTTAAACCTATAATACACTAAAACATATCCTTCTAATAGTTATTAATTATATTAAAAAGCTTATTTGAAAGTTAGGCCATCTATTTGTAAAAAAAATTAACACTAATTATGTATTTGCAAATTAATTAAAACACTGGTAAGGTTTTTGCATTTAATCCTAAATAAATTAAAGAGTTTGATTTTATCTTCTAAAGAGAGAATTGATTAAGCCCATATATCTTTTTGTATTGTGTTCATTGAATGTGATGAAGAGATATTAATCCTGACAACAAAATTAATTAGACTACAAACATCATTTGAATGAGATATGACTTGATACTTTCTTTTTTGTATGGTGCCCATGTTAAGTGTCATGATTACACAAAGTGAAGAAGTCGTGTTCCATTATTTTGAGATGAAAATTAATTAGACTAGAAACATCAAAATAAGAGACACGTCATGATATTTCTTGTACTGAATTCATATCTCATTCCTTTTTTAAATAAAGAAATCAAGCATGAAACATCAATGAGATGTTGAGAATTCTGAAGTATCACATCTATAATCTCAAACGCTAATAAAAAGAGTCTAGATTAAAGTATAGTATGACATTTTAGTCCGCATCAAAATTATTTCAACTCTAAAAATATTATCATAAAAACAAAATCATTTGAAAATTCAATAACAACTCCTAATCATGTCCGACAAACAACAACCCAATTTTATATAGATAATGGTACAACATGCTCAAGTCAAAAGACCATCAATTGGCTGGGGGAATGAATCATTATTTTTCCCTATATATTTTAAATTGATAGATTTGGCATCTGAATTGTCTAATAGTGAAGCTTGATAAGTTATTTATCAATCCATAGAAATTTATATTTTATCTGATTCATTTTTAGATTAATTCCTATGATTCTATGCTACTATTGTGAAAATGTTATTTTTCAGCTCCAAAGATCATAAAAAGAAAAAATAAAATGACTTGAATCAATATTGGAGCAAAACAATAAGAATCTTTCAAGAGAGATTTCAACCGTGGCCCCCAAAGATCCCAACCGAAGGCAAGAAAATGAGGAAAAAGTCCAAATCGCGCCCTCAATCATGCATGTGATCTATTCCGTGATTAGCACAAAGAGAACCGCACCTTATAATTCAAGAGCATACCTTAATTACTCTTGAGACATGCCCAGGGTTTTGATCGGGATATAAACTGACCCTAAATTGCGCCTCTGATTAAAAAGATACAGTTTATATCACGGCTAATCTTTAAGCCCATAATCTAAGCCGCAAAAAGTGACCCTATCTTTATTGTCACGCATCTGTTGCCCTAAAATGAAGCATGTAGGGATAATGACAAAATTTGTTACAAAGGATCTACTAAGTCAGCGAATAATATCTTCATGATTCTTTGTGTTGGCCATCCATAAACAAATGCATAGAGGCATTGCAAAACATGTTGTACCATATGTAATAAATTCCTAACATAGTATAGAGTAGAAAGATAATTTTTAATAAAAGAAATGATGATTCAAGTTTTCTAAGTAATTCATATTAACCCGGCGTTTTATTTTGCAAGACCTTGTATTTAATTAGTAATATTTATCTTTATTTCGAATTATTTCTCTTGAATATGTGTTTAATGTTCATATCCATGGAGAAATAATCATTTTGACTTAGGCTTTTGTGAATCCAAGACCTGATTTATGTAATCTCAACACATTTTAATTGAACACTAACTAGATAATCGTAATTAGTAGCCTGAACTTTAACTCATGAGTTCATGTGAGTGTATCACGTAAATTCACATCTGATTTCAAGTGAACAAATTGAAAGATCATTCTTTTAAATAGATCTAAGCTGCTGATAAAGTTGCTCATAATCATCTAAAGATAGGGATGGTAAAACTTTTTGTCACTTGATTTTGACTTCATTAAAATGGGCTTTAAATCAAACGATTCTTAAACTTTATTTGGATATAGGTTGTTGATAGTTTATGGAGATATTCCAATGGTCTGCTTTAGATCTAAAGTTTCTGGCCTTGAGAGAGGCTTTAGCTTACCTCAGTGAATCCGATGGTACAAGCATATTTAGCTAACAACTCTCTACGTTTGTTAAGAAATCACATGATAAGAACTTTGTAAAGTAGACCTTAACCTCATTCTTCCATCAACAAAACTTATTTCACAACCTTACCTTGAAAACATGTACACATTATTTTTAACTTAGCTTTAGCTTTTTTTTTATTTTAATAATGTTCTTTTAAATTTTTCCTTTGACTAGATAATAGATAAAAAAGTGAGTATGATAGATGTTAACAATCTCCAAGGAATACAACATAATATTTTTCTATGCTGCTTCTGTTGTGCGTTGTATGTTGGTGATTGTAACCAAAGTTAAACAAAACTTGTTAACAATCTTTATAAATTTTCAAGAACTTCAGCTTTGTGTTTGTCTTTAATGTTTTTAAAAATCCAACCGAACCAACCAAAACTTCTAGGAATGTCAATAAGCTACACCACAAAATTAGTTAACCAAGAAATGCAACCACCAAATAGAGTAATAATTCTCTAACTTATCTTTGAAACCAACTTTCCATATTCGATGAACAAACATAAAATTTATAGACTAAAATTTTGTCTTTAAATTTCAGTTTTCTTGTAATGATATCAAAGCATCGTGGTATAATTGGCTGGAAAATATTATTCTATTATGTGGTATATGCATATAAAAATTTGAATGGGCATTCAAAAAAACTTAGTAATAATAAGCCATATAAAGAAAATTTTAAAATTTTCACGCTCTTACTTATGCATGAAACGTATAATAAACACTGAAAAATGTGAACAGGACTTTTTAAATACTTAATAAGCGTTTTGAAAAGGATTTACATCCATTAAAATTTTATAAATTTATAATTCAATATTTGAGATGGTGTAGATTTACAAAATATTTTGTGTAATTCATCATTACATCATCTTTTTCTTGTAATATCAACAATTCATTACATCTAATGCCACTGTAACAAATTAAATTTAAAAAAATTGGAGAAAACAACTTTAAGAATGCATTTCTCTCTCAAAACATTCATAAACAAATTCCTACTGGTTTTGTGCCATTTAGCATTTAATCTTGATATTTGATTTTTAATGTTGCACGCATTGAGATGATTGAAAGAGCTAATTTAAAAAAAAAAATTGAAGAGAAGTAACTTTAAAAGATTCCAATCAATCTCGCAAAGATATATAAACTAATAAAGCCCTAATTATTTTTATGTCATCTTAGATGTACATTTAGTTATATATTCAGAAAAATGAAGTGAAAAGTCGAAGTTGGAAACGTACGGATGATAAGAGAGCCGTCACATGGGTACCTTCTGAGGCCTTACCAAACCCACATGGGGGTTCCGTCAGGCTATGGTAAGTGTCTTTTTTTACAAACATCGGCTAGTGGACAACTAGTGGTCTTATCCCGACACGCAATACGATGACGATGTAAGCACGCACTTTGTCAGCACCTAAATGATCTTAACCACTGAGTCTCATCAAATGTATGATCTTGCCCTAATTTTGCAATAATCATGTCTTCTATCACCATATGATATAATTTTATTCGAAGGATCTGAATAGGTGATACCCTGGGGATCTTTATGCCTACCATGTTTATTTATATATATAATATATATATTCAGCAAATCGAGAATCCTTCTTCATCGTCACCATGCACATACTAATTGGCCATGGAATTTAAAATTGCTATGCAGTTGGGACATAGTATTGTACTGGCCCTGGGTGTCTGTATTAAATTTCCTTATGCTGAGAAAAAAAAAATTAAATTGCTTTTACTTTTTGAATAATTCCCACCCTCATTATGGGTCAAGATAGCACCAAGCGTAAAAAAAACGGCAGAATTTAGGTGGAATTTTTCTGGGTGTTTTTATCTGTTTTTTAAAACTTCATCGGTGTCGTTAATGAATTCATCTAGTTAATTATTTAACCACTAAAATTAAAATAAATATGGTAATCGGTACATTATCTATTTTAATGGTGCAATAGACTAAATTTATAAGCCATTAGATAGCTTGCAGAATCGATTCCATTAATGATGGGATATACTTTTTTATTTTTAGAGCTTGTTGAGATATCCAATTCGCATTAAGTAATGGGTTATAATAGAAGATACTTTTTCTCGAACAAATTAAACAAGTGCTTGATTCTATTGAAGTAAAATTATTGTTGTATTCATTTTCAAACAAAACCAATACCAAATTAATATTGAATCGATACAAATATGATACTATTGAAAAATTAATGGTTTTACCTATAAACTGACTAAACCGAACCGATACTGAACCAATACCAATAAGTTATCAATACAGATATGATATGATAAAATCCGACAATCAAAATAGGCAAACATTGATTTGAGGAGAAGGAATTATAGGTTTGTTTTGGTGGAGAAGGAAAAGAGTACATTTGGGAAAGTTAACGTAGAAAATGTTCCGCAAGTCATGTTTTCCGACAAGACAACCAAAGTAAGGAAAAATCTTGTTATAATGGACTTGAGACTGACCATCTTGGACCCGAAGCCCATGGTTTGTGAAGCAAATCTTTGAACAATCCGAGATCTCGCACCAATTAGGTTAATCTTTCTTACGCCAATAATTTATTTCAAGTATTACGCATTCACTAGTACATGGCACCACATGTAATAGCACGATTTACGGTTAACGTAATTTTAGGATTTGAAGATGTGTCGCACTGGCACATGTTGTCAAGATAATATTATGATCATAGTCCACTGAGATAATCATTACTAATATGAACACGATGTAAAGATAAAATAAATTATTAATAATAAATAAATAAATAAAATTGTGTTTTATCTGTTTGGCATCTATATCTAATTACTTGGTACTACGTTTATATCAAAAAATACACTTAATCAATCATATATACAAATTATATAGAACAAATACAAATTAAATACAGATGTGAATTAGATTATGCACAAATATGAATATAAATGTAATTAAATTTAATTTAAAAAAAAAAATTCTCTCTAACTTTCAACCTTTCTAAATTCAACAATCAAAACTCGAGGCTTTTTCTGTTTTGTCATTTCATTCTTCTTCTATAAGTTCAATTCCATACGAAACGTGAAGATAAAATAAGAAATGCTCTCAAGGAACAAGGAGAAAAGCAAGACAGATGTATCAAAGTATTCACTAAAACGCTTATTAAGGTAACAATAAGATTTTATTTGACCAAAAAGACCTCTTTATCAAAATAAACATGGACATCAATCGCAAGAAACCAGAAGTGCAACAGATACTCTGGATAGTGCGCACAAGGAGGGTATTGAAAAAGAAACGTCCGCCACTACTGAACAATTTAGAGGGCATAACTATGAATAGAATACATATCCAAGTCATTAACTGCTTAAGGGTTCCACTAACGTGCAATAGCTACAATACAGGGGATGATTTGCAAACAAGACAATTCCTTGGAATTGATTGTACACTTGACTTATTTAAGGTTAAATTAGTTGTATCGTATGCACGGTCAAGGGATCAAAGGCTCTATTTCTTGGAAAGAACCAGTTAATGAGCATACATACAATGACCTTATGGTCCAGCTTAGGGAACTCTTGCAAATGGGAACTTCATAGGAATATATGGGGTAGTTTGAGCACTTAGTAACACGATTATAACTACCTAAACCCTACATTATTAGTTGCTTTTTATGTGACCTAAAACCCAAAATTTAATATCTAATAGGAATGATTCAATAAAAATTTTATAGCAATCTTACACGCCAGATAAACTCTAAGGAACTACCCTTTTGCTCTTCTAAAGCTAACTTGAAAAACTTCATTAAACCCCTAAGCTTCACAAACTCCTTAAACTCACTAACAGCATCAATAATTCTAACCTCCTATTAAGACACATAGCCTTGCCGTTTGATCTTTGAACTCATATAATGAAAAGATAGAGGCAGTTATTTCTTTCTTAACTTGTATAAAGATGGAAAAATGGAACATGAATGTGGCATTTAAAGGGAAGTATGCTTCCCTTATATAGGTTGCAATGTATTTCTTTGGCAAACACCATTTTTTGGAAACTGCCTAGATGTTTTAGGATAAAAAAACATCACAACATCATGCCCCCTTGTCAGATGTCAAAAACAATGGCATGCGCGTGCCTCCACTTTTCAAAATTGAGGACTTTCCCAACAAGTTACCTCACCTCAAGGTCCATAACTTCAAGACTTCAACCTTGCCTGTCCCGTTGTGAGGACACAACCTCGAGACAACATCTGGTTCGAAGATATAGTTTCAATCTCCAAGAAACCTCACAAGGCCCACAGCTAGAGACCTCCGACCACCTTAGGTAACTCCTTACTTGGTAACTCCCTATCTCCAACAAGTAATAAAACCAACTAGGGCCTAGGGAGCAGCTTGAGTTCTACCCTTTCGAGCTAGTCGAACCATGGAGTGAACTCCAAACGTTCAATAACAAACAATATGGTATGAGCATGTAGCTCAAATGGCCAGAGCCCACCAATCCCTTCCTAACAAGTCGATGAAAGACTCTTAAGGGTTCACAACAAAAGAGAGAGAAGGACTTGGTAGAGAAGATTTGGTCGTAAGTCATTAAGCCTAGCCCCCGCGTCATGGGCCAACTAGCTAAGGAAAAGCCCCTTGACTGCTTCGACCCAGAAGCTCCACTTCTCATACCCTTAGCCTAGTAAGGGTCTTGATCCCAACTTACTACTTCTTGCAGACCAGAATCACACATAATCCAGGTCAAGACCTAACATGCAGAAACCTATAGTGACCTACTCCACTCTCTTACCTCCTTAGGGAAATATGAAGTAGTCCAACCCTTTCCTCCAAGGAGGTGATCATATTCACTACCTCCAGCTCAGGTTGGCTATTAAATTTGGGTATATGCCAAGTAGATAGCCAATATTCTATGGGCCCTTTTCTAGTATGAGAATCACCTATATATAAACTCACCACCAAAGGTATGGTAGATCAAACTCTAAGATCCTAGATTTTTCAACACTCTTAGGTGAGAACCCTAGTGTTAATACCAAAACAGGAAACTCTAAAAATTGAGCCAAGTTAAAACCAAACTTTAGAAACTGTAGAATTGATCTAACTAATTACAAGTTTCAGAAACCTTAGACAATATCAAATAAGTTGAATAATCCTAAATGTCTAATAAGATTGATGGGAAAGAAAACCCTATATACCAAACCCTAAGAAAAAAGAGTACTTTTGAAAACAAAATGAAAATCCAATAATCGTTCGACTCAGAATCCCTACGCTAAATAATTCATTTATCTTATCTCTAAATTGAGGCAATATATCCAAAATAATGTCTAATAACAAAATAATATGAAACAATATTCTATAATATAGCAATAATTTATCAAGTCAAAATTTCACTAGTTAAGCTAAAACCATTTTCATACCCGATATTTGGCACGAAAATCGAGATAACATTACTAGATAACCAGTAATGATAAAATTGTAGACCTTTAGATTCTTCAGTAACTTTATAAGTGAACCTTAGAGTCAAAATTAAGACTAATACCCAAAAGTCAAACTGAGTCAACACTTAATACTAGAAGCCTCAAACTCATTTAGAAAATCCCAAAAATCCTAAAAATATTAAATAAATTATAAAAAAATAGAGTAAAATCAAATTATGAACTAAATATATACTATAAGTGTAGAGCTCATAGCCTTTGGGTATGAGCTCCTCAACTTGTTGTTGAATTCCTTGGATTCCTTTGGATTACATATATGTGCTGGTTAGTTTGAAATGCTAGCTCCAGGAATAAAATTGATTTGATGGTTGATTCCTTTAAGTGGCGGCAAACCATTAAGAATATCCTTAAGGAACAAATGAGCATATTCTGTATAAGATCTTGGACAAAACTAAGAGAAGATTGGTTAAGATTGTTAGTATTAAGCAAAATATCCCTATACATAAGTATGAGTTGCCTTACACACATAGTTCTCTTAACTTCACTCTCATTTGCATAAAAACTTACCGTTCTTTCATTATTTTGCTCACATTATGATTTTTCCCTCAATCTTAGTTTATTTTCACTCTTTTCATTTCTTGCTAATCTCTCGATTTTTATGTCACTCACACTCACATTTTCTTCTTCTTGAGCCTTTTCTTTAGATTTCAACTCTTCATATTGCTTTTGACTACACATTTGATCCTCATGGATTGCCTTTGGAGACAAAGGACCAAAGTTCATCATTATTGTAACCATCATGCCTGACTCTCCTATCATATTGCCACGGTCTCCCCAATAGCATATGGCTTGCATACATGGGCACTATATCACACATAACTTCATCATTATATCTGCCTATAGAAAATGATACCATAACCTGCTTATTCATCTTCACCTAACCACTATCATTTAACCATGTTAATTTGTATAGTCTTAGATGTTTGATAGTTGGCAAGTTTGTCTTCTCCACAAGCAAGGTACTAGCTACATTTGTATAGCTTCCACTATCAATAATCACATTACATAAATTATTTGCAACTAAACAAATCGTATCGAATATGTTATCATGCTGGTCACTATGCTCTTCTTCAATACTTTGCAAATTAAGTGTGCACTCTATCACTAAAGTTTCACCCGTAGAACACTCAACATCACTAGCATCCTCCAAAGGTAGCATACTATCTTCACTATCACTATCATCTTCATGTTCACTTGCTAATTCTACTTGCCCATCCTTCATGAGTATAAATTTCCTATTAGGACATTGTGAAGTAATATGACCACATCCTAAACACTTAAAACACTTAATATTTCTAGTTCAATCAGGTGATTCTCAATCTTACCCTTACTGTCCACATATGTTTTAGCCTTTGTAACATCATCTTAGGCTTGTTCGAGGGTTTATCGTCCTTATTCCTCCAATTCAATTTCCGTATAGAATTAGAACTCGAATAAGATTTAGAATCATACCTAGTTGTGCCTTTGGTCTTAAGTTGCCTTTCAATCTTCATTGCCATGTGGACCATATCATTTAACTTAACACAATGGTGTAACTTAACATGGTTAGCAATGTCATTGTTTAAACCACAAAGAAACCTAGCTTGGTAGCTTCTCTATCTTCCTCTATGTTGGCTCGGATCATAGTTATCTCTATCTCTTTATGATAATCCTCAACACACATAAATCCCTATTTTAAGCTTTGCAGATGCTGATATAACTCCCTATAGTAGTAAGTGGGGACAAATCTCCTTCACATGACAACCTTCATCTCATCCCAAGTATCAATAGGTCGTTCATTGTTTATGCGCCTTCTACATATCATTTGATCCCACCATACCATTTCACATATGTTTAACATTATCAATATGCCTCCCTTTTCCAAAATAAATCTGATAGGGATCAACTTCCTATAGGACTAATTACAAGAGCAAGAGCTAGAGAATTCAAAACTTATCTCTGTGAATTCTATAAAATCAACCTCAAGAAGATGAGTATGATTTCTTACATGGTTTCAAAATGTATCATACCAATGGTCATGGATCAATTTGTAAGAAGTTAAAGGAAAACATGAAGAAAATGAAGGAAACAAGCTAACTGCAGCTGCAATTCAGCCCGTGACTTTGCATGGAGGAAATAGAGGAGAAGATGGTGTGAATCACACCCGTGATTCGCTAAAAGAAGAAGACCAAAGGCTACTCAGGCCTCATTTACGCTCGTGATTTAGTTGAAAGAAGGACCAGAGGCCACTAAAGGCAAGATTACGCTCGTGATTTGCCCAAAGACAAAGACTAGAAGCCTCTAAGGACATAGTCACAACCATGATTATCACAATCACACTAGAATCACCCTCATGATTCCCTTGCTCTGTCCTTATACAGATTTCTTTTTTGAAGTTGTTTTATTTACTTTTTTGCCATTAATGAGGGTTCATATAAATACCTTCTCTTTTTGTAATACCCTAGTGAACACATATTGTTAAACTTCTCTTTGTTTTCTTTTGAGAACATTGCTTAAGTTCTTATCAATCTATTTTGATTGTGGTGAATAACCACTCAATCTATCTTGTGCGTTATATCAAGAGTGAGAGAGTATAGCTCGGGTTACTGACGGTGCATAATATCTCATTGTAACGCTATTCATATCATTTATTTTTATTGCATTGCAAGATACTAAACCAACATTGCCATAAGCTGGGTCCTAGCACATATCAAAATAACTTCACACTTAAACTCAACAATTTCCACACTTAAAAGATTGAGAGACAATGTGAATTGTATTACCCTTTTCAGACTTTGTCAATTCTTTGCCTTTTCTACTTCCTAACGCTTTACTTTTTAGAAATTCCTTGAGATATCTCTGTGGAACTCATTACTTTCCTAAAAACATCATAGTCAATGTTAAATGCTAAAATTTTGTTCTTGATGCTCTTATCCTCTCCAAAAAGGTGAGTTTGCTTCAAGCAATTCAAGAATTACGAGTTTCAACAAGAGGCGAGGAGAAGTTCTCTATGGGATTTTGAATGATGAAGAAGATAAGAAAGAAACTGCAAAATTATGATAAGCCAGAATATTAAGCCCACTTAATATGTATGACACGAATGAATAAGCCCATGATACAAACTTGGTCCAACATTGTTAAGGTATGTACTAGAATAGTTCAAATGAATAAAGAACAAAACCAAGTACAACTCTGCCACTGACCCTACTCCTTTCTTGATACTTCTAAAACAAAAGCGCAGCTTGCAAAACCTAGCTAAATGAAATGATCTAGTAGCTCATCTTTACAAGAAATCCAACAAGGTAAAGTATTCTCTGCTCTTCCACTTGCTTTTTTTGAACTTTAATCTCTACAGAACAATATATGTGAATTAAGTTTTGTAGTGAGTATGTGATGAAAACGGACGTTAATGAAAGTGTTTGTCTGTCTTTCAAAGGTTAAAGAAATGGGTATTCATTGGTCTTCGAGTGCCAACAAGTCTTATGGCTCAAGATAGAGTTCAAGATCTCAGGGATACTCCCTTCTTCTCCCTCTTCGTGCTTTATATTCATAGCCAATCTAGTTTGTTGTTGCTATTAACTGAAGTGATGCATTACAATATGCTGCTATGAACCCTATAGATGTAATCTGCTACTTTGACTTCACACTCTTTACTCCTAGTAATACTGTTTAGCTAATTTCACACACACTGATTATATCAGATTTGCTGGCCCTTAAAAATTGACCTTATCCCTAAGGTTAAATTCAGCTAAATAACCTATAAGACACTTAGGACTTTAATGCCTTGTTTCCAAACACATGTCTGACCCTACTTGTCCTTGAAAACATTATTGCATTTTGTTGGTGGTAAATCTAATGGTCTGTTTATCCATGTTTTTGTCTCTTATATGGTGAAATGAGTAGTGTTGGCTATCCATTATTTGTTAAATGCAACATTAATGGTTTTGAGAAACAATAACTTATGGAAAGGTGTCATCCACCCACATCTGATATGCGTTAGTGGTAACACATGCAATGCTCTCAACAATAACTTTTGAATTCAAAAACACTTGTTTCCCTTTAATTACTTGTAAGCAACCCAACCAAAAATTTCTGAATCTTGGAAATGTTTGATTAAATATCCATGTATCATCTCAATCCTTGTATTGTGAGCGATGTGATGATAAGAGGACATGCTTAGAAGCATAATTGTTGGTAGTAATCCTATTTTGATGAAAAGAGTCCTCTTGAGCTTTATCAAAATCAGAGACACTTACCTGATTTCGAAAAATGAGTAATTTATTTTGAAAAAATTCCTTCCTATTAGCTAAATCTTTGGTCACCACCCATATAATTCCTACAAGATGGTATTGAATGACCCTAGTGTTTTAATACAAACTTATCTCTTTCCACTGGTGCATACATTGCAAAGTCCATCACAGCTTTATATGGTAATATGGAGTCAATCTTATTTGCTAGGCACTTAAATACTTATTCCTTAATCAAAACAATGTCTAGTCTTTTATCTTCTATATATTTTTATGATACACCTTTAGATACTTGAAAATTGATTTTACTTGTTCAATGTTACCTATTTCCTTTGAAACATAATTGTTTGGAATACATTCATGAAAATCTCCACATCTATTCTTAAGTGCCATTGAGAAAGAATCTCACATAGACAAGACATTATTTCTTAACATCCACTTAAACCATCTAAGTGCATTTCCTTCCATTGCCAATGACACTAGGTGCATCTTATCATTGATTGGCACATTATGAAAACCAAAACATTGATTAGCATGAAGGATCCATCCAGTTGGACTTTGGCTCGAAAATTTTGGTAATTTTAATTTGCTGCATGTCATGTATAAAAGTGACTTACTCCAAACACCATGAGAAAATGATGAAGTTTGAATACTATCGTGCATTCCATCTTTATTCTAATTCTCATGCTTCTCCTTCTCTGTTTGCTTTTGAGCATACTTCACCACAAATTAAAGATTTTCATCTATACTATTGAGTCTATATTCCATTGTTTTCAATTCTATATGCATTGCATTACTATTTTCATATAGCTCCTCAATTTTTTGGAATACAACATAACTTCTTCATTTAATCTCGTAACATCCTTTGTTACATCTGCCATTTTAGGTACTCATCAAGAACATCAACAAGAAACTTCAAGAAATCAAGAATCCCTAGAAAAATCAAGACGAGAGCACCAATTAATAGCCTTATTATGATGAGCCAGAATATTAAGCCCACTCAATATGTATGCAATGAATGAAAAAGCCCACAACACAAACTCGATCCAACACTATTAAGGTATGTACTATAATAGTTATATGAATAAGGAAGAAAAACAAGTACAGCTTTGTCACAAACCTTACTCCTTTATTGATACTTTTGAAACAGAACTCAACTTGCAAACCCTAATTAGATGAAATGATTTGGTAGCTCATCTCCATGAGAAATCTAACACGGCAAAGTATTCTCAGTGAAAAAATCATTTTTTTATTATTTATTTAATCTCATAACATCGTCTTCTTTTTATTATTATCATTATTCATTCAATCAAAAAATGAGGGGAGGATAGAGAGAGGAGAGAGATAAGACAAAGTAAAAAAAACATAAAAAAATATTTTAAAAATTACTGACATGGACGAGAAAATCATTTTTTAATTATTCATGCCTGCCACGTTAGCAAGCAGATGGAAAAATAGATGTTTTCATCCAAATTTACTTTTAGTGAAATTTTGAAAAAGTTTATGTACTTTCTCTATAAGAAATCTTCTTTAGGTACAATTCTATTACAATCAAAAAAGTTCAGGTAACATGAATAAAACTTACATTATTATAATAAATCTCAATATCTTTTTACTAAAATAATAAGAACCTTTCATCTCTAATAATTTTTTACATTTATTTTGCTCATGTCTCTTCGTTTATTTATTTATTTATTTTTTTTTTTTTTGAGATGTGTAGTAATAACCTTATAAATCATTGATCCCTTATTCTACCTTTCTTTAAAGTGGTAATATTGGATTTACTTAAATTTATCATTAATTGAATTATCATCAAATTGAATCAACATTTAATTCTACCTATAATTGTCATTTCGTAAATTACTATCTATTTTAGAACACTATTGTAGACCCTTCATACTACTTGGGTAAATGAACAGTAAAAGGTTCACTTTCATAATTAGAGTAAATTGCCATAATTTACACCTTCTTTAAAACTAAATCAACAACAATAGATACACAAGTAGAAGAAAATAGCTCCAAAAAAAAAAAGATAAACTTTTACTAGTGAAAAGATTAATATGACAAAATTAAAAAATATGAGCATTTTATAAATTAAATGCCGTATATAATGTAATATTTAAAAAGTATGAAAGTTAGGAAACACGAATGAATATCATTGACTAAGATGTTTCTTCCAAGAAACAAAACGGATGAGAAAATGTAAGTGCTTATTGGATTAGAGGCTCACATCCATGATCAAAGTCACTTACGTTCTTTCAACCACGATGCTTTGTTCCGTTCCAATTTTCTTATCCACATATACTCATAAATGCGAGAAAACAATGTAGTTGCACTCTTTTTTATGCTTCACGCAAACAGTGATTTCTTGGACCGTGCTTATCTTATCCCACTTTCGACAGGTCACTATTATTTTCTTAATTAATAATTCATGTCTTGAAGCGAAATATTTATAGTCAATCCAATGTATGCAGCAATCTTGATATACAATAATTCATGCTATTGCATGCAGCAATCTTGGCACCCACTATATCAAAACTACCACACTAGGCATAAACTTGATGGAACATCTGCCCATATTTAATGAGTCAATCAATGGTCTGAAAAATATCTTTTGAATTAAATCTCGAGCAAACTCCGTGTGATTTCAATCTTTCCATTTCGATATCTTACATTTGTCTTGTGCAAGATGCATGATAATTAGTTTTATTTTTTTACCAAATTATCAGGACCACATAGGCATAACAAAATTTGCTATAGCCACAAATTTTCTAGTCACTTATGTCCAACCAAATCGACTTGGAGTCTACACTTTATCTAAGAAAAAAAATAAATTTTATTTTTACTTATCACTACTCGTATGTCTCAAGCCAAGCCTTAAGACTTACCTGTATACAATTGTGGAATTCTACCTAAAAATTGCACAATGATCTAATGCAGTTTTCCCAGCATGTTATGGCGGGTTCGGTCTCGTTTCCAATGACTCAAGTTCCCTATATCTATCTTTTAAGACCTAGTTTATTAGTCAACTAAAAGGACTTCGAATGAACGTAAGTAATAAAAACATGTTCATGCTACCTCTAAGTGGTCATGTGCTAGAGGACTACTATGAGATAGTGTAGCATTCATGAACCTCACGAGCGACCCACTACAACTAAACTTAATATCATGCATTAATCTCATAAAATTTTTTAGGTTTACGAATTGTCAAGTATGGTAAATGATATCTTTTATTAATTAAACTCATCAGGTACATAGCAAGTGTCTTGGTAATGAATCGGTGTCTATGCAAAGACAAGTATATCTAAGGTAGCTTGGTTAGATTAAAGTAACTTAGAAACAAGGACATAATAAAGATGTCAAAGTTACTCAGAGTGTGAAGTAAAATATAAAACTAGTGGTGCATCATTAGTAAGATTAATCAAAGACGATGAAAGGAAGAGAATAAAGTCCCACAAGTATTGTAAGTCACATTCGATCTTGGTAATTTGATCATTTACAAAACATTGAGTGGTTTTAGAAACATGTAGTAATAAAGATGGATTATACTCATTTTTCATTAAGCAAATCATGTTAATTTGTTATGGATTTTATTGAAATCATGATGAATTGGTATTTAAGTGTGCTTAAATGTGATATTTCAAGACTTAAAATCAAATGCAAGCAAATTGGAGAAGTTTTGTTGCAACCAGAGCCATACATGCAGATCAGGTTTGCGGGCCAATCCGCATAAAGTGCAAAAAAAAGCGGATTGGGCTAAAAATTTTAGCTCTTTTAAGCCCGCATAACCCTGGGTTGAAGTGGGCCAACCTGCTGCAGGTCGAGTTAGCCCTCAAACCTGCATTTAAAAAAACATAAAAAAAAAAAAGAAATATAAATCTTATAAAAAAACATAATACATTACCCTCTTTATTTCCCCTTTACTTCACTTTTCTATTATTTAGTTGTTGAATGTTGATTATGTAATTTTTATGGGAGTGATGTTTAAAACTTTTAACTTTTATGTTTATTATATCCTTGGTCCTTCTATCAATATTTTTTTCTTTTATATCTATTAGATATTTAGATGCTTCTATTTAAAATAAATAACACAATATCAATTAATAATTTTCATAATTTATTTTTCGTTGCCATGCTAAAGAAAAAATTGGAATGAATTCTAATTTATATTGGTTAAAATAAATCATTTTATGTTGAAATAAAAATTTTCAAAATAGAAGTCTATAATTTTTCCATACACGACAATCATCTAGGATTAATATATAGGTAATTGGTGAGATAAAAGAAATATATTCTATATTAAAATTATTAAAAATTTCAATTTCAATTTCAATTCAATTCTTATAACTTTTTTAATAAAAAATATATATTAACGAGTTTGCGGGCTAGCCCGCATAACCCACCAACCCGCGCGGGACAGGTTGGGTTAAAGATATGCGGGCTAAAGCGGGCTAGCCAACATAACCCGTAGGTTGACGCAAGGCGGGGCGGGTTGGCTAGCATAATTCGTTTGCACAGCTTTAGTTGTAACCAAGTAGAAGAAAAATCAAAGCTAGCCAAAACAACATCAACACAGCCGGCTTACATCATTAGACACATTCAACACTAGCAAATCGTCAAGATTCACCGCCGGCCTTCCATACAAAACAAGCCAGCCTACATACAGAATATCCAATGCAAAACAACAGAAAAAGCCGCCAGCCTTGAAATCAAAATTCATTAGCCTTTCAGAGAAATGCCTGCATGCCGGCAAATTTGTAGTCTACATCGCCAGCGTATAATCGGCTTTGAACGTCCACAATAGCTAAAACATTGATGCCTGCATCAACACCGCTGGAGTTCATCAGACAACTTCACCAGTGTTCAACTCTTACACATACGCCGGCACATGAAGAATCAATGCCACTACCGTTGGACAGTGTAAGCCATGCACAGTACCGAAATCTTTAAGGCTGCTCAATTCTATTTCAACGCTACTAATGTTTGTTTATTAAACATCGAATGCTAGCAAGGTACGCCGTCGGTGTACATTTGGAAACTACCGATGTACGTTGTGACAAACCAAATTCCAAGTTTTCTTCTATAAATGTCTGACGTTGTTGTTTCAACAAAGATCATCCTTCTTCATTTTCATTCTATCAAGCTGTAATAGGAAAATAGTTCCAAACCTTAGAGAGAAGATTGTATGATGATGAGTGGCTAAGTTCTTCTTTTCTAGCCAAAGGATTATCACACGTTCGGTTCTACAAGGATTGTGAGATCTAATTGAATTGTTTTGCTCTGTTCTTTTTATTTTGGATATTTATATATCTTCTGCTTGTTTTGCCATTGTTATCTTATTTGATTGATGCAAATTAGAGCTTGTTTGTTCAATTAGCAAGATAATATTCTGCTAATTAGAATATCAAATCCGTAATTGTTTGATTTTTCTAATGTTTGTGGTATAATAACATAATCGATTATGAGATAGATGATTGATTTGTGTTATGAGGATATATAATCTGGTTTAAAAAGATCATGCTTTTGATTTGTTAGCCTGAATTGGTGATCTCTCTTGTCATTCATGCTAATGAAAGACTAAACCTTAAGAGCATATTTATAGTTGATAAGGGAAATAATCAAAGTGCTTGTTTTGATTATCGATAAAGTATGAAGAGATAGGTTATTATAAACATCAGCATGGGGTGGTTCCAAACCGCGAACCGCCCCAAACCATCCCCAGCGGTTCCGTATCCGGGAACCGCCCAGTCGGGAACGGTTATGAACCGCCAAAGGACCCGCGGAACCGGCAGTTCAACCGATTCCGACCCGTCACATATACAAATTTTAAAAAAAAACCACAAACACGATGAAGCAACTAGGCGCTTGTAATTCTTTGGAAGAGCCCGATTCTCTTTCTCTTCGAGCTTTCATTCCTCAATCCACTTATTCGTTCCTTCATATACCTCCCCACCAATAAATAGATACAAATGGAATGCAGGTTTCAATAGTCATTTTGGTAAGGCAAGTATTGGCATTGTTGCACTAGATAATCAAGGTAAACTGATCCAACTTTTGCTAGTGATACGAATGAAAATATGTAGTTACCAGAAGGACTCAGTTTCAAGGACATCATAGAAAACGCCTTTATTATGGACGAGTTTCTATAAGAACAAATTATGGGGCTAAACAAAATATATTTACATCCCATTAGTAATGGCACGGACACTAGTTACTTTGTTCACGTGGGGTGGGGTGGGGGCGTGGGGGCCGAGCTTCTCTAAAAAAAAAAACATGGTTCGGGATTTGCATGGAACCGGAACCGAAACTGCTAGAACCAGTAGGTCTGTGAACCGCCCCGGTTCTGGTGGTTCCAGTTCTGGTTCTACGAAATGTGGAACAGACCCAAACCGTGCCGATGTCTAGGTTGTTTGAGCTTGTTAACAGTCATAACTAGTTTGTCCAAGATAAAGAACAAAAATGCTTGTATCTATGATCAATCCTATGAATTGGACTATGATAATACCTTTGGTCAGGAACTCTTTGATATTGATTTACCCTTTCAAGTTTGTTTGCTTGCTTTAGATACAATTAGTTTTCTTAGATTCACAACAACCACTCCGTGGTTCCCCTACCCCCCCTCCCCCTCTCCTATTTTCTTCTTTTCTTATTCTATATTCAAATAAAAATAAATTTTACCAATCTCTATGGATATGACCCTGCTCACTGTATATACAAATTTTTAAGGTAGGATTATATATTTGTTAGATTCGATAACCACCATGTAGATTAGTTAGGATAACCATGCCTTTAGATAATCCAAGATATATAATAAAAGATGTAAGATTTTCAAACATTCGAGGGCTCTCATCTTAACCTTTTAGCATTTTTTTATTCAACAAGCCCTAAAAAGCCTATTTGGGTTGAGAAAAGAGTCAGTAGGTGGTTTTTTAACACGTGAGCATGTGAATGGTGGTTACTTTGAAAACCACTCACCATATTGTCTATGTATTGGCATATAGCTGGAAGTTACACATCATGTGTACATATACGTAGCCACGTGGCATGTATCACCTACTCAATAATTTTCATTTAAGCATTTATCTATGTCTGGTCTAAACAAAACCCAACCTGCTTGGTCTAAGTCCTTAAAATGTGGACCTGGAATTGCCTTGCCTTGGTAGTGGGGTAGGTCAAATGGATCTGACCCTTCAAAAAAAAATCTAATATTCCCTTTTGACTTACATTAATCCAGTGGTCCTGTTTTCTTTTTTTATTTTTTAAGGTTGGACTCACTAGTTCTTATAGGTCCATAGGATGGATCTAGATAGGATCCACCAATCCGACGGGTCCAAACCACCCTGCCAAGGCTAATCCCACTCTAAACCCACCGTAAGCGGTTTGGATCGAGCCCCGATTTGGACCCGACCTAAAGATATGCCTATATGGCTCTCTCCAAGTCATTTTATCTATTCACTAGTCTAGATAATCAATCATGGCTACCCAAGGGTTTTGCTTAATTTAATATAATTTCATTTGACCCCTCAATGGCTTACTTCTGCAAATATATGTATTATACACACATATATATTTATATAATGAAGTCAACGGAATTTCGGATGCTTGTTAAGTACCTTAAGCACTCGTGTCGCCACCTTGCGTATGCGGTATCACATCCTAGTTGCCCACATTGATTATGATTACACGTATGATGGAGTCAATTGGATATGGCGTGCCTACGTTCCCATTTTTCACGTGCACTGTGTTGCACCATTTGAATGCTTGTGTCGCCTCAAAATTGTCATAAAACATTATGCTGCATACTTACAAAACATTGAATAAATATTTTCCAAAGAACCAATTAAAATTGGAAAACTTCCACGGTTCTGTATTAATGAGATAACTCATCATTCAAAACATTGAATAAATTCTTTTCAAGAACCAACTAAAATTGGGAGACTTCCACGGTTCTATATTAATGAGATAACCCATCATTCGTCTATTAAATAATTATAAAAGTTAATATATTCACTATTTTAAGTTTTACAGTTAGTTATCAATCTATATATTAAATAACTCGCATAACCGATTTCCTTAAAAAAAATAGAGGAAGAAAGTGAAAAAAACGATAAAATTATCCTCGCATTGTTGTCAATTTTACCATAGAATTTTCATCAAATTCACATCCGTGAACTCACTTAGTTTCAATGATTTTGATTGATTTATTGGTTTTCAATGTGGACATAAATCGATATAAATATTTGTCAAGCATATACTTATTTTAAACGAAACTGAATTTCTTAACAAGATCAATAGGATTGTGGTTGCCACCGTCCGATCAAGGTTAAAGTAGAATTGTTTTTTGCCCCTCCTTTTCATCTAATAGTAACTTACACTTATAGCAAATTTAGTTTATTGTTAACGTAAGCAAAATCATACTTCACGTATGCATAGCTAAGACCTTTGACAAATGTGAATTTAAATCTTTAATATAATATCGTTGTATTTTGTAACTCCTTTGAAAATTCCATATAATTATACACCTTTAGTTCATGCAAATTTACTAGTGAAATCTCAGTCATATTGAATTCTTCCAAGAAAAATCTATAAACGATGCTATTTATTATTATGAAAGATCATCCATAGCAAATATCCTAATCTAATTACAAAAACATATAGCAACTTTGCTTTTTATGTGGATTACAATTAATTCAACCCATTACATACCCATACGTTTGTGAGCTTTAATGATAGTAATGGCAAGCAATAATTTAAATAACAACAATGGAGATCGGTAATGTTGATGAGGATATCTGTCGAAATAAGGAGAAACATGCCAATAGCAACAAATCAATTCACTAATGGAATTAAGCATAAGAGCGTTTGTATTCAAATCGGAATTGACAGTCTCGAGAGTTTACTTTCACTGCTTTTCTATGCCTAAAAAAAAATTGATTCTTTAGAGACAAATTTTGTGATGAAAAATATAGATAAAAACAGCAACGATAATTTTTGTAACTGAGATTTACATTTAGAAATAGAAATTTTATCTCTAAAATTAACTAGGGCTTAATTTTTTGGAGACCATCTCTTCTATGTTTACTTGGTCATTCTTCCAAAACTGCCCTTTAAGCTTTAACTTTAAGGCAAAAACACTAGAATTACCTACTTGGTCAATAACACACTACAGAAATTTTGGCTTTAAAGACAAAAAATTATGTCTCTAAGAGTAAAAAATATGTCTTTAAAAACTTTTAGCGACAGATTTTCCGTTGCAAATTTCTGTCTCAAAAATCATCACTATTAATTCTTTTAAAGAGATATTTATTTTCTGTTGCAAATTTGCTATGGAATTTCTATCGCTAGTCTTTCTCTATTTTATAATTAGTTATTTTTAAATATCCAATTAGTGAAAAATAAATAAAATTATTCTGTCGCAAATCTATCTCTGATTCTAAAATAAATTATTAAAAAAATCACATTTGCCTCCTATTTATTCTTCCCAGAGATCACACATCATTGAATGCTACATATTAAGCACACTTAACATTGAAGTTTTCACAAACACTATACTGATGAACCAATTCATATCATCCTAAGTAAAGTTCAACTATTGTTTATTTAAGAGATATCACAATCTATAATATTATAACTACAAAACATTTTACATATCTTTTTAATTAATTTTTATTTTATAGTTTCACGTTGCCTATTTATTAAGGATTTTTCATTAATATTTTATTAAAAATAGATATATATTAATATATACTATGTTTACATTTCATAATAATTATTTAAATTATATATTTATTATAAATATTAATATTTTTAGTAGTATATTATAATCTTTTTGCCAAATATGATATTACTTTTAAAAAATATTATATAGTAGGTATATATAATAATGTTATACATATAAATTTTTAAATATATTTAATGATATATATAATAATCGTACTTTTTACATTACTTATTTAATATTTTTTTATTAACTTAATAAGTTATATATTTTTAAGTAATATGTTTTTTATATCATTTTTATTACACTTAATAAATTATAATATAGTATAAAAAATATAAAAATCTATTTTTCATTAATATATTAATAAAATAATATATAATATCAATTTTTAAATATATTTAACTAATTATTTTATATTATATATTTTATTATTTAAATATACTATATTTTTACATAATATATTATTTTTACCCCTAATATGTTATTATATTTTACATAAAATATAGTATGTAAATATAAATTATGTAAGATATATATAAAAATTATTTTTATATTCAATAACATATGAATAATTATATTAAATAAATTATAAATAATATGAATATATATTTTTTATTGATATATTATTGAAATATAATATATTATTTTATATTCATATATGTTTATGTATACTAAGTTTACATTCTATAGTGGTTATTTTATTTTACATATTTGATTATTGAAATATACTTCATGTTTAGGTAGTATTTATGATATTACTTATATATAACATATTATATTATTGTTATACATTATTTTATCAAGTTGTATAATTAATTTTTTTATATATAAGTTATTATGTAAAAGAATATATAATAAGATGCAAATAATAACTTATGAAATGTATAAATGTTTAAAACAAACATATTTTAAGTAGTATTTTTATTTATAATTTATAATATATAAATATTTAATATAATAATAAATATATCATAAATAATATATATAATTAGTTGTAAATAACATATAATTATACATATTATAGTTTTTATATAATAAAATTAATTTACATATATAACATAAGTCCTTATTATATAATACACATTATATATATTATATTAGGTATTTAATTAAAACTAAATTTTAAACATAATTATTTATATATACATATATAATAATAATTTAGTTTAGAGATAGATTTGCAACAAAATTTAAAAAAAAAAAGAATTGGCACTAAAATAATTTATTTCCCTCTAAAATCAAAGACAAATTTGCTATGGAAAATTTTCCATCGCAAATCAGTGTATAATCTGTTGTAAATTCTGTCACAAAAGCATATAAAAATTAGAAGATTATTCATAATTATGTTATCACAAGTCCATCGTAAATCTATCACAAATTCATTTTTTTTAAAAACTGAAATTTTCCGTCGTAAATTTTCTATCTCTAAAAGCTAGTTTTCTAGTAGTGACATTTTGAATCACCCACCTAGTCAATAACATTTTGATTATCCTCTTCTATTTTCTTTGCAAGAGCTTTATTAGAACTCGTATTGAACAAATAAGAAGAGAATTTATAGAAGCTAACGATGCAATTACTATTCGATGTATAAACCTTATGTCTAGCTTCAAGAATTGTATGTTGTTTCAAGCTTTTTCATCGTCGAATCCACCGTAACTGAGTTGGTGTTTCTTTTTAGTCTTCTCCGGTTGATTTTAAGAACTTGTTAGCATTAAATATCTCCTCAACTTCATGCATGGGTTTTGAAGAAGTTGATTACAAATTAGATTCACCATCATCAATGAAATAACCCCCATAGTCCACATCTTCATTTGATCTCTTAGATTCCATAGTCATAGTATCTTCTCCATGGGTTTGTTTATTTCATCTGTTTTTTATTATTTTAGCATCTTATTTTTATCGTTTTAAACAGATATTTATCAAAAAAAATAGATACAAATGAAAAATAGATAATTATATATATAAATTGATCAAATATATCAAATATAAATAAATTATATATATATATCAAATATAGATAAGATACACATAAAAAAACGAACAATCTAATTTCATCCAAAATTCAAAGTCATCCTTTATTTTGTGATGGTGGGGCTGATAATAGTGGCCGGTGATGTATACACAATAATGACCAATAACTGAAATACAAAAGGGCACGTAAAAACATGTTAGTAAGAATAATTATATAAAGCTACGTACCACCATTGACCTAAATGCTTAAGGCCCTTAAAAAAGGCCCAAAATAGCTTTATCTTATTTAATGAATCTTTTCGGCCCTTTGTTAAATGCCTTAAGTATAGTGGATACAACTAGCATGCCGCTATTATGTGTTTATTCTTATTGACATGTTTTCACTTCAATGTTCGAAAGTTTGAGACAGCTTATGATATTGTCTTTTCAATTATCGGTTCATTTAGAATACACGTCCAAGACTATTAGTTTTTGGATAAGACTGAATGTTATGAAGAAATTATTGTAACAATGAAAACCATAAGATCAAATTATGATGATTGATGAGTAGTATGATTAACAATGGTTAGGGATGAAGTTGACCAGATGTTGTTAGATGCTGTGATTTTTAATATTTTATTGTCTATATTGTATGTTTAAGTGATTAGTTATTTAAACAAAATTAAGACAAATAATTCCAAGAAATTGCATAAATAAGAAAATTTTTCCTTATATAATTTTTTTTGAGTTTTAATTAAAAATAACATATAATTATTGTAAGTCCCTAAATTTTTCGATACTCTTAGATGAGAACCTTAGAGCTAGTATCAAAATTAAAACCCAAAAATCGAGCCAAGTTAAAACGGAACTCCAAGAAACCTAAGACGAGATCAGATAAAAAAAAAAAAAACTCAATAGCCCATGAAGTCTAATAAGTGTGATGGAAAAGAAAACCCTAATTGTCAAACCCTAAGAAAAAGCTTATTTTCGACAACAAAATGAAAATCCAATAATCGTTCGATTCGGAAACTTTACGCTAAACAATTCTTCCATCAATCTCTAACAAGTAAATCGAGGTCGTATATCCAAATAATAGTTAATAAGAAATAATTTTCTTTAAAATAGTAATAATCTATCGAGTTAAAATTTCACCAGTTAAGCCAACTGTTTCTGTACCGGGTCGTTGGCACATAAATTGAGATAATATCACCAGATAACAACTGATAATAAAATTGTAAAACCCTAGATCCTCCATCACCTTTATAAATGAATCTTAAGATTCGGAATTAAAATTAATACCCAAAGTCAAATCGAGTCAACTTTTTAATCTTAAAAGCCCTAGACTCGATTAAACAATCCAAAGAATCACAAAATATTAAATGGATTTTAAAAATAGAGTAAAACTCATATTATAAACCTAATATATAATATAAGTGTGAATCCCCATATTTATAATCTTACAAGTAAATCTTAAAGCTGGAAATCAATAGAAATCCTAAAATCTAACCTAAGTCAACGATAAGTTCTACAAGATCTAGATCCGGTAAGACCGTGCTAGAAACCTGAAATAATAAAAATGAGTTAACTCTACATTATAACCTGGAAAAATGTCATATAAGCTAAAAAGATCAAATTTGCCAAAAGCTCGTGTGTTTCGGACCCAACGAGATCAGTTTCTAAAACCAGGAAACTGACGTGCAAATAAGGAAAATGTTCCAACAAACAATCTAGACTTGTAATGTAATAAGAATCCATAAAAATGTTGGATACAATTTTTATAGCTCATAAAGATGTCAAATATAGCTTATTTATGCGTGTTTTTATTATTCAATAATTTATTTGTCTTATTTACTATTCATTTACTATTTATTATCATTTTATTACTATTCACATATCTCTATTTTTTCTTACACCTATCTGTTATATCTCTTACAATTATATTTTTCCATAAAACTTTTACTACACTTTTTACTTAACTTTTCTACTAAAAAAAATTTTTTTTTCCTTCTTTCTCTCCCCTTGCAAAGAAATGGCAACGGCTACCCCTCCCTTTTCTTTTTCGTTTTAATGTATCTTTCACACAAAAATCACTAATTTTACATTTATAAATACTCACTACCTTTACACCTTCTTATACTTTACAACTTTCATCAAGTTTCTCTCATTTCCTCTCTCTTTTTCCTCTTCTTGTGGTGTCATTTTCCCTCCCCCTCTTGCTACCCCCTCTCTTATTTCATCAAAAACACACTTTTTTAATTTCTTTTTAAGGCAAACACATCCCTCATATGTCTATAGTTAGTGTAGGTATTGTTTCATGCATTATCCATAAATCAAATCTTCCCATGATGCATAGAAGTTAGGGATGACAATGCCAAAAATGAAACCCACATCTCATCTATATTATGACTATGTTAATATTGTTTTTATATTGTTATATTTGTGAAATCTAATCTAATTATCTATACATATAAACATGATTATGTACATATCTATATTTATTTGAGCATATAAGCTTGCTAATATAATTTTTATTTCCTTGCACTTATTTTATCTCTTGCAATTTATTTTTTTCATTCTCTTATTATATGTTTTGAGACTTGTTCTCAAACTTGTCCTTAATTAAGTCAAAAATAAAATGAGGACTTATCCACAATCTAAGTCATGAAAAGTTGTGTCCAAATTCTAAGACTTTCATTTTATTTGCTTTTAATTATGTTTGCTATCTAAGGGGACTTGTTTATTTCTAAGTCCTAGAGAGCCTTAACAAGAATTTAAGACTTCCAACTTATTTCTTTATGTTTTGCTTTTATTTATTTCTTATAGAGCTAGAATTATTGCAATTCTTAGGAAGCCTTGAAAAAGATCTAAGACTTCAATATTTTATTTCTTTATGCTATTCTTATTTTTATGGTGACTGGAATTTATTAAAGTCCCGAGGAGTCTTCATGACAAGCTAAGACTCTCATGCCTTTATGTTTTAGATTTGCTTTTTTTTTTTTTTGTTATCTATCTTTAATTTTTATACTTTGATAAGTCTATGCTAGTGATTTATCACTAAGTATATTTCTATTTTTTTACTCACATATATATATATATATGGTCATAAGTGATGTTTTCATAATAAATTATCAAAGATGAGACAATTTATAAAATGAATTTCAAAGATCTTATTATCAACACTTAGGAAATATTGTCAAAATGAGTTTTTCTTAAAATTACACATGTCGATAATTTTTTGTTATGCAGAATATTTTACAAAAATCTTATCTCCAATACTTGGGAAACCCTTTCATTAAGAATGAAGAATTTGAAAAAATAAAACACTTAAGTAAATTTTTTAAATTGCCAAAACAAATTTCTCTAATATAAATATTGATAATTCTTTGTTATGTAAATTTTTCTAAAAATCTTATTTACAATACATGAACAAACTTTTTTAAAAAATAAAAACTTAGAACAAGTCATTTGCCTAATTTTTCTCATATTCTAAAGCTTAAAGCATTTTAAAGATAATACAACTTAGAATGATTTTTCTTCACAAACACATAAAGATTCATGTTTTGGAAAATAATTAGTTAAAAGCTATTTAATATGAAAGTAAAATATTCATGGATTTAAAATAAACGTAAAACCATGTTTTTCTTTAATTGAATTTCACATTTACAAAATCTAAGAATTAAAAACCAAACTATGAAAAATTCAGGGAAATACAACTTAGAAGTATCATGTCACAAGGAGTAAATTTCATATCTTGTAAAATAGATTGTTAAATACAGTTTTAAAGTTAATATAAGACCTTCAAGGTTCCAAAATATATATAGAACTACAAATTTTTGTTAAATCTCCTGTTTATAAAATATAAGGTAAATAATTTTATTACAAGTCTAAAGATGATTTTTCATAAAACTCAACATTATTACATTCCATAAAAAGTTGTTTTACAAAAATTTTTATTTTAAAACAACATTACTAGGATCATGCATATATTATGATCTATTATTACCTTTTAGGATGAGAATTAATTTATATATGTATATAGCTTATCTTGGAAGGTCTAAAAGAGGTAAAAATGACAAAGTGTAACAAAAACAAGTCTTCAAGCGTACTGGATGCAATCTGTACAATATGATTCTGAGACCCAAATGACTCCAAATGATTAAAATAACCTTAGAAATGGATATTGTATCCGAAATAGGTAGAAAATGACTACTAATATGAGAGATTATGAGTTAAAATGAGCAAATTATGACCGTTTTAATTTGAAACTTCCATAACAAGTAAAAAATGATGCAAATAGTGTAAATAAAGTTAGAAATTTAAGTAGAACCTATTTGAAATGCTTATCTCAGTATTTCTTTTGTTTAGGTGACAAAAGACTTGATGTACCACTTTTCGAAGATTAATTTAACTAGGAATTACTTTAACAGATAAGTGAGTTCTTCTTCTAATTTCGTTACCTTGTTTGTGCTTGTAGAGCTAGTGGCACTAATACGCAAAAAAAAAAAGATAAAAATGGATATGTATGGGGAACTTATAGGTTATATATGTGATTCTACGTTTATATGATCAAGAGAATATTAAGCATATCGAAACCTTGAATTGTTTTTTTAATTGCTTGATTACTTATATGTATGATTGTTTGTAAATGTTAAATTGTTTGATCATTCCTAATGAACCTTAATAAGGTTTATCTTAAAAAAGAAAAGAAATAATCACACATTGCATATTGTCGAGTCTCATTAAATATTGCTACTCCCACACGAGGAGCCTGAAGACCTATGAATCCTGCCGCAAGCATAGATCTATTCCTTCCTAAGGAAATCACAGACGTTCAAGGAATGCATCCTTAGGAAGGAACCACACAGTTCGATCACTATTAACAAGTTCTTGGGGACTAGTAGTAGAGGATGCTGTCACGCCCCAAGAGTACCGTAGTAGTAATACATATATTATGACACAACCTGATAACCCAGACAGTATCACATACATATTATTACTAGATCTACTTTGGAAAATGATATAAGTTTAACAAAACAGGATCTTTTTGGTTGCATGATAAGAAATGATGAAATCAAATAAAATCATAATACCATAAATAAGTCTTACTGTCTGAATAATAACTATTACAAACCATAAAACTTTCTAAATTCTTAGATAATAAAATTGATGATCTAACATCAATCAATACATATACGTAGTAAAAACTATTCTCCTTGTTTCCAAGACTCTTCCAGCTTTAGAAACATACTGACTCTAAACTCCTAGAAGCCACCAGCCTAGGCTTAAGTATCATCCTGTAAGGACTGTAGGAGTGTGAGCATAAACCACGGGCTCAGTGAATAATCAGAACTTATCACACAACAAGCAAGTTATTATCAATCATATGTAATGCAGCAATCAAACACATGAACAATTACAAGCTTGGACAATCTGGAATCCAAACATGATGGAGATTTACGCCCTCTCATCGGTTGAAGGAAAACCGAGCTATGAATCACCTATCTAGGAAAAACTAAGTACACAGGAAAATTACAATCCTTACAATTATTATCTCTTTATGTTAATGTTATTTTAAACACTCATTTCCTGTTTTAAGCCTTAGAAACTCCAGTAAGTGTTAGACATTTCACAGCGATATCATGTGCGGTGTCCTTCATTACTAGTTAGTTCCCATGAACCGACAGAACAAAGGTAATCTTGAGTAGAACTACTAGTCTCTTGCCTAGAAAAACCAAGTATTACCAGAGAACCGAAATTCCAACACGTAGTAGGCTATCACATAATTATAATGCAGTATGTGCAATTTATGCAATGCATGTTCATTTTATTTATGATTCCAATAAATTTTTAGTCAAGTTATAAGTGCTCAAACTTCATTCAGACAATCAACATGCTTCACATACAGTAAATTCACAAGAAATCCATTATCACTTTTATTTAATATTGTTTGTCAACTAAATAACTTCAAACAACAAGCAAAACTCCTAACCTATGTACACACGAGTTCATGATTAAAATTCTTGTATTATAATGTAGCTGAACTACAAACACAAACAATGTAATAACTGAGTTACTCACCTGCTTATATTGATCAATCGTAGTAATCGACTGGGAAGTCCTCAACAGTATAGAAATTACCTATTGAGATGAAAATGTTCATCAATAATTCTTATAAATAAAACATTAAATTCCTATGAGTGTCTAAGTGTCCTATATTGGTATTTGATATTATTTCTACTACTTATATCGATTGCTTAAGGTATTAATTCTTATGGAGAAAGGATACTATTATTTAGTCCCACTGAATTTCTTTGATTTACATAATATTCATTATGTATCTAAGATAAGCTTAGTTAAATTTTTCTATTAGTTTTTTGTTCAAGTTCTTACATTGTTTAATGTTTTTGTTAGTAATAATCTTTTATTTATTCATTTTACTTTTCCTGTCAACTTATCTACCTTTTAGATTAGGATTTGTATTATTTTAGAGGATCTCATATCATCTAAACGTTTATTCATATCCTAAGCTCATTCATAACTTGTAGAAGTATCAATATGTGTAATTTTCTATGAATTTGTTCATAATATTTTTCTGTAATGTAGAACTCCTAATCATGCTTTTAAAGTTTGTTTTATCGAGTTTTATGTTCATATAAGGTCTTAGAAGCATTAGACATGAATTTAGACTAGTTCAGATGAAATTTGAGTCTTGTTTTGGCCACCTCATTCCTAAATCCGAATTTACTATTACTATATTTATAACATTTCTAAGTTGTTTTCTTTCTTAACCAACAATATCTAAACATTTCTAACACATTAGCAATCCATCTACTTGAACTCATCAATGGAATAACCATTTCTTCCAACCACATAACCTTTCTTCAATGCTAAACAATTCATCCTAATGTCTACACATAAATATAACAAGAATATGTTGATAGTTTAGAAGTTACCTTGGCTTGGAATGGAAAAGGATTCCCAACTCCCTTTCTTAACAATAACCAAGCCTATATCCAAGGTTAGATGATAAGTTTCTAGCTAAATTATAAGTTAACTACTTTAACTATAATAAAAGTTACTAATTCTAACAAAACTTTTACCTTGTTAAGCTTAGGTTCCAACTTGGATCGATGGTAAACCAAGGCTTTTTAACTTGGTTTTTAATGTTGTTGGAGAGAGAGAATTGATGTTCTTAATGTGTTTGGTATATAGTTGGAATATGGAAAGCAAACTAGAGGTTTATGTACTGTTTTAAAAGGTTTCCAAGCTATCTAAGTGAAGGTGTTACAAAGGAAAAGAAAAAAAAGGGCGGACGCAACTTCTTTTGTAGCTATATTTTTAGGTTGTTTTTGTGAGGTTTATGAGCTACTTTAGGATCTCACTTAAGGCTATATATATATACTAAAGTTAGGCTAAATTTATGAGGCTAAAAAGAGCGTTTTGGGCATAGGAATAACTCAAATTTGCAGCTGGAATTTTGGATAGGAATTCGGCAAATTTGGATGATGAATTTTGACTTTTGTTTTGACAGATTTTTGGCTAATTTTATGGGACATTAATTGTGTTTGTTTGGTAGTTAATTAATGTCATTTATATGTGTAAATTTGAGGCTTAAGTTGCTTAAAAATTAGATTGAATTTGAAGTTGAAAAGTTTGCATTTCTAAAGCAGTTTTTCATGGATTTTTAGACAAATTTCTTCATCGGATTTTTAATAATTGTTGGTGTTTGAAGTGTCTATTTAAAGGCCTTCTATTGGTGTTTTTTTAGTCAAAAATATCAGCTCAAATGAGCCTATGAATTTTAAAAAAATCGGAGCTGGAATTGGGTATGTGTACTGCTGTGTTCTATTTTAAAATCTCCTTTACTACAGCTGCTGGTTCAAAATTTTCAAGATAGATTTGAAGTTGTTTTGGTTACTTATTTGAGCTGAAAATCTTGGCATTTAATGTTGATTACATGTGGATTGTTTTAGTTGGAGTTCATGTCATTTTCAAGTTGAACTTTGGGCTCAAATTGGATCAAAATTGGATGTTTTGTGCGTGAACTCTACAGCCGAGATTTACATTTGTTGTTGCTGTATGTGAAGAAATTCTACACTAAGTCCTTTGTTTCCGTGCGTGGGAAAAATATTTGCATTCTTTCTTTTGTTGCACATGATTTCAGTTTCCCAGCATGAAGTATTCTTCTTGTTTCGTGAAGTAATTTCCAGCGGGTTCGGTTGGTGTATGAAAATTCTATAGCCAACTCCTCTATTTACCGTGATTCAAATTCCACGAGTTTGTTTTCTTTTTTTTATTTGTTTATTATTTGATTAATAGTTAACTAAAATATTTTAACCAATATTAATTTATAAACGCATATTTATAACAATTATGTACAAGTTTTATCAAAATAGAATTTTCTAAGTTCCTATAAAAATTATAGATTATTTATACATTCAAAATTTTTTTTGTTTAAAGTTTACACGATTAATTATCTTTAGTAATTTAACTTACACAATTAAATTTTCTCAATTCAATAAATCGAATTAAGAACTAAGTCTTAATGAATTAAAAATTTCCTAACAAGTATAACAGCGGGATTTGAAATTTTCATTTTAGATCTAGATTAGTAATTATTGATCAATATTAGTATCTATTATGTATTTATAATCCTAGTAATTCATCTTTAGATTATTGTTTTGTACCAAAAAGCTCTATTATTAAACTATATCTTATCGGTTTTGAAATTTATAGTTACTTCTAATTATATCTTGAATTATCAGTTCAAGATACGAAATCTCGTTTTTGGTATCTATTAAGGTCGAGGAAATTTTTATTCGGGTTTTCAAACTAGGAATGAGTTCATTACAACTCATAGATCTATTTAGGATTTTTATCGGGTTCTAAATTCAGTATCTAATTTACTTTTTTATTTTATTATCGTATACTATTGTGAAAAATTCGGGGTTTACAAATGTGGAACCTCAATTTGAATTCGCTAGCCCTTGTCACGGATGGGTAAATCTATTCTATTTCGATTTCAGATGACCGTACATATTTGTGTGTTTCATGTGGTTGTTGTATAACATATGCTTGACCAATAAACTTGTTTACTTATGATGTTACGTGCGAATGATGAGAAGTATCTCACTAAGCACGTTGTGAGCTTACAACCTATCACAAACCACCCTCCCCACACCACCCTCCCCCCCTCCGCCCTTCCTACGACCAAGCATAAGATGTGATGTCAGGGACACTGCCCTAATCCAATCCCTAAAAGCAACTCTATCACAGCACAAAGAGCAATTGTTTCTCCTATTCGTAGCATTTGAACCTTCGCACGCTACAGCGCCCACGAGTCGAACCCCGGGCATAAGCCTTTTGTTGCCTTCAAGGAAATGCCTCTCACCAATTCAAATCCCTTTAAATAAGGTGATATTTTTCCACAAGTTGTGCAAGGCTTGTCTACAATATCTTCTTTGGATATTCAAGAAAAAAGTATCATATTTATCTTACCTGAATATAGCCGTTATCTCCAAGATATAAAAGAGTTTGAAGTGCAAAAATTTGTGGTAAATTTGAGAAGCTAAAAATTCAAAGCAAATTTTGCATACTACAACTATAGAATAAATGTCCGAGGCTTCATTAGAAGTTACTTCGACTTAAACATTTCTTTGTAATTCTTTCTATACTCGAGCTTAAACTTAGGTTTTCATTATAAGTCACTTTTAAAGAATTTTTCTACTCTATTTTGATTTAGGTTGATAATGTGAGAGAATTATATTTGGTATCTTGTAGTTCTATAATCCTAGTTGTGAGGCTTGTGAAACAAATAAATAGCATTGGCATTTGTAATCCCCCATTTTCTTATTAGAATTAGTGAAAGACCAGTATGTTCACTAGTTCTGAATCTAAATGTTCATAGTCATGTATAGACATCCATCTTTGTCTTTGTCATTATAGCTCCTTTGTAAGTCTCGCACAACTTTCCTATATTTCTTTACAGTCTCACATGTACTATGGCATATACAGACTGTGAGATCGCTCATTATATCAGGTTCTTGATGTATTGTTTTTTTGGCCCTTTCTTTTCCTCTTCGTAAGTATTAGATTGTAACGAAAAATAAGTTGTTGATCTCCATATTAATCATCTCCCAAGATGCAAAATCCTAGCTTTAATTGGTAAAAAGTTTGATGACGTGAACTGGTGTGAAAGATTTTGCCTATTTTATGGATTTAAAAACAAAATGCAATTAAAGAAGTACATGATCTGAACAAGCTGACTCTAACCAGCTTTGAGAGAAACTGCAAGACTATGAGTCAAAGCTAAACACCAAAATGAATAGAGAATAGGAAAAATCCATCACATTTAAAGTCTCTATTGAGGAGGAACCATCTAACACAATTCTACAGTGGATGATGACTCGACTGACCTCGTTGGGAAGGAAGCTTTCGAAGTAACATAAAAAGGTAAGCATACTAAACAAAGTAAATGTTTTATTACTAACCATATTAAAAATGATATTAGAAAAATTTTACAGAAAAGAAGAAAAGAAAAGAGAAAAAAATATATCCTTGAATAAAAAATCAAGACACTCAAAATATGCATGTCATGTGTTGGTTAAAAAATGAAGAAGTACAAGAAGAAGCAAACAACTCTCATGGCCACATGGAGCAATTTGGATGAGTCTAATGTGATCAGAAGCTACATCAAAAGATATTGAAGAGCCAACTTGTCTTATGCTCTCTCTGAGGTAACTTTTGATTTGAAGATGAATATTGAAAGTTTTCATGAGCAAATCAAAAAGCATTAAAGGTACTTTCAAAAGCTAAAAGAAAAAAAGAATTTAAAAATGAAAAGAAGCACCTGTCAAACTAATATATGCTATTAATGAAAATGATATCATAAAAATGATATAGAGTTCTACAATATAATATGAAATCACATGTAAAATAAGTTGTTTTATTAAAGGAAAGTCGTGTTTAGCGTAATAATTTAAAAAAACTTAAAGTAAAAATAAATGTTTCCAAGTTTTACCTCAACCTTAATAAGTTTTTTAAAATGATCAAAGCTTCAAAGATTAAGCTCCTCAAAGAGTTGATAATTCAAAAGTTGGTTTGGGCTATATAAAGCTGAAATATCTACTTAACCTAAAAAAAAAATATGTGTGAAAGGTAAAAAACCAAATGGTTAAAAAATTTTAATGCTTTAAAGTTCTATGAGTACTATACTTGTTATGCCAGAGAGTATAATGTCTAAAGATACCCTCAACAGACTACAGTATCCAATTAGAAGGCTTTAGACCTTCTTCTAGAAGGTATGTCAGAAGGTACCAATATTAGAATCTAAGATGGCCAATAGATCAAACCTTTATGCTGTTTCTTTTATAATAATGGAATTATTATTGAGCAATAATGCTATTATAAAATAACAAGCTCATTAAACAATAAGTGAATTATCAAAACTTTAACGAACTTGAATTTTTGGAGGACCCAAATTAGTTTGGATTCATAAAAAGGTTCAATCCTATTCCTATGAACACATCAACACAGAGCTAACTAAATATATACTAAACTGAAATGATCCAAATTAAATTCCATGTATATGCTTATTTATCTTAATTTTGAATTAAATGAGCTATGATTTATGATAGTTGTTTTGGTATTTCTAAATGTGTTTAAGTTATGTCATTGAACATTCATGTGTTATTTGCATGTGTAATGATTAATAATCCTTGTTTTATATATACTAATGTGTATAGTTAATTTTTAATTGTGTCTTTTATACATTAAGATGTAAGTTAAGTTTAGATCTATAAAATCACTTTGGTGTGATTTAAGTTTTATAGAAATTTTCTTATTTAAGTTTAATAACTAGCCTAAATGAACCCCAAATGAGACCAAATAACCCAAATGCAAACTAAAGTTATATATGCCTTAAAAGTCAATTTTTAGAAAGTTTAAACTCAAATTAGCTTAATTAGACCTCCTTTTGAGCAGCCCTTTCTTTTACTAATTTTCCTTTTTTCTTTCATTCTTTTCTCTTCTTCCTTACTCCAAATTCCAAGCCCAAACCAAGAACAACATCAAGCCTTGTGAATCAAAATTCTCTCCAAGACAAGGCATATACATGTGAGTTGATTTAAGTATAACTTTTGTTTTGTTTTCATTTCTTGTAGTGGCTATGTGAAATCTTGGATAGGATGAGTTTAATGCTATCTAAATTGCTTGTTCATACTTTGAAATTAGCTTGGATTGTGTTTTGTTAGTGTGTGAGTTTGTTTATGTGTTGTGGTAGTAATATAGAGTGTTGGGAAGAAATAAAAATAGTTTGAGTAGTTAAGTTGAGGATGAGTGGGAATGGGATTTGAAGTGACTAAATATGTTGATTTAATGTTTTGAGTTGCCAGGATTGAGTAGTGTAAATAGGAGTGAGAATATGAAGTTAAAAATGAAGTTGAAGGAGATTTAAAAGTGTTATAGGTTAGAAAATTTCGAAGTGGAAAACAAGGGAAATGTGTTCTATCGAATAGGTCTGTTTTGAACGTACTTCGGCATCTGGGATTTCAACACCGTCGGCGTAGAGGCAACGTTGGAACCAAACAGAAGTAAATCTTTTAATGCCACTTTTGAACACCGCCGGCTTTTACAAGAAATTTTGCCAACGTTTGTTCTTCAAAACATACGCCGGCAATTTGAGAGTTTAAGCTGCCAGCATATGGGGTGGTGTTGAAGTGGAACAGAACCAAATATTTAAACGTCGGAGTGATACGCTGCCGGCGTAAACTACCTACGCTACCGGCGTTCAATCAAATTTTGCAAGCGTTGGAAGGCAACGTATCCCCTGAGTTTTTCAAATCCAAACTTCTTCAATTATCAATCTTTACTTCATATATAATTTCGTATTGAATATATGAGCTAGATAAACATGTTTTATGTATGAATTTAATATTAAAAATCTATGCGAAGCTTAATGAATTTCCTTGTATAATTGATTTAGGATTGTGATGTGTATGTATATTTGTGAATGTGGAATCTATATTTATTTATTGATTATTTGGATATTCCTATTTTAGTTAAGGGTTCTTCATTTAGTTCATCACCGAGAGACTATAGTGATATACTATCGGGTTCAGGTACGCAATAGCTTGTTTGATGTTTGCTAGGATTAGGCATTCCTAAATTGACTTAAATTGATTCGGCTTAATAGTTGAATGAATTGGATGTCTATTACGCTGTTTAATCTGGTCCGAGAAGCAACAAACCCGTCATGATGCAATGACATGTTAGTTAGGTGCTTAACCAAGCCATGATGCAATGACTTTACCATGATGCAATGATACGCTGTGATGCAATAGCGATTCTTTTTGGTTAAGTGGGTAGGCGATAGGGGAAATAGTATCTGAGTAACGTTTGCTTAAACTTAGGGGGAAATACCATGATTTAGTTCAAAGTTTATGGGAACTTGTGAACTAGGCTCATGTTATGGACTGAGTTTAAGTAAAGTCGGGTAACGGTTTTTGAACCCTAAATGAAGCTATTATCTTTATGAAATAGATATAGGAGATATAAGTATTCGGACTGCTTATATCAACCCCCTGAGCAACTGCTATTACTTAGGATCCCCGAATGCCCAAAGCGTGATTCCGGGGTTTGAATACCCTCCTGTTGTTTTGCGAAAGAAAATTTAATAAAGATAATCACTTGTCTACTGAAGCATTTCATTGGATTTACATTGGCTTGATAACTTGTTCTTGCATTTGTTATTATGTACTGGGCCTTTGGCTCACTTTTGCTGCTTTGCAGGTACTGGAGACGAGTTTTATGATGATTTGGGTTACGGGTCCGACTTTGAGAGATTCATGAATGAGTGGCATGAATAGGACTCGAACACCCTGGACTTTTGGAAGAATTTTTGCTAAAGAAAAAGTTATGTATAGAAGGCTTGATAGATAAGCCTAATTTGTAAAGACCTTAAAATTCCTTAGGATTCTTTTGCTTTAAGAAAACTTGTAATTTTGTAGTGTCTTGTATTGACACTAAATAGTGTATATATGATGTAAATATATGTACAGATTCCTTTGTTAGCAATCTTGTTTTATTAAAAGTTCTTTATAAAGTTTTAGTAGTTTTGATCAAACAATTTTCATAAACTGTTAGTTTTAGGACAACCTTACATATAATGTGAAAATGTTATATGTGGTTGGGGACTCGGTACTCAAAATCTCGAGATTTAGAGAGTCGGGTCTTTACATAAACAATGGATGTTCACATGACTTGTCAAAAGACACTTCATTGTGTACAAACATAAAACGATAAGAGGGAAGATTGTGTTACGTTTAATAGCACGACATCAAATATATTTTATTTGTTTTGTGCTTTTACGCTAAGTTTATAAAATATAATTCTTTCTTATATATTATATTGATGGGGAGCAACTATTGATAGATGATAATAAAAAAAAAGGGGAGAAAATGTGAAAAACTTGCTAGAGTATTTTATAAAAAATTTTGCAAAAAAAATGAAAACTTGATGGCTGCTTGTTATGATAAGATATGAATGTGTTGTAAGAATTGCAATAAAAAATAATTAACATCTAATTCAAAGGATTGAATATGAATGTGGCAAAATGGATTGTAAGAAGAAGTGTAAGATATTTTGTCAAACTTTTTGTTAGATGACTTATCCAAGGATTGGTCATAATCTCTATTGACGTATAAATAGTAAAGAACAAATTTTACATAAAATGAATTGAGGAAATTATTGATTCGATACTTTTAAGTTGGTTAATTTAATTTATAAAAACCAAGCTCCACTTATTAGATGTATTTGAGTAATATATCTAATGCATTGCACTAAGTTGGATTAAATCCATGGGGATTTTATGAGTTGGATATTTATATAGTACTACAAATTCAAGATTTTCATGAAAAGTTTGGAAATTAAGTTTTACAAATGAAAGATGGAAGTTTATTTAAAGCAAATGAAGATATTTAAAGCTCCAAGTCATGATCAAAGTGTCAAAAAAAGATGTGTTCAATTATTTTATCTTAAGGGAATGGATAAAGATAAATCTCTCTATAACCAAATATCTTCTAAGCCAGTATCAAGTTCGAATCTTTTTTAAATTTCAAACGGAAGACTTCATGAGATTTACTTGGAAAAACTCCAAGAAATAAATATTAGCATTTATCTAGAAGTAGTTCAAATATTCAAGATTCAAATCCCTTTAAATAAGGAGATATTTTTCCACAAGTTGTCCAATGCTTGTCTATAATATCTTCTCTAGATATTCAAGGAGAAACACTATCATATTTATCTTATTTGAATATAGTCATTATCTCTAGGATATAAAATAGTTTAAAGTGCAAAAATTCGTGATAGATTTGAGAAGCTCAAAAATTCAAAGCTAAATTTTTCATACTGCAGCTGTCAGAACAATTGTGTAAGACTTCATCAAAAGCTACCTGGACTTATAAACATTTCTTTCTGTATTCTTTTTATAAGCTTAAACCTGAGATTTTCCATTGTAACTCACTTTAAAGAATTTCCTACTCAATTTAAGGGTTAGGTTTAGTGATTATGAGAGAATTACATTTAATACCTTATATTTCTGTGATTAACCTAAGTAAGAGGCTTGTGAGATAGAGCAAGACAATTTTGGTGTTTGAAATCTCCAATTTGCTTCATTGGATTAATGGAATGAACCAGTATAATGTCTAAGAAAATACCTTCTTTTAGCATTACGATAACTAAAAATATGTTAAGTTTTGTCATTTGACTTTTATTCATGTTTTACTCATTAATCAATTCTACCAAGTAAACAAGCTAATTATAATTGCCAATAATTTTACAGTTTAGTGGCATCGACATTGATCTCATGAATGAGATGAACTAACCTCAAATCCCCCTTCTTCTATTGTAATGGCCAAACAAAAAATAAGGTAATCACAATTCAAGTAGGACCAACTAAACAAAGTAATATGTGTAATCCCTCCATAACCTAATACAACAAATTCGAACGTGAAATTAATGGTCGTTAATGTGTTTAAAGGAATTTGAAACAGTTTTTAACGACTCATGTACTAAGTATAATATTCAAAATATAAAATACAATATGTGAAATAACCAGAAACTCACAATGAATATCTAGCGCTTGTTAATTTATAATTGGCATGCCTATAAATTGACAATCCATAACATTTTTGGTAAGACTTTAGATTGTCAAATTCGACTTAGGTATACAGTGAGAAAACTATAATACGTAATTTGCAAGTTCCTCGAAACTAAAAATCACATAATAAATTTAGAAGTTGGTGATTTTAATCACTAGACACTTCCAGCCCGTACACTACGCTGAATAAAATAAGAGAGGAATAGAATTTCAATTCAAATTGAATGTAATAGAATTGTAATGGTTATTATAATGTTGACTTTGTGTAAAAATTAAAACAAGTAATTACTAGAGTAAAAGATAAAATATCTATAATACCATTGTATTTATTACAGAAAGAGGATAATTGTATAGATGTTATTTTCAAGACGGAGGTATTTATGACAAAATTTTAAATAGATCGGTAATTCATCAGCTAATGACATGAATTACTATTCATCATTTTATGTAATAGCAATTGATTATCAATTGTCATTCCTTTTAAGTAAATATCATAATATCAGCTTTACGTTGAACGATGAATGAATAAATACCTATTCATATCAAGTGAATGGACGGTTCTTTAAATCTTAGAAATGATTAAAATATAATTAAATACAATATAAGTCACCTATTTAAAATAAGTCAAGCTCGAGGCCAAAGTAAAGCTCATTTATCTAAACGAGCCGAGCTCGACTTTTGATTTAGGTTCGTAAGCCGACTCGTGTACAAGCTCACAACTAGACGCACTAGCAGGCTCGTTGATAAGTTCGTCAACAAATTTGTGAATTTTTTATGCGTATTATATTATCTATAAATATAATAAAGAAAATAAAAACTAATTTTATTTAATAATTACGTATATATGTTATTGTAACACTTATATATAATATTTTAGATTTTAAAAAATGAAAAATAGGCTATTTAAATGAGTTGGATTCGAACTTAAATTTCAGACTCGATAAAAGCTTCTAGGCTTGATAAAAAAAACTCAACTCTGCTTGAGCTCGTTTCATAAAAGAGTCAAGTTGGAGCCTCAATTTTATATTTGATAAAAAACTTAGCTCGAGCTCGAGCTCACCAAATTTTAAACGAGCCAAGCTTAAGCTTTTAAAAGCTCAGTTCAACTTGGCTTGTTTGCAACCCTACTTCCATGATCCTATATCTATTATCTTATATTTCATGATCATGCCACTAAGTTATAAAGTCATTAGGGAATCCCTGTCAGTAATGCCAATGATACATGATTGATTATCTATACCTATTTGTAAATCTTATTGTTATGTATAATAAATGAATAGATAGATAAAATTACATGAATTTAAATACTTGAGGTGATTGTCATATAATGTAAATATACATGATCTAACGGCTTATAAGGATGTCATCAACAACCCACTCCATCAAAGCCTTTTTTTAAAAAAAAAAAAACTCTTAAAAGGAAAACCCTTTTTTTTTTTAAATAATTGTCATATTGTATTTAGTCGAATGGAAATAATTCCTCTGCTAATTCATGTGCCATCAGCATCATCTTCATTCTCAAGGCCAACCCAATCGATGAAGGCATAGAGGAATTCCCTGAAACTAACCTCTCCATTCTTGTCCCAATCCATCTCTTCTGCGTTTAGCCAACAAATTATAAAACATAAATGGAGTTTAAAAAAGATGAGAAATGCCAGCCAAAAGAGCATGTAAAATTAAAAGTTTGCATATCTAATCTTAAGCGATAGCTTCATCTTATAGTCTATCTTTCTTAAATTTTAAATTCCAAAACCTCTATAGCCAAAAGTTATATTACAAATACAAGTTTGTAGTACTAGATAGTTAACAAAATAATATTAATAAGTAGTGATAAGTATCAAATCTATGCAAACTTTAAAACCTTTTAAGCTATATATATGTGGTCAAATATAATCTAGTTAGAAGTTTTTGAAATCAGTTATGAGGTACCTAATACCATGAATGCAACATTTTTAATTACAATATTGTTAATTTATATAGTTTTATATTATAAGTTTCGATTCAAGTCAGTATGTGGTTTACAAATTTTGCCTTTTGATATAATTTTGCATGTTTTTCTTAAAGTTCATTAAACTTGTTTATGTTGTCACTTATGCTTCAAGGAGATATCATTTTATAATATGAATATATAGACTTTAATTATTAGAATTTATATCTATGAAATGGTGATTCTTAGCCTTTAATTCTAAATCCACTCATTCCTATCTAAAATGATATAATAAAAGAATTAAGTAGAACAATATGAGGTACTCCTTGTTGGTTGAAAAATATAAGCATTGATAGAAGAATAGTTACTGAATCGAGTCATAGTGACATGCGCAGGGGACTTTTCCTTGGGTGTAGCTTCATTCAGTGCTTTAACCATGTCCTTTTTGTTGAGCTTCCCATCTCCATTCTTGTCGAAGAACATAAATGCTTCAATCATAGTTTCGAATGTTGCTTCCAGCTGTGGCATACCCACTTTTGTTGCCTACAAATGGATCGACAAAAACATGTGATAACTACTTCATTTTCACTGAAAATGGGATAGTATTACATTTTCTCGGTGTATCTTAAATCTAAAGGTTGAAATTGCTAAATTTATCGAACTTAATCATATTTATTAAGTTTTATATCTAAGTTTAAAATTGGATTAATATCACAAATGGTATTTGAACTTTGATAATATATAAAATTAAATACATAAACTTTGAAATTGATCAATTTAGTATCTAAATGAAATTTTTTGTGTATGTAAATAGTACATCTATCAAGTTCTTTAAAGTACTAAATTAACCGATTTTAAAATTTTTAGGTACTAAATTAATCAATTTCAAAGTTTAAATACTAAATTTAATCAATTTTAAAGTTCATATACCTAATTATATATTTTGCCAAAGTTCAGATACAGTTGGTAACATTATCCCCATAAGATTACTAAATACCTTATTCAATCAAATTTTTATTTAGTCAAATTTACTATCCATTATCTTTAGAAAGATGCATGCATAATAATCGAAGGGTCTAATTACAAATAAAAGATGGGCTGGTAAATTTGATAACCAAAGATGAATTGAGTATAATATATAATAAGTAAAATGTGAAAATGCACTGAAGTTTGTGGAATGATTTTGATGTTGCTTCGGACTGAATGCAGGCTTATCCTTCAAATTTGGCAAATGGAGCTATAAAATATTGAAAAGGACATTATTGGGATAAGATACCATTAAAAGATGAGTAAGACAAAGGAGAACAATAAATTCCTTGAATTGTATTCCTTCCTTGCCGTCCATGTCACAAGAATAAAAGAGTTCATCTACTTCCGTCTCTGTCAACTGGAGTTGCAATTTCTCCAAGCATTTCTTCAGTTCATCTCTATCAATTGTTCCATTGGAGTCTTCATCTATGCGACATACAAAACTAACGTAACCATAAGTTGAAATTTCAGTGCGGAAAGGCCTAAAATAGGCAGAATTTTAAAAATGGTCTTTCCTACACCTGTGAAAAATCAATTTACACCCTCAAAAACATTTCATTCAATTCAATTTCTATATGTTTCAAAACAATCAAAAACCCTTAATATAACTAGAAATATACAAATAAATACGAAAACAAATATGGCCAAAAGGAAAAAAATGAAAACGAATGATATTCTGGAATACCGAGATAAGTACACGAAATAGCATCTAAAAAGGTGCATATAAAATAAGTAAGTTATGGGATCTATTAATTACATTACATTGTAAATATATATTATCAAATTTTCAAGCTAAAATCTATTCAAAAATATGCAGGAGCCACCCCAAAGCCTATACCACATGGAACCACTAAATTTTTTTTATATATTTTATGCTATAAATTTCTTGAGGTAAGTTGTCCAACAACTTATAAATTTTTCCTTATACCTTAACCAGCGCATTTATCAACCTGGTATTCTTCAACAATTTAATCACCTTATTTAGTTTACCTATTCTCATAAGAGCATCAATGATCAACCATAATCCCAATGACATAACTCCAACCAAATTATCATTTTGCAATAGACTAAAGAAGAAGAAGAAGAAGAAGAAAAGATAAAACAATAAAACAAACCAAAAATTAGACAATTTCTAGTATGTATTAAATTAGAAATATTATATATATTTGTTTTTTGGTTTACTAAACAATTGAAAATTTGTATACTAGAGCATAGATATCTTATAGGACACATAGTACAAGACTTCAATGCGAGTGCACAGAATGAGAATATGGTATCCTATATTTTGGAAGGACCAGAACCTAAGCCTATCAATTGTACTTGAATATTTGTTCAAAACTCACTCAACCATACATGACAGAGAACATACAAACTCTAACATGGTTACTCACCCTAGTGCTTTAGGGAAAAATATTCAACAAGTGATACACCACCGGTATGTATAAGTGATGACAAACTATCAATCATATTTTAATACGTAAAAAAGATAGTTGATAATTTCTAAAATAACTATCATCTGTAATTTATAATAATGGTTATATATTAAAAAATTATTGATACTTACTCACTATATATATATATATATATATTACAAATTGTGTATATTACCCAATAAAACCTTTCTCGTACCTAGTCTTTTTTTTTTTTGGCGTCTCTCCTGCATAGTCTATTTGTACTAAATATATATATATATAAAATAAAATAATGCAAATATGAACATGGTGAGGGACTGGATGCATATCCTGTCACTTTAGATAATCTCATAATTTATACCCTTACCAATCAATTGAATTCATATGTTTAATTTGAAGTCAAAATGATTTCAGGCCTATAACTAATAGTACACAATAACTAAAAAGCTCACCATATTGTTGAAAAACAGCTCTGATGTCCCTTAGTCCCTCTTTGAATTGTGGGAATTTCAGTATCATGCTATCCATCGATTTGATATTGCCGTCCCCTAGTGATCCTCTCTTCACCTCAATAATTTTCCTTTCAAGCTTTGTGTCCAAACTCTTGCTCCTATAGGTGATGTACGGCCCCATAACATGTTTCCTACTTTGTTAGACAACGACTTCAGTGATGAGCAAGGCGAAGGCATACCTAATTGAAAAGAAACATATGAGTTAGAATGACAGGGGGGTAAAAGTCCATAAAATCGAGTCATCAAACACCATATTTTAATCATCATCGAACAATATCACCCATTTCATATTAAAAATTTTACTATCCAAACACTAATAAGTTTATAATTTTTATGGCTATATCCCAATGAGTTGGCCGTAAAAGCAACCTTTTTGTTGTACAAAACATGAATATGTCAAAATTACCCGATCAAATAAGTCAAGGATTACACAAATATTACTTTAGCTTGCCTAATATAAACAAACTAATTAATTAGGTTTAGTAGTTCAGTAGGCACACAGACGTACCTTTAGAATGCTTCATGGCCATGGTACAAGAGAGAAGCAATGGGCAGCAATTGGTACAAGTAATTGAAAGAGGTGAAAGAATAAGGGAAGCAAACAAGCAAGTGCGGGTAGGGAAAGCCATTCTCCAAAAAGTGGAATATTGTTAAAAGGACGCTTGAGAAGAATTCTTAAAGTAGATGCCATTAACGCTTTTCCACTACACTAACTCACTTTTATTATTTTTAATCAATTAAAAAGGTGAGAATTTTCTTCGCTTTCATTAGACTAACTCACTTTTTATCTCTTAATTGAAGGACTAAGCCCTTAATTTCTACTTAGATAAACTTGCTTTATACAATTTTCATAGATTGGTAGAGACATGACTATTATTCCCGAAAGTGACTACATGATTAAACATAAATTCAAACTTCTTGCGCTAACTTTTATCTATAACGCTTTTTCCTAAGAAATAGTGGCAAGTTCGCCTACCTTCTTTTTATTATTTACAGATATGAAAGAATTAATCAAGATAGGTTAGATACAATCATCAATTTATCACTTCAAATGATAAATTATTATCGGAAGTTTTCATAGCTAGTAGCTCTTGTCACCGAAATTTTTTTTTAAAAAACTTCTTATCATTTAAATTAGGCATCTAAAACCTCCAAAAAAAAAAATTTAAGACCATATTTTACCTTTGGACAAAATAATTAAAAATAGTAAGGTTATAGGCTTATAGCCTTTTTTTTTTTTTCCTTCTTTATAGCGTTAAATGGTCGTGTAGGGACAGTTGCACTTTGTTAAAAAATATTAGAAATTTAAACGTGCTATTTGAAAAATTAGAGAATGGATTAATTTACAATAGGATTATGAGTTATGACCAACTATTGATGGAGTGGGACAGAACTACGGCCCACAAGAGGTTTGCCCAAATTTATTGCTATTAGACTGGCAATAGGCTTACGGCAAAATTAATTATGGCCCAAATTAGGCCACAAGGTCCAACGTTAGGGTTGATTTTAAAATATATATATATATATATAAAATAAAATATGAAGTTGAATAAAGATGAATGTACTTAGAGCATCTTTATCTTTGCATACTTGGTAAAAACTCTAAAAATTATGAGTGATGTGGTAGTTGGTTGTACAATAAAATGGATTGCTTGTTGAATTACTCAGCAACAAATTGAGAGGAATCAATATTCTCAATTTCCATCTCATGTTCAATCTCTCCAAATATCTCTTCTTTTTGGGTAACTTGAGGAATGTCCTCTAGATCTATGTTATCAAAGATTGAAGTACTAGGGAAAGGATTAAGATATAACATCTTAGTCTTCTCACTTCATCATTTTCCTTAATCAACTCTAACTCATCTTCATGACTATTCAGATCTACCCTATAATTTATTAATTCATTTTTTTCCACCAACTCATCCTTCACTTTTGTTGATTCCTCAAGTTGTATTTCTAGATCATTTTTTCTCGATGCATGAAAAAGACTTGTAATTGTCTCCTAAATTACTCTCTCATATCTCCCAAGAGTTTCTAAAATTCAATTAATAGATGTCTACTCTTGAGATGGTCCTAAAAGAGTGATCAATTCTTCTATGCTTATGGTTTCTAAAGATTCAATCAAATATGCAATCAATTATGCCTACAAATTAATCACAAGAATAGTAAAAATGCATGAATAAACTTAAGAACATAAATTTTCGTTAATCAACATAGATTTAGCATATAGATCTTTCACAAGACTTAGGGTAATGAAATCTACTCCTCCATAGATTTTATATCATAAGATGAAATCTAGAAGAATAAAATGTAAACATGATGTAAAATAACCCCCTTAAATAAAGTTTTGCAATCTTCAATGAAGCTCTGGCATTTCTCCTCTTAAAGATCATAATTTTCTCTTTGGGGTTTCTAAGAATATGATATGATAATTTAAAGATGAGTCATGAGCGCTATTTATAGGGAAAAGGCAACTTCAATCCTACAAGGACCGTGTTTGAAGCTTCACGTACAATGAAAATTGGTGAAAACGTCAAATTTTGGCGTTGCACAACTCTTGATCACAGCCTATGTAAATAGGTCGTGTACTTTCAAAACCAGTTCTTGTTATTGTTCATCTTCTACATGACCATCTTGCATAGCTTGTGTAGCCTCATTACGTACTTTGAAATTATTTGCTGAACGTTTTTAATCTTTTACACTAGTTCTACACAAATAGTTATGTATGTTGTAAATCTTCACTTTCTCAAATTCTTTATCAAAATCTTTAACTATCCAAATATATTTATAATGTTCAAAATCTTTTATTATTCCAGAAATGAACATTTTAACCTAATAAGTATATTTTCTTTAATAATTTACATAAATATATATAATAACATAACAAAACAATATAAATAATAAGAGTCTTTAGACACTTATCATATATAAATACTACTTCTAATACCATGTGCTACAATAATTTCTGTAACTCTTACACTTGATCTCCACCACTACCACTTCCACAGACCACTCCATCTATTATATTATATACTTCGACTTGTACCATATGTTTTCTTTTTTTTTTTCAATATTAGTATGATATTCGCGCATACATCCCGACTTCGAGTACCCAGTAATTAATAGAAGTCAAATACAATTGCAAACTTCATAATTATCTTACTAGATATTCATGACCTATAAAAAGTCATTTTCATAACTTCATAAAGTTTCCATTCATTGTCGTTAACTTCCCTTCAGGTAGCTGTAAATTTAAAAAAAAAAAATCCGCTTATTTCTATCCAATTCATCGTATTTTCCTTATTTATTATTTTAAAAAAAAAACTCATTTTCTAGCCAAACACATGCTTTTCTTTTAATTTCACTAATTTCCTTTGGTTTCGCTTAATTTCCACCATCCAAAGATCAAACACAGACTAAGTCTTATCCGCTGCCTCTTAATAAATTAGATTTAGTTTGCCATTCTTGATTCAGTCATCCAAATGCGTCTACTGTCCCTGTAAAAGCCCACTGTTTCTTTCTTTTCTTCCTCCGGCCGGCTTTGGACAGATCTGCTCGTAGAGAGATGGGCTTGAAACTTTGAACCTACTCTGCTGAGTTGGACGAATCTGTTACTGTTGGTCAAAGGTCCTAGGGTGGATTGCAATGTACGTATAAATGAATCAAATTTTTATAATCTATTCAAATTCAAATTCACGCTCCTCGATAGTTTATCAAGTGAAGCTTCTAACTTCATTATATTTAATTTAACTGGCTCACAAGCTTAATCAAGTTCGAATTAAACTTAAATTTAGATTCATATATTAATCAAGTTGCAATAAAGTTTGCATATTGAATAAATTAAATTGCAAATACATCCTCTTATATTTGTTTCATATGCGCTTGTCCTCATTGTCATTGAAATTGTGTGTTGAGATACCAAAATTTTTATAGCAGATATATTTAAGACCCCAAAATAATCTAAATGTATATTTTTTGAAAACTGTGGTCTAAATCTATGACTTCAAAGATGCAAAGGTTAGGTGCATGCAAAGGAAATATAAGGAGGTATATTTATAGTCGTCATAAATCGTGAATCAAAAGAAAATTCTTTGAGTTTATGATTTTAGATTTTTTTTAATTAAAATAGATGTAAAATTATTTAAGTGTAAATTTTAGATAAAATTATTAATATAAGTGTACGATTCTATATGTTTATGATTTTATCGTTTTTAAATAATTTTATATGATTCTACCAATTTCACAAATTCCATTGATTATCACGATTTTGATACCTTTAAGTATATTTATAATTTAATGTTCTTTTTAATTTTAGGAAGAAAATATGACAACTAAAATCAAAATATTCTATAAATTAAATATTAATTGATTAAATTAAAAAGAAAGAGTATCAGAGTTTATTATGAGATAATGAATGTTCCAAAGATTAAAAGTTACAAGGTGATATTACATTTTCTACTTTTTTTCTTTTGCCAGAAAATAAGAATTCATTCGATGAACAATATCACAGCAAGATCCAATATACAAGATATGAAATCCTAACAAAACAGTTGAAGAGGTAGGATCTAAAGACCTAATCCAAAATGAGTTTATCTTTTCTATAACTGAGGATTGAAATATCTCTTTTACAACATAAATTCCATATAGATAATGTAAAATTAGCACTTTGGCCAGAAAAAATCTTATAAAGAGATAAAGATAAAGAAACAATAGCCAAAAAGGAAAAGAAAAAAAATCTCAATTATTCTAAAAAACTATGACACTCTAATATCAACACGATTATCTTCAACCTAACTAGATCTATAAATGTGAGATTATGAAGATGAAAACATAATTTTGACGAAATGATGATGACAAGAGTAATATAGAAAAGTTCAGATCTGAGATTATACAATAGATATGCAAATATGAATATCAATGGTTGTAGATTTGTGGGTTTTTTATGGTGAATGAAGGGAAAAAGAAGGGACAGCAAGTGGCCGACGGCTGATGGCCGAAACCTGGCCGTCAGCCATCCCATATACTATGCTATGACAAGAAGATTTAGAGAGAGAGAAACTTCTTGATAGATTAATGTTACACGATACGTACGTTATAAGAAATTTACCAAAATTAAAGAAAGGCCAAAAAAATCCAAATAAAATGGTCCCGATTAAAAAAAAATAAGAAACTTAAAAGGATGTTTTTCTTTATTCAATTTGTTTGTACATGGTTGGATGATTTTACTGATTTTTTTCCTCACATTTTTTATTTTAATATTTTTGCAAATTATATACTTTTTAAAGATTAAGAAATAGGATATTTCTTCCATTTCTTTAAAAAGGCATTATTTATGTAATACATAATTAAAAGTCATACTATTTTGAATTTAAATGAAGGTATAAATCTCGAAATCAATTTCTAACCTTTAATTGCTCGAATATTAATTATTTTATAATAAATTTAGCTTCCTTTATATTTAACTATTTATTAATTTTTCAAAAAAAAAAGAATATTTTGGCTGTCATATTTCCTCCGTGAACTTTAAGAAAATAAAAATAAATTATAAATGCACCCTCTTGTTCTTGCTTCATTTATGCTTAATCCCTTTTTATATTTAAAATCATGCGTTTAAACCCTTAAATTCTTTTTAAAAAATCATTTAAAGCCTACTATAGTTAGAATAAACCTTTTTAAAATTTGAGCTTTTAACCATTTTAGGGTACTATTTTAAAAGTAAAGGTGTTGAGTGCACATAAAGTAAATACAATGCAAGTGGTCTATTTGCAATTTACCCCACCTCATGTTATTTTAATTTGAACAAAAGATTGTTTTTTTTTTCTTTTTAATCAATTAACTTTAAACAAGTTGAATCAAGTTAAGATTAAATTTGTCTAGTGCTGCCTCAAGATTACTTGCTACTTAAAATCCATCTTAACTTGAGCTCTAGATTTGAAATACCATGTATCATGATTGATGGAAAAAAAAAAAAAAAAGAAACAGAAAAAAGAATAAAATGTACCATAGTTACATGGGCTTTATTATTCTGATAGATACGAACATATGGGCTGGGCTGGAGTCTTCAGAGACGAGGCTTCTTGACATGAGTTGTTGTTTCATTTCTTGGACGTGTCAGGCGTGTTGTCGGCTGGAGGTCGCATGCAATTGCGGTTGGAGACGTTTGGAATTGGTGTAGCTTTGTGGTTGCATTTTTTTTGGGCTTGTGATTTCAATTCTTCACCGGAACAAAGAGTTGTGATGGAAGAGGACTGGATTCGGGCTCGGTTGATGTGATTTGTTGGACGGACCTGCTCAAATTGCCTGAACATGGACCTTTAGTCAACTTTTTTATACTTCAAGCCCGTAGCATTATACCCGAGATTCTTAAGTGATATGGACCGAGAGATAAGTGGATAATCCATGGACCACCTATCTTTGGCAACACCTCAATTGAAGATGTACCAAATAAGTATGTGGGACTAGGGATGCAACCGGGGCAGGTTTGAGACGGGTCATATAAGACCCGAACCCGTCCTGCTTCCTATAGGGTTTCCCAAAATCCGTCTGGCGACCCTACAGGGTTTTCTATTCAATACCCAAACCCGCCCCTGTAGGGTTTTGACCCTGACTCGCCCCGTCCCGCGACTTGTTTAATTTTTTTTCCTCTTCTCAATACTTAGTTAAATTATAAAATTTAACGATAATTTTATCTTATAGGAGCATAATAGTTAGTTAACAACTATGCTTGAATAAATTTTACAAGATATGCCATTACTTTATAAAAAATATAAAGGTTTAAAACTATCATAAAGAAGATTTCAAATGTAGATGAAAAGACATTACTTCACTTACAAAATATACATAATACATATGTAGGAACCGTACCTTGTGAAGACTCAAACATAGAAAAACATGTTTTCAAAAATGTCAATAGTGAGAGGGAAAGCGAAGAAGCAACAATGTCATGTGTAATGTGTTTACTGTGTTAGCTCAACGAGAAATTTCGTAAGGGCTTTTATATCTTAAATACAATGGAGGTGCAGATCACGATGTTAAAAGTCAATAAATAATAAAAATATATTACATAATTGTGATTTTAAAATTTCAGATTTAATTTTTTTAAATTATTTATATATGACGGTTCGGGTTACTCATCGGGTTTTTTAATGACCCGAACTCGCCCAAAACCCTATAGAGTCAGCAATAATTTCCAAACCCGTCGCGACCCTATAGGGTTTTTAAAGGTTCGGCGGGCCGGGTACCTTATAATAACCCGCCCCGGTTGCATCCCTATGTGGGACCGTATGTGGTACTGCATATATACTACACATAGCCCACTTACTTATATGGCACATCATCAATGAATGGTGTTGCTAAAAATAGGTGTCAAGGAAAACCTATTTATTTTCGTAAGGAGCAGGTTAGAACCTCTCCTGCCTAAAATAAAAAGTTGTATTTTCAAAGTTTATTTATTTTTATCAAAAACAAAATGTACACATTAAAAAAACGATATGAAATTGACATAAAACATGCAATCTACACACTTGTGGTCTAAGGTCAACCATGAGGCAAGTGTTACCAATGGAGATATATGTAATAATTTTTATAAAACATGGTGGTAATTTATACAAGTACTTTACGGCAACTTCTATAGTCCTATCAAGAGGACTGTTCAATTAATAATATTACTATTGAAATCAATAAAATAATTGGTATATTAAGTATTTAGTAGTGAGATCACGATTGAGGTATGAATGTAAGCTGTTAAATAATTGACCAAATTGTTCCTATTAAAAAATATAATGAAACCATAGAATTTTCCATTCTTTGAATAGTAACAAAATTTTATTAGTATTTAATACCATGTACATAACACTTGCCATATTGTACCCATTGAATCTTTTTTTTTTTTTCTTTTTCAAACTACTTATGTCATCAGAACACCTTTATTGCAATTTGCTTAGCACGAATCCGTATACCAACCAACACTCTTCAATAATAAAATGAGTAACTATCTTTGGAAAGTTTTTTGGTGAAGCAACCTCTCTCTCTTTAGTTTTTATTGATTAAAATGTGAAGTATATTACTTTGTATATTAGGCTTTGCCATATGGCATCTTTTTATAGGTCCATTTGTCTTTATTTTATTGGACAGTTGTTAGATATTGTTAGATATTTTGTTTTCTTTCTGTTTTGTATATATACTTTGTTTTCTTGTTGGAACTTAACGAAGATAATAAAGCTTTCTCTCTGTTTGTTCGTATCCTCAAGCTCACATGGTATCAGAGCAAGGAACTTAAGGTATTTTTTCGTTATCTTCGTACATATGTAAATCTTGTGATCCTTTACATTTTTTCGTAAGCTGTTCATTTTTCCAATGGAGTTGTCAAATGAGATGAATAGAAGAAATCAGATGGATGCGTCATTGTCTGATCCGTTGTTTTTGTCGAATTCGGATATGCCTAGTATGGTTATAGGTGGTATTCTTTTTAATGGTTCCAATTTTTTGGCATGGAGTCGATCTATAAAAATTGGATTGGGTGCTAAACTGAAATTAGGGTTTTTTGACGGGACGGTTGTAAAACCTAATGAAGGTTCAATAGATTTCATTCGTTGGATGAGATGTGATAGTATGGTCAGGAGTTGGTTACTTAATTCGATGCAAAATGAAATTGCACAGAATTATTTGTTTGCTCAAACAGCTCTTGATCTTTAGCGTGAGATTAGTGAACAATATGGACAAGGAAGTGGTCCTTTAATTTTTCAAATTCAACATGAAATTAGTACTGTAAGGCAAGGAAATCAGTCTGTGGGTGTTTATTATAATAAACTGAAAAGACTTTGGGATGAGCTTCAAGCTTTACACGTTTATCCAACTTGTACTTGTGGTCGTCTTGAGTATTGTATGTGATTTGAAAGGGAAATTCTTGAATTTGAGTCGAATACTAAATTGATGCAGTTTTTAATGGGATTGAATGAGGGTTTTGAATCGGTTAGAAATCATGTTTTGTCCATGGATCCTATGCCAAATGTGAACAGAGCATTCTATTTGGTACAACAAGTAGAAAGACAGAAGCTTATTACATCTAGTCTTGGGAATTTAGATTCAGCAGCTTTTCATACTAATAGGGGTGATTATAGTAAAGGAAATATAGATAGAAAGAAGAGGAGTACTAGTAATAAGCTGTTTTGCAAGTATTGTAAGTCTGAAGGTCATACTGTTGAAACATGTTTTCAACTTGTGGGATATCCTGAGTGGTTTAAGGGAAGACGAGTTCCTCCTAAAGTACAAGGGAAACAAACGTCAGCTTATAATGTTGGTTCATCCATTGTTGCCGCTTGCAATTCTGAAATTTCTAACACATTGCAGAATACTCCTTTGGATGAATTGGTTGAGAATAGTTCCCAAGATTCCAGAACACCTGTCCTAGGGGCGGGAACTGATAAGCGTCTTGTACAGGACATCTGTTATGAGTTGATTAAAATGTTCAAAGATAACAAGCAAGTTTCAGATGACAACATTGCTAATTTGGTCAACTATTCAGGTAATACTCTATTCTCATCCTGTTTTAATGTTTTTTCTAACACTTTTGGTTCTTGGATTGTTGACTCTGGGGCTAGTGACCACATTACTCCTCACAAATCTTTACTTGTAAGGCCTAAAACCTTATCCACACCTATTTAGTTCGTTTACCAGATGGCACTACCAAGTCTGTTCATATCATTGGTGATATTCATCTTACTGACAAGTTGTTTTTGCACAATGTTCTGTATATTCCAGATTCAAACAGAACCTTCTTTCTGTTCATAAGCTTCTTGTTAATACTTCACTAATTGCTGTCATTTATTCTCTTTCACTTGTCTTTCAGGACCAGAACACTAAAGAAGTTTTAGTTAAAGCCGAATCGAGTAATGGACTGTATGTGATCAAGTCTACAATTCCAAAAAGTTTTACATGTTTAGATAATAGTGTACATCAGACAATATCATCTATCAATTCTTCTTGTAATAAATCTGATTTCTTGTATTTGTTTCATGCAAGATTAGGACACACTTCTTGTTCAAAATTACAGTATATTGATTCATGTAAATTTCTTGATATGAATGACTTTACTTGTGATGTTTGTAATGAGTCAAAGGCACATCATCTACCTTTTCATCGAAGTGTTAGTCATTCTTCTGACAAATTTGTTTTGTTACATATGGACATTTGGGGCCCATATCATCTTTCATCTATTTAAGGAGCCAAATACTTCCTTACTATTTTAGATGATTTCTCAAGAAGTACTTGGACTTATTTGCTTCATAACAAGTCTCAAACTTCTGATGTTGTTTCTAAATTCTTGAACTATCTTTCTAATCATTTTTCAATCACACCAAAATATATAAGGACTGATAATGGTTCAGAATTTTTGTCTCATACATGTCAACATTTGTTTGATAGCAAAGGAATTTTACATCAACGCACCATGACTTATACACCACAACAAAATGGTCGAATAGAGCGTAAACACCGTCACCTATTAGATACAGCTAGGCATTGAGAATTCATGCCAATTTACCTAAGGATTTTTGGGGAGAGTGTATTCTTACAGCTACTTACCTCATCAATAAAATGCCTTTATCATCTCTTGGATGGAAAACACCACATGAGTTATTGTTTGGAGAGAAACCTTCTTATGACCATTTGCGTGTTATGGGCTGTCAGTGTTTTGTTACTACTCCTAAACATTTCGGGATAAATTTGACAGTCGTGGTGTTAAGTGTATTTTCCTTGGCTATGTTGCTGGTCAAAAGGGTTACAAAGTGTTTAATCTACACACTCGAGAGATAATTGTGAGTAGAGATGTTATTTTTCAAGAAAACATCTTTCCTTATAAGTCTATTTCAATGTCTGATTCTTCATTCAAACATTCGTCTCATCCAAACACTCTCCAAACACTTCTCTCGTGTCTCCATCTAGTGATGATTCTGATGATTTCATTCGTCTCATGTCTGATTCTGATGATTCTTCTTTGTTACCATCTGTTCCAAGTTGTCTTCCTCAGATGATCATTGTTCTGATACTAATACTTCTTCTGGTGTGCGCAAATCATCTAGGCTACGTAAAACACCTCATTGGTTGAATGATTTTGTTCACTCTGTTCATTCTGATTCGGTTGATTCTATTGCTTCATCCTATACACCTTATCCTCTTTTTTCTTCTGATACTTTTGCCAATTATCCACCAGATTATATATCTTCTTTAGCCCATGTTTTAACAACCAATGAACCAAACTGTTATAAAGAAGCATCCCAGGATCCGAATTGGGTTTTAGCTATGAATAAGGAGTTAGAAGCTTTGGAGTTAAATGATACTTGGGAACTTACTACCTTACCTTTGGATAAACGAGCTATAGGTTGTAAATGGGTTTATAAGATTAAATATAAACCCGATGGTTCTATTGAGCGTTATAAGGCACGCTTAGTTGCTAAAGGATACACTCAAATTGAAGGGCAAGATTATCATGATACTTTTTCACCTGTAGCTCGTTTAGGAACTGTTCGAGTTTTACTTGCAGTGGCTGTTGCTCGTGGGTGGCCTTTATATCAATTAGATGTTAACAATGCTTTTTTGCATGGTTTTCTCAATGAGGAAATTTATATGAGACCTCCACCAGGATATACTAAGGCATCATCACAACAAGTTTGTAAACTTAAGAGATCACTTTATGGTCTCAAACAAGCTTCTAGGCAGTGGAATGTGGAAATTTCTCAGTTTTTGATTCATCATGGCTTCACTCAATCCAAGGCTGATTACTCTCTTTTTACAAGAGCTGTTGGAGGTGAATTTACTGTGGTTCTTTTATATGTGGATGATTTGCTCTTGACAGGAACAAGTACTGAAGCAATCTCTTTGCTTAAACACCAACTTCATACTGCTTTTACTATTAAAGATCTTGGCCTTGCTCGTTTTTTCTTAGGCCTGGAACTTTGTCGTACTTCAGCTGGTTTACTTGTTCATCAGAGGAAATTTCTTCTTGACCTTCTTTTAGATGCTGGTATGTCTGGTAGTAAACCAGTTTCTCAACCTCTTCCAACTGGTTTCAAACTACAACGTGATGAAGGCACTCTTCTTGAAAATCCTCTTATATATCGTCGCTTGGTTGGTCGACTTTTATACTTAACCATTACTCGGCCAGATATTTCACATTCTGTTCAATACTTAAGTCAGTTTCTTACAAAGCCGTATACAGCTCATCTTGCTGCAGCTCATCAGGTTCTACGCTATTTGAAAGGGACGTCCTCTCTTGGCTTATTTTACTCTGCTACTAATTCTCTTGTTTTACAAGGATTTTCTGATGCTGACTGGGGATCTTCGATGTTAGATAGGCGTTCCTTAACTGGATATTGCATTATGTTGGGCTCAGCTTTGGTTTCATGGAAAACAAAAAAACAGAATACAGTTAGTACATCAACGACAGAGGCCGAGTATCGAAGCTTCGCTACTACAACTAAGGAACTTTTATGGCTTTCATATTTGTTGCATGATCTTCGGGTTCCTTTATCTTTACCTATTTCTTTACATTGTGATAATAAATCTGCTCTTCAAATCACTGCTAATCCTTGTCTCCATGGACGATCTAAGCACATCGAAGTTGATTTGCATTTTCTCAGACATCATGTGGATAGTGGTTTTTTGAAACCAGTTTATATTTCCACACATTTGCAGCTAGCGGATATCTTCACGAAGTCTGTTTCTGCTTCTCGTCTTTCTTTTTTTGGTTCCAAGTTGGGCCTTGCATCGGCTCCACCTTGAGGGGGGATGTGAAGTATATTACTTTGTATATTAGGCTTTGCCATGTGGCATCTTTTTATAGGTCCATTTGTCTTTATTTTATTGGACAGGTTGTTAGATATTTTGTTTTCTTTCTGTTTTGTATATATACTTTGTTTTCTTGTTTTGGAAACTCAACGAAGATAATAAAGCTTTCTCTCTGTTTGTTCATATCCTCAAGCTCACATAAAATGCCACATTAAAAATTTTGTCATAAGTAGAGCTGTGCAAACGGTTTTAGTCACAGCTATCCTGTTTAACCCATTTGAAAAGCGGATATGACCACAGGCCAAAGCGGGCTAAACCATGGGCTAAATAGGTTGGCTTCCGTGCCATTTATATAAGAAAAATTAAAAATTGTAGAAAACTGGCTAATTAATGCAATATTGCTCTTAAAACTTCTATATTCAAACTTTAATTTATGTGTTAATGGTAACAAAAAAATGACAAATTGATACACATGCATCATAAGTATAAATTCATTGTTTCAAATGAAATATATATCTAATAATTATTTTGAAAAACTTATTCTTATATATAATTATTGCTATTTATGATTCAGTAAAGGTTGAATGTTGATAATCTGGATTGAACTTAAAGAATGTATGGGCCCACAAAATAGAAAAACAATTAATGGCACATCAGGGTTGGGTCCAACATGGCTACTCTGATACCTAAGTCAGCAAGCATGTTAACTTATGATAGATTATCAGAGTAAATGATAGTCTAGATGAAAAGACCGTTCCCATGAAGAGGGAAGGTTATTATATGTGGACAGTCCTCGACAGGTGAGTAAACCTAGGATTATGAGAGAGTGCACGAGTGGACGATTGGTGATGATTATGGGTAACGCAGGGCAAGTCTATTAATCCACATTCACACATGCCAAGCCCAAACTGAGGAGAGCATATCGGGAGATTCCAAACATAGTGTTGGCCAAGTGCCGAAAGAATCGTTTGGTCCATTGACCAAATGTAACGAGTCTCTTGGTGGGGCTTTAGGTTGTTAATGGCATGGATTGTGTCTTAGCCTAATAGGTTAATCCAAAAGGTTAATGGGCTGGACTTAGCTTGGAGGGCCCATGGTCTATACCACAAATAATATGTAATTAAAATAGTAATGAAATTAGTTATTTATATATGTATATAACCCTATAAAATTTAATTTTTTTAATTATAAATACCTTGTTCAATTAGCATAAATGGTTTAAACAAATCAATTTAAACATATTTAATTCACAAAATATACAAATAGGTTAAATGGATCAAGTAAATGGTCGGCCAGTTCAACTCGATAGCTAAAGTAGTTCAGGGTAACCTAACTCATTTAACCCACTTGCACACCTCTAATAATAGGTTTAGTTTTGAAAAAAAAAATAATGGGACATAGAAAGTTTTTAAAAAACAAAATAGCTAAGTAACTCTCAATAAATAACTTAGAGATAAAATAAGGATTTTTCTTTTATAAAGAGAGTTGTTTCAAAGGATGACATGACACTTGATCGTCATCTTCAGGATTAACTTCAATTCCTTTTATTCCATTTATTCCAAGACAAATAGTCAAACATCACTTAGCCAAAATGAAGGAACTATTTTCACATTGTTAAATTTCAATAAGGAATGTCCCTCTTTGATAATTTTGTTATCATCTAATTGTTTTCTAATGGGTCCATTCAACAATGTCAAATATCGCTGTGTGATAAAAGAAACCAATTAAAAAAATCCTGATAATTAAGATTAAGAATTCTATTGGCACTTTAGGAGCAGGCCTTCAAATTTTAAATTTTTATACATTTTACTATTTAATAACTCATAAGTTGATGTTGATAACCAAATATTTGCAACTTGAAAATTTTTTAAGTAGCGTTTTAAACAACATAAAGATAAAGATGCATTTAGCAAGAAATCTAAGCCTAACTACGACAATGGTAATATAGAACATATACCCTATAAATCAAGAACCTCATAGTGCATCTTATCCCGAAAGTGAAGTGACGAGTTAAGGCAATACTGGCATCCGAACGTTGGGCAAATCACCCACCAGAGTTCAAGAAAAGATTGCCACTTGTTTTGGCTTGGAAGTAGCTGTCTACGTGCATACAAAGAAGGCAATTAGTCATGGTACTTCCATCATCAAGCATTCGAACCACAACCTCCGATTCCTAATAGACAAATACAATAATAAAACCAACACAACACACCACCGCTTTGAAAGCATCCTCCGAACGATCACAGCACACCACTTTTAGCTAGAAGACAATAGCCTTAAAAAAATCAATTTTGTCTAAGGTACCAAATTTATCAATATGTGGTCCTATCCTATCCATGAACAGGATGTACCATTATTCCAATGTGTGCCAATTAGTGTCCTGTAAGCTTGGAACTCCCCACCAATCCTTCCCATTTATTATTCCAAGAAAGAGTATCCACCTCCCCCAAATCTAACCAAACCTGGCCATACCTCACCTCATCTTCCATCCCTATCATTGTCACAAGAATCATTGCAAATGAAAACAAAAGGTAATTGCAATTGCATATACCTGTGGGAGCATAATAGTATTGAAATGCTCAACCCATTTATTAAAGTTAGCCACTAGATAAATAAACACTATTTGGCCCCCAAATTCTTATCAAGTCGTTTTTTTTTTTATATACGACGACTTATGTATAACTCGCTATATTCCATGTAGTATATTTTGTTATAAGTATAGTGTATTTTTATCCTAGTTAGTAATATTTTGTCTCAGGTCCGTATATTTGTTTCAGGTGTCAAAATGTACTAGGTATAGCTAATTAGTGTATTTTGTTGCAGGTGCGACTTGTCCCAAGTATAATCCCTATTTGGCCTCAAATAACAAATCTCTTAAAATATCAAATTTGATGTTTGAACTTTATTTAAAAATATAATTTTATACCTAAATTTTAAAATTATTAATTTAATATTCAATCAAACTTTTTATAACTATTTTTACTACATTTTTAACATCATTTTTTCTATTTGCTAACTTTGAAGAAGCAGTATATTATTGAACTTTTATTACTTCTCTTAATACCATTTAGTACTAATAGGTTGGTTATTTCATGTTAAAAAATGGAACAAATATTATTAATAAGGTGCTAAAAATAACCACAAAATGGATGACTTTGAAAGTTTATATATTAAATAATAATTTGTCATCATCAAAATTTCAACTTAGTACCTAAGCTTGAAGTCATCAATTTAGCACATCAATCAAACTTTTTGTGACTATTTTAACTACCTCATTAATAGTTTGTATTCATCAAAAAATTTAATTTGGCACTTAAACTTTGAAATCGTCAATTTAATATACCAATCAAACTTTTCTGACTATTTTAATTAGCTCACGAATAGTTTCCTCTATTTACTAACGTAATAGGACAATATGTCATTGGATTTTTACTATTTCTACCGATACTGTGTTGTACCGATAGACTGTTTCTTTATCCATGTTTAGAAATATGATAAATGATATTAGTGAGGTAGTAAAAATAATAATGAAAAGTTTATTTTGGTATTTAAATTGATTATTCTAACAATAATTATATGTTTTATACTTGATTAAAAATTTTTTGTTCGATATCTCAATAAATATTTAAATGATAATTTACATGCACGACGACGTATAAAGTCAAAATAGCATATTTTAGAGATTTTAGGTCCTATTTCTTTTCTCAAAGCATGAATTTGCAATTATAATTTAAATAAGCATGGGAAACTCTACACCCGTAGTGCCCGAAACGACGGACAAAACGCGTGTGTACAGCCAATTATAGGCGATGTGGAAGACCAAAAATGGCTGCAAGGTCATCAAAAGACTGCAAATCAGTTTAAGTTAAAGTCAAACTTTTGATGACTCAAATTCAATTTTATTTAATAACCAAGCCAAAATTTTACTTAGCCTAAAAATTTCAAAATAAACAAGTTTACTTTTAAATCTAAATTCAACTTATATACAAATTAAAAATTAAATGAAACCAAAGCAAGTGAAGCTCAAATAGTTTATAAGTGACTATTATTTGCATCCATCAAGAAATAAAGCTAAATCCAAAAATTAAATGTGCAAAGTGAATATATATAAATGGCAGTAGATTATAAATATAAAAGATAGATTATGATATTTAATATATATATGGTATTATATGTATATAAGAGAGCTTACAAATCTACTTAATAGTCAAAATAAAAGCCCGTACTTAACTTGTTTAAATAAATGAATTTTATTTTAAATTTAAGTACAAATTAAGTTGGAGGGGTGCTAATTTGAACTTAAATAGCTCACTAGTGGCTAAATCTATCTGTAGTCCTAGTGGTAGTGCTTGCACATATATTGTGCGTACATATATTATTATAATACGTAATTGCAATTTGCCCATAGAAAAGAAAAATTGCAAAGACATCTCCTTAGTATAGCTATATATCAACTTGTCAAAATCATGCACTCGCACTATGAAAATATCAAGGCATCAAAAGTCTTCCTCCAAAAGAATCCAAATTACTCTTTTGTATTTTTATTTTTTTTTTTCATTAGAAGTTGATTCATTATTTGACTTAAGATGTGTTGGGTTTTATAATGTCAAATTAGTAAAAGACTCAAATAAGGTAATTAATCCTTTCAAAAGATAATAGGGATTATATGATAATACTAAAATTGACCTAATATTAGGTTGGGAGAAGTTTGTAATGTTAAAATTTTGAAGAGGTGTAAATGTAATCGATAATCATTTAAAATCAAGTGACAATGTAATTTTAATCATTTCAAAGGGTGCCATATAATTTACTAACAAATTGTTATAACCCATTATGATTTAATATGAAATTTAAATTTAATCCTTTCTTTCATCTTGGAATAGCTCTCGTTGAGTAAACCTAACCATGGAATTCATCAAATTGCTATGCAAATAGGTGCCTCAATAATTAAACACTTAACAAACTTTATTCGAGACAATCTCTTTATTTATAACATTATACATAACTAAAATCAATTAGACAAGAAGGATTCGTGCGGTTAGCTTTCGTAGCTATTATGTAGGATTGTTGCGAATAGGGTTCAAGATGTGGCTTGCATGATAAGCCATTTGCTTGAGTGTCACTTAGCTCAATCAACTCATCAATTGCTTCAAAAATAATTGTTAAAGATGAAACTCTGTGATACAAGATATTGTTCATTTTGACATAACTTTGTTATTTTGTCATTTGGTATTATAATTTCTAAAAACATCAATATTATACTAGTTCTCATTAAACGCCATATACCACCTCCACACATGTGCCTTGATATTTAAGAGTTCTACCCCATTTTACAAGCGCAAGACTAGTATTTAGGACGGAACTTGATATTTTCATCATTTGTGTATGGTGCTTATCATGACAAGTGTGAAATTCATATGAGAAAGTCCTTCTAGATTGCGAGAGAGAACCAATAATAGTTTTAAGGACAAAATATTAAATCTAAGTCAACACAAGTTATGAACTATTGGTCTAACGATTGAAAGCAAATACTCAACTATTGAATACTATTGGTATGAAACCTTACATATGTTTGTATACTAGAGAGCTAAAATACATTAAGTAGCCCTTTGCTATACGTATTATTTAGCTCCTCAATCATCTGATTGTTGGCATGAGTTGCAACATTGACCATCAAAGTCAATTAAACAACGTTTTAGTGAGAAATCCAGCTCTTTAATGCTCGGAAGGAATATAGTGACCAAGACATCACCATAGGAATTTTTTTTACTCAACAAAATATCAGTTGATATTATGGTAATATTTATAATAAATCATTGATTTAATAGTTTCAAATATTTTTGTATTTACTACTTAACACTTCGGTCATTGTAAGCTAAAGCGGAATTAGTGGAGAATCCATTAAATAGGAATCAATTCAAGATTCTTATGTCATGTTTGGTACAGAGAATCATATGGATGGATTGGAATGGAGAATAAAATTGGAAGGCGAAAATGATAAATTTATTATTTTGATTGGATATATCATGGAATGGAATAGATATTATTTGTCAAAATATCTCAAGTAATTAATGTGAATAATAAATAAGTAAAAAAATAAAAATATAATGATAAGAATCATTTATGATAATGAAATAAAATCGCAGTTCTACCTTAAATCAAGGTCACCCCCAAGGCCGGAATCATCAATATTCTGGAATCGTGATTTCGGTTTTTAAAAATGAAACCAAATACAAGAATAAAAACAAACCCTAATCGCAATTCTCTTTCAGATTCCTTTTCACATATCACGTTTAACTCTTATAATTAGTTCAACAGTAGACTTGCACCCCTTAAAATAAAAATAAATGTCGCTTTATTAGGTAATTCCGAATGCATTTTGATCTTTTGCTATGCAAATATACATGCAAACACGGGACGATAACGATGGTCAATTGCACCCCCACGACAGTGAATTTGGCAAATCTTAAAAGTCAATTATTTATGGGTTCCAAAAATTCGTGCTCTTAAATAGCCGAGAGCTCTCATATCTTCTTTCGTTCCATATTAAAAATGTTTTTTGTCCAAATGGTTTCGCAATTTGAGGGAATTAAAAATAGATAAA